>QLOH01000301.1:613049-1226099 GCA_026901365.1 Sesbania bispinosa
TTTCCTCTCTCTCCTCCCTTTCTTCCCCTTTCTTTCCTCCATCCCCCTATTTCTCTCTCCTCCCCCTTTCTCCTATCTCTCTCTCCTCCCCCCTCTCTCTCCTTTCTCTCTCTCTTTCCCCTCTCTCTCCTCCTCCCTCTCTCTCTGTAATAACGACTTTTTGTGGTAATTTTGATATTAATTTTAATATTTTTTAACAATTTTTTTGTAAAATAAATTTAAATATTTTTTAATAAAAAATAAATTTTTATTTATGTGTGCTTGCTTAAAAGCAAAAAAAAAATTGTAATAAGGGTAATTTTGTCATTTTAATATTCTTTATATCCTATCATACCATAATCTGTCCATCTCAAACGTGGGATAGGATAAAATAATCATATATGTCTTCTTATTCTGGTGTACATCAAACATAGGATAGGATAAGAGCTTATCATGCTCTTATCCTATCATGTCATTATCCAACTCTCTTATCATATCTTATCATGTGCACCAAACGGGCCCTAACTTTCAGATAAATTAAACACAATCTTCGGGAGGGGTGGGGAGCCTTGAGTCCTTGACTGTGACTAAACCCCGAATAGAATTGTCCTTAATAATAGGGGATGCCTATAGTTTACACCAAAAAGATAAATTAAAAATTTATAAGCATATAATTTTATAATAAATAATTATTTATATTATTCATTAAAATAAGATAACTTAATACATATAAAAAAAGAAATTTTGAAAGTAATCAATTTTGATTATTTCATTTTCAAATTAAATTTAAATAATATATATGAGACAGAATTTCTTAATTTAAAATAAGTTATACTAGTATTCTATACGAAAATCTTTTGTACTAAATAAATTGAATAAAATTTTATTTTGATAAAATTATGTAGAATCACATTTAAGATTTTTAAATTGAGAGTTTAATAACTATATATTAACACTATAGACAATTTTTACATAGATATTTAATTGTATTTTATCACCTTGCTATCACATAATATAATTTTAAAAAATAATATTATAATATGGTATGATAATAAAATATAATTAAATATTTGCGTAAAATTAATTTAGTATATAGTTATTGAATTCTTGGTGGGTTCTATTATATATCTTTATTTTTCGGGTAATAAGTTACAACCATTCAATCTGGACCGTTCAATTTGTTAATAAAAATGTGAATGATGAGGATCTCCTATTTGTCTCCCAGTCATCCATATAGATGTCAATGTTTATGAAATTATAAATTGGTCCCTATGCTATGTTTAGGAAATTTATTTGTTTTTGGCCCTCCAAAGCAAGGGAACCCATTCGTTCAGTCATTCATACTTATTTCACCGGAATAATAGTTCGGAAATTTAGCTCTAATTAAAACAGAAAGGAAATATAGAAAGAAAGAAGCTATGTTTTATTACAGCTGACATTGGCTTTCTTCAACAAAGCACCATAATCAACAGATACGTGGTTTGCTAATCCTAACAACTAGGAAAAGGCAAGCAAACCCTCTAAAAAAACCAAAACAAACATATATGTTATTTTCTTCCACTTGAATTGAAGGAATATAGCTAGACACTTTCACAAATGAGCCAAGACTAGCTAGTTTCACTTTTTGTCCATTCCAAGAGTGTTCTTCACACTATCCACAGCACCTTGAGCCATGTTCTTCACTTGCTCTCCAGTCTGCAACAAGAAGATACATGATTTTAACCATGACACATTTCAACAAAAAGTCCATATATATAAATAAATAAATAAATAAAATTATCCCAAAATTGTGGGATTTGATTCCTCTAAAACGAGGTAATATATTTAAAATATAAAGTGTAAATTATAATAGTTAATTAAAAAATAATCTATTTTTGGTACAAGATCACAATCTCACGTGTATCCTCCATGAGAAGTAAATAACATACCCATGATTCGAAATAGAATTTACAAGCCCATCCACATGTTCAATAGTAATTAAAAATCATCTATTGAAGTTATGATAAAATAACAAGCTATGAAATTGATAAAATCTCACCAATTAATTTTCTAATCAATAGTAGTAATCTCATTTTAGAGAAATGAAATCAAAACTTGTGAATCATGTGTATATTGAGAAATTAAATTAGCAACCTGTTGGAGAAAACCAGCGGCTTCCTGCTTGTTTTGTTCAGCAGTCTGCCCTGTTGTGTTAGCAGCATCATGAGCCTTGTCTGCAGCTGCCGCAGCTGAGTCCTTTGCGGATTGCATCCATTCTTCTGCCTTAGCCTAATTAACCATAATCAAATATTATAAATTAGTTAACATCTCCAATTTACAAAGACAAAAAAGTGTCAAAATGTATGTGTGTGGAGTAATTAACATGTATATATAATTAATCCACATTGTAAATTTGTGCTTTAATTTCACCTGAGTCTGGCCTTGGGTTTGGCCGGCACTGAAGTTTTGCTGGGTGCTTGACATGTTTACTGGATTTGAAAAGGAAATAGAATTGTAAGGACAATAGATGTAATTAAGTTGGTGTTATTGGTGGGTCTTAGTGATCTTGTTTGACAAGGTTTATATAGTGTTTTGGTTTGCTACCAAATGTGTGTAAGATGCATAGAGATAGGATCACTCAGTTAATGGTGGGCGTATATTTCTGCTTCGGAAATGGGCTTTGGAGGAAAATGAATGTAAACCTCTAATTAGAGAGAATCACGGACATCCAAGTCTATTTAATATTAGTTAGAACTAATGACTTTTACTTTGATTATTATTACTCTTGTAATTTTTTTCTGGTTTGTTTTGAAAGTAATAATACCTTAAGGGTGGTTTTCAGTTTCCAGTTTTAAAAATTTTAAAAACCAAAACCAGTTTTCAGTTTCAAAAATTTTAAAACTAAAAACCAGCTTCAATTTTAAAACTAAAAATCAGTTTCAATTTTACGGTTTCCAGATTCATTTTTTAATAGCGGTTTTCAGTTCTATACATTACAAGAATAATTCTCTCTCCTCTCTCCCCTCCGTTCCTCTCTCATTTGTTTCTCTTTCCTCTCTCTCTCCTCTTTGCTCTGTTTCTCTACTGTCTCTCTCCTTGCTCTTTCTCCTCTATTTCTCTCTCATCTCTCTCTCCTCCGTTTCTCTACTGTTTCTCTCTCCTCTCTCTCCTATGTTTCTCTACTGTTTATCTACATAGGAGAGAGAGACAGAGAAGATAAGAGAGAGAAACATAGGAGAGAGGAGACAAAGGAGAGACAAACAGAGGAGACAGGGGGAGAGAGAAATAGGAGAGAAATAGAGGAGAGAGAAAGAGATGAGAGAGGGGGGAGAGAGAAACAAAGGAGAGAGATGATAGAGTAATAGAGAGAGGAGAGAGAGATAGTAGAGAAACAGAGGTGAGAGGAGAGAGAAACAAGAGAGAAACAAATGAGAGAGGAAAGAATGAAACATAAAACATAAAACTTTTTTTCTTGGTTTTGAAAAGTAAGGGGAATTGGTTTTGAAACTTGTGTAAAAACCATTTTAACTCCATTTTATCCAAACACGTTTTGTTTTCAAATTTGGATTTCAAAACCAAAAACCGAAAACTGACAACCACCCCAAACGACACCTTGTAATTTATCCAAATGTTAGGAAAAAAAAAATGAAACTTATACACAACCAAATATCTATCTATTTAACAATTGTATTACCGGTTAATAAAAATAATGAATTATGTAAGTGACCTTATTCAATAATATAAAAATGTATGAGAGGTTACACTCTCTCGTACTTTCTATAAGGTACATCTAACTGAATTACACATACTAATAAAAATTGTTAAAATTAGTTAATTTGATTGGAATTTTAAAAAATAGTTTATCTTTCTATTTAATATCATTAATTAACTTCACTATCATTTACAAGTAGGAAAGACGTTAAAGTTAATAAAGGTAAATAGAGAAAATGGTAATAAATGCTCACTAAAATTGTAAAGTGTCTTATGAAAATGACTACAAAAACTTGTAAGAAGTGTCTTATAAAAGGACTAGATGGAGTATAAGACAACGTTTGAAATTTTTTATGATCCATTTTATAAGATAAAACAAACAAATCATTTAATATTTTTTCTCATATTTATCCTTGTGAATTTTACCAAAAATATATTTATCCTTGTTGACCATTAAAGATTTTAAATTGACATAATTACCATGCTAGTGGAGTTTAATTTTAAATATGGGCAAATTTAAAATGTTGTACAATAAATTTTTAAAAATCAATGCATTAATTATTTTTTAAATATGTGTGATTGGTATGAATTGTCTTATAAACAAGACTAGATGAAGTAATGTTTATTTAGTGGTATGAAGGTAGCATTAATTGGTACATGACTTGCAAGAAAATTGTATATTTCATCATTAAACTTTGAGTTGGATAGTCGATATATACATTTTTCCTTTTATAATAAGATGAAAAGCTATATCAAAATTAAAAAACTTAGACTTGGTTGATATACAATCAAAGGGCATAATTAGGTGTCAAATTAGGTAGAGTTTTCAATTCGAGCTACTTTTGAAATTCTGGCAAGCGTATCAGAATCACAGTAATATAATAGTAAGTAAGGGGGGTTTGTCATATCCACATGGAACGGTTCAATTGTAAATCACAATGGTCACACTTATCAAGTGAGAGAATATGGTTATTGATTTTGTAGTTTGCAATAGTAAATAAAGAAAAACAGTAAATTGAGATAGGTTGATCAGGTTACTTGAACTAGGGTTGAACTTCGTCTATCGCACCCCTTCCATATTTGAACCTCAATAATATTTATGAATATACAATTATAATATTTTGAAGCACAAATTAAAGTTATTTCACAAAGGTCTCCACAAATATGAAATACTCAGAAATAATCTACCCTGGTCTCCACAGTGATAAATTACCCCGAATTGAAGATCTATTTGTTTAAGCTATTAATTCACTCTGGTCTCCACAGTCGCGAATTAAGTGTTTTTACCAATCAGAATTTAAGTTTCTTATGTCTAGGCTCCCCCAAACTCGTTATTGATTTTATAGAACCACCTCTCGAATGCGCCCCATAAAACCAATCTATAACTCCGGCATAACGGCGGAAACTAAGCATTAAGAATAGATTAAAAACACCAATATTATAAAAATAGGGATTCATAAAAACCAGAGAGAATTCAAATACAATTGGGGATTGAACCGACTACATTCAATTCTATTGGAGAGTTTAGCTACTCATGGTAGCCATTACAAACCAATCGAGAAACTGTCACACTTTCTCTAGCTCCAGCTCTACTCCGCCTCCTCCTCTGATCTGTGCAAAAAGGCCCTTTAAATAGAAGTTGGAAAGCTATCTGAAATCTGGAAGAAATCTTGTTGGAAATCTTTTGTAAAATTGTTTCCGTATTTCTGCGCTCAGCGCAGATGAAGCGCAGGAAACATAGAACAATTTAATTGTTGCACTCCACTTGCGCTAAGCGCAGGTGGAGTGTAGTTCACCCTTCAATCTTTTCCTGATTTCCTCTTTTTCATACTTATCTCTTCCTGGTCTTATCTTTGGTTGCTCTGCTTTCCTTATTTCCCCCTTTGTAGCTTGATCTTGTGCTGATTTGATCTCCAAATTGAATTGAGAATTTTATCTGCAGAATCTTTATCCAAATAATTGCTTATTTTATCTTGATCAGCTACCATTTAAAACCTTATCTTGCAGATTCTCTCTTCAAATAGATGCTATCTTGTTTCTCCATTTAAAACTTTCCATTTTATCTGCAAAATCAATAGATTTTCTATCAAAATAGCATCAAATTCAAATTTGAATTAAATAATCACAAAATCTGCATTTATTACTAAAAATGGTAATTTGGGGAATAAATCTAACATTTTACCCTTGATAAGTGTTGTAATTATACAAGAATTTATCATATATTTTGCACTTATCAAATTCCCCCCAACTTAGCTTCTTGCTTGTCCTCAAGCAAGAAAACCTATTGCAATCAAATTAATTCAATCCCCTGTCAAGATTCACACTAAGTAAGGAAATAATTTTGTGACACCCTTCTACCCCTAAATAATAAAATAGATACTAAGTTAAATTACAATGCAAACTACAGTTAACTCTGAGGTAAAAAGGTTCACAAAATCCTCCCTTTAACAAATAATCATTCAAAATCCAAACTGTCTCCATAAAAGAATATAACTAAGGTTTTCAAGAATTGAATTGCCAACATAACAATAATATAACTTGGCCATATAAGGCCCTTAGGAATAATTTTCCAAATCTTTAAATAACAAAATAAAAGAAAATAAGCTCCTAAATACTAGCCCCGATGTCACACATATCAGAGCGAGACGCTGTCCCTTCAAAATTCAGCACTTTGAGTGCCTTCTTCATTACTTAAGAAAACCACAAGAGAGAGTACGGTGAGGAATGAAATACAGACATACATATGCAATACAGAAGGCTACCCATGTTCCCACCCATCACCATACACAACATCATTAATCATAATCCACACACTATACATTCCACACATTAGCTTCACACAATTATAATCTCATACCTCTCATACAATCACAAAATAATGCGTATGCTCATACCATGCACATGCACAACACCTCTCCTAAGAGTCATGATTTGGAACTCCGCATAATGGGCACACCTCATCAATTCCATTGGTTCTTACCAATAATGGCCCTATCGTTAAACACCCTCATGGCCGGTAGGTTGCACAGTTAAACACCCCCACTTGGGCCCGTGCAAAGACACTCGCTCCCTCCCATCGTTACCCACCTCTTATGGGTCGGTGAGTCGCATAATAAAACACCCCCTCTTGGGGCCATGCATCGAATGCCTCCCATTATGGTCCACCCTGTTCATCGCCTCCTCTTTAGGCTAGGGTATTTTTAGCCACGTCTGGCTTCTCATGTATCTCATGTGTCTCATACATCATATGCTCATGCTCAATGCATCATCATCACTTCATACATCTCTCATACAATATTCTTTACTCTAATCATTCCACATCACATCTTGAATATTATACACATAGAACATTCACATTCACATTTATCTCATCATATCCAAATCACACATGATACCTCACAATCACATAGAATAATCACCTAACAATACTTCATGCCACAATTAATACACATTGTACATCCAATTCAATCTAATCAATTCCATAAAATGGTTCATATTTTAAATAAACACCATCATATAAGTAGATGATCACAACATCACATAAATATAACACCCTAAGCTCATTTTTGGCCTGGTAATCGATTACGAGAAGGCTGTAATCGATTACCAGAAGCATTTACTCAAATTCTGGACCTGGTAATCGATTACCAGGAGGCTGTAATCGATTACCAAAAGCATCTGGTAGCCTGGTAATCGATTACAACAAGTCTGTAATCGATTACCAAAGGCCTATTTTCACGTTTTTGCCCAGAAAAACATGTAATCGATTACCAGCGTCGCGAGATGCGACTGCACCTGCGTTTTTGGCCCTTTTTAACCCTATTCTTCAATCTTTACTCAAATCTTTACATTCCTAACTTGTTTAGGCACGTTTTTACCGATTAGAATCATTGAAATCATTAATTATTCTACATATTACCATAAAATTAACATCTAATCAATTATGAGTTCTCACCGCTAAATCCTAATTCGACTCCTTTTCGACAACCTCGTTCACAACTCTCAAATTCATCAAGAAACATGCCAATATGCATCAAACAGAACAATTTCAAATATAAAACATATGATTCACCGTTCAGATTTCAAAATTAGAGATCCTAGAGGGACTTATGGTTGCCCTTACTACCCAAGCGCTCCAGCACACACATATAGTTGCACCCCTTCCCCCCGTACCTTAGGAGTGACGATCAAGGATGAATGGCAAAACTCTTCCGATGATCTACACTTCGACACTTCCTCCTTATAGAGTCGCTTCTATCCTCCCTAGAGTTTGATTATCTGACGTATGAAAGAAGCTAGGGTGAAATAGATGACCGCTCTTTAATTAAAAATCTAATTGGGTTGGGCCTACTCCGACCCACCCGTCTCCCTTTTTAATTAAATAATACTGTTTCTGACACATAATAATATAGATAATAATAATAATATTTTTTCTACATAAATTTTATTTTATTTATTCATTTATTTTAGAAATTATCAGGATGTTACAAATTTCATCACCTCTTGCTAGGCAGCTGTCACTTTCCAAATATCAGATTGAAAATCAGAATTAAGTGATATTTCCAAGACTCAATCAGAACAGGATAAAAATACATTCAACTTTTTCAGAAATAGTAACCAAAACAATAAGTGATAAATCAAGGAATTCTCTCATGCTCACGGGTAAGTGTTTCCCTCAATTTTTCACAGCAGTTGAACAACTAAAATTGATAGTCGTTTCTGGTTAATAGACATGCACATGGTCAACATAGATCAAAAAGTCTTTCTTGGGTTGTAATGAGGCTGGGCTATCAAGAACTCATAGTTTTTCTGGATATGCAAAGAAACACTAAAATAGAGAGCAATTAATTTTTCTCTTTCTTTGAACTTTCTCTCAATTCCCTATTGCATTCTTGATTTGCATTATTTAGCTGGCCTCTTCTTTTTGATGGGTGATTCACTCCCTTTTTATTCACTTTTTGTTTTTCTTTTCATTCTTAAGGGAGTGACTCACTTTGCTTCCTTGTGTCTGCTCTTTGTATTTCTTCAAGTAACTTTCAAGTAACCAACCAATTCTCCCATTTTATCAAACTAAACCTTTGCTCTCTATCCCAAGCGTGTAAGGGACAAGATATAGACATTAATTTTGGCTGGGGTGCATAAGAAAAGAAACATTAAAGCTCAATTGGGTTACCAAAAAATTGGAAAAAAATTTCATGGGTTGGCCTTTTGGCACTGAGCAAATAATTTATAATCACAAAATTTTCCTTTATCACTTCCATATTTTTCATGTGCAGAATAAAATCCAAAAACTCAAGCAATAGCAGTTGACAAGCAGCGGTGAAAACTCTCATATCAAGTGTTTGGTCTCACAACTCACCGATTTTTTGGCAAATTTCCTTGATGAAGTCACTTATTGAAATTAATTAAATGCCCTGACATATTTTTCCTGCATAATATCCTGATTCTAACTGATTATGGAGTTAATCACAAAATTCCTAATTCTTTTCTAATTTAGTTAGTTAGACTGCCTAGTTTTGAGATTTTAAAATTAATTTCTTAAATCCCTATTTCCTAAATCCTAAGTTGCATAAGGAAAAAATTATTAAATAAAAATAAAATAGAATATAAGAGAGTAAAAGAAATAAAAACACCGTGTAAAATAATGGCTAGTTGCAGCTGCAGAATCATGAGTTGGTTCAACTGCAACTCCACCCCCCTGGGAAAATAGGACTGTCCCAGGGCCATTGAAGATATTGTTGGAACTTCAGTTACCATAAAGAGACATTTTGTTTTTCAGTTCAACACAAGATTTGTCTCAATACACCGCTTCAGTACGATGTTCAAGTTCTCCAAGCAGCCATCAAATGGGAATCTTATGTGTGCAAAAAGATGGTCTGTAATTTCAGCTTATGACTTCTCATCATCATATGATGTTGATCTTTTTCTTTTCTTGAAACGGAATTCCACCATGGATTCATGCAGCTGCTTCTTTCTTCTTGCCGGTTTCCTCAGAATTTCGGGAACCTTATTCTTCTGATTTGTAGGAACTTTTTTGCAGTAAGTTCCTTTTCTTACTTTCTGCAGTTGTGGTTCATAATGAGTTATAGAGATCCCATCAGTAGGATCTAACTCCAATCGATCTATCGGTTTCAGCTTGTTGGGAAATTCCTTTGTCTCGATGGAAGGCAATACTCTCATCTTGAGAGCTGAGTTTGAATCTTCTTATATCAACATCAATTATCATTTTGGCAGATTTCATGAATGGTCTTCCTAGAATCAAGGGGACATCAGTATCCTCTTCCATATCAGCCATAAAGAAGTTTGCAACATATACAAACTTATCCACCCTTAAAGGCAATTCTTCAACTATCCCATATGGGTATTGTGTGGACTTGTTTGCAAGTTGTAGAGCTACATTTGCAGGCTTGACCTTCAAATTACTCAGTCTTTTGAACATTGATAATGACATCAGATTGATACTAGCTCCAAGGTCTAGTAACGCCTTTGTGACTGGTAAAGTACCAACAATGACCGGTACAATGAAGCTTCCAGGGTCTTTAGATTTCTGGGGCTAATGTCTTCTGAATTATGGCACTGCATCCTGCCTCTAGCTCCACTATCTCAACAGTAAATCAGTAAATCTCTTCAGTAAAGTCCTGAGAGGCTGAATGCATATATCTGCAGAAAAAGTCAAACAGAAACACAGTTAGCGTCTTGCTGCGCTTCACCTACGCTCAACGCAAGTGAAGCGCCCAAAACAGAATGTTTAATGCATTCTGCGCTTTACATGCGCTAAGCACGGGTGAAGCGCAGAAAACAGAATTAAATTGCTGTAACACTTAGTCAAATTTTCTGTTATCTCCCCATGATCAAGATATCCATTTTTCTTCCTTCACACTCATTCAACTAATTCCTAAACAAAAACCTAATTAACACAATATATACAGACCACACTAATAATAAAAAAATTATAAAATTTAATAAAACACCGGGTTGCCTCCCAGGAAGCGCTCGTTTAACGTCACATAGCTTGACGCCTGTTCTTTTGAGGTGGTTGATATTGGAAATCCTTTAGCGAGCCTTTGTGTTGCACATTTGACTCCTTTGGGCAGTGACCCTACCCATATTCTTGCCTTGGACCAATTATGAACGTAACTTGAATCTACCCATTTGGTCTTGTGTCTGGAGTTAGACCATGTTGCTGACTCCTTTGGCCTGACTTTTCTCTTCTTTGGAATCTTTTGTTGAGTTGCATAGGTCTTCTCCTCCTGAAGCTTGGGAAATTCACAATTGTTAGATTTTACTCTTTGTGCTTCACAAGGGTCCTTCGTATGGAATATGCCTGACCACTTTGTCCTCAATCTGACTCTAGGCCTTAAATTTGAATTTCTTGGCCTTATTTTTCTTCTCTTTGTTGTAATCAGGTCAGTGTGTTTGCAGGCCTTTCTTTTGTGAGTCTTGGAAGGTTGAACATTTGTATGCTCCCTGTCTTTGCCTTCCTTTGGAGGGTTGTCAGGATCAAGTGGATTATTTACTACATCCCTTCCTCTCTCCCAATTCATTGTTCGCTCTTTTTGCTCTTTTCTTGTTCTTCTTCTACAATTACATCATGTACAATCTCATATGTTTTGTTCTCTTCCTCTCCTTCACAGTCACTCTATTCTTTAAGCACAACTTTCTTTTTTTCATCCTCTTTTTTTTCTTCTACTTCTGCTTCACCTTCTTCTTCTTCTTTAGCTTTTTGCTTCTTCTGGTACCTCTTCTTCAGCTTCCTCTTCTTCCTCTTCTTTTTCTTTTGCTTTTTCAAGTTCCTCTTCTTCAGCTTCCCCTTCTTCATCAGTCAGATTGTCATTGGTTCCTTCCCTATTTGTTGAACAATGTCGTCACACAGTTTCTTCAGGGTTGGGTTGAGCCTTTGCTGAGATCCGCTCTGACTAATATTTAACTAAATTTTCTAGTATCTGTGCCAGTATGGGATCATAGTTATTCCTGCTTCTTTGCTATCTTTCTGTAATTTCACAAAGTATTGTACTTTTTCTTCAAGAAGAGCATCAAATCTTGATTCTTTGTGTTGAGCTGAAGAGTAACTTTGCTGCTGTTGGAAAGAAGGTTGCCTGTGGAATGAAACATCATCTTGGTGCCACCCAAAATCCTGATTCTGGCTATTCTTCTCCATTGTGACACCCTTCTACCCCAAACCCTTATACATTAGTAAATCAAAATATAGGAAAAGTAGCGTCCTACAACGGGTAAAAAGGTTCACATTTCTCATCATTTAAAACGTCATTTATTTCAAAGTCAATTCATTTAAAATAGAATATAAGTCAACGGTTTTAAAAATACTTAAAGCAGCGGAATCTCAAGTATCAACATCAAAATATCCTACTAGCCATGTAAGGTACTTAAAACAAGTTACAAAATCTCTTTCTAATAGAAACATAAATAGAACCCCAATAATATGCCCTGATAGTCACATGTATCAGAGCGACACTCCCTTCATCATACTCGAACCTAGTTGTGTCATCATCACCACCTGTAAAAATCTAACCACAGTGTAACGTGAGGAAAGAATACCAACTCATACATACACATAGGAGGCTACCTATCCTCACCCACATACAATCATCATTCTCATCAAGTAATAACATATTCATATCATCTTACATCCTTTTATCATCAAATAAATTACCTCATCACAGTTATATAAATCACACTTTACAAATCATCAAAAAAACGCATTCTCTACACTCAACACATACTAATCATATCATCAATAATACTCATCAACATCGTAATAACATTCAATATCATCAGCATATACAATGCATATTCAATCTATCATTATGCACACACCCAAAACATCATCAACCTCATAATATCATTCAATATCATCATATACAATGCATATTCATCTATCATTATGCACACCCAAAACATCATCAACCTCATAATATCATTCAATATCATCATCATATACAATTCATATTCCATCTATCATTATGCACACCAAAACATCATCAACATCATCCCAAGGATCATGACTCGGAACTCTGCACAATGGGTGCACCTCAACAATCTCCCTAGTTGTCACCAATGATGGCCCTACACCGTTAAACATCACGTAGGCCGGTAAGTTGTACATCACCCCCACTCCAGGCTTGTACAGAGAATGATTCCCATCATGATCTCTGCACCCCCCCTCTAATGGGTCCGCGCAGTTTCACCTCCCTGAGTTTGCACTTCACACCCCTCTTCTAGGCTTGTGCATCTCAAGTACAACACCTCCCTGAGTTGCACTCCACCCAACTCTGGGCTTGTTGCATCTCAAGTACAACACCTCCCTGAGTTGCACTCCACCCCACTCTGGGCTTGTGCATCTCAAGTAAACAAACATCCCATATGCTCAAGGAATAATCACATCATAATATTTAATACATCATCATCATCACCATCATTAGAGTAAACCCTCAAAATGGTCCCTGAAAGATATGGGGTTCGGTCACATTGGTCCCTGAAAGATAATAAATTGTAAAAACCGTCCCTGAGAGATAGTAACGTCAGTCATTAGGTCCTTCCGTTAACCTCCCATCTGTTAAAGTTAACAGAACTGCAAGTAAATCCTCAAAATGGTCCCTGAAAGATATGGGGTTGGTCACATTGGTCCCTGAAAGAATAATAAATTGTAAAAACGTCCCTGAAAGATATGGGGTCGATCACATTGGTCCCTGAAAGATAATAAATTGTAAAAGCGTCCCTAAGAAATAATAACATCATTTATTATGCTTTCTTTTTCTTCGTTGATTTCGTTTCATTTCCAAATGTGAGTCATGCTTCACAATTTCTGGAAAGGCCGGGACTAATGACATTTACCCCGCTATCTTGGTCCTATCCAATGAAATCATGAAAGAAACTGCAAAAGGATTGGTCTATGTGCATGAATTTAGCCCAAAAAAATATGTCATTGGAGATCTCAAGCGAAGTAACATACTTGTTGGACATAACATTACAACCCTACAACTTCTGATTTTGGACTTGGGCGCCTTGCAAATATTGTTGGGGGGAACCCCAACCTTGCAATCCAACTGAGTGGCTATAGAGAAATTCCCAAGAGAGACAAAAGAGCTTGTCCACTGAAGTTGCAACTAATATTTTGGGAAATAGTTATCAGGCTCCAGAAGCACTCAAAGTGGTGAAGCCATCACATAAGTGAGATGTTTATTCATATGGTGTGATTTTGTTAGAAATGATCATGGGGGCGATTACCCATTATCCAAGTGGCTAACTCAGAAATGGACATTGTTCAATAGATTCATTCTGCATTGAGGAGGAAAAGCCACTCTCAAACGTATTAGACCCATACTTGCTGAAGATGCAGATAATGAAGAAGAGATAATTGCAGTTTTGAAAATTGTGATGGCTTGTGTCTATAACAGCCCTGATAAGAGACCTACAATGAGGCACGTGCTTGATGCTTTGGATAGATTGTCCATTTCCTCTTATTGAGAAATTTCAGGGAGTTGTGAATCCAGCTCATGTGTGAAGCTTTTGCTTTTACTATTTCTTGCCATAATCATTTTTACTTCTATTTCTCTATGCTTTCTAAAAGTTTTCCCTCCTTCAGCGAAATAATATTTCAAGATTAATTAATTTGATGGTGGGCTTCCTCAAGTCATCTTCAACAATAAGATGATGATTTGCTCATGCACTTTCTTTGTCCTTAAGGTTTTGTAGTTTCTATTTATTCTTAGACTGCAGAGGAATGGGATATGCGTGAGCTTCTTAGTGAAGAGGAAACCAAAAGACTTTGGAGTTCATGATACATTAGCCAAGGGAGAGAAAACCAACAATTGTAGACACAGACCAAAGGTGTGTAGAGCATTATAATAGAAACATATGCATGCATTGGATGGTCGACCAATAATATTTGGGAATGGAACGAAAATCATCGAGGAAAAAGTAAGCATAATAAATGATGTTATTAGTTTATCAGGGACGTTTTTTACAATTTATATTATCTTTCAGGGACCAATGTGATCGACCCCATATCTTTGAAGGACGTTTTTACAATTTATTATTTTCAGGGACCAATATGACCAACCCCATATCTTTCAGGGACCATTTTGAAGATTTACTTGCAGTTCTGTTAACTTTACAGAAGAGAGTTAACAGAAGGACCTAATTGACTGACGTTACTATCTCTTAGGGACGTTTTTACAATTTATTATCTTTCAGGGACCAATGTGACCGACCCCATATTCTTTCCGGGACCATTTTGAAGGTTTACTCTCATCATTATTATCATCATCAAATCATCCTCATCATAAATCATCATAAGCATCATCATTCATCATCATAAATATCATCAATCAATAATCATCATCATCATAATCATCATAAAAACATTATAAGCCATCATCTATCATCATCGTCGTAATCAACATCTATTCATCAAGGACATAGCCATATCATCATAATCACAACACCAAATCAAGGTATAACCAATTCATCAATCAAACACTAAGATCACAAATCCACACTGGTATCGATTACAAGCCCACTGTATCGATTACCTGCAAGCAAAGCCTCTGGTAATCGATTACACACCCTCTGTAATCGATTACCTGCAAGCACACACTCTGGTAATCGATTACAAGCATCTCTGTAATCGATTACCTGCAAGCAAACACCTTGGTAATCGATTACAACATCTCTGTAATCGATTACCTGCAAGCAAACAGCACTCCAGGCTGCCCAGAAATCCCTGGTAATCGATTACAGACCTCTGTAATCGATTACCCGCGACGCAGATCGCAGTTCTCGCGGCTTCTACCACTTCTAAACCTCTCTATTTAATCTCTAATCAATTCTCTTTGTTAAAACATCATTCACATACGTTTATATCAACAAAACTCGGTAAAAACACCAATCTTTACACAGATTATACAGTTAATCCATCAAAACCCCAATCATCAAACCCTTATTTACCTCTTTCTCTATTTTCGCTATCCTCTTGAATTTCACTCAAGAATTCATCAAGATTCATAAATCAATCATCAATCAATAGTTTTCATCATTCATACTCAATATAAACATATATCAATACGAAATTAAAGTCTTAAATCACTACCTAAGCACCCCCACATGCACATACAAGCAGTACCTTCTCCCCCACCGTACCTTAAGTGGAGATCGAACAGCAAAGAAGACTCTTTCTTGATGATCACTCCGCAGCAACTTCCTCTTGAGACGTCGTTTCTCCCCCTCCTTAGCGTTTCGCTCTGACGATTTGAAAAATAATGATTAGAGTGAACTGGTAACCCCTCCTTACTAAAATGCCTAATTGGGCTTGGGACCACTCTCAACCCCCTTATCCTCTTCTTAAATTTGAAATAGCTTTATGGATAAAACTACTAATAATATTAATTCTGTTATTTATCTATTTATTCCTCTACTTTATTAATTTTATTTTATTTATTTTACTTAATAAAACTCAGGATGTTACAACTCTCCCCTCCTGAAAGAAAATTCGTCCTCGAAATTTACCTGAAGCGAATAACTTTGGATATGACTCCTTCATCTTCTCAAGTTCCCAAGTAGCACTCTCGGGTGTAGGTCCTCCCCAGATTACCTTAACTAAAGGAATCTCTTTACCTCGAAGTTGTTTCACCACTCCCTCCATCCTCACCCTCACCGACATGGTTTCCACCGTCAGGTTTTCCTTAATCTCAAGATGATCCGACTCGAACACATGCGAAGGATCATGAATGTATTTTCGGAGTTGAGAAACATGGAAACATTATGAAGGTTTGACAAGTGTGGAGGTAAAGCAATCTGATAGGCAACATTGCTGACTCTTTTGAGAATTTGGTAAGGACCAATGAATCGAGGTAAGCTTTCTAGACTTTAATGCCCTACCAACCCTAGTCCCACAGAGTGACTTTCAGGAATACATGGTCTCCTTCTTTGAATTCTAATTCCTTCCTCCTCTTATCAGTATAGCTCTTCTGCCTACTCTGAGCTGTCCTCATCCTCTCCTGAATTATCCTAACCTTATCAGTGGTTTGTTGCACTATCTCTGGTCCTAATGCAAGGCTCTCTCCCGGCTCACACCAACACAAGGGTGTTCTACACCTTCTACCATACAATGCCTCATAAGGCGCCATACCTATGCTAGAGTGAAAATTATTATTGTAAGTAAACTCTATCAAAGGTAAGAAGCTATCCCAACTACCCCCTTGGTCCAACACGCAAGCCCTAAGTAAATCCTCTAAAGATTGAATGGTTCTCTCGGTCTGACCATCGGTTTGAGGGTGATAAGCTGAACTAAGCCTAAGTTGGGTCCCCAAGGCCTGCTGCAAACTCTCCCAAAATCTAGATGTGAACCTGGGATCCCTATCTGAAACTATACTAAATGGTATGCCATGCAACCTCACAATCTCACTGATGTAAGTCTGAGCTAGTTTCTCTAAGGAGTACTTAATATTAATGTGGAAGAAAATAAGCACTCTTAGTTAACCTATCCACAATAACCCAAATAGAGTCATGCCCCCTTACAGTCTTAGGCAAAGCAACTACAAAGTCCATGGAAATACTATCCCACTTCCACTCAAGTATACTTAAGGGATGAAGCAATCCTGAAGGATTTTGATGTTCTACCTTAGACTTTTGGAAAACTAAACAAGCACTCACAAATCTTCTATGTCCCTCTTCATCCTAGGCCACCAAAACACTTTCTTCAAGTCTTGATACATCTTAGTTGAACCCGATGGAAACTAAGCTTACTTCTATGCCCCTCTTCAAGTACTAAACGCTTAATGGTAGGTTCACTAGGCACACACACACTCGGTCTCCAAACCTCACTACCCCACCCATCGGTACCTAGAATAAACTCCCCACCATTGCCCCCTTCTATAGCCTCTCGCCTAAGCACCAAAAATGGATCCTCTAATTGAGCTTTGCTAATATCCTTCAACAATCATTACTTACTCTAATCATCCCTAACCTCACACTATCATAAGTCACCCCCCAGACTAAACTCAAATCTCTAAACTGAGTTAAAAGATCCATTTCCTTAATCATCAGGGAACTAACATGAATGGATTTCCTACTTAAAGCATCAGCCACTACATTAGCCTTACCTGGGTGGTAACTCAACTCAAAATCATAGTCCTTTAGAAACTCTAGCCACCTCCTTTGCCTCATGTTCAGCTCTTTCTGGTCAAACAAATATCTAAGGCTCTTATGGTCACTAAATGAAGGGAATCAAGCATGTGGTCAGGGCGCAGCGGAAATAAATGGATTCCCTCACTTGTTATAATCGTTTTGCGAAAACACGAATCAAGGCATAAAATTTATTAAACGAA
Source organism: Sesbania bispinosa (assembly GCA_026901365.1). Lineage (NCBI taxonomy): Eukaryota > Viridiplantae > Streptophyta > Magnoliopsida > Fabales > Fabaceae > Sesbania > Sesbania bispinosa. Next base: position 631,064 of record QLOH01000301.1, read on the forward strand.
AGGTCGTACCTTATTAGGATTACAAACGAGGCAAGAGTAGCCACGTCTCTATTGGTATCCATGCCAACAGCCAAACTAGAAAACCCTCCTCAGCTCTGCTAGTAGCCTTAGAAAGTAAGAAGCTATTGCTCATGTGTATCTGGGGTAGTGCATCTTATGCTCTATTTATAGAGTGGTGGCTAGGGTTTTACCCCCTCACTCACTTAACCCTCACACTTATGGACCTGGCTCATTATGTTTAATTCTAATTAAATTAAATTAGAATTATTATCCTTTCCTAGTGGCTTGTTGTATGCGTGTGACTCAATAGACTTTTAATATTTGGTTATAATATTAAAATAAAACCCTTTTATATTTAATATCATAAATAGTGAGCGGTATCTAGCAACACACTATCCAAATATTAAGATTATCAATAACTTTGATAAATCCTATTTTATGAAAATAATTTATATGATCTGTCCCTTTGTCCAAATATATAATTGAACACAAGGGCATGAATTGTGTCAACCTTGTATAGTTCAATTTATATTTTCTTGATCCCCATAGACTGTACAGAAAATAAACATCTAATGTTATCCTCATAAGCATGGCCATGCATTTTGCAGCTATCAAGAGGCCTACAGATATAACTCCTGTTACATAGGAGGGACAAATCCCATCTAGAGCACTCACATTCCACCATATAATTTATTATATGTCCAAAAACCAACTTTATGATTACCCTGTTACAGGTAACGTTTGATGATAATTAAAACATATAATTCCTTATGTAGGAATCGTAGTGATTTCAGGTCGAAGGACTGTGAAGTCTATAAATCAGTTTAAGTATTTACAACATGATTATAAGACTTAACATCCGTTAGTTTTAATGATTAACAAATAAGATTATATAAAGAACAAATAAGATTATATAAAGAACCAATTAGATTATATAAACAGGTTCTACTGAGAAAGGTATTTGTTTGTTAATTATGTTTCAGGATGAAATACTCTTTAGAAGAAGAAGAAGATTTTGTGAACAGAATCAGAATCAGAAGATCAGAATCAGAAGAACAAGAGTGCAGAATCTGAAGAAGAATAATCCTTAACAGAGTTGAAGCAACTGAAAATAGAAGTGAAGACTTGAAGACTATCTGAAGAAGTGAAGACCTGAAGACTATCTGAAGAATTAAAGACTAGAAGACTGTCTGAAGAAGTAAAGACTTGAAGACTGTCTGAGGAATGAAGACTTGAAGACTATCTGAAGAATTGAAGATTAGAAGACTATCTGAAGAACTGAAGGCAGAAGATATATGAAGAAGTACATATTCAAATATACACCTGTCTGAAGAACAACAATGAACTGAAGAAATAAATACAAGATGAAGCGGACTGAAGTATTGAAGCCGTCTGAAGTACGCAACATGTCCGAAGTATTGAAGCTGTTCGAAGTACGTAACATGTCTGAAGCAACGAAGCTGTCTGAAAGACTTGAGCTGTCTGAAGTGATCAACCTATCTTAAGTGTTGAAGCTGTCTGAAGAGCCAAGCCCGTCTGAAGACTGGAACCCGTCTGAAGACTGGAACCTGTCTGAAGATTGGAACCCGTCTGAAGATTGGAAGCCGTCTGAAGCTTTAGCAATGACGTGGCATCTTTGCTGAAACCTTGCGAGAAGAATTTTCTGAGTCTCTTCTGCTCGTACGTTTTGGAACACATTTGTGGCAACAAACACAGAGGCCTTTCCTGGTGCATTTAAAGTTCATACACCACTGAGGAAATCTATGCAGCGCAGCATTCGCAGCAACAACGGTGGCAGCTTTACTGCAGCACCAACGTTGTACCATGTCAGAACTCTCAAGAAGCGTGTCTCACAACGGATTAAAAAGACTATTTGCTATCTCTAAACGATAGTATTTCAACGAGACATTTCTTCATTTGTGCAATCTGGAAGAAAGCAGAAGAAAAGCTCAGGAGACTAAGCAAAAGCAACAAGGAAGATGTTTGAATAAATATATTCAATTCAACATCTTTATCTAAATATCAAAAGAGGAATCTGCAAACAACGACTTTTGGTCAAGACATCTCATTCAAAGAAGTAATGGTGTCTGGAGCAAATGAAAAAGGAGTATATGAAGAATAAGCAAAAGGCAAATTCAACGGATACCTACTCATATACACTCCCAAGAAAATCAGAGGAAATCTGAAGAAAGCAGATGAACGCAAAAGAAAGCGAAGAAAATCAAGAGAGAGAATTAGCAGAAGAAAGCAAGCAGATGCAAGCCGGACAAAACAGATAAAGGCAGATGCAAGCAGATGCAAGATAATGCAAGCTCGATAAAACAGATGCAAGAAAGCAAAAAGAATTCAAGAGAGAGAATACACATAATCATCACATCTCTCAAAACAGAGCTCATCAACAAAAGTGTCAGAACGGGAGTATTCTGAACACTCAATATGCTTAAGGAGAAGCTATTACACAACGGCTATATGAGCCACATCATCAAAAGCTCAAAGGTATTATGAATTATCTTCAACGGATATACTCAAGCAGAACATATAAATAGCCTCAAGAAAGAAGTTGAAGATGTTGTTGTGGTGTACAACCAAGTTGGTCAGAATGATCAACCAAGTTAGATCAATTGGGATTGTTTTTCAAGAAGGTTCTTGAAATCAATCAGGATGAAAAGTGTTAACTAGGCTGAGTGTCTTACAGTTAACAAGAATTGACTCGAGCTTAAATACATCATGAAAAAGTCAACAACAATTGATCAGAGAGTTAATTCTCAATCAGGCTACTGATCAGCTGGTCAGTTAGTTAGATTGTACAGTTGGTCTGTTGATCAAGTGAGTTGGTTGTCAGGAAGGCAATCATGCTGTACAAATGACTATGAAACCGGGTACGGTTTGAAGCTTTGAAGATACCTTGGTATTCCAATGATACGGGTGAGAATGTAGCCCATGGAAACCAATGGTTGGAGAATAAGGCTGGAGCTTAATTTCATATCTTAGTTAGCTTACTCTCAGAGGATGTATTCCTAATAGAAAAGACAGGGATTGTACTTAAATTCAAACACTTGTATCACCGTCTATCCTTGTATTTAGTTTGTAATGACTGTATCCTGAGTATGTACTCAGTAATCTCTATGTACAAGAAGAATCTGAGTTGAGAGGTTCTAGCGAACATCTATCTTAGATTGAGTAGTAATACTCAATACTTAGTTAAGTGTCCGAGAGCCTGGAGAGGCTTGGTGGAAGAAAGAATACTCGTGGTAGAGCCTGGAGAGGCTTGATAGAAAGAATACTTGTTGTATTGACCTGGAGAGGTTAATATGTGTATCTGTGGTTTCAGATAGTGAAAAGCCAGTGGTGGTTTGCCTCTGGGACTGGATGTAGCCCACGGGGTTGTGGGTGAACCAGGATAAACTCTGTGTCTAAGTTTTCCTTCTCTTGATCTCTTTTATTTACAGTTTTATATTTACTATGGGGATTGAAAAGTACTTTTCATAACAAGCTTAACTCAAGGATTTCAATAAAACAAGTTTTCATACAAACATAACATTAAAACGTCTCTAGTGTAGGTTGAAGTATTATAGAAGAATATATTCAGAGGGATGTCTGAAATATCTGTCTGAAGTGAGCCCAACAGGAACTCAGTTCAGACACATGATATAGATGGTCTCTGATCATCTAAAGTATTTCAGAAACAGTTCTGAAGGTACTCTTAGTAATATTCTTCAGAAGACACTAAGAGAATTTGTTTAAAATCAAAACAATCTTAAGTGTAAGAGAAAGTTTTTAATCTAAATCTTTCATATATTCCGCATGTATTTAAAATAACTCTGATCTTAAGATTGGTTTTGTACGATGATCACTTACGTGATTATTTATTTTAAAGATTTCCAAAATTGTCTTAAAATGTCTAAAACACTATTCAACCCCCCTTCTAGTGTTGCCTATGGTTCTAACAAGGACTTCATATAACATTTATCAATTTAAGAAACGTTCATGACACCTATGTAACAATCCATGCAACGTTCTTAAGGTGGGTCTGTCCAGTACACCATTACTCTTAATGTGTACCTATGTGAGCACATGATATCTCATATCCATGATCTGTGAGACATGATCATCAATGAACTCACATACTAGTCTAAATGCATCTTTGTCCTAAGATGATACTTGACTAGGGACTGTTTTAAGAATAGTTCTTCACAAGATCTCACGATCAAGTCATCTACTTGATTTCTTATGAAGTTTTAAGATTACTATTCTAAGGACAATAATTATATTCTAAAAGAATAAGTTGCCTTTATAAAATAACATGATACACGTGATGGATGTTCATAAACATATAAGTCTCTAGTGCATATTCCTAACACTAAAAACCTCAAATTTGGAACCATACAAGTAATGCCTCCACATCTTCAATACAAACACTACAGTCGCTAATTCTAGGTCATGGGTAGGGTAGTTTCTCTCATGGATTTTCAATTTCCTAGAAGCATATGCTACTACTTTACCCTATTGCATTAACACTCCTCCTAAACCCATCTTAGAGGCATCACAGTACACTACAAAGGATTTACTAAGATCAGGAAACACTAACACTGGTGCACTAGTCAACTTTTCCTTAAGGATTTGGAAGCTAGACTCACACTTACTATTCCATATAAAGGCAACTCTCTTCCTAGTCAACTCAGTCAAAGGCAAAGCTAACCTAGAAAATCCCTCTATGAATCTTCTACAGTACCCCAACCAATCCAAGGAAACTTCTAATCTCACTTACTGACTTAGGAGCCTCCCACTTAAGCACGACCTCTACCTTAGAAGGATCTACACCTATACCCCCTTTAGAAATCACATGACCTAAGAAACTCACTTCTTCTAACCAGAACTCACATTTGGACATCTTAGCATATAACTGTTTATCCTTAAGAATCTGAAGTACTACCTTTAAATGTTCCTCATACTCCTCCTTAGTTTTGGAATAAATTAGTATGTCATCTATAAAGATAACTACAAATTTATCCATGTAAGGGTGAAAAATCCTGTTCATGTAATCCATAAAAATTGCAGGAGCTTTAGTCACACCAAAAGGCATTACCAGATACTCATAATGTCCATATCTAGTCCTAAAAGCAGTCTTAGGTATATCCTCTTCCTTAACTCTAATCCGATGATAGCCCGACCTAAGATCGATCTTGCTAAACACACACGCCCCCATTAACTGATCCATTAGATCATCTATCCTAGGCAAAGGATACCTATTCTTAATGTTTACCTTGTTCAACTGGCGGTAATCTGTACACAACCTCATACTACCATCCTTCTTCTTCACTAACAAAACAGGCGCTCCCAGGGTGATACACCATGCCTCACAAACTTCTTCTCTAACAAGTATTCTAATTGTTTCTTAAGCTCTTCTAATTCTATGGGTGACATCCTATATGGTGCAGTTGAAATCGGTCACGTCCCCGGTACTAAGTCTATAGAAAATTCTATCTCTCTCTCAGGTGGTAGACTAGACACGTTATCAGCAAACACCTCAGAATACTCACACACTATAGGTATCTCACTAACAACAACTACCCTCATATGTCGGACAGAATCGAATTAACGCTTCAAACTTGGATACGTAGTCCGCCACGGTGCCATCCTCGTGCTTTAACTCAAGAAACTCTATTTGCTTCTTGTTACGAACATCATGGGGAAAGTACTTCTCAAGGAACAACCTCTTGAAGTTATCCCAACTCAACGCGGTGCCCTCATCGATCATCATTTGAAAGGTGTTCTGCCACCAAAACCCGGCATCCCCTGATAACATGAATGCAGCCAACGTATCCTTTTGCACCAACGGGCAGTCCATCGCTCTAAAAATCTTCTCGATCTCGAAGATCCAGTCAGCCAGCACCAATCAGGGTCATAACCCCCCACGAAAGTAGGTGGATGGTTCATTTGGAACCGAGCAAGCCAAGTCCACCTCATGATGTGGTTTAGGTTGCCAACAGCCTGTGCCATAGCCATTAAGGCTTCAGCAATTACACATCATTCCTACCTCTTCTAGTCATCACTTTTCTGATTCACAGAAAAGTAGGGGAATCAAACAAACAATCAAATCAAGACGACACAATTCAATCAATCAATTATCACAATAACCACCACGGAAGCCACAACAACACATAACTCAAGGTCGATGAACCGACCAATCAAACAAACAGTTAAATCAAAGCAATATAATTCACTCAATCAACATAACACATTAGCACCACAGAAGCACAGTAAACTCATAACTCAAGGCCGGTGAACCGACCTGCTCTGATACCACTTAATGTGACACCCTTCTACCCCCAAACTCTTATACATTTAGTAAATCGAAATATAGGAAAAGTAGCGTCCTACAACGGGTAAAAAAGTTCACATTTCTCATCATTTAAAACGTCATTTATTTCAAAGTCAATTCATTTAAAATAGAAATATAAGTCAATGGTTTTCAAAATACTTAAAGCAGCGGAATCTCAAGTATCAACATCAAAATATCCTACTAGCCATGTAAGGCACTTAAAATAGTTTACAAAATCTCTTTCTAATAGAAACATAAAATAGAAACCCCAATAATATGCCCTGATGTCACATGTATCAGAGCGACACTCCCTTTAATCAATACTCGATACCAGTTGTGTCATCATCACCACCTGTAAAATTAACCACTGTGTAACAGTGAGGAAAAGAATACCAACTCATACATACACATAGGAGGCTACCCTATCCTCACCCACATACAATCATCATTCTCATCAAGTAATAACATATTCATATCATCTTACATCCTTTTATCATCAAATAAATTACCTCATCACAGTTATATAAATCACACTTTACAAATCATCAAAACGCATTCTCTACACTCAACACATACTAATCATATCATCAATAATACTCATCAACATCGTAATAACATTCAATATCATCATCATATACAATGCATATTCATCTATCATTATGCACACCCAAAACATCATCAACCTCATAATATCATTCAATATCATCATCGTATACAATGCATATTCATCCATCATTATGCACACCCAAAACATCATCAACCTCATAATATCATTCAATATCATCATCATATACAATTCATATTCATCTATCATTATGCACACCAAAACATCATCAACATCATCCCAAGGATCATGACTCGGAACTCCGCATAATGGGTGCACCTCATCAATCTCCCTAGTTGTCACCAATGATGGCCCTACCGTTAAACATCACACAGGCCGGTAAATTGTACATCACCCCACTCCAGGCTTGTACAGAGAATGACCCCCATCATGGTCTCTGCACCCCCCTCTATTGGGTCCGCGCAGTTCACCTCCCTGAGTTGCACTTCACCCCTCTCTAGGCTTGTGCATCTCAAGTACAACACCTCCCTGAGTTGCACTCCACCCCACTCTGGGCTTGTGCATCTCAAGTACAACACCTCCCTGAGTTGCACTCCACCCCATTCTGGGCTTGTGCATTTCAAGTACAACATCTCATATGCTCAAGGCATAATCAACATCATAATATTTAATACATCATCATAATCATCATTATTATCGTCATCATAAAATAATCATCAATCATCCTCATCATAAATCATCATAAGCATCATCATTTATCATCATAAATATCATCAATCAATCAATCATCATCATCATCATAATCATCATAAAACATTATAAGCCATCATCTATCATCATCGTTGTAATCAACATCTATTCATCAAGGACATAACCATATCATCATATCACACACAAAAAATCAAGGTATAACAATCATCATCAAACACTAAGATCATAAAATCCACACTGGTAATCGATTACAAGCCCACTGTAATCGATTACCTGCAAGCAAAGCCTCTGGTAATCGATTACACACCCTCTGTAATCGATTACCTGCAAGCACACACTATGGTAATCGATTACAGACCTGCAAGCAAACACCCTGGTAATCGATTACAGTATCTCTGTAATCGATTACCTGCAAGCAAACAGCACTCCAGGCTGCCTAGAAATCCATGGTAATCGATTATAGACCTCTGTAATCGATTACCCGCGACGCAAGTCGCAGTTCTCGCGACTTCTACCACTTCTAAACCTCTCTATTCAATCTCTAATCAATTCTCTTTGTTAAAACATCATTCACATACGTTTATATCAACAAAACTCGGTAAAAACACCAATCTTTACACAGATTATACAGTTAATCCATCAAAACCCCAAATCATCAAACCCTTATTTACCCATTTTCGCTATTTTCGCTATCCTCTTCAATTTCACTCAAGAATTCATCAAGATTCATAAAATCAATCATTAATCAACAGTTTTCATCATTCATACTCAATAAAAACATATATCAATACGAATTTAAAGTCTTAAATCACTACCCAAGCACCCCCACATGCACATACAAGCAGCACCCTCTCCCCCACCGTACCTTAAGTGGAGATCGAACAACGAAGAAGACTCTTTCTTAATGATCACTCCGCGCAACTTCCTCTTGAGACGTCGTTTCTCCCCTCCTTAGCGTTTCGCTCTCTGACGATTTGAAAAATAAGGATTAGGGTGAACTGGTAACCCCTCCTTACTAAAATGCCTAATTGGGCTTGGGCCCACTCTCAATCCCCTTATCCTTTTCTTAAATTTGAAATAGCTTTATGGATAAAACTAAATAATATTAATTCTATTATTTATCTATTTATTCCTCTACTTTATTTATTTTATTTTATTTTATTTTACTTAATAAAATTCAGGATGTTACATCCATCCTTGTGAATTGTTTGCAAAGTTGTTGTTGCTGGAGAATTTGCCTGGTCTTCCTTGATTGACCATGTAATTGACTTGCTCTTCTTGAGTGCATGGATAAGAGCAGTAACCATTGAGATGGTCACCTCCACAAAAATCACAAATTAATTGTGGTGACTGGCCAGGATAAGAGTGCACTGTCTGTATTTGCTGAGAAAGGTTATCTAGCCACTTGTTGAGTGCTTCTAATTGCTAGATGATAATTTTATTCTCAGCCCGGATTTCATCTACAGAAGTTTTCCTGTGGGGCGAGACATCATCTTGTTGCCACCCAAAATTTTGATTCTAGTAACTTCCCCAATCCTGCAAATAAATTGTTAGAATAATTGTTGTAATTAGAGAAGTTACTGTGAACCGGTGTGTGGGAGAAATATTTTGGTTATTGTTGTCTAACATAATCTCCAAGGGTTCTTCTTGGTGGATCTGGATCTTGATATAATCTCCAAGTGTTCTTCTTGGTGGATTTTACCATTTAGTAGCCATTCAACATTTACTTCTCTTGGGGTGGTTGGATAAAGTGACGCGAATCTGAGGGGGTGGATTCATTTTGCGGATCTATCTAGGTTGGAATGCTCATAACTAAGAAATTTGGGGAAAATGTTAAAACAAGAAAAATGGAAAGAGGAAGAAATGGAATGGAAAGTGATAGACGTCACACTTCCAAGGATGGAAGATAAGCCTAAGAGTTTAAACACACAAAGGGGTGAAGAACCTTTGATAAAACTCAATTCTTGTATAACAAGAACACCAAGAGAATCAAATCTCAATTTTATAAATTCTGAATTCCAAGTTGTTCTCTTACAAGAAATATGCGCCCTATATATAACCTTCATCTATGCGCAAAATATAGTCTTTTAGTATTCAGCCAACAACCATAAATTACTACTAAGTGGCTATCAAAATGTAACTGCCTAATAAAAAAAAACAGTCAGCCTATAACTAACTCACATGTAGCCGCACAATTACAAGCAATTTTGTAACAACCAACAAGAAATAAAAGGCTTGTAATTTAGCCATGAATTGGCTGCCCCCCTCATTAGAAACATAACAGCCCAAGAATTGATTGCTAGTTGCTCCATCAATTTGTAACCTCCATGTGTTGAATGGTTGGCCGCCCTTTTAATATTGTAACAACCCTCTTCTTGATGGCCAAATTAGTTTGTAACTTCCCTTGTCCTTTGAATTCAATTCAGCCGCACCATTGTCTTCGTAACCATCCAAATATCATAATTTTACCCCGTTGGATTCACATCACGAAGAGTGTTGAGATTGTCGAGCTTATCCTTGCCCCTTTTCTGTTTCTACTTCTGGTCCTTCCTAGATGTCCCTTTTATCTCAGGATCAAATTTCAATTGATTTTGAGATACCTATCCTCACAAGAGCAATAATCAAGAAGCTCAAGCAAATATTAACTCGGAAGAGAAAGAACAAAATAACAAAAAATAATTTCTTTTAATAAAAAAGAATATTTTTAATAAAATAATAATAATAATTTATATTAAAAAATAAATTTTAATTAAAAAAATATTTTTTTAAATCCTAAATGAAAAGAAAAGAATAATTAAAAATTAAAATTCCTAAAAAAGAAAATTAATAAAATAAAAGAAAATATTTATAACTTGATAAGATAGACCTCCCAAGAATTTAAAAATTGATCCACCGTCCCCCGGCAAATGACGCTAAAAATACTTGTTGAAATTCTGGCAAGCGTACCAGAATCATTAGAAGTATAAATAGTAAGTAAGAGGGGTTTTTCGTATCCACATGAAAACGGTTCAATTGTAAATCCTAGTGGTCACACTTATCAAGTGAGAGAATATGGTTATTGATTTTGTAGTTTTGCAATAGTAAATAAGAAAAACTGTAAATTGAGATAGGTTGAGCAGGTTACTTGAATTAGGATTGAACTTCGTCTATCGCACCCCTTTCGTATTGAACCCCAATAATATTTTTGAATATGCAATTATAATATTGAAGCACAATTAAAGTTATTTCACAAAGGTCTCCACAAATATGAAATACTCGAAATAATCTACCCTGGTCTCCACAGTGATAAATTACCCTGGATTAAAGATCTATTTGTCTAAGCTATTAATTCACTCTGGTCTCCAAAGTCGTGATTAAGTGTTTTTTACCAATCATAATTCAAGTTTCCTATGTCTAGGCTCCCCCAAACTCGCTATTGATTTTATAGAACCACCTCTCGAATGCTCCCCATAAAACAAACCTATAACTCCGGCACAACAGCGGAAGCTAAGCATTAAGAACAGATTAAAAACAACAATATTATAAAAACATGGATTCATAAATACCAGAGAGAATTCAAATACAATTGGGGGATTGAATCGACTACATTCAATCCTATCGGAGAGTTTAGCTACTCATGGTAGCCATTACAACCAATCGAGAAACTGTCAACACTTTTCTCTAGCTCCAGCTCTGCTCGCCCTCCTCCTCTGATCTGTGCAAAAAGGTCATTTAAATAGAAGTTGGAAAGCTATCTGAAATCTGGAAGAAATCTTGTTGGAAATCTTTTGTAAAATTGTTTCCGTATTCCTGCGCTTTAACCTGTGCTCAACGCAGATGAAGCCGCAGGAAACAGAGAACATTTAAATTTTTGCGCTCCACTTGCGCTAAGCGCAGGCGGAGCACAGTTCACTGTTCCATCTTTTCCTGATTTCCTCTTTTTCATACTGATCTCTTCCTGATCTTATCTTTGTTTGCTCTGCTTTCCTTATTTCCCTCTTTGTAGCTTGATCTTGTGCTGATTTGATCTCCAAATTGAATTGAGAATTTTATCCGCAGAATCTTTATCCAAACAATTGTTGATTTTATCTTGATCAGCTACCATTTAAAACCTTATCTTGCAAATTCTCTCTTCAAATAGATGTTATCTTATTTCTCCATTTAAAAACTTTCCCTTTTATCTGCAAAATCAACAGATTTTCTATCAAAATAGCATCAAATTCAAATTTGAATTAATAATCACAAAATCTGCATTTAAATCCTAAACAGAGGTAATTTGGGGAATAAATCTAACATTTTACCATTGATAAGTGCTGTAATTTTACAAGAATTTATCATATATTTTGCACTTATCAACTACTCGACCCGATCCGATGCGGGTAACGAGTTTTATTAGGTTGGGCTAAAAAGCCCAGAAGTATTTGAAAACTTATTATCTTTTCCCCTCAAAAAACCTCAGCCGCAGCATAAAAGAGAGAAGCAACATCGGCAGTGTTCTCCTCCCCAATTAGGGGGCCTCCCTCCCCATGTGTGGGGGTTTCTCCACCCATTTTAGGTGGGTTGTCCTCTCTCCTAGATGAGACTTATTTTTTCTCCTCTTTCCACCGCTATTTCTTGGTTTCTTGCCACCATCTCTATCTTTCATCTCACTACCAGAACCTCCCCTTATGCCTTCTTCCATCTCAAAGTTCATTCACCCTTTCCCATCTTTTCCTCTCCCTTCTCGTAATTTTCATCTCCCCTTATACCTTCCCTCCTCGTTCTTTTGACATTCTGCCCATTTCCCCCTCATTCTCCAAGAGGTGTGATCAACCATGTTTGGAGCCTTAGTTAGCATCTATAACATAAAATGATTTCTCTGGTACTTATGGCAGAGCCAGTTGAACAGAGGGAAAAAACTAGGAAAATCTTGACAAACTACTACATGGATGACCAATCAATGTAGGAGTTTTTTTTGTAGTTGTTTTTTGCTGATTTGGTTAAACTTGTTTGCAAGAGAGCACACTTGTATTGTGAAATTTATTTCTTTAGAACTGCAATATCGCTTTATTCATTTGTGTTCAATGGTTGTAGATGTCGTATAGCTGCTTGAGGCTTAATGAAATGCTCATCTTCGACAAAAAAATACCTGGGAGTTATTCAGACTTCTAAAATGTGTGCTCGAGCTCTACATTTTTATGGGCCTTTTGCAGTTAGCCCAACTTTTTGCGGTTAGGGGTAGAGGTGACAATTAGGGTTCAACTCGCTTAGTTGACCCACTGAACCCACAAAAAAATGGTGGGGTGGGTTAGGTGACTCAACCCACCAACCCGTCTCAAACATGCTAACTTGGCGGGTCGGGTCGGGTTGACCGTTGGATTAGTGTAATTTTTTATTTCCCCCCCCCCTTTTTCCCCATTTTTTGGTGGGTTGGTGGTGGGTCAACTCACCAACTCAACATTTTATTGTCTTTCTTGTATTTTTTTAAGTTTTTGGGCGGGTAAGACGGGTGACGCGCCAACCCGCACTTTTTATTCTTTATTTTTCTAGTAGGCCAACCCGCCACTAGGCAGGGTGGGTTGAACTTTGCAACTTTCTTTGGCAGGTCAAACCACACCACCTCGTTTAAGGCCAATTGGGGCAGGTCAACCCGTTTTGACACCCATAGGTAACGGGTTTTATTGGGATGGACTAAAAATGACCCAAAAGTTATTCAGGCTTCTAAAACAAATGCCTGAACCCTACAGTTTTGCGGGTTTTTGCGGATTGTCCCGATCGAGTTAGCCTATTTTACCGACTCTAAGTCTAGGTGCTATCAAACAAGGAAAAAAATATATTAAAGAGTATGCTAAATAATACATTCTAATATTTCTCAAAGTATGTTTAAAAATCATCAAACATTTCAGCACACTAATATGTTTTATTTGGATACGGAGAGAAAATGTATATAGATAAAAATTAATGAAATGATTTTGTATATTGTTGTTATAATTTGATTGGAAAGAAAAAGTGAGAGAAAAAATATATATTTATAGACTTATCCTTTTTAATATAATAATGGGGTCGATTAGTATATGAGTGTTCAAGTAGGAAACTCGAATCCGGGTACTCTGAGATCTCGGACTCGAGCACGTGCTCAAGTGGGTCAATCATGGTTGGTCCATGACGGAATCGGGGTGTACCTGCGAAGACACTCCGACGCCCAAGTCAATCTTGATCCAAGAATATAACAATTATTGTGTAATTAATGCGTACGTGACACCTTACGTCTACCGTATTTATAGGGGAATATCTTGGGATTTGGGACTTGGGCCATTATCCACAAGCCATAATCCAGTAGTGGCAAGGTGTAAGGGAATTCCAAGTACTCATTACCTGGGGTTGCCTAGTTGCGGCCAACTCCTTTGGACGGATTCAACATAGATTGCTCAGATTAGGCCTTTGGGGCCCAGTTCGTAACAATGAGTTAATTTATTATAGCATCAAAATTTTATCCTCATTTTAATTTTTTATGTGTAGAGAATATATAGATGGGGCAAGATCAATTGACACAATGTGTCAAACTTTTACACTTACAACTCTTAATAACTTTTTATGGAAAATGAAATTATTTGATCCAAACGTTGAATTAATATCTTTTGTATAATAGATCATGTCTACAAAATTTTATACAAATAAAAAAAAATTAGTATTTCATCACACCATTTTATTTTAACATGAAATATGTTATTTAAATTATAAGTAAATATTTACTATTAAATTACATAGTTATGAATGTCCAAATTACATGAAATTTGGTATACGTGATCATTGGGATAATATGACAATATTCAATGGTTGGATTGGTTATTTTCACTTTATTTCAAAAAATATTAAACAGTATAAATGTAAAAGTTTGACACTCGGTGTCAACGGATCTGTCTCTTATTCTATATATATTTTGGTCTCCATATAATTTTTCTCTTCATATTGTTTTCTCTTTATAATTAAAAAAATAATATAATTTGTTAATTTTTCCCTCTCATCTTTCTATATTTTTGTCATCAATTGAACAAAAGCTAAATGAAATGAGACAAGTGAAAAAGTGACAAATAGAATAGAGTGTGCATATACATTCCAATCAGGAGTATTGATCTCTAATTCAAAGAACACAAGTCATTGTCAATGTGGCAGCATTTTGAATTTTTCTTTTTGAAACCTAACAGCAATTTATTTGAGTGAAAATGAAGAAAAGTAACGGAGGTGGCACTCACTGTCTCTATTTGCCTTTTTCAATGTTGCAGCAGTGCCACTACTAGTCACTCTCACTACCTCCATTTCTGAACCATCCATCCCTAGTAACATCTCAATCCATTTTAGAACAATAATTGGGTAAGGTTAACAGCATTTGGCTTATGAGTACAACACAATAATTGGCACAATAACTAGTGCACTTGCAACAGAGAACAAAACAAAATTAAAGCAAGATCATTTCAATTAAAAACTCAAGAAAGATCACTGTAATTAGCTTTCTGAGTCACCTTGAAAAGTTGTTTAATTATATAATTTATATTAGTGTAACTTGATCCTCCTCTTTAAATTATGGTTACTTGCTGGCTAGTTTAATTCTAAAATTTATCAAAAATGAAAAAAATAAATATGAATGTAAAAAAGAAAACAATACATTATACAAGTTATTGTAAAATAATGTTTTTATTAATCAAGTTAATTTTTATATTTTAAGAATAAAGAATTCGTTTATCTGTATTTGTTATATTTTAAAATTTAAAATTTTTGGCAGTACACAAAAATTATCATGCTATGTTTGTGATATTTGCTATTTTTATATCAAAGTAATAAAAAAAGAAAAGTTATGTGATACACGATGTAAGTAAAATAATTTTCTATGAGTTTATTTAATTTTTAGAATATTAAAAAAGTATAAAATTTCAAGCACGTTTATTTTTATCTTAATTAATTTTTTTGTCAATCAAATTTATTTAAATTATTTTTAAATTTTATATTATAATTAATTATTTTTTTATAAATTAGATTTGTGCTTTAAAAATTATTTTAATTTAATTTTTTTCATTTCAAAAAATTATTTGATTTAAATCATTTGTAAAGAGAGAAAAAAGAAAATGAATGTAATTAAAAAACACATGTTATGCCCACATTCCCGTTTGGAAATACAACTCATTTAAGTATTTATAATATAAGCTCTTTTGATAAGCACTTAATGAATAAGGGACCGTTCGGGGTGGTTGTGAGTTTTCAGTTTTTGGTTTTTAAAAATTTTCAATCAAGTTTTTACAACTCAAAACCAAAAACTAAAAACCACTTATTTTGAAAACCACAAAAAGTGGTTTTCAGTTTTTGGTTCTGAGTTGTAAAAACTTGATTGAAAATTTTCAAAAATCAAAAACTGAAAACTTGCAACCACCCCGAACAGCCCTAAATTTTTAAAAAATTGATGGAAATTGAAGAGGGTGTAGTGTACTTAAATTCTCCATAAGCTATTATATAAGCTATTCTCAGGAGCTTATTGAAATAAGCTGAAAACGGCCTATGAGCAAGTCATAAGTCTTTTTCACAAGTTTACCCAAACAGTTACATAAGTGCCTGTGTCATAAGATGGGCTCAAATAAGTTCTTCCAAAAAGCACCTAAGTACCACGTACATGAAAAAAATAACCTATTCATTTTGTATTATTATAGATATATATATATATATAAAAGGCTCAATTTACACAAGTGTATTTAATATTTATTGTTGGTTTTTGTGAAAGATACAGAGCAGCAAACGGAAAATTCGGACAAACATAATGCTCACAATGCAAAAAGTGGAAACATTCTGATAATAACAGGTGGATATGATACAGTAATTTACAATCTAAAGTTAGATAGGTGCACAGTGGAATTTAACATAAAAAACAATAAAGTACTAGTATAAAGGATGTAACTCCAAATCAAACCTATTCAACACATGGAATTCAAAATATTAAAATTATGTCACAAACTTTACCAATTTCCAAAGAAAATTAAGGACAATTAATATACAAATTTAGGACATAATAATAACTCTATTTCATAGAGTTATCAATGCAAATTGACACAAGTGAAACCTCTGCATTTTATAACCATTTGTACTAGCACGACCTGGAAGTAGAACCTCCACTTCCACTTACATTCTTTGCTCCCTCCACCAATTGCGCAATCACAATCCATCAATTTCTTTCTCTATTATTAGTATAGATATATATATACCACAATTTATATAATTTTTTTTCTTAATTTCTATATCGCATCTCATACTTTTTATATCCCTCCACTCTATTTTTTATTGTTGTATAATTTGTTATATATATATTGGAATGAATTATATGCATGTATCCTTTACGGAATACAATATTATCCGATTGTAATATGAGTTGGAATATCCCATGTACTCCCTCTTTAATATAATTTTTCTTATTAAAAAAATACAATATTATCCAAGTGAAAAACATCCACATTATAGTAAGGTAATTCTTCTAATGAAAATTTTTAATTTTCATCCACAATTCAGATCTTGCTTAAAAAAGTATATACCTATTGAACTAATTAGTGTTAATTTATCATATTATAATTTGATTGTGGAAGTATAAGTTTTTAGTCTTTTTCGGCCACCTACCCATCTCGATGATCAAAATAAGATTGTAAGAAGCCCGTTTAATAATTGCAAATGAGAATAGAAACTCAAATTAAGAATATTAACAAAGAGCATGCGTACATGAGAAAAGTGAAAAAAATTGTATGGACATTAGCATATAAATTGGAGAGCTATGTCCTAGTCTACAGTTCTACCCATAGGCTAACCGAACCTACACACACATCTCCCTCCCTAACCACCCAAAGAAAAGGGGCAAAAAGCAAAATACAAAAATGACCATTTCACATAAAATGAATATAAAAATTAAAATGTAAAATAATTAGGATTGAAATAAAAAAAATTAATTAAGTGTTTTTTACCGTACCTAAATTTAATCCTAACTTGTTTATGCTTAAAAAAGTACTTTTTAAAATTGTTTAAAAAATTAATTTTATTTTAGAGATTCTTGTATAATCAGAAATACATTTTCGTTTGGCTACAATCATAAAAAAACACTTTGTTTGCCACGACAAATACCTTTACATTGTTAAAAAGTTTTCTCTTTCTTTTTATTGTAACTGCTTTTTTCAAGAAGCAACTCTGAGTTGCTTCTTAAAAAAGCAGAAAACGCATTATTTTCTGATTCTGTTTCTTGAAAAAAGTTTAGACAAACATCTTAAAAATTCTTATAAGTGATTTTCTTTTTTAAAAAAGTGATTCTCTTAAGAAATAATTTTAAACAAACTGACTGTTATTGGGCTCATCCACATACCAATTTGGATGAACTTTGATATCCGCACAAGTCGACCCTGAAGTCCAAGTCTGGGATAGCGTCGGGAATGAAAATGGGCTCACTAAGAGTGTGTTTGGTAAAACTAGCTGAAAAGCTAGATGAAGAGTGTGTTTGGTAAAACTAGCTGATAATGTAGCTAAAAGCTAAAAGCTAGCTGATAGTTGAAAAGCTAGCTGATTTGATTGAATGTATTTGGTAAAACTAGCTGAAAATGGTAAAATGACATCATTAATTATTAAATAATGATAAGTGGGGAGGTGGTAGAGGGATAAACTTATAATTAATTTTCAACTAGTAGCTGAAAATGGGAGCTCTTTTAAAAACCTCAAGTAGCTTTTCAAGAAATGCTGATAGCTACGCAAAAAAACTACCTTATCAAACACAGTTGAAATGGTTTCTGCTATTTGAAATGTCTTGCCAAACCCGCTCGAAAGCTAAAAAGTTAGTTGAAAGATGAAAAAGCTAGCTGATTTGATTGGAGGTGTTTGGTAAAACTACCTAAAAATGGTAAAATGACATACAATGACACAATTAATTATTAAATAATGGTGAGTGAGAGTAATTGAGGGATAAACTTATAATAAAATTTCATCTAGTACCTAAAAATTAGAGCTTTTTTTTTAAAAAAAATACATCAAGTAGCTTTTCAAAAAAAAGCTAGTAGCTACCCAAAAATTAAAGCTACATTACCAAACACAACTGAAATAATTTCAGCTAAATATTTCAGCTTTCAGCTAGCTGAAGCGTATTTAATAAAACTAGCTAAAAAGTTAGTTGAAAGCTTAAAGCTTAAAGCTAGCTGAAATCTGAAAAGCTAGCTGATTTGATTGAATGTGTTTGGTAAGATTAACTGAAAATGGTAAAATGACATATAATTAAGGACATCATTAATTATTAAATAATGATAAGTAGGGGTTGCTGAGGGATAAACTTGTAATTAATTTTCAGCTAGTAGCTGAAAATTAGAGTTTTTTTTTTTAAAAAAAGTTACCTCAAGTACTTTTTTAAGAAAAGTTAGTAGCTACTAAAAAAAGTTACCTTACGAAACACAACTGAAATGGTTTGAACAACTAATTTCAGCTAACTGAAATGGTTTACCAAACACACTCTAAATACACATTTATACGAGTTTATATTGTATGAATTTAATATATATACACTGTGAGTGTAAAAATATTTTACACAGACATCCAATGATATGTTGCCACATCATTTATTGAATTTAATAACACATGAAGTGTCATATTCATTAAATGATGTGGCAGCACATCATTGAATGTCTGTGTAATTTTTACACTGATAATGTATATCAATTAAATCCATATTGTATTATCATGAGAGGTGATTCTATCACATGTGATATTTCCTATCACCTTATATGTTAGGTGTTAGGTAGGCGACTATTCATTGCTACTATTATTACTTTGTTAGGATTCCGACTAATTTGGGTATCAAAGTGATTTTATAAGTACTCTCTCACTCTAAATCGAGTTGAGCAATACCGGATAGTGAATGAAAAAAAAAAAATCACTTCTTGTAATTAAGCGAAACTCAACTCTTCCGTGGAGATTAGCATGTGTCCTTACCATTTAGCTTATTTGTACTAAAAGCTTGACACATAATGAAATGTATTAACAAATGTAAGATTGCAAAGACAATCTAGCTGTTTCTGTCTTACTCTAATTCTTTAGATTCATCCATCGAAACAAAGTTTGATATGCCGACATGAATTATTGTTACATATTTCTTTCTTTTAAAAAAAAAGGGTTAAATATGTTTGTAATTCCTGAAATATAGTTAATATTTGATTTTATTCTCTGTAATTTAAAACAACTAGATTTGATCCCTCAAAAAGTGAAAATACCCTTTTTAATTTTTATTGATAAAAATTTGTAAATAATCCGTCGTAAAATCTATAGCAGAACTGTGAAAAAAGTACTAAATTGTTGTGTTTTCAATTTTTGAAGGACCAAAACCACCGGTTTTAAATTATATGGGCTAAAATCAAATCTTCACTATATTTCAGAAACCAAAAACATATTTAACCCATAAAAATTTACCTTAATTTAATTAATTATTTAGTATTCTCTTAAGTATTTGATCTCCTCTAATTATTTAAAACCAAATAACATTCAAGAATTATTCCTCCATCATCCTATACATATATTAATATAACTAATTAATTATGTGAGTTTGATGTGGCATTTTATTTGTCACATTATTACTTAATAAAAATCAGTTAATTGCAAGGCTAAAAATATTTCTTTTAAAATAATGAGGGATCAGAACTAAAAAAAAAAGAATTAATGAAAGATCAAAGGCAAAATTTATCAGAATGAAAAATATATGCATAAATTAATTTTTTTATTATATTTTCTAATTACTATTTGTGATGCCTTGTCGATTAGGGAGTTGTTACTCACTCCCTCACGCTACCTTTGGCTTTGTTTTTTTTTTTTTAAGTTGAATATCTTACCCCAAAACAGTCACAACAACTTGATGAATGGGAAATGTTAACACAAACAAAAAGGGGAGACAAAATTAATTTTACATTTAAAAATTACTTTGGATTGACATAAAGTGACTGCAATCATGCTTCATAGATTCCCTGTATGGGACCTGAATGCGAGGAGGAGATTTGTTATTTTGTGATGCTATAAGTTGAAAACAAAATGATTAATTTAGACTTGTATTGAAACAAATACGTGTTAGGATCTGAAATCAAAATGGGGTTTGCTTACACTAGTGTTTTTCAAAATTGTTGTTTGTATAAATTTGTATTCAAGTTTCTAAAAGTTTAAGTATATAAAGAATATTTTAATGCAAATATAGATATTTGTTTTTTTCCAGTTCTTTTGTCAAGATACTCTTTCTTTTTCTTACACTTGCATTTTTTTAAAAATATTTCGAGATACCTTATAATTTTTAAATCTTAATGAGTAATGATTCTATAAAACACTCTTTTTTTTGTGATTAGACTATCATTTTTCTAGCTATAACTATATTCTATAAAGTATTGGATGAAATATTGTTTTGAATTTTGAAAAAAAAAGAGAGAATTTCTTAACCATGTTCAGCTTTCATGGCTCCTGAGACAAACGTTATATGCATCATGTTCTTTTGAGTGTTACTTTTGCAAAATAATTAAACATGTACACAAAACCAAAGATTGGAATCGAAAAAATAATGAAGGATTGGAAATTTACATGATAAAATCCCAAAGTCTATCCTTTATTTAAGAATAATTTTAAATAATTTCATATTTACTTTGTATGATACTTTTTTTTCTCTACTTCTCAGGTGTTAGGTTCGAGTTTTGTGGATGGAAAAAACCCCTACTAGAAAAGTTAGTGCCGTGATGTGGATGTTCCGCAATATTGTCTCCTGTAAAGGTGGAGGATACTTGTGATTTAAATAAAAAAAAATAACAATCCTTTAATTAGTGTCTCTACTAATACTTATATATATTAATTGTTCATTTGTTATTAAATATTGGTTTTGGTGTCGTTAATTTATTTATTTGTAGTAGTAATTAGACTACCTGACTATCAATATCCTTAGCTAATTTACGCAAAATTGATTTCAGAGTGGGGGCCACTGCTTTTTCCCATTTCTTCACTATTTTCTTGCTAGACAAAACACAATTGCAGGTGCATTTCGCTCCTATTTTACGAGATCGATTTCACTTATATGGTAATTTCCCTATCACCAAACAAGGGCTCATAGCCACCATCTCTATTTCCCTTAAGTTCCAGTTTGCTTGTTCTACTTTGTGCTTGCTGCCAAGGAGTGTGGGAGACATTCACTATTGGTGTGAAGTCGCGGGGATAAGCTTACAATGGTGTTGAAGACAAGCTAGTGGAGAGGTCCTTCACTCGGGGTAGAAAATGCTCGAAGCGTGTGGTTTAGCATAGGATACAAGGTACGAATACGTGTGGGACAATTTTTACAATTTCTAGAAGGCAAAAATGACTAATTGTGTTTCTTATGTCACCAAAATAGAATTAAAGAATAATGTTGTCAAGTCAGTAAACATGTTAACGCAACATCAGCAAATTATTAACCTTGTTTAACAGTGATTGACGTTTTGTAAAAGAATAGTTTTGGGAGGACGAAAAATAAAAAAAGGGAGAATAAAATGAAAACACGTGTATTTTGAAGGGACCAAAAATATATTTAAACCAAATTATAGAGACCAATATTTATTTTATTAATAGCTTTTATGAATTCCTTTAGACTATAACTAGTTTTACTTTTCCTGTATTGTTTCTTTACTTTTTTTATTATCGTTGAAAAAATAACACTATAATTCAATCAAATAGTTTATTTTAAATTTAATTATTAAATATTGGTTTTAATGTCGTTAATTTATTTATTTGTAGTAGTTAGACTACCAGACTATCAATATCTTCAGGTCTAAGTAGTAATGAGTTTTGAAAGTAAGGTGTTGAATTTAACTCTTCGAATTAAAAAGAATAAAAAGATCCTAGAAGGTGCCCCATTAAGTGTGTTTGGGAATATATATATAAGTTAGATTAGATTGTTAGAGTGATTTAATTTATATTTATTATTGAAACCTCAGTGGACTAACTGAAGTACTGAACCATTTAGTGTCATCTGGTATTTTAGCATTTTGGTAGAATGAAATAATTCCTTGGCCATGGGTAGGTTGCATTGCATATTATCTATATGAATTCCTTTCCTTGTGTCAAATCCTAGTGAATGTGACTATTCACTGGCTAGGTAGCCACACCACACTTTTGCCTTTGAAGAGAGATATGGCAAATACAATGAGTAGAACAAAAAATCTAGATCTTTAGAAATAAAACTTTGTTTGAATCTACATAATGAAAGGAAAAATAAAACCATATTCTTTCTTCCTTTCCATCACTAGTCCTTAGACCTGGCATATTCAGTAACTAAGCTAGTCCAAAAGGAAAAAAATTGCTAATCTTTTTTCACAGTTCTGTCTTTTTCAAGGTCCAAGAAAAAGATTTTTTTTTCCTTCTGTGGAAGTAATTGCCTAATTGGCTTGCTTATTTTTCTGCAGAAAAGGAAGAAAAGAAAAAAAGGAAAATAGGTGCTGTTGCAAGATACAAACCAACCCAGTATACAGTAATACATACTCAATCACATTGTTCAATTTTGGATGTGAAACTTCCTTATTTGCATTTTATTTTCCCAACTTGCTTTTTTTTGTTTGAATTGAATTCTTCTTGCCATTCATTATCCTCAAGCTTTGCCTTAACAAGTCAAACTCCCTCTCCTTTTTGTACTTTTCTTTCTCCAATGAAACTAACTGAGCTTTTAAGACTTTGATGGTTTCTTCCTTTTCTTGCACTTCCTTCCTCAAATTTTCCATTTGGATGTCATTTTCCTCTGCTTTCCAATACAAACCATCCCCTGTGAACATATAGCCATAAACAAATAAGCTCAACCAAAATCAAATCAAGACAATGCACACATTTATTTCAAAATCAACCTTATGTAAATATCTTTAATTGTAATATGAATATTTCTGAAGAAGAAAGTAAAAATAATCACCAAACTATAGAACACCTTAATTGGTTTATTTTGAGAAGGGCAAGAGGGATTGAATTAAACCCCACCTGCCAAAACTACTTTTCAAAAGACATTAATAGCATAAAACTAAAAAAAGCACATGACAATCACCAAAAATACTTATTCTAAAAATTATGATTTTTTGCTTTGCTTACTACATACAAAAAGTAGCCATAGAGAGAGATACCATCATATGTCCTCTGAATGAGGTCATCAAGCTCAGCCTTAATTGCAAGATAAAGTTGCTTCCACTTCTCCACAGCTTCATCTCTCCTTGCTCTTTCCTCCTTCATCTGCTCAACCAAGAGCTTAGTCCCCATTAATTCCCACTCTTTCTCACTATTCTTCTCTACCATTCCAATCTCTTCCATCTCTCTTATCTTCTCTTCTTTCTCTTCCACTAACTTCCTAAGCTGCTTCACTTCCTCTTTCATCCTCTTCACCTCTTGCTTCCAATCTGCTTCCTTAAAAGTGAACACCATTATGTCCCTCTCATAGCTCCTACTCTCTTTCTCCCTCTCAAACATCATCTCCTTAATTTCCTCCTGAAGAAGCCTCACTTTCTCTTTCAAATTCATGACATACATTTTTTCAGAACACTTCCTCTCACTCTTGCTAACACTTCCACCCATCTTTGAATTGAAGCCCCTAACTATAGGCCTAATGAGGGTATAAGTATAAGTATATAGTATAACAACTATATATATATCAATGTGATGATGAGTGAGTATTGAGTATAGTGAGAGAGGAAACTAAAAGATAATAATAATGAAGAGGAAAGGTGGGTGAATGGATGGCATAAACTTAGCTCCTGACATTGAATTGATAGAAAAGGCACCAAGAATTTTGGGCTATTTTATGAAGTCAGATAAGGGTCATAGTTGTACTTATACTTCAATAATGGAAGGGAAGGGGAATAGAGTGAAATGAGGCTCGTGAATAGCACTTGCTAAGTAAGATTTTACATTAAAGAGTAGACATATGGACACCACATGTTGTGGCTGCAAATATAAATAGGAATTCACATATTCACTTGCAAATATTTCTAAGGAGCGTGGGGTAGATTTATGACCCCAATTATTTGACTAATTCTAAATTGGTCCTACTCCAACATCTAATTTTATCATGAAATAATGCATAGTTGTACATGAGCATCCTTGCACAGTGCTACTCACACATGGATAGTACATATAAATATAATTCTCGTGATGTTTTGTTTGCCAAAGTTTATTTTAAAAATAAAAGAAAAACATTATTTTAAATCATAAATTCAGTGACAAGAAAGGGGAAAACTATGTGCACTTGCTAACACTCCGATTAGACGTGTGGTGAGAAAATCAAATGATGAAAAATGAAAAAAAAATAAGGGTATTGTATATGTTATTTAAATAAAGAGAAAATGGTGGCAAAAAATAAATATTCTTCAATTATTTAGTTAAATGAAAAAATGAGAAAAAAAAATGATATGGGTCCCAGATCAATTTTTTCTTCCCCCTTATTTTCTCTCTTTCCTAAATAAGTTATTTTACACTTTTCTTTTCTTTTATTTTATTTTTTTCTCTATTTTCCTATATAAACAAACAATAGAGCCTAAGTGACAATTTGTGCAAAGCAAAGGTCAATTTCAATCAATTTTAAAAAAGTAAGAAAACTCATGCATGCTTAGCTTTTTAAAGGTAAATTATTTCACTATAATTATTAGTAAGGAATAAAAAATTGCTTTCCCAAGCAATAGAATAAACTGCGCCCCATAAGTCACATGAGTAACACTTAAACCCCACATATTTTTGGAGAAAAGACACATTAATTAGACTAAGAAAATATTCATTGGAACAACTGTCAACTTGTCTTACATACATATGTGATACCTATTATTATAGCACTTTGTTATAGAAACTCCTGCACTAGCTGGTCCATATTATACAAACTAGAATAGTGTGTGTGTAGATTAGGCCTACAACAAGTTTAGTCATGGGAAGCATATTCAGTGATAGTGTGACAACTAAATATTCTCAAGCCCAACCCTTAGCCCTATTCTTGCAGGTATTCATTGTCTTTTGGTTCCATAAAACAAAATTTCAATGTATCTTTTGTATGTACATTTCCCTATACACGACAATATTATATAATGTTGGTATGAAAACATTAATGAATAATTTTTGTTGTTACCACCTTTGGATTCCCTGGTTGAAAAGGACTTGTAGCATTCCTGCCATTATGGCCTTTGTAGTCTAAGTCTAGTTTTTCCCCTCCAAGGTCCAATCTCATTAAATTGGCTTGTGTTTTACTTCACCCTCTTTGGTATGGCATTTAATTGTTACAATTACTGTCTTTTGTCCTTTTCCATGGATGTAGCCATGCTCTATGATGAAATGAAGATGAAGAATAAAGCCCTCAAAATGTAAATTCACGAGGGTTTGTAAAAAGAGAAATGATGTGGAAATATATAGAGTTTGACAATGATTTCATTTTACTATTATTTGGGCTAGCTATGGTTTTGAAGAATATTGGCAATGAATAGGTTGAGTAAATTCCAAGGAATTGACAGATATGGTAGTTTTCATTGATGAGTATTTGGAACCAAAAAGTACAACTTAATACTCCCTCCGGTCCTATTTATAAGAACATTTTAACCACTTCACACGGATTAAGGAAGTTGGTTAATTTAGTTGATTGCAATAAATTTGTCATGAATGTGTATCATATTTACTAAACTATCCTTGAATTTATTGAGACCCATTATTTTTCTCTTTCTATTTAACTACTCAATTGTGTCATACTCTCTCTACTAATTAATTACTCATCTACCTCCACTAATGGGATATTGTTGTCAAATAATAATTAATGCATGAGACAATCTGAAAAAGTTCTTATAAAAAGGACCAAGGCAAACCTTCAAAAAGTTCTTATAAATAGGATCGGAGGGAGTAGTTAATAATCTCCTACCACAATAAAGAGACTGAGTATACAATTATAAGCTATTTAATTGGTTAGCTATCTAAGCTACCTTATAATTTTGTTTGATTAAAACTAAAATGTTTTATAAATAAACTTATCTCATAAACTTAACCTTATTTTTCATAAATTACTTTAAGTAACTTATTTTTTGGTTTCTGAAATATAATATAGATTTGCTTTTAATCCCTATATAATTTAAAACCGATTGTTTTAGTCCCTCAAAAATTGAAAATACATCAATTTAATCTTTATCGTATAGTTTTCCCGTAAATTTTTTTCTACGGATTTTCCTGTGAGTGTTTATCGATAAGGACTGAAAAATGGTACTCCATCTGTACCTTATTATAAGACCATGTTTCACGCAGTTTAAGAAAAGTTGGTTATTGTATTGGTTTTTAAAATTTTTTATAGCATTCCAAATATATCCCTATTTAAATGTCACCATACTTTACAGGCATTAATTGTCACATGGTGGAAGACTCAAAAAGCCACTTTCCAATGGTGTAGTTGAGCATGTGGGTAAAACTTAATTAATTATTCACACTCATCAATATATGGGGAATTAAAGAAGTTAAACATTAATGAAATGACAAGTATGGAAAAATAATTAATTTATGTAAATATCTGCAAAGTGTCCTATATTAAGGGACACTCAATTCTTCTAGAAGGGGTCTTATAATTAGGGACGAAAGGAGTATTTTCATTTTTTTGATAAAAATTACACAGGAAAATGCGTAGGAAAATCTGTATGAAAACTATACGATAAGGACTAAATTATTGGTGTATTTTCAATTTTTGAGGGATTAAAACCACTGGTTCTAAATTATAGGGACTAAAAGCAAATATAAAAAACACACTAATTAACCCTTTTTTCTTTCATTATTACCACCCTTAAACATTTGCCAAGAACCCTGGTCGAGGTGGGGACCTCTCCAGCCAAGATCATTGCCACTCGACCAGCACTTGGGATGTTTACAAGTCGATTGATAATTACTCAGGCAACTAAACATAGACATAGCGACTACTTTGAACTTTGAGGTAAGTATATTGTGTATTCCTCGAGAAAATATTACATCTGACCAACTACCCTCTTCCTAATGGGATCCCTTGCAATAAATGTACTTCCCATCTTAAGATTTTAGAAATTTTACCATTGTTACAAGTTAATTATGAGTGGTTTAACTGAATTACAATAAAGGTGAATGAAGATTTCAGGAGTGGGTGAGACTGTTAATGTTAGAGGAATCCCCTTCCACTCCTCTACAATACCTCCCCATGCTTATAAATATCCATGTGTAAAAAAAAGTTAAAGTATGCTTGCCTTAATTTTACTGTATTTACACTCTACCAAAATTACCTCTGACTTCAACGTTAGAGTGTTCTCCAAGGTACTCTCATCATTCTTCAATCGAAGATACTATTTCAAGCAGCAATCAAACATTATACCCACAACATTGGAAGGGTCCAAGTTGAAAGGCAAGAAATCAAGGATCACAAGGATAATTAATTTAATTACTAGCATAAGACACTAAAATGAGGTATTTTTATAATTACCCAATATTAGTGAAGGTGAAACCTCAACTCAAACCTAATAAAATTCCGATCTCTTAATTGTTATCTCAATAAAATGGGTATGTAAAAATATAAAATCATGAACAAAAAAACAAATTATCATAATTTAACATGTTTGTTCATTATGTATTGAACAGCTTTAACTAACATAATAATTAATTACTTCGTCCCACAACATCGATGCTTTCTAGCTATTTTATGCTAAATTTACCAACATGCTGAGGTGCATCATGAGCACCACGTCTATGTCCAAGTTGTTTTCACCCTCCTCAACATCTATATGGAGCCTTGGTTTGGAAAAACCATAAAATATGATTATACTATCAAGTGTTATCATGTTTAACCTATTTGATCGATAATGTGGCCCAAATCAAGTGATTTTCTTCATTTAATTTCTTGTTACAACCTAATAACACTATCATCTCCCTTGCCACTTACCACATGATTAGACATTTTCACAATTAATACAAAACAAACCACCCATTCACCATGGCTATCCCTACACCTCCATTGATGACCTCATATATCAGAGGAAATCCGTTGCCGGAGCTCGAACCCACCTTCTCCATCACATTAATTAATACCTTCCAAAAACTTGACACAATAGAACACAACCTACCTACTCATAATAACCTTCCCTAAAAATAGTTTTTGTGTGAAACAATATACTCATGTAAAAAATAAACTAGCTCGAAGACCCAGTTCTATGGCCAAAAGGATTAATATTACTATAAATTAATCTAATTAAATGAGAATGTTGCCAAAGCACATTCTTCCATACATTATTCTTTCTGGTCTTTGACTTTTCCATACATTATTTGATAATACTATATTCCTTATATATAGTGGGATTATTGACTATCTAACGTTATGTTAAATCTTGTTTTAACCTGTATGTCAAACACTAGAAAATTTTCCATGATATCTAAAGAGCTAATAAAATTCTGAATTTTAATCCCGTAATTGAAATGGAAAACGAAATTAATTCTCTTTAATTTGTGATATTTTTATACATAATATTCACAATTACAACATTCTTAATTTCATGCTTGAGAAGAGAATAATGAACAATCATAATTGTGGGTGCACGCACACACAACTTATTACATAATCAACCATTATAATATTAACATATAATTATATTTTATATATTGGTGGGGATCAACTTACTCCAAGAGTAACTCTGCCAAAGTTACTCCGCTTAATAACTCTTTATACGAATGTGAATTTAACAAATCTAACTGTTGAATAATGTGATATTAGTATGATGATTGTGTCCACCAAATTTTAAATTAATTGGACATTCATAGGTATGTGATCTTAGAGTTGATATTTACTTGTATTTTAAAAAGTATATCGTACATTAAACTAAAATGATTTGATGAAACATCAAATAATTTTTAAATTTTATGAAATTTTGCAGGCTTGATCTACTTAATGAAAACTTTTAATATGATGGTTGGATTGATGAAATTTAATGTTTACAAAGAGTTATTAAGCAGAGTAACTTTACCAAGAGTTACTCCTGAAGTCAATCATGTTCCAAGATTCGGTAGGGATATTAATGGGAAAAGAGACAAATGATAGATATTACACTATTTATATCTATATCCGTTAAAATTAACGGAGATGCAGGTAACAAATATTTACAGATATCCATTAATATTTTAGAATTAAAAAATTATAAAAAAAGAGAATATCATATAATATACTACTATAAAATCACATCATATTGTATTAATATTACATTTAACTCTAAAAATAATTCATACTTACACTTTGCTGGAGAGAAATGAAAAAAAATAGAGTAACAAAATTGACGGGATGAAAAAGCAGTAGAGATAAAAACAAGGTCACCATGGTCATGCTATTGTTAAGAGTAATTGTAATTATTATAGTTAGGTAAAAGATTTTGAATAAAAAGGATTAATTAATATATTAATATATTATACAATAATTAAGTACATAAAATATTATATGAAAAAGATTAAAAAACCAATAAGCAAACATGAAAAAATGATTATGACAAATAATTTGAGATAAATTAAACCCCTAAAAAATAAAATATATTACTAATATTCGTCTTTCATTCGTAATGCCGACATAGACATAAATAAACTCAAAATTGTAACAAGGGGTCTTGAGCCTGCTACATCAACACGGGGATTCATAATATTTTTTGATCATAGCCACCCTGCGTAATTACAATTTATGAGTAGTTAAACCATAGGACAACCCACTCCATGTCTCTATCCATGGCATCATAACAATTGAACATGCTAAACGACTCAAACTATAACTTCAATGAAGCAGGATAGTAAAACAGAGTAGGAAATGACAATAAATTGATCATTATATTTCATAACTTAATTGTAATTATCACAATAGTTTATTTCAAGAGTGTCCAAGTTTTAACAATCCCTTCATATATATTCGGTAAAAAAAGAATTACATACGACACCCAACGTTACACATCAAAATGCTATCTCCGGGAAAAAAAAGGACCTTGCCCCCACAAGGTCCTGAATCAGGATAAATTTTGGGAGGGAACCTTGAAGATATAAATCACACTTGCAATATATCGCATTTGAACGATGTAGCATCCACAATCTCCTATAAATCTGCAAAAAAGTTGTTCGAACCACCTAGGGCATGCCCATTACTTGCAGTCTTACTCTTGTTCCCTGCAAAGGTATCAACACATAACGAAGCACTAAGATATACATAGCCTTCCAATAACCATATTACATCTATCACTGCAAATCACATCCTACCTTTACTAAACTTAGAAGGATCATCATCTACATCCATCTCATCATCGTCATTGTCAACCACTCCAGCTTCATTTCTCTGTGTGCTTCTTGAACCTTGCAGTATATTATCCAAGTCCCATAGCTGCAGAAAAAAGAAAAATGTTGGATGATTCAGACAACTTATTTATTAGTATCATCTGAACAAAATAGTAAAAACACGGACATACTTATATGTCACACATGCACCAACGGTTTTCACATTTTTAACAGTGACTCACCCTCCATTATTATGATGAAGGACGCCTAAATGGAATGGATTGACAGGCAACATTTTAAGTCAAATTTTTGCAAACTCATCCAACCAATATGTTAAAATGTATGGTCGATGGACCATCTGAAGAACTGACTGATTACATACCCATCTTACTGTGTGCTTTGTGCAGCATTTGTAAGTAGTAGATTATTACTTATGCCATCACCCCACCCAAATATACTATAACAATAACAAACTAACAACAATAAGTTTATTCCCATTTAATGGGGGTTAGCTACATGAATCAAACAATGCCATAATATCCTATCCAATGATAGACCATTTAAATCAAAACCTCTTAACGGTTGACCTATACGTACTCGGTCTCCTTTTTAGACTATCTTCCATCTAGTTCACCTAATGGTATTTCCATAGGTCTTCTCGACATATACCCAAACCACATAAGATGAGACTTTATCTTCTTGACCACAATGGGAGCTACCCCAAACTTTCTCTCTAATAATTTAATTCCTCATCTCAAGCCTAAAAGAAAATTTCATTATACAACTATAAGATCCGCAATGTTGTATGGGGCTAAATATTAGGCAATAAAAAACCAACAACAAAGTAAGATGGTATATTTATATATCCCTCATTATAAGTGCAAAATTCTGTGTCTTACACCCAGCTCATGTATGTTATTGCATACCAATTAATTGTTCTTTAGGAACCATGTAGTGAAGCCCCAATAAAATGGCCACATAGAGGTTTACAGTTACAGCCATGATAATGAGTGCCTAGTATAAATGTACCAAAAATTAATGGAGCAGAGGAAACAATTCCTAAAATTTTTGGAAAACTAAGAATGATAAGTACCTTCAACATTTGATCATGTGCAATACTTCCAAGGAACTTTCTATCATGAGAGAATGCTAGAAGACCAAAGAAAACCACAAGTCAAACTTACTTGAAACAACAAAATAAGAGAAAACATGATAACATACAAAAAAAAAATATCCCAGAGCGTGAGCACAATAATGAGGCTGAAAACAGTAAAAAATCATAGATGACACCCCCAAATCACTTCATTAACTCACACAACAAATGAACTGTGACACACAAAACTAATGATGAAGAAATTGGGGCTTAAAACAATAGGCTCTATTTCAGGCTCAGACTGAAACATCAAATGCTAAGTAAAGAGTAAGAGACTATATGTACCAAGACCCTCAACAGGATATTCAGAGTGCTCTGCAATTGGCTGGATGACTCTGTTAGGTAATATCCCAACCAAGCTGAACATAGAAAAGAACGTATGTATAAATGAAATGGAGAACAAAAAAGAATAAAATATTGAAATGTGATTCAAACTAGAGATACAATGCTCTGAAACTTCTAAAGACTCACTTGATCATCCCATTCTCTGATCCAGTAATAATCCTATCTTCATCAAGCTAAGAAAAAAAAAAGGTTATTAAAAGGCCTAGGATAGTAAAAGAGCCTACTGATGCTGAAATGATCATGTTATGCTATCCATTTACCTTTAACATAGTATCAATAGAGTTTGAAGAGAGATCAACAAATCGATCACTGAAATTGAATCATTAGAAAGAACATCAGTCAAAGAGGTAAAAAAAAGCAATACAATAGAAAAGAGAACATCCAATTGATGTCTCTTCTCCATAAACAGAACCGTTTCCATCATATAATCATGACATATTCCATATCAAGTACCTGCAATCCTTGAAGCATCCCCATGAATACAATAGAATGGTTCCAGTCTGTGATCCGCAAACAACTTTCCTACCATTCTGATTACCCATCCAAAAAATGTAAACATCAGTCATGTGATTATTTCAGAAGATGATACATGGGCCAAACTGCATCTTTTGGTATAAAGGTAAGTTACAAAGAAAGACATCAACTAATTATTGCCTGTTTGGCCATGCTGCAAAATCATCAATAGTTGTTTTTTAGTTTAAAAAGCACTTCTTTAATGCTCTTAGGTATCTGGCCAAAGTATAAAATACTTTAAGTGACAGTAGAAATTGAAAATATAATGTTAATAAAAAAATCTTTTTCTCCCAGGAAGCAAGAACAAAGGCACAAAAAGCATTTTATAAATGAAGTTTCTTTTTAATAGT
The DNA here is from genome assembly GCA_026901365.1 of Sesbania bispinosa. Taxonomy (NCBI): domain Eukaryota; kingdom Viridiplantae; phylum Streptophyta; class Magnoliopsida; order Fabales; family Fabaceae; genus Sesbania; species Sesbania bispinosa. Next base: position 664,264 of record QLOH01000301.1, read on the forward strand.
TCTTTTTCAAACATTTTAAAAAGCATTCCTACAAAAGCATAAAATTTCACAGAAGTGTCACAGGCATCATGACTTTGATACCTTCATCAAAACAACAGACAATAGCTCATCTTCAGAAAATTCAGACTGAGCTTGGACCTGTCAATAAATCAGGAAAAGTTGAGTCAAAATTCAAATGCTGATAAAGTGTTTATGTTTCAAAAGAAATCACAAAACACGGATATACAACTTACTTTATTTCGCCGAAGATTGCAAACAGACAGAGTTCCATCTCCACTTAACAACAATAGGAAATTTAAGAAAAAAGGAATTTAGACTGCATTGGTAAGTCAGAGAAAGTAGAATTTGAAAAAAAAAATTGTAATTCATGATGCATATTGCAATGAAATGTATCTGTTAATGGCTGTACATGCTATACAAGAAGTTTAAAAACATTAAATGAAAAAAAGCAACAGAGCAAATAACATCATTGCAAATTGTACATTCCCCCAAAAGTCACAAAAAATGCAAACTGATGAGACCCTTGATACCAAATTACCAATATAGCAGCTAATGTCAAGGGCCATATGAAATGGAACGTATATTGCAGAAAAGGGAAAAGAGGGGCATGTCGAGGACAGAGTGAGAAGCGGTTATGCTAAGTGGAAATTGAGTGGGGTCCAGGAGGAGAGTGGAGAATGGGAGGTGGCTATTACAAATTGGAGAGGAGGTGTGTGAATTTGGGGGATATTCTGACATTCTGGAATCATGGGAATTGGCCTTGGGCTTGGCCTTGGGCAGGAATTAAGCATTCAGTAGCTACTTGTGTTTTTCCTATTATCTTTTTACATTCTGCTTTTCATTTCTGCTGTAATAGTTATATTTCTGCACTTTCGAGTATCAAACATTACTCCCTTGTCTCAGCAGTAAAATACATTCTCCTTGTTGTGAATTATTTTTCTGGTCTGTATGTCAAACCAGCTTAATAAACTACATAAAATGTCCCTCTTTGTTTTCTGGTAAACTTTACTTTTTATAAACAGGGAAAAAACACCATTGTTAAAAATGTGAAAATGGTTAAGTAATTGTTAGCACTTAGCACCAAGGTGATTATAAGGGGGAAATGTGAAGATAAATTATTAAAGCATAGCTAGGTTACGCTTTATTTCAGTAATTGCTAAGAGCAAAATGATTGAGCCATACCTTCAGACATGCTAATGCTAATTACTGAATTGATCAAATAGGAAATAATCAAATTTATTCTCCACACCCCACACAGCTTATGCTAATATAATTGCAGCTACACCAGCAGCCAGCTAGTTAATAGCACCCATAACGATTAGAAAACACAATCTTATTTCTACAGCAGTTACTACAAGCCAAAAGAAGTTTGTTTTTTATTTTCTATTTGTCTAAATCAATATGAAGAATTTCAAAGCCAATATATGTGATTATCTTGCAGTTATGGTTACTTTTAAATGCAACTATGAGCCTGAAAGGGGATACTAACATCAAGATTTTGTCATTACAATTTGATATGGCAACCTTCTCTTCACCAGAAATTTCAAAAAAATATATACAATCAATATCTAGTGCCAACTAGGGCAATGTTTTATATCCGTTGATATTTTGGGGTAGTTGAATAAAGTAACTGAATTTGGTACCTTGTTGCCAATAGTTTCATTGCATCAGATGCAAAAGTCATGTCTGAAACGTAATCTTCATGGGCATCAAATGAATTGCAACAAGAACGTTCTCTGGTATCCCAAACCTACAAGAAGGATAAGTTAAATATGAAAAGCACTGAGGAAATGCTGATTGTCTATCCTTTCTATAATAAAAGATCAATATTGCAACCATCTTCAGATAATGGGTGGTTTTAAGTAGAGGGAACAATCACTAAAAAAATACATAACAGTAATAAGTAAAAGAAATAGTATTAAAAAGGGATAAATGACCCAATATTCAAATAAGGAATGTCCAGAAGAAAGGCTATTAGTTGCACCTTACAGCTAAGTGTTGAAAACATAAGCAATTGTATGCTAGACCACTGATAGGTGCACTTTTACTATATGCTTACTATGATAAAAACAGCACAGGCAAATGTATGGAAGAAAGGAATTATAGATGGGTGGATTGCAAGGTTATTGGGACCCTTGTGGTCCAGATGTTTGCATGACAATGAGGAAGTGGTAGTTGGGCACTGCATTTTCTGTGCTTGGTAGGAGTATAGTGCTTTCAAATTAGTTCAGAATGACTATTTGACAAGTTTATAAGCTGGGCAGGGCAAAGGGTGCAAAAGTTGCACATTAATGTGTAATTTATTGTTTACCACTATCATACAAGTGAATAAACATCTATGTCATATACCATCAATGCACTCCACGACATGATCTGGAATTCAGAGCAAATACAAATGCTATGAATGTGAAATGAAATTAACAAGTTTGAAGTTACCTTAATACAACCTTCATCATCTCCTGAAGCAACAGTTGACTCGGTCAAGTTTATCAATCTATTGACTGCAGCCCTGTATCACAAAAAAGCAGAGAAATTCTGATGCTATGAGCACACACGTGACTTTGTAAGCCAAATCATGACAAATGAGTAAATGTAGCAAATTTACTCACTCATGGGCTTTATCAAAATGGGCAATGGTAGATCCAGTTTCCACATCTGTAGCCAGTATCGAGCAATCCGGAGAACCCGTCAACAATGCTAAAACACAACACTACAATAAGTATTTCAAAGTCAAAATCATCCAAATTAAATCATTAATAAGATAACCAAAATGAAAAAGAATGAACAAGTATATTGTGCAATACCACGTCCACCATTGATGAATCGAGCTGCTCTGCAAGACTCAGTGTGAGCATGAACTTCCAACAGCCTGGATTTAAACAAAAAAAAGACAATTGCAATGTTGGGATTACGAATAGCAGCAAATGTATTCATATAGTGATGAAAAACCAAAATTTGGAAATAACATAAAACCAATATTGATGTGGGTTTCAGGTATCCAACAAAAATAAAAACAAAAGGTTCAGAATTTATACCTCACCGGGTCATTATCAATGTTATCAGAGTTGTAACGGTATCTGCAGGACATGTGATTCACACAATCATTACCATAAATTCAAAAATGTGTGTGTGCACGCGTGTGTATAGGAGAATCAAATTACACCAAGGTAAGTTACACCAATGGTTAACCCATTGAATATCTTTTTAACAATTAATTATATTTCAAAATTGACCGTTGGATTGAAAGTTACTATCATATAGACCATATCTGTAAACTTTCACATTAATCCAAAATTATTTAATAGATCTATGAGATATGTTTAGAATAACATTCTATATACTTTTAAAATGTATGAAAATAAGAACCATTTGATTATCAAATTACTAGTGTTAAAAATAAGAACCATTTTATCCAAAGTTATCAATGGCGTGACCATTGGTGTAACTTAGTTTGGTATAATTTGATCCCTCTTCATATATGCATACATAAGAAAAAATGCCAGTGACGATGGAAGCCATAGCTCCAAAGCAACTTACAAGTGAAGGTCACCATTGATAAGTCCTGCAGCCACAACATTATCCGATGGATGAAAATCAATGTCGAATGCAAGTTTCCCCAAATTGATTTCCATGCCTGTTTAGCAGTGCATGCAAGAGAAGATTAGAAGAAAATCAAGCAACTTGGCAAGAAGAGCAATGGTTCAATGGAATCTCAAAAACCCATCTATTCCTCTTTCAACAACACCCATGTACAAAATAAAAAGAAGAAAACAAAAGAGAGCATGTATGTATAAATTATATTCAATTTTCCAATCAATTTTTTCATTCTGATCTCATGCAAAGGGTACAAAAAGCATGCCTAAAATGCAGAATGCTAGGGCTAAAAGCCTACAAGCAATGTTATAAAACTCTCCTGGTCTGGTTGAACCAGTACAGATCATAATCTGTAAGTTCTATAACCATATTTTCAAGAAAACCATCACACACACATATATCATCCACAGTCCCATACTTCATAGTCAATACTCAAACTCTCAAAATATCATAACACAAGTTAACACAATTTAACAAGTCCATACTCCAAATTCAGAAAAGCATCACAGTAGTCAACTTTTGTATAACTTCACATTAATAAGGCACAAAATTTTGCATAACTTCACTTGAGTAAATGATTGCACTGCAATGAAAAAGATGTATCTTACAGTTAAAAAAGATTGCATTCACAATAAAAATTAAAAAGGTGACCTTCCAGATAGAATGTTATACTCATCACCTAGCAATCATTCAGTTACTACTTACTAGGCCATTACAGAATTGCAAAATATTATAAAATAATACAACTGCAGCAACTATTAGCAGAACAATACAAAGAGGAAAAGGAGGTAAAAATTGTAAAAGCAAAGCCCAGTATCTCCCAGATACATCCACCAAATCTCATCCACTAGACTACTACCAACTTGACTCTCAATAAACTGAAAAATATATAATACTAACTAAACAGGCTCAAACATAGAAGAATCCCTAATATTCCCTCTTAATTAGCCTACCAATCCAATAATTTCCTTTGCTTTATTGATAATGGTTAATTATAAATCCCCTAAAATTCAAATGATTTATTATTGGTAACTTACTTTGTGGTAAAACTTGTGTTGATAGTTTCAGTACAAATACAACTTCTCAAAAAAATAAAAATTGAGATGACATGGCACATTATAACATTCATTTTTTACTATTATTTATATTATTAAATAAAATCTTATGTAAAGTGTGGAACAGATTAGTTGGTGAATTAACAAGAATGATTGGGAAACTCATTTGTAATTTAATTTAGATTTTTTTCTTTTAACATGAAGTTTTTATTTTACACTATTATGAGTCTGTTTTTTGCCTTCTCAAAATTGGCTGTCACCTTTTACATATATCATCATAAATATAATGACATTGTAACTAATGGTACCTGCCAACTGGCCAACTGAAAAGGAAATCAGAGCTTCAAATAACAAAATTGGAGAATCAAATATTAGTTGACCAACACATGCAACCACCAAAACTAAAGTACTGGTTCCTTCCAATGGCTTATTATTATTATTGTGATTTGTGTCCCTGTTATAATAGTAGAAAAAGTGGCTTTCAAGTTGGGAAAGTGGTGACAAGTCTGAAGGACAAGCAGAGCTTTTGGTACAGATAATAAACCTAAGTGCAGGGCATTGGATTTCAGATCAGAAACAAATGTTCAATCCACAACCTAACACAGTCTGCCATAGACTTGGTTGCTATCAAAAGGACAGGGTCAGTAACAAGGCAACCATTATAATCCTAGTCCTAGGATAAAATACTAGCTCCTTTCCAAACCTTGATTCTTGGCTGCATGCTTTTATTGCATTCCAATCCAGTAATCCCGAAAATTCCCTCTTATTTACAGGTTTAATTATATTACTGGTTTCAAATTTTACACAAACCCTGATATCATAGACATAACAATGATAGAGTGAGACACAGAAATAAAATCAAACACAAAACAAGCTTCGGTGAATAACAAGGAGCATAAAAAATAATGAGACAAAGAACAATAGAATCAAAGGAAGGGAGACTAGAAATAAAACGAAATTGAAAACAAAATTCAGATAAGAATTAAAAGTTTTAAAAACAAACTTATGTTGCTGGCAGCCCTGCACAAGACGCGGCGCGATGCAGCAGAGGAAGGCAGCACAGGACGGAGAAGCGACGACGCAGCAGTACGGAGATGAGACGCCGGCAGAGAAGGGAGGAGACGACTTTAGAAACCTGTTTATGAATTCTGAAACCTGTTCTGTTCCCTGATAGTTCGAGCCGTAAAACCCTAAACCCTCAAAACTCAGTGCAGCACCCAAGTTAACATTTTTTTTTTATTTTTAAAAACAAGTTTTAGTAAGATTTTTTTTCACAGCTTTTTGTTTTTAAAGAAAGAAAGAATCTGAAAAATTAGAAATTAATTTTTTGGTGCAATACCACATGTATCCTCCACGGGAGACAATCTTGTTCGAGTCGGGTAAGACTTCTATGGGCGACAAAGCTCTTCCTCCGAGTATTTAACACAGCTGCATACCAAGGACTCGAATTTCAGACCACTGGTTAAGCTGGAACAGCTCCTTACCAGCTGATCCACGTGCTCGATGGTAAAAATTAGAAATTAATTTGAGTAGCTTCTAATAAGCTATAATTTATAACTATATTTTTAAAATTAAAAATAATAATAATTGAAACTACATAAAAATAGTTTCTAAATTACATAAAATCTCTACAACATAAATATTTTTTATATAATTTTAAAATCATTTTTTTCTAAGTTTCAAGCCTCATTTGGTGGATATAATAGGATAGAATATAATAAGAGAGTTGGATAAGGAAAAGATATAATAAGAGTAAAGATATGAAAGGGGTGAGAGCTTATGGTAAAGAGGGAAAGAAAAAAATTTATCCCGTTAATCTCTAACTCAGACCTCCTTCAAGATAAAAATTACATTAGAGAATAGGATAATATAGCCTAATATGATAAACTTATCCTATTATATTGCTACAACAAACACTTGAAAATAGAATAGGATAGAATATTGATATCTTATAATGTCCTTTATCATGATCACCCAACAAGCACTCAATGTTTGTTTGTTGATGTATCTCAATGATGATACATGCATATAAATAGAACTAATAAACTATGTTAGTTGAATAACACAATAATCTTCCTCCGACTTCTTCTATTAGGGGAATTTTAGGATGAACCACAAAAAAAGTGATTTATGGTAGATATTTACCATAATTAGTATAAATTTTAAAAAATTAGTAATATATATTATAAAATTAAATTTATTTTTTGAGAAAAAGGATTGTGCACTGACAGTGTAAATAGTTTTACACAGACAGTTAATCACAACCGTTGATTTATGGTAAGTTTGTTGACTTTATTAATTAATATTTTAAAAGTCTTATAAATGAAGAATCATGATTAAACATCAGTGTAAAACTTTTTTACACTGTCAGTGCATACTAATTAAACTCTTATTTTTTTTAGTAAAATAATTGAGGGTCTACCGTAGACCCAAATCTAAAAGGGGCTACCCTAAAATCGCCTATTTTTTTATATCTAATCTTTTTACTTCCTCAAATTTCAAAAATCATGGAGAATCAAAGCTTTATTCCTTCTACAACAAGTCACTGGACAACTTCTACAATCTCATTTTTCGATTATGCAATTAATCCTTTGAACCCATATTTTGAGTCACCTCCTTTAAATGACCAGAATTACCTATTACTTTTATGTAAGAAACGTGTTTTGAAAAGTATCCAAAGAAAATTCAAACTTAAACCCAATTAAAAGTATAAAATGATCTTGAGCCTTTAAGTAATTGAAAATGACAACTAATTAATACTATTTTATATTTATAAAAATTGAGTTGATTAATCCGCAAAATTAACTTGAACTCATTCTCGATCTAATGTTGGGTCATTAGATAAGACTGATTTTGACTCTATTTTTTATGGGATAAGATCAGATTTGATTTTAATGCATATACAAGGGAGATAATGACTTTACCATTTTAAAAATTAAAATGAACAAAATTCAAACTAAATTAAAATTAAAACATGATCTAACTATTGTTATGAGTTCATATATCTTCATATGAAAAATTAATACGTATGTCTTTCAAAAGCCTATTATCCACACAATGCAATCAATAACCATTTCAAAAATTATATATTTTTATCCATAAGAGTGAATGCTAACGAACCATCACAAATCTATAGAAATTTCCTCATATATATTAAATCCGAGTTCTAATGGAGTTTTCACATTGACTTTGAGGTTAACGAAATTCTCATGTTAATCCACTTGACTTTTTTATTTTAAAAATTACAAGAAAAATCGTGAGAGTTTGGATTTATTCGTTTCCAACTATCCATATAGATTTTTTATTTGAATTTTATAATACTAATAATTTTTATATGATAATCTCCTTTTTTTTAATGTTTTTTATTTAAATTTTAAAAAATATATCTCTTTTACTTAACTTTTAGTTATATTAGAAGTACCAACAAAATAAATGTTATCTCGTATTTTGCATAGGTGGTTAAAATACTAATTTATATTTATATTCATCTTCAAAGTAAAATAAGAACCTTATTGTTTGATATGACAAAAATTAACATTAGGTTTTATTTTTTAAAAGATGAAATCGCTACAAGAAAGATTAAATAAAAAAATGCAATGAAGATTTGACTCTTCCTCTTGTAAATTATTTTAGAAAAATCAATAAATTGATATTACGTCCACAAGCATAACAATTTACAAATTTTCTAACATTTATTTATTTAATTTTATCATTAAAGAAGGGGATATCTCACTTTTCTAGCACAACGTAACTCCCGTTTAGAAAAAGCCAAATTCATGCTATGCATACCTAAGCTATGTCGGGTTATGTAATGGAGAGTAGAATTGACTATAAAATAAAGAGGTGAATAAAAGAAATAGAGTGAAATAAAACATTCCATTATTTAGATATTTTTATGTTATAATAGGGGAAAAATAAGCTTGTTCCATGTCACATCCAAGTTGAAGCATTAAAAAAAGTGAGATACCAATTCTCTATTTATAATTTTGAGATCTTACTTTAGAGAGTGAGACACTCGCTCACCCTGATTCTCCCTCTTAATGATTTTCAACATTATTTCTCTTTTTTTATTGGAGGATTAATTTCTTACGACATACTAGTACACTACTTGTAAGAGTGAGATTGTTCCTCTCAATCCTTCATATTAATCTCCTCTTTTTTTTCACGAATAGGGGTTGGTTCAAGTGGTACGTCTTGATTCTCCTTAAGTAAGTTATCGAGTTTGAGTTTTGTGGATGAAAAATATCTCCGATAGAAGAACTAGCTCCACCATAATGTGATGTTCCCGGCTCGAACAGAAGTGTCTCCCGTGGAAGATGTTTGTTGTTTAAACCAAAAAAATTCTCCTCTTTCTTTCTATTTGAACTAGACTTGTGCCCGTGCGATGCACGGAAAGTAATTTATTCTAGTAAAATAAAATATATATTAATATATTATGTATATAAACATGTACAAATTCACTAAGTGATAACATAAATATTAATGAACTTTGATGTAAATATTTATTTCCCAATAGTGTATAAATAATACTATAAGAAATATTAAAATAATTTTTTCTATAAAAAAAATCACATATCAATTTCAAAATTAATTTATTTTTATCCATTAATTTTCAGACCATATTTTTAAAAACTAAAAGAATAGTAAAAAAATTATAATCTACACAAATTTCTATTCATTACTACCCTATATGATTTATTGTCATCTATAATTTATTTTTACCCAATAATTCAAATATTTATAACTTTTTTTGTAAAATTTTCATCCCTGTGTGATTTAATTTTATCCCATAGATTAATTATTATTGATATTTTTCCTATATTTTTTCACTTAAATTAAATGATTACTCCTGATTTTTATTTATTAAAATTTAAAAGGTCAAAGAAAAATAATAGAAAATAAATAATCTACATTGAAATTCAAAAGATATCTTTTTTATATGAAATTAGCGATAATATTGAGATTGTTCATATGAAATTACTCATTTGAATTATTATAATTAGATTATTATTGCTTTTATGTAGAACAATCATCCCAAAGTGAAGCAGAATAGGAAATCATTCCCCTTTTAAAAATAAACCAGAGGGAAATCGAATCCTTGATGAAGTAGAATAGGAAATATTTCAAAAACATCCATTTGTTCATCAACTTTCCTATTAACCAAAAATTAATTATTATGAGTTTTTCTATATTTTCACTTGTACTTAAAATGATTGCCCCATTGCCCCATAATTTAATTTATCGCCATCGCAAATGAAATAACAAAAAGATACGTACGTAGAGAAAAAATATGCCTAAAAAGACGTTTATATGGGAGCTTATCGCGGTAACACCGACACCAATTATCCATATTATGCAACAAAAACTATCAAAACAACAATGCATTTTGACTATAATGAAAGTTATAATGAAAGTTGTATTGGCCTTTTTTTAGCTATCATTTTTTTAACAACTCATTTGATCAAACACTAACACCAATAACTGCACCAAGAATCCCACCTCCTTCACCAAAATACATTGCTTTACACATGGAGTTCTATAACAAACCATAGTTTTTCCAAGTTTCTATTATACATAGACTATTAATAAAAACACAATTCTCTTTCCAGCCATAGGGAATGTTGGGACTTCAACATGTTAGCGTATACTCTATGCTTTTGGATCAAAAGGAAACTCTAGAAAATTAGCTCGTGTTGAGTATATGTTAAACATATCTTAAATATGAAATGCCTGCAATATATGGAGATTTACACAAATAAGCATGTATCTTAAGTGATTTACAAAAATCAACATATATAAAAAAAACTCATGAATTGTCTGCATTGAGTGTTAATAATTGAGAAATTTTTTCCAATTATTTTCCCTTTACCCTTTTAAAATAAGAAGCAACCAAGAATTCTTTCCACCTATAAATTAGTACATAGAAAACATATTAAACAAAATTCAAATTTATCCTAAAAGAATGTAGGCATGTAGGCATACTTGTTAGTTGATCGATACCTCGAAACAATATCACAACACTTTCTAATAATATTTTCTGAACCAAATGTTAGTGCTTGGATATCTTTTTTTGCTAATATATCATAAGTCAATAATATATATATATATAAGGAATAAATTACACCTCATAAAATTTTGAAATTATTGTTATAAATCAACAAAAGAGAAGTTCTTTCCTATTATTTATCTATCCTTCTTGGAAGAGGAAGTACCCACCAACAGCAAATCAGCCAAAAGTTCTTGGATTACAAGCACACATATTGCAAAATCATCCTTTACATAATCAGAATCATCATCAATACACACATGCAATTAAAACTGAAAAAACTTTGAAAAAATGTAAACCCAAAGAATAAGAGTTATTGTCCGGAGAGAACCTTAAATTTTCATCCAGCGTTGTCTTCAAAATTCTTCACAGTCTGGTCGTATACTTCCCTAATAGCAATAACAACAAAATCATAAACAAATAGCAATAAAAACAGAAACAATTTACCAATAACAATATCTACAAAACAAATAGTAACAAAATCAGAAACAAATAGCAGCAAATCTTTAAAAGGAAAAAAATATACAAATAATAGCAAAATCAGAAACAAATAGCAATAAAATCAAAGAAAAAAAAATAGACCAAAGATTTGGGTGCTTGTCCCCATGCGTGCTTCAGCAGCGATAAAAAATATTAGTGCAAAATCGTCCTCAGTGGTGTACGCAACTTTTCTGCAACTTTACAAAGAAAGTGTTAGACTTCAACTCCCTCTAAATCAAATGCTCAGAAAAATAATCAACATATGCAAAATATACTTAAATGATACAAAACACCAATACCTCCGCATCGGCTACAAACGTACGCTGAAATGCCAACAAAAGAGAGAAATCAAATGAAAACCCCTACATTTTAGGAAGGGTCCAGAGCAGGTAAGACATGGTAAATCCCTAAATCAAAGTTCATAAAAAAACAAATGAATTTGCAAAAAACCTATATGAGACATAAATCTTAAAACTCACCGTAAGATACCTCGGGCTTCAAAGGCTCACAGCACATGTACAGCAGCCAGTCTTTGAACGCTCACAGCACATGCACAATCGTCAATTTCCAACGGTCACACCACATACATAGTAGACGGTCTTCAAACAGTCTCAGCAAACGGCGAGATGCAGAAGCCACAGAGGAAGGGGGAGATGTCGATCAAAAGAAGGAAAACAATCGGTGAAAAGATCTCAAACGGAGACAAAGAATCACCAACGACGAAGAACATGGGGAGAGAAAAGTGAGCGGCGGCGATGAGGGGAATTTTTGGTACAGAGAGAAATGGGGAGAGGAAAGTCAGAAGAAGCAATAACGAAGAAAATATTTGAAAAAGTTTTTGACAAAGAAAGAGCCCACATGGTAACTGAGATATAGGAAATAGTGCTTCATAATGCCTTCTGTCATTGGAATGCAATAAGTGTGTTTGGCAAAACTAGCTGATAAGCTAGTTGGTAGCTGATAAGCTAGCTCCTAGCCGATAAGCTCCTAGCTTATAAGCTCTGAGAGCTTATTGAATTAGAAGTGTTTGGTAAAACTAGCTGATAAGTTAGTTAGTAAATGTAAAATGACATAAAAGGGCATAACTACATAAATTTTATTATATTAATTCTATTTGTGGTTTTTAGAAAAAAAATATTATTATGCAATTATAATTTTATATTTTTAAAAAACAATTAAATTCTTATTAAACTCTTTAGTAATAAAATATTTAATTAAAATTTAAAATAAAAAAAATAAAATTAATAAAATAAATAGTATAATATAAAAATAATTTCATAAAATAGTCAAAAGAAAATAATAATTTAATTAATTCATAATTTTTTAAATTACTTATTATATATGTAATAATAAGTAAAAAGAAATTGAAGGTTTTTGTCACTAAAATTGAAAATATATAATAATAGGTAAAAAGAAATTAAGAATAATAAGGGAAATGTATTAAAATATAAGGGGTAGTGATGGAAGAAAATTAAATAAGCTACAAGCTAGAAGCTAGAAGCTAGGTGAACTAGCTTGTAGCTTATAAGCTAGAAGCTCCTAAAATAAGCTACTTTGATGAACCTTACCAAACATTTTTGTGTTGGTCAAACTAGCTTATAAGCTAGTCAAATAAGCTAGTAACTAACTTATTGGTCTTGCCAAACACACTCAATGAGGCAGGAGTTTTATGGGAAGTTGGAGAAACATTGGAAAACGAATGAAAACTGCTCAAAAATTTTTAAATTTAAATTTAAAATAGTTTAAAAACTGATAAAATAGTGTTACAAAAGTGCCCTTACTTTAGGCGGGAAAATGGAGTCCCAGAGACCCAGACTTCCTTCCTTTTATTATTATAAAAATTTTTAAATACTAATAAATGCTAATCCTAGATTTTGAAATTCATTAAAATTCAAAATCTTATCGTATCATTGTTTATTTTGTTTTTAATATAAATATTTATTCTTATTATTATAATTTTAATTTATTTAATTATACCTTAATATCAAATAATTTTCAATAGTAAAATATAATCTAGTATTATAATTTAAAATTGAATAATTATTCAAAATTATTCCATTTTTTATTTTTTTTATTTTTTTGGTAAAATATAGAATTAAAAAACAAAGGAAGAAATACAAAAAAATTAACCACCCCTAGGGAAAAAGACTCCCTAACATCAGTTGAAATAAATTCAGCAAAATCAACCCCGGAATCCAAGACTACAACATGGGAAGAACCAGAAAGGGCTCCCTTCTTTACTAAGGCATCAACACACTGATTACTTTAAAGATATTAACTTGTTAAAAGTTTAATTTTAATTATATAAAAATAATCTATCGCGGGTTAATATCCTAGTTCGATTAATGGAAAAACATTTCATCATATTTCATTCCATCTTATTTTAAATAATCTAAATAAAAACACCTAGTATCTTTCCATTTTATTCCACTTCATTTCTTTCCCTTTCCATCGATTTGAACATAACCTAAATTATACATAACCAAAGCAGAGCAGAGCAGTCATAGTTTAAGATGACAGATGGAGCTGAAATTTGAGTGACAGTCACACTCACACACAATAAACTTAAAGGGATGATGAAGTTTTAAAGTAGGTTTTGGAAGAGAATGAAAATACAGAGTTTACTTATATTTTACATGATGGTTTTGGAAGAGACAAGTTAGTAACGGTATTTGGTGGAGTAATCTTTGGGGGCAATGACAAGACCACGTCCTTTCCTTGCACCTCTGTAGACAGTCTCAATGATATCAATGAACTCCTGCTTGTCCTTAAGAGCCCAATTGATCTTGTTGTTGTTACCAGTGCCAAGGTCTATCATGATGTGCTTGTTCCTAAAGAAGAACATAACCGTGGAGGGGTCATACAGCTCATACATAGTGTTGAAATCAGGCACTTCCGTGATGTCCACTAGGTATATCACAGCAAAGTTTTTAATTGTCTCTGCAACCGATGCCAGCACCTCATCCATCTTAACATGTAACAAAAATTACAACACCATGTTATACAACAGTACTAGTCTAATTAATGCAAGTTTCATTTAATATAACCTGTATCAAACTAAAATCAAGAATTGGCATATGATGTTGATGCTGAAGGAAAGAAACATGATGTATCATATGATGATATTAATGTATAGTTGAATGAATGAACAGGGAGCAGATAGTTAAACCAAATCTCTAACAGAAACAACATTAGTCGTATACTCATCATCAGTCAATAATGAAGATCATGTTAAAAGTTCTTATGTTAAATGTTCCTGAATGACATTTTGTCCATCAAATTAGTCCAGAATGTGTTTCTGATCAAATTAGTCCTCAAAATACCTAACTAGAAAACAAATTTAAGAGATGAAATACACATTTAAGCACTTCAAATTTATAATTTCCATTATTTAGGAACTAATACCTTGATGTTATGCCTTTCAGAAACTAATTTGACTATTTACTCAAATGAATAGGGAATACATACCTGCAGGCAGGTTTCCCCCTAAGTCTACGAAGAAACAAGTTTATAAGCAAATTAAAGGCCTGTTAACTGTTTGTTTTCCAGTTGGGAGCCCTATAGAAATATGTTCACGTAAAAGTAACAACTATTTCTGTTGGCTAGAAATATGTTTGGAACCTCCCCAACTGTAGAGCAAACAAACACTAACTAGATTTTGATAGAAGTCAGTTAGTTTGTTAATCAGATAAGCTGTTATGTTGTGAAGCTGTCATAACTTCTTTTCCCGCTTCCATTCACTATAAGTACATATGTCTTGTATGAGTTAGTTCAGATAGTAAGAATCAATTCATTTCAGCCTTTGTTCATTCCTCTCTGTCTATGATTTTCGTGTGATGGTATATCAGAGCCCTGATTCTGGGTTCTGCCATCAAGGTCACATTCTTTAATGGCACAAGGTGGTTCAAACAATGGAGGAATCATGGAAACAATGGAGGAGGAAGTGATTCGCACCAGTTGGATCCAAGTCAGAACCAAGCTAGTCCATATTACGTCCATCCCAATGAGAATACATCATCACCATTGGTTAATCCAATTCTTGAAGGTAGGAATTATCATTCTTGGGCGCGAGCAATGAAGGGAGCCTTGATTTCAAAGAACAAGTACAAGTTTGTCAACAGAGATTTGGAGATGCCTGATTATTTCGATCCAAGCTTTGAAGCTTGGGAGAGATGTAATAACCTGGTTCATGGTTGGATCGTTAGTTTGGTGAGTCCCTCGATTGGTCAAAGCTTCATATTTGTGGAGAAAGCAGTGGACGTTTGGATCAATCTCAAGGAGAGGTTTGCACAAGGAGATTTTGGGAGGATTTCTGAATTTCAGCAAGAAACTTATGGATTTAAACAAGGTGGCCTATCTGTCACAAATTATTTTACAGAATTAAAGGTTTTATGGGAAGAGTTGGAGAATTATAGGTCGCTGCCTCAATGCATTTGCTCAGTTAAATGTAAATGTGATTCTGTTGAGCATGGTAAGAAATATAGGAGTCAGGATTACATGATTAGATTTCTGATGGGACTTAATGAGAATTTTGCAGTGGTGAAGTCACAAATATTGTTAATGGAGACACTAACAAAGTGTTTTCCATGGTGTTACAACATGAGAGACAAAGTGGGATAGTTGTGTTGTGAGTGATGATTCTGATGTCTTGATCAATCTGGAAGAAGGAAAGAAATCCTATGGAAGGGGACGAGGATCTGGCAATTTTGGAAACTGGAAAGGTAAAGTTTGTAAATATTGTTGAAAGAATAGACATACAATTGAAACCTGTTACAAGAAGCATGGTTTTCCACCAACTTTTAAATTTAGAAATCAAGTCAATGCTAACGATGTGTTTGGAGAAAGTAGTGAAACATATGCAGATGAGAAGATTTCCATCAAGGAAGATAAGCCAGAGACGGGACCATTAACAGTAGAACAATACAAGAGCATATTGGCCATGATACAAAATGGAACTCAGAAGAACTCTACCGTAGCAAATCAAGTTACTTCAGCAGCAGCTTTTGAGAGTCACAAATCTGGAGGCAGTTCAGGTAACAGATTTGTTTTATCATGTGTCACCCACAACACTCACAGATCTTGGATCTTAGACTCTGGAGCTACAGATCACATATGCACTCAGAAAGAGATGTTTGAAAAAGTGAGAGGTATTTCACCTCTGATCATTAATTTGCCTAATGGAAACAAGTTGATCACTACACATATAGGCACTATAACAGTTTTACCAAATCTCATTCTGGAAGATGTGTTGTATCTACCTGAATTCAAATTCAATTTGATATCAGTTCATAAATTGGTAACTCAGCTTGGTTATAAGTTAACATTTCACCAAGGTACATGTGCTATCCAGGATACAAGCACACAGGAGATGATTAGTTTGGTTGAAGATAAGGCATCCTTCAAAGCAAAACCAAAACAGCAAGACACAAGACTGACTGAGAAAAGTAACAAGTATTATAACAATACCCAGTAATCTCTCTGAAGGACAGACAATCCATTAATCTACTACCAAAGAGATGTTGCCATTGGAAAGTCTGGGGTTCAGTAAAAATATGATTTGCCTGGTACCCCAAAAACAGAAGAAACAAACAAATCCTGTGAAAGTGACTATAAGCTAAGCACCATGAACAGGAAATTGCAGTAGTTTGTATTCCAATCCTAACTCGGTAATTCCCAACAAAATCAGTACCACCATGCAGCCAAGGTACTAGAATATTCAAGCTCACTGGTATGGAAATTCAACTGTAAAGCATCACTAATTGTCAGAGACACAATTGATATCTAATTTGCCAGCATAAATATTTATATACTTAAAAACAACAATGATACTGGCAACAGTGACATTTAAGCAAAATAATCTTCAGATGCCACAAGCAACAGGGTCGACCAAAGGAGTCAGATGTAAATCTATCACACAATCCAGTTGACTCAAAGTAAAGATTTCAGGACTTGGTCAATTTTCTTTTAATATTTTGAACATTTCTTTTCTGTTTCCAATTCTCTCTTTGGTATAGTTAGAATGAAGCATAATATCTAACCATAATGGGATAGGAATAATGGAGTACAGAATACAAATATCAGGATTATTAGGTTTATGGAATAGTGTACTGAGAACTTACAGTAATTTCGTAAATTTTGTACTTTTAGGTTTATTAAGGTTTTGTAAACCATAAGACACATGCTAGGAGGATGAATGGAGATAAAATGGAGAAATGTTTGAAGTATTATATGTGAGTGCACAGAGCATCTCAAGCCCAAAGGAAGATTTTACCACAGCCATAACATTTGCAATGCTTTATGGTACTAAATGTTGGGGGGAAAAATGTCAGCAAGATAAGCTAAGAGTGCAAAAGATGAGGATGTTGTGGTGGATAAGTGGGCATACAAGACAAAATTAGGAATGAATGTGATTGAGAGAAAGCAATCGTACAACCTATCAAGGAAATATGGTAAAATTTAGCTTGAAGTGGTTTGGCCACATGAAAAGCAGACCAACAGAAGTCCTAGTAAGAAGAATTGAGCAAATAGAGAACAGCTAGATGGTTAGAGGTTAGGGAGACTAAGAAAAACTTAAGGTGAAACCATTAAAACTAACTTAGATATAGAGAACCTTTTTGAAGACTTAGTTTTATGTCGAAACACAACGGAACTGTTTGATTTATGTAGTTGACCCCACCTAGTGGGAAAAGAATTCTATTGTAGTTGTCATTGTGCTTTTTTAAAAAACATTAGGACTACTTAGGGTTTTAAGCCATTTATTACTTGGTTATCTACTTAGGGATACTAAGACTTGAGTTTGAGAGTTGAGATTGAATTGAGCATCACTATTCTGTTTCTAGCTCAGATCTGTTCCTAACTCCTATTCTTCTATTCCTTTCACTGTGGTACTCCTATTTTTCCCCCTTAGTCCACTTCTCCCTCAATTTCTGCCTTTCTTTCCTTTTTCCCTACACGTTCCACATCCATAGGCCAACACATGATGTGCACACTACAACATGAGTAGAGTAAACGAGCATGAATATAATTTATCCTGGTGAGTGATACAAAAGAAAAGAAAACAAACAATTTAAGAATTTAACTTAAGCCCATAATATAGATATCTCTAGTAACACAAACTTGCACAATCCAACCAGCACTCAAACACCACAACGATGGATTGAACAAGTGAAACAGATCCCTTGTTCACAATTTCCCCTCAAGAACACAACAAACGGGTCCCTATCAATAAAAAATTAAAAATACCCATTTGGAATCAGAACCATAAAGGAAAACAGAAAATCAAAAACAAAGAAAAGCATCTTGTGGGGTCTCAGATCAAGCATTCAAAAGAGGGTCTGAAAGATGCTATACTGACCTTGTTCCTTTCTTGTAGTGTTTTGCTTTGTCCTATGATTGCCCAAGAGTTCAGGGATTAATGGGTTACTCAAACCCCACCACTACCCCTCAAGTAGCAAACAAAAAGGGAAAAATGGCAAAGATCCTTGTGATCCAATCCAGATCAGACAAGCATGGAGAGAACATGCATGTGGGAGCGTGAACCAAAAATTCTATAATAAAATAACTTTGATTATTAAATTTAATTTCTTTTAACCAAAAAATAAAAGGAAAATCACAAAACACAAGAAAAAAAGAAAGTGAAGAGAGGGGAAACTGTGAAGAGAAAAGTGAAGAAAGGAATAACAAAACTAGGGATCTAAGAAAAAGAAAAACCCCACCACCCAAGCAAAGAAAGGGGAACTTGTTTATGTTGTAAAGGGTATAGCTAAAAATGGATAGAGAACTAAAAGCAAGAGACAGTTAAAATGATGGATAATTACAAGTAAAAGAAAAGAATGTCGTAGAGTCAAGGTCTCAATTCTCAAAGATGGGTGTCATGTGAACGTGAGAGTGAGACCAGGTGAAAGAAATTTCTAATCCCCCCAACTAGAAAGTTTCTTCTTTCTTTCCGTTTTTTTTTTCTCTTTTAAGAATAAAATACAATTCAGAAGTAGATGTTTAAATCCATAAGTTTCTTGATGGACATTCACACACATGAAGTCTAAATAGATGTCCAATTTCATGAGAGAATCTTACCTCTTTTTCAGCTACATACTGCAGCTATGCCATTTTACACTCGCCTTGATCTCCATGACACTTCGTTCAACTCTGACCCTCAGCCAGACCTTTCCAGTCATTCTGACCCTGAACCTATCTCTTCATCAACATCTAATCACCTTCACCCTCCTTCTGATCCAGATTCCCCAACAGTCAGAAGAACATCTGGAATACACAAACCTACAACTCACTTGACTGATTATCACTGTCCCACACTAGACAAGGCAAAATCCACTGCACATCCAATTAATTCATACCTTTCATACACTCGTCTCTCCTCCTCTCATAAGGCTTATGCCATGGCATTGTTGAATGAATCTGAACCCAAGAATTATGCTGACGCTGCTACTGATCCTAACTGGGTTACAGCTATGAAATCTGAGATTGAGGCTTTGGAAAGGAATGGCACCTGGTTGTTGACAGATTTACTTGATGGGGTAATTCCTATTGGCAATAAATGGGTGTATAAAATCAAGAGGAATGCAGATGGCAGTATCTCTTGTATGAGTTAGTTCAAATAGTAAGAATCATTTCATTTCAGCCTTTGTTCATTTCTCTATGTCTCTGATTTTAGTGTGAGATTTCCCTACCTAGAATCACAAACTCATGATTCTACGATTCAACTCATGAGTATGATAACCATGACGCTAATCATGTTAGTCCCAAAATAATGAAAATAACGGTAAACGTCCCTGAATGACATGTTGTCCTACAAATTAGTCCACAACGTGTATTCTATTGATCAAATTAACTCCCAAAATACCTAATTGATGACTAATTTGACAGTCAAAATTCACATTCAAAGACTTTTGAGTGTAATGTTCATCATTCAGAGACTATTATGATTGGCTTAATATATTTCTAGGAATAATTCAACACATACCTGCATGCAGGTCTCATCCCAATCATGACCGAAACGGATGACAACGAGACGCTCCTCCTCTGCAAGAATTGCCTGATCCACAGCCCATCCTGAATGCAAGTGAGGCAACAGGTACGACATCTTCACCTTCCTCTTACTCTCTGCCAACGCAAATTAACTTAGGGATTCAACAACAACAATCACTAATTTTGATTTCCATCAAGTAACTATGTAATTTTTAAAAATTTAAAAAAAAAAAGGAAAAAGAGGACAATATGATCTACGCATCTCCTAAGGACACGTGTCAATTTTTTAGCTCAATTCTACTTATTTTTAATGTTTTACTTTTTAATGTTTTTATAGCAATGTTATAAAACTCGCGCATGTGATCGACTCGGTCGTAGTACCAAGAGTCAATGGGATCGAATCAGTGAGTTACTAGTTGAATCAGGAAATATAAAAACTCTTTAATTAATTTTATACTAAAAAACTAAGCTATGTGAAAAATTAAAACTCACAAAATATTAATAATATACACCAATAATTTTAAAATCATATAAATAATTAAACTAATAAAAGTATTAATTCATGATTTATTAATAATTTAATATATTTTAAAATTTTATACAATATCTTAAATAATATACTAATAAAATAATATGATTCATAAATTCAAAATTATAAATTATATCCCTCTTAATAATATAAATTGTAAATTCAAAATTATATTTGTCTTAAAGCTACAGCTGCTACAGAGCTACTCAACGGTCACTTTCTTTACCATGTGTTTGTTAGAAGAGAAAGGGAGGGAGAGAAGCGAAAGAGAGAAATTGAAAAAGAGATTCGCATATCACTCGCATTTGGTAGTGTAGAGATTCAGAGGAGAGAATTAAAAAAGTGTGGGTCCCACAGGACTTTTAATCTCTCCAAATGAGCGAAGAAATGACGGAGAGAGTGTCTGGCTTATACATTGACTAGTGTGCCCTTCACAGCTTCACTCTTGCTGAGAGATATCAATTTTATATAAAAGGGGCATTTTTGTCTAAAGTAAAATTTATAACTCTTTTTCACTTCCATCTTTCTCATATTTCTCTAATACCAAACAACTTTTAATTCTACTTAATTTAATATCTTTATTATTTCTCTCTTCCATATCTCTCTCTTCCCTATTTCTATCTTCCCTATTTCTTCATATAAACCAAACACAGTGTTAAAGTTATTGATAGAAGGGCAAAAAAAGTGATTGATAGAAGAATCTTTATATATTATATATTAAATGAGGAGCATATATTAACAAATAACGTTGTGGTTGAGTGGTGATCGTGCGCTTGTCTCTTACATGCCTCACGTGTTCGATTCCAGCAGGAGGCGTTTTTCATTTTCCCCAAGCATATTCAAGACCAGGGACAACCCGCACGCGAATCGGCCGATTTAGCCGGGTTTCACCGGTCTGACGCCGAGTTAATTACGTCACGGCCGGTTTTAAAGCATATACGATCTGTTGCATTGACCGGCCACTGGTCCGGTTTCCGATCCAACCGATTAACCAGTCGGGTCGGTCGGGGTTTAATAACACTGATTTATAGTGTCAATTTTTTTTCTCCTTTTCATGTTAATAAGTCAAACTCAAATATAACTGCTCAAATATAGCTTCTATTTAAATGTAGGCTTAAATATGTTTCTGGTCCCTGAAAATATACCTTTTTATGGTTTTAGTCCCTGGAAAAATTTTTTTAGCAAATAAGTCCCTGGAAAATTTCACCGTTATCATTTTAGTCCCTGCTGTTAAATCTCTCAGTTAAGTGATGATTTAGCACGCACACGTGGCATCTGACAATCCAAGTCATTCTAGCATGTGAGAATCACGTGACACACACGTGGACTGAGTGTCACGCCAATCCTGAACCAAGGATTTACCCTGCAGGTCTTGAAGGACATCACGTAGCTCCCTGTGAAAATGATCAAACAGAGTGGGATGGTGGGTGCAGGTCTTCAAGCAGATAACTTCAAGGCCAAGAGGCATAGGAACAACGTTCAGATATGGCTGAGCCTGGATAACAAAAGTGAGACCAGGTTCCATGCGCTACCTCAACTCTGAGAACTCCAACTCTCCTTGTAATTCTGCTGAAGCAATATCAGAAGCCATAACTCTCATGCTATCACGAATCCACCTCATCACACTCTTTCCAAGCTTTTTCCGTCCAACTTGGTCTCCATTCTGATCAATACCCATACCACTACCACCACCCACGTTGTTCTCACTAGGTAGCTGAGGAGGAGAAGAAGACCCAGTTTCATTAAACCGACTTCTTCTTCTCATTCTTCTTTTGGCATAACTAGGAAGCTTAATTTCACTGCTATTAGTGGCGTTTCGAATGAGGCAATGGGTTCCAATTGAAGAGGACACAAAGCACATGGGCATGGACATAGTATTGATATTATTGTTACATGTTAA
This sequence comes from Sesbania bispinosa, assembly GCA_026901365.1. NCBI lineage: Eukaryota > Viridiplantae > Streptophyta > Magnoliopsida > Fabales > Fabaceae > Sesbania > Sesbania bispinosa. The sequence continues at coordinate 686,850 of QLOH01000301.1, forward strand.
TAGACAAAATGATCCAAATAAAGAAAAAGGCACAAAAAAGGCATTACTACGGAAAAAAAAAGCTCACTTGCAACACCCAATTTCCCTTTTGCAGGGATTCTACCGCAGAAGAAGAAGCAAGTGGCTGTTGTTTCCATTACTCCAATTCATAAAAAAATCATACTCAATTGAGTCATGGTTACAACTTAATATAAGTTCAGATTTTTTTTATATTCCCAAAGCGGCAAGAAAGAATCCTAGATTCACGGTAGACAAAGAAGGGCTTTTGAATTTGAACTGCGAACTGCATTTGAGGCGAGGAAGGAAACTGAATCACGTGATTCTCACATGCTAGAATGACTTGGACTGTCAAATGCCACGTGTGCGTGCCAAATCATCACTTAATAGAGAGATTTAACAGAAGGGACTAAAATGATAACGGTGAATTTTTCCAAGGACTTATTTGTTAAAAAAATTTCCAGGGACTAAAACCATAAGGAGGTATATTTTCAGGGACCAAAAACATATTTAAACCTTAAATGTATTATCTTTTAAATCCTTGATTTGAGCTTTGTCAATGAACATATTCTCTTTCTATGACAACAACTCTTTTTTTTTCTTACGGTCAGAAAATTCGAAATAATAAATAAAAAATTAAAACTACACTCAAATAAATGGACTCAACCATGGATAGGTTGCGCAAAAAATTGTTCAGAAAATTAAAATAATAAGTAAAAAAATATAACTACACTCAAGTAAATGGGCTCAACCATGAATAGGTTATGCAAAAAATTGCACATTCTCACATATTCAAAAACTGCCACATTTTCAGCAATAAAAAAACTTACTTGTTCATAAATTAAAATCTGCACGAGAAAAAGGGTTGATAAGTGTAAATTATGTGATATTTTCCTATGTTTTTATTACACTTATCAAGGCTAAAATAGTAATTTATGCCCCAAAATAATCCTTTTTTGTAAATAATTGTAATAATTGTAATTATTTGGTTTGAATTTGAATTTGATGCTATTTTAATTAGAAATCTGTTAATTTGTGCAGATTTTTGATAGGTTTGAATTTGGAAAGAAGATAGCATTAAATGGGGAGATTATTTGCAGATTTGAAGTTTAAATGAGGACAAGGTAAAGATAAGATCAGCAGCCATTTAAACAAAGGATCTTGTGGATAACTTTCCCAATTTGAATTCAAGTTCAAATAAACACAAGATCAAGTCAGAAAAGGGAAACAAGGAAAACCAATCAAGCAAAGGAAAGATCAGAAAGAGATCAAGTGGATAAATGAAGAATTAAAGAAAGTCTGCAGCGTGAAGCGCAACACGCGAACCAGCTTTTTAAAATTCAAATACAGATTGATCTCTTCCAGATTTAGATTAGGTTTTCCCAGTCTATAAATAGGACTTTTTGGTACAGATCATAAGACACACGAGGAGAAATGCATAGAATAGAAGATAGACGCACAAGGATTGAAGAAGGTGACATATTCTTCAGTGGTTTGTAATGGCTACCATGAGTAGCTAAGCTCTCCAGTAGAATTGGTTGTAGTGGATTCAATCCTCAAGTGTATGTGAAATCTCTTATTTTAATTATAAATCGTTGTTTTTATATTTATCGGTACTTTTATGCTGTTCTTAATGCATTACTTTCGCGCGTGCGCCGGAGTCGTAGGCTAGTGATCAGGGTACAACGAGAATGAGAAATTTCGGCTAGTATTAGAGTTTGGGGGAACCTCGACCCAAGGAAACCTAACCTCCGATTGCTAAAGGTACTCGTTAGTTATATGGAAATATAGGTGGAGTCTGATGATTGAAATGTTTTGGTGAGTGACAGCCCGTTCATAGGAGCATCTATAGGAACATATAATTAATTGATAGTTTTAACAATGGACTAATAGAACAATCAAGTCGTGGTAGTTTGTCACCTGGGAGAACCCGCATGGGCTACCGTCGAGTGTTTTACTACTGAGACCCCGGGGTAAAACAATAGAGTTGGCTAAGGTATTATAAAAATATATTTATAATTAAAGAAGGAATTCACGTACATGAAAGGTGCGATGAAACGAAGTCCAATCCTAATCCAAGTAAATCTATCTTCCCTTATTTTATTGCTTATTTTTCTTCTTGTCATTTAAATTCTGCACATCAATCATTCACAAAAAGTTTCTCACTTGACAATTCGATCACTGAAAATTTACGAAGTGAACCGCTCCCTGTGGATACGATACTTTATACTTACTATTATACTGTTGAATTTTTGGTACGCTTACCAGAATTTCATCAAGTATTTTTGGCGCCATTGCCGGGGAGCGGTGTTTCAATTCGTATAACCTTGGGAGGTCGAATTATCAAGTTTTATCTTTAATTTTCCTTTTATTTTAAATATTTTCATTTTCAAAAAAATATATATTAAAAATATATATATATTTTGTTCCTCTTTCCTGAGCTAACATTTGTTTCAGTTTCTTGGATAGTGCTCTTGTAAAGACAAGTGTCTCAAAATCAATTGATAGAGGGGATATCTAGAAGGAACAAAAGGAGAGATAGAAAAAGGGAAAGGAGACAATCTCAACACTCTCTGTTCAACCAACCCAAGTGAAGTAAATGTTGAATGGCTTCTGAATGGCAAAATCCACCAAGAAAAACGCTTGGAGATTATCAAAATCCACCAAGAAGAACCCTTGGAGATCACGTTAGGCAGCAAGAACCAAAATATTTCTCCCAGGCACCGATTCAAGGTAACTTCTTTAATTACAATATTATTCTAATTGTTTTTCACAAGATTGGAGAAGTTACCAGAATCAAAATTTGGGGTGGCAACAAGATGCTGTTTCATCCCATAAGCAAACTTTTGAAGATGAAATCAGGGCAGAAAATAAGAGTTTGATACAGGGATTAGAAACACTCAACAAGGAGCTAGCTTACCTTTTTCAGCCACCGCAGAAAGTTCACTCTTATCCTAGCCAGTCACCACAATTAATTTGTGATTTTTGCGGAGGTAACCATCTCAATGGTTACTGCTCTTATCCAGGCATTCAAGAAGAGCGAGTTAACTACAGGAGAAATCAAGGAAGACCAGACAACTTCTCCAACAGCAACAACTTTGCAAACAATTCACAAGGATGGAGAAATAGCCAGAATCAGGACTTTGGATGGCACCAAGATAATGTTTCACTCCATGTGCAATCTTCTGTCCAACAGCAGCAAAATTACTCTTCAGTTCAACTAGCGCATTCAAAAGTGGAAGATCCTATTGAAAGAAAGTTGCAGAATTGATACAGCGTCAAAAGATTTATGAAGAAGCAGGATTTGGTGTTGATCCCATACTAGCTGAAATAATAGAAAATATGACCAAATATCAGTCAGAGAAAAATGCACAACCCAACTTTGAAGAATCGTGTTACGACATTGTTCAACTGATAGGGGAAAATCCTATTGGAAGGAAGATAGAAGAATTGTTACAATTTCAGTTGGATTGTGAAGATGCAGGACTACCTGCTGACCCCATAATAGATCAGATAATAAAAACCATGGTAACCTGTTGGTTAAACAAAATTTCAGCAAATGTAGATCAGTATGATGACATGACCACCATAAGTGTTCAACTAATAGGGGAGGAAATTAATGACAATCTGGCTGATGAAGAAGAGAAAGCTGAAGAAGAAGAAACAACAGAAGTAAAAGAAGAAAAAGGAGAGGATGAAACAGAAAAGATTGTGCTTGAATAAGAAATTGACTGTGAAAGGGAGAAAGAGAATACAACATATGGGGGTGTACATGATGAAAAAGATCAAGAAAATGAGAAAAAGAGTGAACAGGGAGATGGTGAATCAAAGCCCGAGGAAGGAGGGGAAGTGGTACCAAGACCAAAGACCTTGCCTTATCCAACCAGTACTCCAAAGGAAGATCAAGAAAGGCATGATGCAAGTGTTAAACCTTCCAGACCTCACAAAAGAAAGGCCTTCAATCACACTGACCAGGATAGGGCAAAGAGAAGAAAAGTTAAGCTAGAATCAAATTCAGAGCCCAGAGCCAGATTGAAGATCAAGTGGTCATGTGTGTTTCATATCAAAGACCCCTGTGAAGCAAAGAAATTGAGAGCAATTAACTATGAATCATCTAAGCTTCAGGAAAAGAAGACTCATGCACATAAGAGTAAGATAATAAAGAAAAGAAGAGGCAAGCCAAGGGAGTCAGAAGCATGGTCTAATTCCAGGAAAAAGCCCAAATGGTCAAAGTCATTTCACACTACAGGGTGTTCCAAGGTAAGATTATGGGGAGGTTTATAGGCCAAAGAAAGGAAGGGTGCAGCACATTAGCTCACCAAAAGATTTAAGTTTCAGCCACCTTGAGAGAACAGGCGTCAAGCTATCAGACGTTAAACAAGCGCTTTCTGGGAGGCAACCCAAAGATTTTTAAGTTTTAATTATTTGTGTTTTATTTTCTTGTTTGTTAATTAGGATTTTTTCATTTTTTTAGGATTTAGGAAATTTTCAAAATTGATTGGAATAAGTTTGTGGAAAATGAAAATTTTAAAACAATAGGAAGTAGCAGAAAACGTGACTGAAAATTGCAAATTCTCATTCTGTTTTCTGCGCTGAGTGCAGGAGAAGCGCAAAATTGCAATTTTAGTCACTGTTTTCTGCGCTTCACTTGCGCTGAGCGCATGTGAAGCGCAGCAGTGCGAAATTTTATAAATCTTCTGTTTTCTCATGTACTGTTTCTCTACTTCCTAAGCTTTTCTTTTCACTTTTTCCACTCACAAACCTCCATCAATTTTGAAACTTTCAAATGTCATTATATATTTTTTTAATTTTTACCAAGTGAAATCTTCATTTACTCTATTTTTATGATTTGCACTTTAGGGTAGCAACCTTAGGATTGTGAATATTGTTAATTATTGCTATCTTGAATGTGATTTTGGCTGTGTGGAACATGAAGAACAATTTGCTTGATTGGAATGCTCTTTGTTTTGTGAGTTATTGAATTTGAAAGTGTTATGCTCTATTTCATTCAAAAAAAATTAACTTTCACTTTCCATGGATTGATTGAATGCTTGCAAAACAAGTGACTATATTATGATTTTAGGAAGGCATTACCAAGTGCAGTGAAATTTTGTTGTGAAGAGAGTAATTATTTATGCATGTAAATTGGTTAATGATAGGATTCCATGTTCTTCATGATTTGGTATTTGCAATAAGGCATCATTAAAATAAATGTGTTTTTAGCAACTAGGTGTTGTTATTTAACTTTTCAGATGCCTAGGATTAAATTGCTAGTCTTTCCCGTGGTTCACGAGGAGAAGGCATGAGGAAAAGGATCAGAAAATATCATCCCATGAGATTCAAAAATGCACAGGCTGCTGCAAGACCCATACCCAGGCATGCTGTTTGAAGAGTTCCAGATATTCTAGCAGTAGCCTGCAGACAGGCCTATTCTTCCAGGGGGAGGTGAAGCAGCAGCAGCTAGAGAAAAGGACAAGAGAAAAGGACAAGGATTTACATGATATAGAGGATGAAGATTGATACTGGTGTTTTTCTTTCTCTTATTTTGTTTTTCTTTCTTTTATTTTCTCTTATTTTATAGAATTTTTTAGTTAATTAGGGTTTTTGTTTTGCATTTCTTTTTATTTTAGGATTTTTAAAATTTTTAGGATTTTTAGATTTTTTCTCAAAATTTTTAGGATTTAGGATAATTAGGAAATTAAGGGAAAATTTTTCAAAATTTCTGAAATTAGGCAGTTTAACTAACCAGATTAGGAAAGAAGAAAGGGTTTTGTGATTAATTCCATAATCAGTTAGGATTAGGATGCTTCGCAGGAGAACCTATCAGGGTAGTTAATTAAAACCAGTAAGTATTTTATCAAGGAATTTAGCCAAGAAGTCGGTGAGTTGAGAGCCCAAACACTTGAATTGAGAGCTTTTCACCGCTGCTTGTCAATTTTTATTAATTAAGTTTTTTGATCTTATTCTGCTTATGGAAAATATGGAAGTGACAAAGGCAATTTTTTGTTTTCGATATATTTGCTCAGTGCCAAAAAGCCAACCCTTGATATAATTTGTCCAATTCTTTGATAACGCATTTGAGCCTTTAATGATTATTCTTGTGCACCCAAGCCATAATTGATATATATATATATATTCTGTCCTTACACATTTGGGATAGAGAGCAAGGTGCAAGTTGAGAGAATGGGAAGAAAAGGTTGGTGAATTAAAATTCAAAGAGCAGGTACATGAAAGCAAAAAGAAGATCACTCCCCCAAAAATCAAAAAGAAAAAAAAAAGTGAATGAATTGAATAAGTTGGGGGAGTGTATTTTCAAACAAAGAAAGAGGCCTGCAAAAATAAGACAAATCAAGAATGAAATGGTGGAAGGAGAGAAGTTTCAAGTTAAGCGACATCAAAAGATGCTCTCTATTCCAGGTGCTCATTGATTATCCAGAAAAACCATGATTTCTTGATAGCCCAACCTTATTACAACCAAAGAAAGACCTTTTGATCCATATTGACCATGAGCATGTTTAGGAACTAGAAACGACTATCAATTTTAGTTGTTCAACTGTGGTGGAAAAATTGAGGGAAACAGTACCCATAAGCATGAGTGAAATTCCTTGGTTTATCATTTATTGCTTTAATTGCTACTTTTGAGAAAGTTTAACTGTTGATTGTATTCTATTCTAGTTGAGGACTGGTAACATCTCTTGATTCTAATTTTTTCTGATATTTGGAAAGTGACTTCTGCCTAACAAAGAGATGATGAAAATTTTTCTTTATAGTTGTTTATGAGAATTGTACATAAGGGTGAATTGATTTTGATTGCAAAAGGTATCTTGCTTGAGGACAAAGAAGAAGTTAAGTTGAGGGGTATTTGATAAGTATAAATTATGTGATATTTTTCTATGTTTTTATTACACTTATCAAGGCTAAAATAGTAATTTATACCCAAAATAATCCTTTTTTTGTAAATAATTGTAATAATTGTAATTATTTGGTTTGAATTTGAATTTGATGCTATTTTAATTAGAAATCTGTTAATTTGTGCAGATTTTTGATAGATTTGAATTTGGAAAGAAGATAGCATTAAATGGGGAGATTATTTGCAGATTTGAAGTTTAAATGAGGACAAAATAAAGATAAGATCAACAACCATTTAAACAAAGGATCATGTGGATAACTTTCCCAATTTGAATTCAAGTTCAAATAAACACAAGATCAGGTTAGAAAAGGGAAACAAGGAAAACCAATCAAGCAAAGGAAAGATCAGAAAGAGATCAAGTGGATAAATGAAGAATTAAATAAAGTTTGCAGCGTATTTCACGCTTCACCTGCGCTTAGCGCAGGTGAAGCGCAACTTCCAGATTGGTCACGCTTCACTTGCACTTAGCGCAGGTGAAGCGCAGCACGCGAACCAACTTTTTTAAATTCAAATACATATTGATCTCTTCCAAATTTAGATTAGGTTTTCCCAGTTTATAAATAGGACTTTTTGGTACAGATCATAAGACACACGAGGAGAGAGGCATAGAATAGAAGATAGACGCACAAGGATTGAAGAAGGTGACAGATTCTTTAGTGGTTTGTAATGGCTACCATGAGTAGCTAAGCTCTCCAGTAGGATTGGATATAATGGATTCAATCCCCAAGTGTATGTGAATTCTCTTATTTTAATTATAAATTACTGTTTTTATATTTATCGGTACTTTTATGCTGTTCTTAATGCATTACTTCCGCGCGTGCGCCGGAGTCGTAGGCTAGTGATCAAGATACAACGAGAATGATAAATTTCGGCTAGTATTAGAGTTTGGGGGAACCTCGAACCAAGGAAACCTAACATCCGATTGCTAAAGGTACTCGTTAGTTATATGGAAATATGGTGGAGTCTGATGATTGAAATGTTTTGGTGAGCGACAGCCCGTTCATATGAGCATCTATAGGAACATATAATTAATTGATAGTTTTAACAATGGACTAATAGAACAATCAAGCCGTGGTAGTTTGTCGCCTGGGAGAACCCGCATGGGTTACCGTCGAGTGTTTTACTACTGAGACCCCGGGGTAAAACAACAGAGTTGGCTAAGGTATTATAAAAATATATTTATAATTAAAGAAGGAATTCACATACATGAAGGGTGCGATGAAACGAAGTCCAATCCTAATCCAAGTAAATCTATATCTTCCCTTATTTTATTGCTTATTTTTCTTCTTGTCATTTAAATTCTGCACATCAATCATTCACAAAAAGTTTCTCACTTGACAATTCGATCACTGAAAATTTACGAAGTGAACCGCTCCCTGTGGATACGATACTTTATACTTACTATTATACTGTTGAATTTTTGGTACGCTTGCCAAAATTTCATCAAGGGCATACCCACGTATAGGTTGTTCTCAACAAACAACTACTCTTTCTATGACAACAACTCTTTTATTTTTTTTTCTTACGTCCAAAAAATTAAAATACTAAGTAAAAAAATTTAAAACTACACTAAAGTAAATGGGCTCAACCATGAATAAGAAGTCCAAACCAATAGAGTCACCTCGGTTTGGGTTGGTTCGATTTCAGCATTTTTTACTGTGCAACCCAACCCAAACTAACCCGGTCTCTTATGGGTTGGGTCAGGTCGGGCACCGGGTTTTAATTAAAATAATATTAAATGTTGGATTTATGCAGAAAAAATGCAAAAAAAAACTGAAAAAAATAGAAAAAATACATAGAAGTGCCAATATTTCTGTTCTCCTCTAAACCAGTGAACAAATCAATAGAACCTAATAAGTAATAACAATATATGTACTTGAACCAATTTATACATAGAACTACCAATTTATATGGACTTCAACCACACTGTCCACACATCAGTCTCTTACAGAACAAAATGCATAACCATACAAATTACCTATACTATTGGAAGTTACACAACAAGGTAACAAGCAACAAAAATGACAAATTTCCTCATTATTCCATCATGACAACAAGCAACGGAACAAAATCAATACACAAACATTACGGATCCTAATAACATAATAGAACCAATACACAAACATTACGGATCCTAATAACAGAATAATATAAACTATAAATTAAACACATTTTCTAACATAAAACAAAAATAAGCACATCTTCTGCAGTTTTGGGATCCTAATATTAAAAGAAAATTAAACAAATCTTCAAACATAAAACAAAAATAAGTGAATCCTAATAACAAAATAATATAAACCAAAAAACAGATTGAAAAAACCTTTTAATCCTTAGAATTTAAAAAAGAATGCTAAGGAAATACTTGAAGACAGGGACAATAAACACTATAGTCAATAAGGATCCCAACAACTCTCACCAAATATACCAACATATTTTTGTATGTACCCATTAGAATCCACACCAAAGTACAACATTGAACCAATTACAACACAATAACATGTTTTCAGGATTACTACAATTAAACAGATGCCATTTATTGATTCAGAAAAAAACAAATGGATTTTCAATCAGAGTGACAATTTTCTTCAATTTTCCATACTACCTAAACCATTTTCACTGAAAGCACCCCCAAGCAGAACCCTTAAAGCACCCCCAAGTAAGGGTGTTCAAAATAACCGGATTTGTGCCACGTCCATATCCATATCCAAAACCAGTTAAAAATATCCATTTTTTTAAATTAACCGGCCCCTCTTCTCTCTTTAACCGATTATGTCATGTCCAAAATAGTAGATCCGGTTATTTCACCACATAGACTACACTATTTGATTATCTCTCTACCACTAATCAAAATATCAAAATTCGATCCTGAAATTTTTCCTAATTTGAAACCCTAGTTCATTGCTCTTCAGTTCGATCATCATCGAAAGGTCGTGATTCAACATCCAAACCAATTTCAATCAACCGTTTATCATAGATTGATTTTGCGATTAGCGATTCTTCTCTTAAACCAGTTTATTAGTCATCAGTTCATTGCTTGTTCCTTCTCGATTCTTCTAGTTTGTGATTTTGGTTTCTTAAATTGTTCATCATAGATCGATTTTGGTTTGCGATTATGGTTTCTTCTCCGTTTCTAGCTTCTAGCTTTGTATTTGTAAGTCTTCCTTATATGGGTATGGATGATTTTTTGTTAGACCCATTTATGTTCTTGCTACTAACACTTTGGTGATGGTGGGTTTAAGAAGAGTTGAGGCTGAGTTGCTGTAGAGGTACAACCCAGGTGTGGATTTTCAGCCAAAGAAGTGGTCTGGTTTTCATTTCAAGGAAAGGTAAAATTCCTCGGATGTTGATTTGCTGGTCACAATGTATATAATGGGGCTTTACTTAATTGAATAGATTTTCCTCCATCATTTAGTAACCAAATGAGATTAGGTACTCACAAGTACTGCGACATAGTTCATCGAGTGAGCTTAGTGGATTATATTATTATTTCTAAAGAATCAGACTGGATGTATGGTTGAAAATATGGCAGAGTATAATGCAAGACAATACTAGAACATACCTCAAGCTGAATTATGCTGGATCAGGAAAACCGAAATGTTGTGCTGATCAAGATGATGGGTTGTGTTGTGTATGTGCTTATTTTCCAGAAGCACCACACTTGATAAAATGGTTTAAAAGTTGAATTTCTAGAAATGGCAAGAGGATAAGTGGTAGCCAAAATTAAAAAGCTGCTATCTGCTTATTCTTGTTCTTCTGGTTATAATTATATAATAACCTTTTGTTTTGTATACTTAATAATAACACAAGGAATTAATAAATCAAAGGAGGTGTAGTAATATTGTTGGATTTTTTATAATATTTATTTATTTCAAAAGTTTTCTAAGAGAGTTAATAAATAAATCTTTATTTATTTTTCCAGAAAATATTTTTGACCTGGTCAAAACCCTTTATGACTTGGTCAAGACCTATCTTTCTAACCCTAATTTTTTATTATATAAACTCCTCTTCTCTTAAACTAAGAGAGGGCCTCCACACTCTTTTCTTCTTTACTAAATACAATGAGTTATCCTTGGGTTCAATGGAATCTTCTTGCGAGTTCAGTGTTACCTCGTGCCTATGTCACGGGATGAACCTGTTGTATCCTGGGGGAGAATCGCAACCGGCCGATGAATCCTTAAGGACAGCGTGCTTCTCACGCGCCTCAGGTTTATTTCTTATTTTTCAGGTTGCAGGGGACAATCCGGCGACAACAATCTTAAGGATTCAAGGATTTTTAACTGTAATCTACCTCTGCAATTATTCCTAATGGGTTTGGATTAATTCTCACGTACGGTTTTCTGGTTAAAGTCTCTCCTCTTAGAGCAGCCACATAGCGGTCATTGGTTCCTCCGTTGCTATCCAAGACGCGGTTGATTATAATCCAGGACGAATAAGATGGTTGGGGCAGTTAGTGTTCTGCGGCAGAGATTGCCCACACAGGATCGATTAGGTGTGGAGGTTCTGAATTTGCACATGCTGCTGCAATCATTTTGGTTTTTCAGAGAGTATAGTTGAAGGTCGGTGCACGCCATCACTGTTTTTCCCTTCCTCGCTTACGACCCCAATGTTGCTACAAGCCGGTGTCAATTAATGGAGTCTAGGCCGGAGGTAATTCATTGATGTTTCTAAAAAAGAGGGGCACCTTTGGATGTCTCTCACATCAAAGGGGCACTCAGATCCACGTCCATGAGTTGCGTTGAAACGGGCGGATTTTCTGCCCAATATCATAATGGTACGCCTGACTACATTCTTTCTGTTATAACAACTTAGTGGAAGAACTGGTAGATCACCCACTAAATGAGGTCAGACTTTTATATTTTTGATTTGCTATTCATTATCAAAGCTGTTTTTAATGTTTTGGAAAATAAGTTTTAATTATTTTCTGTCTTGTTAATGTGGCAAGAACATTTCTTAAATTACTAGAGTCAAAATAATGTGAAGTCAAAAGTATTGGGTATAACACATAAATTGCATGTTAGTATAGTTTCAGTTTCGGTTGCCAAAGTCAGTCCATATGTGGTGTTATGCCTTAATCACAGAGGATTTTTTTTTTTTTAAAAATTCATAATACTTTTTCTTTTCCTAAATTTAGTTGGTTGAACATATATATACATAAATGTGGGAGAACTCTTATGTTGGCCTTTTTCTTAGTTTTATTTTGGTTGGAGCGAGAGGGAATTATTTTTTATATTTGATTCTTTAACTTTTATCTGAAATATACTCTTGTCATTGAAAATAATCGTGAGATTGTTGTGTGCTGGAAGTTTTGAAGGATCAATTAGTTAAATGCTTTTAGTTGGAGCATAGTGTTGGACAATATGCCAAGGTATGTGTCGTTTACGTTTCATCTTCTCTTTGCAGTTGCCATAGATACAATATATGATATGTAATGGATGTGATCTATGTTTTGTTTTTTATTAATTGGTCGAGTCTATGGTGCAAAGTCTTAATTTGTTTGTGGCTTGGTGAAACTGCCTCCAGGGAAGTTTATGGAAATAGTAATTGCGTAAGCAAATTATATGACATGATATATAGGTGAAAATGATGGTAGTGTAGCCCTTTTACTACACTGTTGTGGTAGGATTTTAATGGGAATAAGAGAAGCGACAAGGGTGAATTTCTTTATTGGTGATGATTCTGATTTTATCATGGTAACACAAGTGTTGGAAGATTTATAAGCTCTCTGGCATGTTCTCCTTATCAGTAAAGCAACTGACCACTATGTAGCCTTGTCTAATTCTAATCCAAGAGGAAGAGCTAATTATGCATGTGTCATAGCGGTTAAAAAAAAAAAATATGATTTGGTGCTCTGAAAGACATTGTGGCCTATTATAGCTTTATTGTGTATTGCTTTCTGAGACATGGAAGTATTCTTTAATCAATTTCAATTTTAACCTTAATAAAGGTTATTAGTGAAATTATGAGATTTTGACATCAAATGTGGGTTTTTTTTTTTTTTTTGAGAAGTTTTGGTGTGTGACTATATGATGCAATTTAGTTTGATTAAGGACCATAAATGTGTTTTCTTTCTTGACTATTCAATGTTGTTCAAACCATTATTTTAATAAGGACTCTAATAGGTATATGTTTTTATAATAAACCTTGTATGCTAAATTGTTGATAATTGCATTATGAGTGGTACTTGATCACTTGAATATAATTTCTCGGTGGAATTATTGATGAAATATTAATGCTATAAGCATTATTCCTATATTTTTATGAATTATTTGCTAAGAAGTATGTTTATAGGTGCTGTTCTCAAATTTCTATATTATTTTGTCTTTCCTTATATTTAGTTGATTGGTTATTTGGGGACTTTGTTTTAAAGTGTTATCATGTGAACATTATTGAGAGTTATACACACACACACACACACACACATATATATATATATATATATATATTAAAGGCAAGAGTTAGACACACTGCAATTTGGGAAGTTAATTTCATAACGAAGTGTGATAATATTTTATTATCATAAAAATATTATATTAAGGAACTTCTTAGGAAGTTTTGATTACTTTGAAGTAATCTATTGAGTATCCCTTATGATATTAAGGAGTAAAACCAGAGATATTATATTATCCAATTTGGGTAAGCCTAATTTATTGGAAGTGTATTACATTTGATTAATTTATTGGAAAAATAGAATTGTTTGCTATGTCTATACTCGAGAGTGATTTGAGAGCTACCATGAATTATGGTAATGTATGTTGTGAGTTTCCCATTGTATTTAAGAATACAATGATGTTCATTAAATTTTATATTGAGACTAAATTCACAAGTGAATTTATATTTACCCTCAATGGAGGAGTTGTCGCTTGGTAGTCCAAGTAGACCTGGATAGTCTCATCTATGATGATGACCAAGTTTATTTTTTACTTGGTAAGATGTGAAAATGGTTTGGCTAAGAAATCTCTTAGCATATTTTTTTTGTAGAAGAAACATGAGCCTTCCATATCTATATATTGTGAATGCTATATTGAAATAGCAAGACTAAATTCAATTTATATTTGAAAAATGAGACGTATACGTATGCATTATTATTTATTAAAGTAGCTACTAAATGATGGGGTTATATCCCTAATCAATGTGTGGTCAAATAAATTTGACTAAAACATCGAGGGGAATGAGACTAAAGCCAACTTGATACTAACAGTGATGGTAACCCAACCTTTGTGATTGGAGACCCCATGAAGAAGGTTCATATGGGTAAAAACAAGTCACCTGTTAGTCTTGCTAGCACTTTTTACTTGTCCCTTCCTATGGTGTATGAGGTGCTAGACTGCATATTGGAGAGGATAAGCCCAAAAGGCTTTTAATGATTCTCATATCCCTTATGGGTGGTGTATGAAGTGCAGCATACACTTGATGAAATCACCTCTATGAGTGTCAAGTGGGGCCGCTTGTATGAGATTAAGGCAAAATCTCTAGAGCACTCATTAAAACCAGGCGCGCGCATGGCCTTACAGGGCAACACAACGGTAACAGCGAGAATTGTGGGGGTATAATGTGATTGGTAAGACCTTTGGCATACACTAAAGTGTCTTGGTTCATAGGACGTGTTCCACCGATTCACTTGTATGTTACGACTTATCAGTCTAGGTCTGGTTCATAGTCCAAAAGACACCAGATTCGAAGCATTTATCCCATGGCGTTAACCCAAGAAGTTTATCTTTTCAATTTTTAAAACTTTTGAAATATGTGGGGGATTGTTGGATTTTTTATAATATTTATTTATTTCAAAAGTTTTCTAAGAGAGTTAATAAATAAATGCTTTATTTATTTTTCCAGAAAATATTTTTGACCTGGTCAAAACCCTTTATGACTTGGTCAAGACCTATCTTTCTAAGCCTAATTTTTTATTATATAAACTCCTCTTCTCTTAAACTAAGAGAGGGCCTCCACACTCTTTTCTTCTTTACTAAATACAATGAGTTATCCTTGGGTTCAATGGAATCTTCTTGCGAGTTCAGTGTTACCTCGTGCCTATGTCACGGGATGAACCTGTTGTATCCTGGGGGAGCATCGCAACCGGCCGATGAATCCTTAAGGACAGCGTGCTTCTCACGCGCCTCAGGTTTATTTCTTATTTTTCAGGTTGCAGGGGACAATCCGGCGACAATAAATAGCACCATGCAGGTGCTTTATTTCTATTTAATAAAAAAAATAAATGAAGTGATTATAGTGAGTTATATTCTGGAATTGCAAGGGATGAGATCATCCATAGTATTATCGTGCTTTATTCATTTTATGAAAATTCTTATTAATCATTAATCAAATGCGTAGCTATATGTTAATCTGTTATGTTAACCTTTGCACTCCTCCAAAGTTTTGTATCCACACACATGTTTTTCCACCTTTAGAAAAGCACACCTCTGTCCCCTTCAGCAAGAATGTGTCCTCATTACGTGGTGTCCTCGTGGCTCCATTGTATGATAAGGGGTTCCTTGTTGCACAATTTTCTAAGGTGAGATGTTAGGGTTAACAACGGGTAGGAATTCTGGTATTTGAAATCGAGAAAATTCCACTAACATTAATTGTTAATTAAACTCAAATACAATTGTAAGAATGGTTTTAGACCACATCAGATAAGTCATATGACATGTAAGATGGACAGCCAGGAGAGAGAGCGTGTCATATCATCAGTTGACACACATTGAATAAAGGGATAGACAAATTGCAAAAAAAAAGGAGGACACTTTTAAAAAATATTATAGGGATCAAAAACAAAATTCGCTAATTTATTGAGGACCGAAACATTTTTTTATCTTTTTAATTTATAAGAACTATATTATTTAGGCTTAAATATGTTTTTAGTCCTTATAAATATAGGTCATTTTGTTTTTAGTCCCTGTAAAATTTTTTTTTGGTTTTTCATCCCTATAAAATTTTTCGTTTGCCATTTTGGTTCCTGTCGTTAACTTTAAGCTTATGTGGCTAACGGAGTGCCACGTTATCCTGCCACATGTGATTTTTCTTCCAGCTTAATTTTGTTTTTAGTCCCTATAAATATGGTCTTTTTGTTTTTAGTCCCTATAATTTTTTTTTTGTTTTTTCAACTCAATCTCATCCCCATCCAACATCATAGTCTCCTTTTGCTTCTTCTACTACATTGTTACACTTGAAATTCTTGAACTCCTCATAGTAGGTTCAAGGAAATAAATTTTTATGTATTCAATTATTTGAAATCTATAATTTTAAATTTGTCCACATTTTCATCACTATTCACTGGTGGCCAATTCTTTTTTGTTCCCACGTGTCAACAAGGACTTAAAACTCTTATTTATCATAATAATTTTAAGTTTTGTAATATTATAAGAAATATAGAGTACAAAGAGATAATTTAAAAATATAAATTTATTTATGCATTATGTATTAAAATTTTCATTTATACATTTTAATATATTTTCTTATTAACACAATACTCATTAAATGTACACTAATTTTTTTCTTTTCAATATATAAATTGAATAATATTTTAACTACCTATATTATAGGTTAATTGATTTTCACATGATTTAATTAATTTGAATACCAAGTCCGTGCATCGCACGTGATCAATACTAGTTTCAATACACTTGAATTCACTGTATAAAGTGGGAAAAACTTGTAATGACCTTTTTTCCTCTGCAATTCTTTTTTTATCTATTGACGGGCAAAATTGTCACTTCATATACCATTACAAGCCTTTTTTGTTACTCATGACAAATTACATCAAGTTATAGGTTATCAATAGACATAAATCAAATGAGATTTTTGTAAGTCAATAGACAGAAAAAAAGTTGTTACAAGTTTTTCTCACTTTATATAGTGAATTCAAGTGTATTGAAATTTCAAATAATTGAATACATAAATAATTTATTTTCTTAAACCCATCACAGAGAGTTCAAGAATTTCTAGTGTAACAATGCAATAGAAGAATCAAAAGGACACTGTGATATTGGATGGGGATGAGATTGAGGTTAAAAACAAAAAAAAAAGTTACAGGGACTAAAAACAAAAAGACCATATTTACAGGGACTAAAAACAAAATTAAGCTGGAAGAAAAATTACATGTGGCAGGATGACGTGGCACACCGTTAGTCACATAAGCTTAAAGTTAATGACAGGGACCAAAATGACAAACAGAAAATTTTATAGGGATGAAAAATTAATTTTTTTTACAGGGACTAAAAATAAAATGACCTATATTTATAGAGAGTAAAAACATATTTAAGGCTATTGTTTAATACAAAATCTTGTAAATGTGTGAAATAAGATAAAAATATTATATAAAGATATTTGTTTAGAAGTAATTAAATATTCTCCCTAAAAAAATTAAATATTCACACAAAAATTACTTAGTGTGTGTTTGATTTAGCATTGAAACTGGTCAAACTCAAATTTAGATTCCACAATGCAATTATTTTTAGCATTGGAAACGTGGGTTTACCACGTTTCAATACTTATTAATATTAGGGTTAAATATGTTTTTTGTTCTTCAAATATAGTCGAGATTTGAATTCAAAACTAGTGGATTTGGTCCCTCATAAAATGAACATACCCATTTTTAGTCCATATTGATAAAATTTCATAACTAATTCGTAGAAAATTTGTAACTAAACTGTGCAAAAGAACTAAATTGATGTATTTTTAATTTTTGAAGGATCAAAATCACTGATTTTAAATTGGATGGACTAAAACCAAATCTTAAGGAAATGAACATGCTTTCTCTTGAAGGAAAAAAACATTTCTTTTAATTGAACGTGCTGTTGCTAAGTTCGGACAAGGCTACTTCTTCCCGCTTTTATCCACTTCCAGTTTCATTTGAAATTCGGAGGTCACCAAACGGTACACACAGAACAGAGAAGACGATCCAGAAGTAGAACAAAAGAGAAAACCTCGCTCTCTCTCTCTCTCTCTTCCGCCATGGCTCCTCACTTCGTCTTCCCTCGCACTCTTCAAGACCTCGAGCAAGAAACAGACGAAGACAACCGTCTCTGCGTCCAAAACCCTCTCAACATCGCTTCCCTTCGCTCTTCCCAACTCGAAGAGTTCGTCAAAGGTAACCAAATCCAATCCCTAATCTCGTTAACAATTTCAATTTCCCACCATCACCGCCGCATCTTATCTTTTCGCGTTAACACAGGTGTGTCCTTCGACCTCTCCGACAAAGAACTCTTGTGCGTGGAGGAGCAACAAGTTTTCGACCGAGTTTACTCCTTGGTTCGCAGTTTCGCCACTCTCCCCAACTCTTGTAAACTCAACCTCGTCGAAAGTCTCCGTTCCAATCTCGCCGTGCTTCTTCCCAACGTCGATTCTCTCTCCAGGGCTTCCAATGCTCCTCCAGACGACGACGTTCCCATGCTGGTGGATCGCGTCGCTTCTCATCGTAACGCTTTTTAAAATATACACCTTCTTCCTCCTTAACATTGTTCTGGCCGAAACCTCCAACAACAACGGCTCCAAGGTACGTGTGTGTGTGAGTGTGTATATTAATTTGGGGCTTCAAATTCTTTCATGAAAAATCTAGCAGCAAAACATAATCTCTAAAAATGAAATATCTCATTCTAGTCTTAACCACTGATATCGATCATAATCGTTGTATTTAGGAACTAGCTGTCTGCTAGAACTAACATATTCACATTGATTTTAGTAAGAGTAAACCTTATTTTTTGTCCCCAATATTTCTAATGTTAGTTTCTGCGTGAAAGAAACACAAACAAAGGTCTTTGGCATATGCTTTTATGGATCATTTTAATTTAATTCATGTTTTTAGAATAGGGATTAATATAAATAATCTTGTTAGTTGTTAAGATTAGGGATTAAAATCAGCGTTTAGTTGTTTGTTTGTTACTAATACTAAGACAGAAATTTTGTATTCTGAAAACTAGTGTGTCCATATTAGTCCCTTTTAAGGATTAGGATGCGATTTTCACTCTCAGGAATCACCAAACTTTTCAATGAGGAATATGGGAGTTTAGTTAAGTTCAAAATATTTTACATGGTAAAAAAGGTCTTTAGTTAGAAGCATGTTGTATTGCTATATCTCGGAATAATGGTTTCAGGTGGTGGCTCCAAGTACCAGAAAGAAACAGGCAGTGAATTCATGGAATTGGGAGCCACAGAGAGCTCGCATTCTCAATCTTATTGCCAACTCTTTGGAGATAAACCTTGAATCACTTTTCGGTTCACCTAACCTCGATGAAGGTTACTTATCTTTCATCACAAAGTGAGTGATCAGTTCATATTTTGTTCAGTTCAGTACCACTTGGTACTTTCTGATTTTTTTTTTCCATTCACCTGTTGTAGAAACGCATTCTCCATGTTTGAGAACGTAACGCTCTTAAAAGACTCTGACACAAAAGACGCCCTCTGTCGCATAATTGGAGCCTGCTCTACCAAGTACCATTACATGGCACAGTCGTGTGCATCTATCATGCACCTTGTTCACAAGTATGATTTTGTTGTCACCCCAATGGCAGATGCAGTTGCTGGTGCCGAAAAAAAGTATGCAGATGGAAGCCTTGCCACCTCTCTTGTTAGGGAAATTGGAAGGACCAATCCAAAAGATTATGTGAAAGACACTGTTGGTGCTGAAAACGTGGGGCGGTTTCTGGTGGAGCTTGCTGAGCGTCTTCCCAAGTTGATCTCCACTAACATTGGCATTCTCGTTCCTCACTTTGGTGGAGAGTCCTATAAGATTAGAAATGCTCTTGTTGGGGTGCTGGGGAAACTAATAGCTAAGGCATTTAAGGATGTGGAATGTGGTGAAGGGAGTTCTAAGTCCATTCGTTTGCGTACCAAGCAAGCTATGTTGGAAATTTTGCTTGAGCGTTGTAGAGATGTTTCAGCTTACACGAGGAGTAGAGTGCTTCAGGTGTGGGCTGAGTTATGTGAAGAATACGCAGTTTCAATTGGTTTGTGGAACGAGGTGGCGGAAGTTGCTGCTGGGAGATTGGAGGACAAGAGTGCAATGGTTAGAAAATCTGCTTTGAATTTATTAATCATGATGCTGCAGCACAACCCGTTTGGTCCGCAGCTTCGAGTAGCATCATTTGAAGCAACGTTAGATCAATACAGAAAGAAGTTGAAAGAGCTTGAGCCTTCAGAAGATTCTGATTCTGAAAATTTGAATGGTAATGGGGAAGTGGAGGATTTGAATTTTGAAACTGTTGTGAAGGAGCGGCAAGAGAGCCTGACTGATACTTGCCTGTCCCAGGGAGAAGATGCAATCCCTTTGCAGAAGAGTAGTAGTGTGCCAGATGTTGGGAACTTAGAGCAGACTAGGGCCTTGGTTGCATCGCTTGAGGCTGGATTGAGGTTCTCTAAATGTATAGGGGCCACAATGCCCACACTTGTCCAATTGATGGCTTCATCTTCTGCTACCGATGTCGAAAACACAATTCTCTTGTTGATGAGGTGCAAGCAGTTTCAAATCGATGGCTCGGAGGAATGTCTCCGCAAGATGTTACCACTAGTAAGCAAGCCCTTTATAGTTGGAAAAGACTATGATTGATGTTGTTTCTTCAATGCGCTATGCACTCTTCATATGTGATTGTTGATTTTTTTAAAGTTGATTATGATTATTTCTTTCCGGCATTTGCTCTCGTTTGTAGGCATTTTCCCAGGATAAATCCATCTATGAAGCAGTGGAGAATGCTTTCCATACAATATACATCAGGAAGAACCCAATGGAAACTGCCAATAATCTCTTGAGTCTTGCCACTGATTCCAATATAGGAGATCTAGCAGCTCTTGAGTTTATAGTTGGAGCTCTGGTCTCCAAGGGTGATATATCTTCCAGCACAGTATGTTTTCATGCATAGTCTTGAGTAGTATGCTGCACAAATCATCTTAATGCCTCAATATTTGACTTCAGGATGATATATTATAGCCTAGAAATACAATCCTTTTTACTGTCTAAGAAAAGATAAATGCACGGAGGTTGATAATTTTCAACTTTTATACTTCTTCTATATCATATATATTTCTGGAGATTTGGTTACGAGATATTAAGAGTCCGGTCTATATCTGTACAAATATGACTGACTAGTGGTGACACTACATCCTAGTTATGTCAAATTTCAAATGTCAATCCATGCTTTAAAAGTTCAGTTGTTCTTTTCTAAGTATGTTAAAATGTTATATTTTCTAAGTATGTTAAAATGTCATAGACTTAAATGTTTCATGATAAGAAGGCTTTATGTTTTCTTTGTCAGTTTTTATGTCCATGCTCACAAATTTAAATATGATTTGGGATGAAATTGGCTCCTTTCCTGTTTGCGTATCATTTGATAATAATTAATAAACACTGCTCTTAAACGGACATGTTTTATACTGGGAAGTAGAACTCGACTTGTTAATGCTGACAATTAGCTATCGTCTAATATCTGAATTAGTATGGCAGCTGCCATTTATTTCCCCTGTCAAATATTTCTTTTGCTGCCAGTATATCAAATTTGATTCTCATCATTGATATGATTTCCTCATCACATCTATGCTATTGCAGATATCAGCGTTATGGGATTTCTTTTGCTTCAATGTCAGTGGAACCACTGCAGAGCAAAGCCGTGGCGCTTTATCTGTCCTTTGCATGGTCGCAAAGACATCAACTGGTGTGCTTGGCTCACATTTACAGGACATCATTGATATTGGATTTGGTCGTTGGTCAAAAGTTGATCCTTTGCTAGCAAGGACAGCATGTCTTGCTATCCATAGACTGTCTGAAGATGACAAGAAAAAATTGTTGGCAAATAATAGTGTTCGAATATTTGGTATTCTAGAAAGTTTAATCACTGGTTTTTGGCTTCCAGCAAATATTTGGTATGCTGCTGCTGACCAAGCAATAACTGCCATATATGCCATTCACCCTACTCCAGAAACCATAGCAGCTGACATTATAAAGAAATCTCTCAGTTTTCTCAATAATGATGATGATGGTAATGACTTTGACAGTAGTGACAGCAGGCCTATCACAACTCAAGTAGCAAAACTAAGCAGATGTTTATTTGTCATAAGTCATATTGCCATGAATCAACTGGTATATATTGAATCCTGTGCCCGTAAAATTCAGAAGCAGAAACTTAAGAAAGAGAAAAAGGATATTGAGAATCAGAGTGCAGAAAGTAATGGTACAGCATCAGCTGGTACACAGAAGGTGCAATCAGTGTTTTTTTTATTATTGTTATGTCATCCTTGATAGCTTCAATTATCAGTTCTCAGCAACATATCTTCATCTTTTGCTGTCAAATCTATATAAATTTGGCTTACTAATGTTCTGCAGGATAATGATATAAATGCTGAGTTAGGATTTGCTGCCTCTGAGGATGCAGCACTTGATGCTTTATTCGAAAAAGCAGAAAAAGAAATAGTTTCTGGTGGTTCGAATGAAAAGAACTTGGTTGGTATCTGTGCAACCTTTTTGTCAAAGCTCTGTAGAAATTTTGGACTACTGCAGAAGGTGATTGCCTTCATATCCTTCACGAAACTTGAACTGTCTTGTACTATTCTATTCATAATTTGGTAGCTTTTTTGTTTTCTACATTTCTACTAAATCAATGCCTGTAACCGGCAGTTGCTATTGAAATGTGAAAATATAATATAATTTCTGTAGTTAAATAATGTCTTGCATAAAATTTTAAAACAATATGAAGAAGCTTTTTCTTTTTTGCCTTTATGTTTCCACAATATATTAATCTTTTGTTTGATAAAAAGGAATAACTTCTTCCCTTTATTCAGTATCCAGAATTACAGGCATCTGCAATGCTTGCTTTGTGTCGATTGATGATTATTGATGCAGATTTTTGGTTAGTTCTTTTTTAACTCTTTACCTCGTATCCCTCATTCCTGTTCCAACTTTATGGCCTTAGAATGAAATGATAATATTCTAATAAGTTAATTGCTTTCAGTGAAGCAAATCTCCAGCTCCTCTTCACAGTTGTGGAAAATGCACATTCAGAAATTGTCCGTTCTAACTGCACCATTGCACTGGGAGATTTAGCAGTACGGTTTCCCAATCTTTTAGAACCATGGACAGAAAACATGTATGCCCGCCTAAAAGATCCTTGTGTATCTGTTAGAAAGAATGCTGTTCTGGTTCTTTCACATCTCATACTAAATGACATGATGAAGGTAGAGGACACTGAAGTTTTTAATTTTTTTTTTCAATTCTGCAGTGGTTTAGACAATAATGTAATCATTTCTTCATCAGGTGAAAGGGTACATTAATGAAATGGCTGTAAGATTAGAAGATGAAGATGAGAGAATTTCAAATCTGGCTAAGCTATTTTTTGTTGAACTTTCCAAGAAAGGTATTTACTTTAAATTTAATTTTCTCTTTTGTAGAAGTGTCTGCTATTATTCTCGATATTACATTTTAAAAGGGAGAAAGTAGTTTAATATAGCCTTCTGGCATTGTAACAGGAAACAATCCAATATATAATTTGCTTCCGGATATACTTGGCAAATTGTCCAAGCAGAACCTGAGCAAAGATTCTTTCTGCAACATCATGCAATTTTTAATTGCTTCCATCAAGAAGGTATATGTTATCTCAATGTTGAAGTTGTTCTATATTTATTCTGATTGCCATCCTCACTTTAGTTTCTTTAAGTACTCCAGGACAGACAAATGGAAGCTCTGGTGGAAAAGCTATGCAATCGGTTTAGTGGTGTTACAGGTACTCTTTTTTTCCTTTGAAATTTTTTAAATACTCTTTATAAGCAGTTCTCTGCTGTAGCTTGTCAGCCATTAAACAAACAATCGCACAAGTTAATGCTTAAAATTGTCTAAACCATTGTTTTATGTGATAGTAACTTCCTTGAGGGTATATTATTCTAATATAACAATTTTTTCAGATCAAGAACCACTATCATTAGGTTTGCTTGAAATTCTGATCAACCTAGTATCAGTTGAATATATGTAGGGGTGTTGAATATTTGCTTCCAATTTGTCGTTTGACCAGCTATTAAGTTAAATCATGAGTTTTTATAGAGTCTCTGCCCTCCATCTTTCATTGTGATTGCAATGGCGTTTGAAATAAATTACAAAACCAAGAGAAATTGATTATTTTAGCTTACTGCTCATAGTGATCAATTGTGACTTTATTTCTCTGCAGATGTCAGACAATGGGAATATATATCTTATTGTCTCTCTCAGCTATCTTTTACTGAAAAAGGGATGAAAAAACTCATAGAGTTATTTAAGACATACGAACATGTCTTGTCAGAGGATTCTGTTATGGATCATTTCAGGAACATATTAAACAAGGTATTGATGTTTTTGCTGCTCTTGCGTGTTTTTTGTGAAAATGGCTGAGGCTTTTTCTTGTTTAATTTAAATTGAAATCAGGGCAAGAAGTTTGCAAAACTTGAACTTAAGTCTTGCATTGAGGAGTTTGAGGATAAGCTGAATAAGTTCCACATGGAAAAAAAGGAACAGGAAGTTACTGCTCGAAATGCCCAAATCCATCAACAGAAGCTTAGCAGCAGGGAATGTTCTAATGGGGCTCCAAATTCTGAAGATCACTCAGAATCTGCTACTGCTTCAGGTTAACTTTTTAAACTTTAAAATGTTCAGGTTTTATACTTCTGCTCTCTTCCTAATGAGTAATGACCCAGTAATATTAGTACATTGTAGCAATATTAATCATTGCCCACGAATGCATTTTAGATATAAGTCTTGATTTTCAGTTTGACAATTGCCACTCGTAATATATCTACTCTTCTGTTCTGCTTTACGCTCCTGTTTCTACTTTACTCTTTTACCACTTCTAATTTGATTTGATAGCATGAAAAGTATGATATTTCAAACTGAAAATAATTGTAATAGACAAGGGTCAAGGGAAGAGTTGTGGTGTTTTGGTAAACTGCTATTATCTAGTATTTGCAATGGTGCTGACTTTTACAAACCGAGAACAAACCAAAAAGGAAATAGTTAAGAGTACTTGCTATCCAATCCAAAGTTCAAAATGATGAGCCCAATCCTCTCTTGCACATAATTTGTCTGTTTTTTGTAACTTCTTTCCGTCGTCTTGGGGTTGGGTTTGTGGTATTCCCATCCCATCAAAGATTTCAACAATGTATAAATGCACTCCTACATAGAAATGCGTGCAAGTAAAAATTGCCCTGGATGTCACATCAAACAAGACAACTAAGAACCTTTCACATGTGATGATGAATCTTCTAAATATGGAATAAAGCCAACCATTAAGGATGTATTGCCATGCCACTCCACTGACAAGTTGGCAAAGAGGATGAACGTGTAAACACTAAACATATCTACATGATTTTACTGCATAAATAATCTATTCGGGAAAAATATGATGTTGAGGAATTTTATTTTGTCATATAACTTCTTTCTTTGGATGAGCTTCTTGTGAATTTTGTGGTTAGCTCTTTTTGCCGATAATCTTGGGTTTTCTGCAGATGAAACAGATGGTGAAGTAATTGATGCACGTACTGAAGAGCCAAATACATTGTCTATGAATGGTAAATCAAAATCTAAACTTGTGTCAGAAGCATATTCTGGTGCGTCAAGTGAGTTGACTGAGTTGGATCAAGGGGATATTGAAGTCCAATCACCCACGGTTAAGACGAGAGGTTAGTTTAAGCACTTAACGCAGCTTTTGCGAATCTGGTTTATTCCATTGTTATAATTAACAAGTGGCTGCCTATTATAGGAGCTCAACGGTCCAAAGCTAAAAAAAGCAACGTGAAAGATGGAAATGGTGATATCTCTGTCACCAAAAGAAGGGCTCTTAGGTCAAGGAGGTATGCCTCTCTGGATAAAAGGTTAAGCACTTATGCATCTTCGGTTTGCATTTGCATTATTAGACGCTGACATATTCTGATCTTGCGCTTTGTACATGATACAGCATGACATGAAAACAATTAACAGTAAAAATGGATTGAATAGGTTGCTGACTTTTGATAAAGTATGACGTGAAAACTTTGGAAAATGCTATAGTTTAATATTATGTTCATTTCTTTGCATATTTGGTCTTTAGAAGTAAGTAAATGTTTGTGTGGATCAACTGTTGATTATTTTTTATGCGTTACACTGATGTAAATGGTTACAGAACAGGCAGGCTCTGGTTTTTTAAGCAAGTAAATGTGAATGTCTCCTGTATTCTTTGTTGTTTAGTTATCTGATATTTATACTTTATTTTTGGGCAAGCAAAAACAATTTTGCTATTTGATATAAAGAGAACTTTTTAAGTATACTGGTTTGTAACTCAGTTTAGCGCACTGCATACAATACGCAGATGCATCGGGAAAGTTCCGACTTCCGAATGAATTAGTTATTCTGCTGTATTCTGACCGAATAATATTACTCAAATCTTTTGTTATTCATTTACTTTGTATCCTCATGCAGGTAGATACTCTAGGACATGTATCGATGGAAAGATAGAGTTTGATACTGTATTTGTTATGGTTGTTGATGCAATGCCTACTTATATTGGAAATGGAATCTGGAAGACCTACTAAGCAGCTGCTGAAAGTGAAATGACTGCATTATCAACGTTTGGTTACACCATGTTTGACGGTATCGGAGTTTGCATAAATGAAATTGAGTGATTTTTTACTTTGTATAGTGTATACCCTTCCCTTCTGTAGTCCCTTAAAATAGCTATTGGGAATCAATTTTTAAAACATTAAATTGAAAAAATGAGGCTTCGGGAAATCCTCCTATATGCATATATTTCGTTGTGGATTCTAGTGGCAGGCTGACAGCAACTATGGTTGGGATTGGTAAATATCAATTAGACATTGCATGCTGTTTTCCAATATCAATTTCTAAGATTCGAGGGGACAAGTCAAGTATGTGCTGTCTGACAGGCCATTTTATCCAAGTGACCCTGCCAATCATTTGCATCCCTTGCTCAGAACACAGCAATCGAATTTCACTAAAATGAATTCAGAACAAGTCCATTAATTTAATTTAGATTTTGTTACTTTTCACCTAGAAACTAGAAAAAAACTAAAATATTATCATAGATTTTAATTTTTAATACTCTTGTAGTTGTAGTACCTCTTACTTCATACAATAACTATTTTCAATTTCATAATTTTAATGAAAGAAAAACATACTCCTTTAATACTCAATTATTTCCATAATAAGGACCTTGACAAAATACACTATTTTTTAATTTCTTTTCCTAAAATTAGATTTTAATGGCATCAAGCAAATTGGATTTCCCAATTCCCCCTGTATCTTTCGGAGCATCAAGCAACCATATTTCATATCAAAACCATGGTTAGCGTAGTTCTCTTACGAAGATTGAAATTGCAGACGGTATTTTATATGGGTACTAGAAGTTGCTTGAGCATCTTCAGATTTCATGGTAAGGGTGCATGTAAATCAGTTTCTTTATATTCAGTTAAGTTTTTCAATTGAAACTCAGCTAGGAATGTTGACCATTCAAAGAAGGCTGCAGAGTAACAAACTTTTAGCCAGCGTATTGGCCCTAGGCAAATTATATGCACTAGAAAAAAGATAGCTAATTTCTTTTTGCGTCTGCTGTGTTGATTCTCAATTTACACTGAAATTAACTCAATCCAGTTTGGGGTGTTTGCTAGTTTTAAATTTTTGATGTTTTAAAAATTAAAATCAAATTTGTATAACCCAACTAAGAATCAATAACCATTTTTTGTAATTTTTAAAAAAATGAAAATGATTTTAAAAATGGGAACCGTTAATTTTTGTTTTTCACATAGCATCGTGGATTCTTTCTACAGACTTTCTACAGAGTAACACAAACAATCCAAAAAACCCTGCACATTGAAAGCAGCTACCTCATTAGGACTCATATTTCATCTTCTTCAAAGGGATCTCGTTCAGGGTAGTCACCAACCTGGAAAGGATTTGAAGAGATAAAAAATCTGAGATTTTTCGGACAAACGTTATCAAATCTGAAATTAAAGATATTTTATGCCACTAATGATAAATAGAACCTATTAATATGTTTTTTTTTCATCTTTTTCTTTCATTTCATCATATGGCCAGGATGTAAATTCCACTAACAGAGGCAATTAAATACAATTGCTAGATTGCAAAAGAAGCCTCAACCATAGAATCAGTTTTACACTGCAGCAAATAGGCGTGGTTGGCTTACACGATCAACACCATTTCTTGAACAGATGAAAGCTTAGTTCACACCATTAGAAACTACCTAATTGATATTAAAACTGAGATTAAGGACCACTCCGAACAACTGACAGCTAGTTCACTTTGAAAGTTTAATTGCCACTATCGTTTCCCTAAAAGCAGGATTGACCAATTTTCAAAATAAAGCCAAATAACACCTAATCGTTAGACTCTATTCCACATCAAATTTTATTTTAAAAAAACAAGTTTGTGGGAAGGTTTGATCCCCAATGCAAGGATATTAACTGCACCACAAAACCCATTCTTTCTCTTCTATGTTATCCATACAAAATTACAAATTGACCTAGAAGTTATAAAAATGAGACAAAATCTAAATGAAGGACAGAAGCCTACAAAAATTTTGACCTAGCAATATATGAGTTCATTCAAGCATTAAATCTGAACTCAAAACTAATAGCATCTTATTCAATAACCATTATAGTTACAAGGGTAAAGACTTCAAATTTTCCAAAAGCTTCATGCTCAAAGACGTATCCAAATCACCAATGTTTTGAAAACTAGTTAGTTAAAGAATCGTGAAAGGAAGTGATAAATGGTCAAAGGACCAAACCACAACACACAATGAGTAATTGTTTATGAAGGGGGGTAGGGGTGGAGAAAGAGAATATAATCGATAATCTTGACATTATTGCTAAATTTTATATCATATAGGTCTTTATTCTTAACCTCATGAACCATAACCCTTGGTTTCATTTTTGGTGTATATTATTTTCCAGTTACTGCATGTTTTGAACAAAACATGCTCAACACAGGCTTAAACTGCCATGCTGAGGGACAAGACACGTCAAAGTCACAGAGTTGGTTGTGTGATCTTGCAAAGGTCTTAGTGTCAAATTTTTGTTTCTGTTTGAGATATTCTGTTAGACATAATTCAGATATGTTAGTTTATTCTCTCCTGATTTATTGTATAGTTTCCTTAGTTAGGTTGATTCTAATCCCAAAACTCTAGGGATTGATTCCGTCATATATGTGTATATATATTGTTGTAATTCATCAATAATAATGATCAGAAATACAGTCAGTATTTTCAAGTGTTTCCACTAATGGAAACACAGAAAATATCACCTATGCTATATATCAAGGGAAAAAAATCATGGCTGGAGGCAAAACAGACATCTACCAAAACAAAAGTCAGCCGATGGGAATAAAGCTATGTCAAATTATAATATGCTTTTGCTTGTGCACATTGGAAGAAAAAAGCAGCATGAGACAGCATTTGATTTGGGACCAGAATAGGCAACTAGGCATTTGGATTCAATTTGGCAAAAAGCTCATGACCTTTGAGATGGGGTTTACCTAACATATGTTGAGGGATTGAGCAGCTTTCCTCCATTTGATTTTTTCTGTTTTGTTAAGGAGGATTCATTATCCTCCAATTTTTTTTGCAATTTTTTGTGTTAATTGATTGTCTTTTATCAGGAAAAAAAAACTGAAGCACTATGAACAATAAAAGCATCCCAATATTAAATGACTACTACGTGGTATATAACAAACCTTCACTTTATCCGGCCTAACTATTCCACCGTGAGATGGAGGGCATTCAAAGTAGCGTACTCCTTTCACCCTGTAAAATAACCAAGGGAAATTCTAAGATAACAGTAGGCATAATATGAAGTTTCTAAATGTAAAAAAGTACATAATAATTATGGGGAACTTAAGATGATTAGTAAGGAGTTTACTGATTTGCATATCATATATGAAGATAGCAATTTTACTTACAAGCCATCGTGTTTGCCCAAGGGTTCATCATATTGTACTCCAACCCAGAAACCAGGACCCAGTGATTCTGCCCGACCAACAAATTTTACAACACCCCTTTTTCCCCCAGGTTCAACTTCACATCTGGATCCCACCTTAATATTTTGCAAATTGGAGAGTAGAGAAACAACACAAATTCAAAAAGATTCAATTCATAAAAAGTTAAAAAACTAGATGATATGATAGACATTACGATAATATAAAAAAGAAAATATATAATATATCACTCTTTTCAACAGCACAAAACTGCAAATACACATGAATCACAATTAGGACAACCAAAGAAAAACACATGATTTAAGCATCTAAAAATAGGTACCCTGCATAATTCATTTAAATAAACAAGTAATTTATGCTACAGCCAACTGCTAGCAAAAAATATCATATCATTAGTCAGTACCCATTTGTTATATGACTAGCTATTGATACTTGATATAAATTGTAACACTCACAAAACAGTATATCCACGCATAGAACTAACAGCTAAAAACATTTCAATTCATATTGGCTATTTGGTTAAATATGCCTTCCTTAATTTGTCTGGTTTGTCACATAGGTTAACATGTTCACCCTCCTCCAAACCTTTCTTCCTTTCATTTGAGTCATTCATCGCAATTCCACCTCCCCACTCCTTTTTCTCTTCAGTTTGTATTTAAAACCAGTTTCAATTGAACTGCAAAGTAACCAAATTCTTTTTTCTTTTCTTTCACTATTCAAGGGAAAAAAGGTGAAAATGAAAAACTCAATATGAATAAGAAATGATGTTATAATAAAGTTTCCTAATCAATTTTTTATTTATTTACCCTTAGATTTTGGACCCGGCCTAACTCAACCCCAAAAGCTAGCTTATAGGGCGAGGACTGCCCAAGACTTGTATACTATTATTTGGCCTTATCTCTAGTCAATATGGGACTCTCAAAAACACTCCTCTCATGCCCAAAGCTGGACATCTAGAGCGTGGACATCTACGGGTGGGGGCCCAATAACATATCCAAGGATAGGCTCCGATACCATCTTAAGATGGACAATAGAATTACTGATTTGCTTGAGGAAAATGCCTCAGCAGCTAAGTATTATATATACATGGTGTACATCCACTAATAAAGGAAATATAATTTGTACAAAATAAGGAAACATAGATCTGTACAAAATAAGGAAATACAACTATACAAATCAGCACCTAATGCTAGGGGTGTTCACGGGTCGGTTTGGTTCGACTTTGGTGGAAAAACAAATCCAAAACAAACAATAGTAGAATTTAATATTTCTATTACGTTAGGAGTTTATTATGTTAGTAGTCTTATTGGGGGTAGGCTTGTACTAGTTGTACTACATCAGCACATAATTAAATTATTAGTATAAATAAGAAAAAGAATATTAGGTTAGTGTTATACTTTCAACAACTATTAAATTTTGCTCCTTTTCCACCTAAACCTTATACTTTCAAGTGTTCAACAACTATACTAAAAAGAAAACTGCACAACAATTAAAATCATTAGTAAATAGAGAAAACTGCACAACAATTAAATTATACATAATAACTGACAAACCTTAATATTAACACATAGGTCTTCCATGTAGTTGTCTGGTATCTGTGCAATGAATGCCAAATCAATGAGTGCTCATTACCCAACAGCCAGCTCATGGGCCCATTTCAAGTACTAAACATGAGAAACTCCAACATAGCCAATGATTCGTTGCTATATGTACAATCAGAGAGGGCAAACAGAGCAGACTAAATAGGATAAATCAATCAAATGCTTACCTTTGCCTCAGCAGTTGATGGAATTTGGGAAGTCAATTTCTCCTTATATTTTCTGAATGTCCCTGATGCAGCATAATAAGAAAAATATAAAATAAGCTGCAAGATCCAGTAATATGTAAATATGATTATAAAATACTGATGTTCTCTCAATAAAAAATGTGGAACAAAATAGTTCCATCGATAAGCAGGTATCTTGACAGCATCTATATAACTCTTTAATTGGATTGAAATATACTAATTTGGTTAAAGGAATTCTAAATACATATAATAGGTAACAACTTAAAAACAAAAAAAGGAACAAACTCAGAAATAAAGAAGGGAAAATCTATAGAGAGAAGTTCACATGACACACAAAACATAGTCAACCATCATCCATTCGAGGGTAACATGATTTATACGAACAATGACTAAAATACACTTCAAGGGCATTGAAAAGCTCAATTTCTTCATGGTATTCAACAAATTAGAAAACAGGTTCGACAAAACTTGAGTTATCTATAAGACTTTTGTTTTGTTAACATGTACCCTTAATGAAGAAAAATGGCATCTATTGCTCTTCAGACTTCAATAATTATTTAAGAAGTGTATTAAATGCTTTTTGGATTTCAAGACATTAAATGCTTCTAGTTCAATTTAATAGTTTCTATATTTTATTCCTTAACCTATCCCTAAATGGCATACATTGACAAAACCATATCTTTGAAGATAATATTGGTTTAATTAATCAACCACCGCCAAAATTACATTAAACATAGATATTTGTTTATAGATGTACTACACTTAACCTTTTAAAAGAAGTAAAAATAAAGTTTTTCTAGGGAGAGTAGGGAATGGTGGGGGTACATGCCTTCTCGTTTATTATAAGCTTCTTCAGAAATTTTGTATTTTTCCACCAATGAAGTATCTTCAAGCCATCCGCCAGATGTGACAGATGATGGATCAAGATCGACAACATGCAAACGAAACCTGCCACAGGAGAATAAAAATACTAACCAACCAGCTTGATGAACAAAAAGAAAAACATGTTGACTGCTTCAAATAACAGTGGATGCAAAACAGCACAGATGTAGAGAGTAACAAACTGCTTCTTTCATAAATTCAATTCAATAAAGTAACAAAGATGTAACCCATTTGAAAAGAAAGATTCCACTGGATTTGAGAACAGAGCAAAACTGCAAGACCATAAATCCAAACACCACTGTCCAGCCCAACTAAAACTAAGCAAACACTGACCCCACAAGATGAAAAGCAAATTAAGGCATTATTTATTGGTATAGCCTTGATCATAAATTCTCATCAACACTCAAAATTTCCACAATTTCACCCAACTAGGAAACAATATTTCCACCAAAATATAAAGTTGCTTGCTAAAAACATAATTTGGAAAAAGCAATCAAAATTTTCATTTTGTACGTGTGGCTGAATTAAGTTCTTATTCAATAAGTGCTTAAACATAAACTGCTTTTCATAAGCTTATCCTGAGAAACTTATTGAAATAACCAAATACTTGTTTAAGTGCTTATCTACTAATATAAGTTCAAATATGCTCCAGAACCCATCGCATTCACATGCCAAGTACAATATGAGAAAAATGCATTTTTCTTTTCAGAAAAAATAATATACATATATGTAAGAGTGATAAGAATGACTAACCCATCTAGAGGCGAATAGAATCCGAGGGGTTTGGAGTTATCAGTGAGATCAGTGATTTTGTTGCGAGCGTCATCGAAGAGCTCGAGGTGCATCGAGTTCACGGAAGTGCCACATTTTTTCCACAGCTTCTCTTTCACGGCTTCCACAGTGAGCTATAAGAGGAATCCAATCGATAAAAAATTTAAAAACAAGAGGGAAAAATGAAGAACATAAAAGTAGCTCGTGAATCATTTCGCATAATGTGAAAAGAGAAGGGACCTGAAGTGAGAAGCGGATGTCGGGGTTGAAAGTCTTGAGATTTGAATGAGTGACGCGCAAGAGGACGGACTCATCCCCTTCGATCTTCTGCAAACTCGACGCCATTTTGCTGTTGCCACTCACCACCTCCCCCAATTCAAAATCTGCTGGATTCGGTGTTTGCACTTGAGAGACTGAGTTGTCTGTCTGTGCAGTGAGTTTCGCTTATAAGTTGATTTAAAATCAGCTTAAAAAAGTTCACAGTTTCATTTTTTTTAATTTAAAAACTAGTTTTAAACTAAAAGCGGTAAAATATTTTCATAAACTTTTAAATATATGATCGCGATCTAGATCGTAAGATCTATCTTACGATCTAGTTGAGCCTTTCCGAGTCAGATCGCAGGTAAGATCGTAAATCTGTAGGATCGCTTAGTTAGATCGTGAGATCGTACTAGCTGCTCGAAAATCCGGGTCGGATTTTTTTTGCGACCCGATTTGAAAAAAAAAGTGGTTCGACCCTGTTTTTTAATGTCTTTGAGCCGTTTTTTTTTTTGTGTTGGAACCCTAGCGTGATCTTCTTCACCATCAGAGTCTTTCCTCTCTTCCTCACTGCGCGATTTGTGCTCTCCTTCTCCCTGCAGCTTCTTCTTCGTCTTCCTGCTGTTGTTCTGCGCGTGTTCTGCAGTGCAGCTTCTGCTTCTTCTTTCTGTTGCAAGGGTTCTGCAGCTTCTGCCTCGTCTTCTCCAGCTTGGTTGTTGTCGCGTACACCCTTGCTGCTGTTGCGCGCTCCTCTGTTTTGAGTTGCTGTTGTGTTTTTGTTCCTCTGTTCTGGGCTATTTTTCCCCTACTGGGTTGCTGCTGCATTTTTAGTTAAAGTAACAATGACAAGTGCTAGTGTTGATGTTGGGGCTGCTGCTGCCGGTAGTCGCACTGACAGGGAACCAATTGTTACCCCTTCTACTGGAAGTGTTAGTGTTCCACCAAGCAGAAAAGTCAAAATTAAAACCATTCCAAAAAATGCTCCAGGACAAAGGCAAGATGTGGGGTGGCTTCATGGTGCGAATGTTGATGGGAATAAAAAAAAGATTAAATGCAAGTATTGTGAGAAGGTTTTCACAGGAGGTGTTTATAGATTTAAACACCATTTAGCCGGAACAGAGAAGGATGTGGAAGATTGTAGAGCTGTCCCGGATGAGGTTAGGAAGCAAATGTGGGACATTGCTTTTGGATTGCAAGAGAGATTGATTAAGAAGACATCTTCAAAAGAGACTGAAGATGAAGAAAGTATTGCTGAATTTATTGAATTGGGTGGAAAAAGAAAACAATTGATGAATGAAAGTCCTTCAACAATTTTCAAGAAGAGGGGGGGTGAGTTCCTAAACAACCTTGAACAATATTTTCAAGAAGAGTTTGAAGGATGATGTAGACCTACTGAAGTTTTGGCTTCAATCACAAGAAGGGGGATTGAATTGTGATTGATTAGGAAAGTCTGCAATTTCTTTGTATACTTTTTCTGCTCAAGGGTTTGCCTTGGCTTAGTACAAAGAAATAGACTTTCAGAAGGTAATGGTTAGCTTATTTCAATTTTATAGAAGATATATATCTAGTTAAGTGATATGCAATAACAGATAATAGTAAAGAGAGAGTAAAGCAGATGACACACAGAAATTTATACTGGTTCACCTCTTCCAACCTGAGGCTACGTCCATTCCCTACACCTGTAGGATTTTCTCACTCTTTTCAACAAATTACAATCTTCTTGGGTAACCTTACCACTAGTATTCTTTACCTGCCTCTTCAGGCTAACAACAACCTAACCAACTCGGTTTTCCAACTGAATACCAACTGCAGAACCTTCTGCAGAAGATTCACTACCCAGAATACTGCAAGTACCTTCTGCAGATTCTGTAGACCAACTGAGATCGCCAAATCTCAGTAAACCTCACTGGAATACCTTTCCCTTTCTGCTCAGAAGAAGGATATGCACTTGCACACCTCTCTAGATACTTTTACAATAGATATGAGAAAGAATACAAACAAACAAGGCTCAAAACAATACAATACTTGCACAGCAGAAGAAAAATGATGAGCCAAGACCCTCTCCAAAGCTTTTCAGACCAGAAAGCACAATTATGAAGGAGAGAGAAATTTTCCAGAAGATAGAAGCAATGAAACAACAAAATTATTAGTATCTTCTGGAGTGAGGTGAGTTCCAAGTGTGGAGGAACTCTCCTTTTATAGAGAGCTGGAGCAAAATAGTCGTTGGGCATCCAGATGGCTTCAGGAAATGTCCCTTTCTCTGCTGCAGCAAGTGCAGGCTTTACAGCTGTCAAGTTTGACCAGCTTCTATCTTCTGCAGGTTGTTTCTGGGCTATTTCTCAAGGTTTTTCTTCTGCAGACATGATGAAACTTTCCACTATAGTATTTTCACTTATTCTTGAGTCAACTTGCCCACTGGAATCATGAGAAAATGAGAAGAAGGAGATTAACATGAATTTAGCCTTATTTACATCTTCTGCAGCAATACATTCCTTCTGCAGGGCTTCTGGAATTTCATTCTTCTTGCAGATATTTTTGATATTCATCATTTGCTTGATTGAGAATATTTTTATGTTTATTATGTAGCTGTAGCCTTAGAAGATAAAGAATCCAATCTGTTCTTTGGTTTCTGACATGTTTTGTTCCTTCTGCAGAATTAGTAATCTCAGGTTCTTCTTTAGGACTGTCATTCATCTTCTGATAATCAATTTCATACCTCACAAAAAATGTTTTAAATATATCTTGATGCTTGACAGCCAGTGATGAGCTTTCCTTTTTTCTTTTTCAAAGTGAATCTTCCTTCTAAAAGAATTTTATTATGTTTTCTTCTTTTAGAGAGCTGTTCTTATCTTCTGGAGGGTAGCATTAACTTTCTCATGATTTCTCAGTATGCATTATATCTCTTCTTCACATATTTTTCATTCTTGTCAAATCTGAGACTTGTCTTCTCAAATAAGTGGCATTCATTTCTTTCTTTTGTTGCTCAATTGTACCTTCTGCAGGTGCTTTCCTGTATCTTCTGAACATTCACTTGAACAAATTCATTAGTCCTTAAAGTTCATAATTATTCCAAATAAACCTTGATTGGTTGTCATTATTAAAATACTCTTTAAGGGATTCTTGGACCTTACACCTATGAGTTGCTACTTGTTTCTACAATAATGCTATCCCGTTTAATGTGGCAAATGATGAAGCCTTCTTACACATATGTGAAGGAATTGCTAGCTTTGGTGGGGGGTACAAGCAACCTTCTTACCATGACATTAGAGTCAAGCTTTTGAAGAAAAAGGTTGAGATGACTGATAAGATTTTAGAGGAGCATAGAACTGTTTTGGAAGAAGATGAGATGCAATATCATGACTGATGGATGGACTGACAAGAGGAGGAGGACTATGTGATAAGAAAAGCTAAAAATTTGATTTGTAATTATCTGAATTAAATAAAAGATTTAACGAAAAGACAGTTGAACTTCTTATACTCAGCTCAACTTTAGATCCCAAAGACTCTTTGAAATCATTTGACAGTGAATAAATTTGTTGACTTGTTCAGAAATTTTATGCAGATGAAGGAACTGAGAGTTTTATTTAAATAAAATTTACTATTCTTAACTGAAATTATTTAATATTTTTATCATAATTTTTAATATTTTATTTCGACCCCCAAAGAAAAAAATTATGGCTATGCCTCTGAGTATGAATTATTTTTTTTATTCACTCCATGCATTTGGGGTACCATCCTTAGGCTAAAAATCAAATTTGATGATTTTTCTTTTCAAATTGTAATTATAGTGAATTATTTACTCAAAATAGAATAAAAAATAAATTAAAAAAAAGCATGTGATGGAAATGGGCCGAGCTAAGAACATGAAGCTTAGACTTGGCTTGTGAAAAAAGTGGGTGGCTTAAACTTGACTCATTTATTTAAACAAACCAAACTTCAAGCTTGGGCTTGACTTGTTAAAGAAAAACAATGTTTGGGTTTGGCTTGTTTGGCTCATTTATAACTTCATTGTGTTTTCTTTTATGAAAATGTTCTTTAAATCATTTTTAAAATTTATGAATTCAATATTTAATAAATATTTGAAGAGTAGGGTTCAACTTACACTAGTGTAAGTTACACTAAGTATTATACCGTTTATAACTACAAATCAAATGTGTTTTTTAATAATTCAACCGTTAAATTATGTTTATTTACCATCATGATTATTTGTGCCAAGTTTCATAAAATTTTAACACCAATAACTTGATAATCAAATGGTTGGCTTTTTTTCATATATTTCAAATGTATATATGACACTAATCTTGAGACATCCAATGATATATCAAATAATTTCGGACTAATGTAAAATTTTATATGTATGATCTATATGATAATAACTTTCAATCCAACAGTGGATTACTTAATACGATGATCAATTATAAACTAATTCAGCGGTGGTGTAATATTTTTGGTTTAACCACAGGTATCCTCCACGGGAGGCAATCCTGTTCGAGCCGGGAACATCCACATCATGGTGGGGCTAGCTCTCCCAGCGGGGATTTTTTCCATCCACAAGACTCGAACCCGAGGCCTTGCTTAAGGGGAAACAAGCATGTACCACTTGAACCAACCCCCGTTGGTGGTGGTGTAATATTTGGTATAACTTACACTGGTGTAAGTTGAGCCCTCCTCATATTTTAATATTAAATGATAATATAAAAATTGAAATATATTCTTGATATATGGTATATGTATTAAAAATTCTAAAATATTATATTTTTTGAAATTCAATACACAACATCTTGACTTATATAAGAAATATTACAATACTTATTTTGATATATATAGAGTAATAAAGTACTTCATTATTTTATTATTTATTTTAAAAATAAATTTATAACTTTATGTTTTATTTTTCTATTTTTTACTAATCTTACTTTATTTTAATTGTTAATATTAATTAATTATTAAATATAATAATTATTTTTTCTAAATTTTTTACCACCCATGTTTTTTTATTGATTTTTCCACTATTTTTTCAGTAAATAATTCACTATAATTACAAAATATGGAGGAAACTTATATATTTTCTTAAAATATAATATAGTTACACATGCGTTTTTATTATTTTTTATTTTTTAATAAATAATTCACTATAAATACAATCTAGAGAGAAAAATCATGAAATTGGATATGGAGCATAAGGACGATGTCCCAAGTGTATATAATCACTCACGCAACAATCCATACTTGAAAAGACATTGTGATCACTGGTATTTAGGGTTGAAAAGATTTAGAAAAATATTTAATATATTTTATGTTTCTGATGTAATAAATGTTTTTTTAGGTAAAAATTTTCTACTTTGAATGTTCTATACCTCATTACATAAGCATGAGGAGATTAAATTATCAAAATTGTAGAGTGTGTTTGACTTGCCATTTCAGCTAGCTGAAAGTTGAAAATTAGAAGGTTGCTTTTTTAGGTAGCTACAAGCTTTTCTTAAAAAGCTACTTGGAGTAACTTTTTTTAAAAAAGCTTCAATTTTCAGCTATTAGCTGAAAATTAATTACAAGTTTAGACCCCAATCACCCCACTTAACATTATTTAATAATTAATGTTATCCTTAAATGTCATTTTACCATTTTCAAGTAGTTTTACCAAACACATTCAATAGTTTTTCAGAAGCTTTAAGCTTTCAGTGAGTTTTTCAGCTTTCAACCACCTTTAAGCTTTCAGTAGCTTTTCAGCTAGTTTTACCAAACACACTCATAAATTAAAATGCTCAATTTGAAGCATATGACACTCACTCCCTTTAATTTCACTTTTGGAACGTAGAAACCATGGTTTTGGACTATCCAAAGATGCATTCAATTTACTCAATTTTTTATATCCTCCCACTTTTTTGACTTGAGTGCCTAAAATAGTTCTCTCTCACCTCTCGATTTTTTTAATTACATTAAAAGTATTAACAAAATATTATTCTGATTTTTATAAAAAATTGAATATCTATTTTTTTGTTTGGTCCTTTTTTTATAATAAGATCCTTTACAAAACTTTAAAAACATTTATTAATTTTTTTCCATCTTTATGCTTTATAATTAATGAACCAACGTAGTTTCCAATATTTGATTAATGTGGGGGAAATTAAATGAAGTTTGACTTTAAATAAATGTATATTTGAAAGTTGAAAATTTAT
Organism: Sesbania bispinosa; assembly: GCA_026901365.1. Classification (NCBI taxonomy): domain Eukaryota; kingdom Viridiplantae; phylum Streptophyta; class Magnoliopsida; order Fabales; family Fabaceae; genus Sesbania; species Sesbania bispinosa. The sequence continues at coordinate 726,575 of QLOH01000301.1, forward strand.
TTTTATAAAAAAATAAAGGTAAATACTATGGTTTAGTTTTAAAAATATGGGTATCAGTCGAATTTGGATTCCCTGCAGTTAAATTTACTGCAGTCAGTGAATCCAGACCGTCCGATGGAGATCGGACGGTCCAGAGGCCAAGATGGTGTAATAATCATCTCGGCCTCTGGACCATCCAATCTCCATCGGACGGTCCGGATTCGCTGAATGCGTGAATGTAGGAAAAAACTGACTGCAGGGAATCCGGGTCCGTATCAGTCCAGTCTTAATGTGTATAAATATTATTGAGACACATGTTAATTTTTTTTACTAATAGGCACTGAGAATTATATTATACTTTTAACCCATAACTTTTTCTGTTTTTCAATTATATACTCAAATTCTTTTATTTGTCATATTTTCCACCATTGTTAATTTAATCTCAGATGAAAAACTTAGAAACAAAAGTGAAAATTCAGAAATTTACTCAAAATCAAAGGTGAAGAAGTAGAGACATTTGGAAGATGCTCACGACTCCGTGTATGGTTCTTTCGCTCTGGAACAAGTACTTCAAGCTCGTCAAAATTATAACAAGTAATTCAAGCTCCTCGAAATGGCTTTGGCACTTTTGGTATTGAGAAATTTACAACTAAGGGTGTATGCTTACTCTTCTCCCTTGATAGGCCATGATTGGGAAATATGAAGGTTTGCAATTGCAACCAGTGATAAGGGAAAATCTGAAGGTAATGAAGATGTTGTCTTGGAATGTAAAAAGTCAAGATTTTTATGGTATTCTCTCCCCTTCTGTTAACGTCACGATTTTCGCTTCTCCACCTAGGCTTTCCTCTTCCAGCAACCTCACTACTTAGTGTCCGTTTGGTTAAAATTTTGAATCATCTAGAATCAATTCTGCAAAATTGATTTTAAATCACTTCCGTCCAACATACTTCGTAAAGCGTGCATCATTCATCTCAACCATTCATTTTTAGAATCAATTCTACTCAACTGTAAATCAAACGGACCCTTAATTCTTCTCTGTTTCTTTTTCCTTATCACATTCCATAACAATTCTAACCAACCAAAATCCCATTTCACGAACCAATTAAGTCACTAATTGGAGTTGCAAGCTCAATCAGGAAGGCTGGCTTGGAAGCAGGGTTCTTTTGAGAACAGAGATGGGTTTAAGTGGTTCTTGCTACCGAGGCCAACGACTATATGGTGTTTCCTGGAATTCGTAATGGCTTCTACAAAGAGGAAGACGAGAAACAGAGCCAAAGAAGTGTGGGGCAATTTTGTAATTTGAAAAAAATAATTAATGTCAAATTTATATAGAAACACGTGGCAAACACTAATTGAGACAAGCCCTGACTGAATCGGTACCCACTATTTATTAGCTGGACTGAAACACTCAAAAAATTAATGCGTTGAAACATGTTTTCTTAATACTCTTCCTGAACTCAAATATAAACAAAAATAACTAAATTCACACTTATTAAGGAAATTAGTTAAACTCATTTAATTTTCTTAATAGCATCTAAAAAGTATTTGCATTGCCTAAATTACCCCACATTCAATTTTATTGAAACTTGTCTCAAGTGAACATACTTTCTTTTTATTGGCACATGAATCATTAAATAGAATGATTGGAAAATGAAATTTGAATTAAATAAAGGGTAATTTATGATAATGTCATTAAATATGGTGAAATTAGTTAAGTTTTACTTATATTTTAGTCCACTATAAATGACTGTTTTTTTTATTTATATTTGAGTTTAAAGAGAGTATATGTGTAGGTTAAAAAGATCTTATAAATACGGCTAGAGATATAGTATTATACAAGAAATTAGAGATGGAAATGCTCTAAGACATCTTGAAAATATATGTATTTTATGACTATAATTTGGTTGTGGTATTTCCTTTTTTATATAACTAAACTTGTCAATCTCAAGTATTTGGGGCTTTTCTATTATAATTTGAACGAGTCTCTTCCTAATTGAATTGGGCAATGGGCAACTAATAATTTTCATGGTGTTATTCCTAGGAGGATTAAGCCACTTGTAAGTCTAGGATTCCTTGATCTTTCACCAAAAAACTCTCAAAATTCATTCCTCATAATATCGGTAAACTTAAAGAAAGTGTACAGCCCCTATCTTTCTAAAAATAATTTACATGGAAAAATTCCCCATAACTTCTGAATATGTGCAACTTGGTCATGTCTCAAAATCATTTTGAGAGCTTGAATTCTGATATCCTCCGTCTGGACTCAAATATAAGTAATAAAAATTCCATTTATGGTGGTCTAAGATATAAACAAATCCCAACTAATTTGACTCTATTTAATGACCTTGTACCAAAATGCCATTTAATTAAATTCAGATTTTATTTTTCAATGACCATATTTAATGAACGTGTAGAGAGAGTGTTTCCACATGGAACAAGTTTCAATAAAATTGAAATCTTCCATGAAGGGTAATTTAGAGAATACAATTGATTTTTAGATGACATTAAGAAAATTAAATGAGGTTATTTAATTTTCTTAATTAACGTGAGTTAGTTATTTTTTGCTTATATTCGAGTCCAGAGTAGTAAGATGGCCCAAGCAACACGTCTATTTGAACCTCACCAATAACCATATCGTGTCACTTCCCCCAAAATAATGCTTATAGGTTGTCCAATGTTAATTGCTTCTTGGAAACAACACTATGATTCCATTGTAAGTTACTCTGCAAAAATAGACTCCTTGTACAATCTTGACCATTCAGGCAACATGTTACACCTTATGGTACTATTTATAAGTACCACTTTAGGATGAACCTTGGTCTTTTTTATAAAAACTTTTTGAGATGGTCATGCATTAATTATTATTTGACAAAAATACCCTATTAGTGAAGGTGGGTTAATAATTAATCAGTTTTTCTATAGTGTGTCCCAGGGCACACTTTAACAATCATTAAAATCTGTTTCCCAATACCACTTTTACTGCATTTATTATGAGAGAGAGTGATTAACATTTAAAGAGCATAAAATCTGATTTTTAATACTAATTTACTTCCATTTTTAACGCTATCTTTTTCACTTCTATATACTATCATCTTTTATATTTTTGTTCAAAACAAAACACCAAACTTACACAGTAACTTATTCATTCCAAACTCACACCGAAAACGGTAAAAAAAATCTAATTTCTTACTTTTATTTTTTTTCATATTATTATTTGTTTCAAGTAGAGGAAATAAATAGAAAAAAATGTAATTTTTTTTTTTGTAAAAATACAATATATTGCGTCGTTTGCTTAAGAAACTAGCATAAGGGAGCATGCTGCCATACAATCTAATAATGCACAAATGATAATGCAATATACTGTATTTTTGCAATATTTTTTCTCATTTTTTTTCTAATATGAAAAAAAAGCAAAAGCAATATTTATCTTACTGTTTCCAGCGTGATGTTGGAATGAATAAGCTGCATTGTAAGTTTGGGGTTTTTTTAATGAAAATATAAAAGATGATATATATATATAGAAGTGAAAAAGACAGGGTTAAAAATGAAAGTAAATTAGTATTAAAAATCAGATTTAATGCTCTTCAAATGTTAGTCACTCTCTCTCATAATAAATACAGTAAAAGTGGTATTGGGAAACATATTTTAATGATTGTTAAAGTGTGCCCTGGGGCACACTATAGAAAAACCGATAATTAATTAGTAGAGAAAGTATGACACAATTGAGTAGTTAAATAAAAAGAGAAAGATAATAGGTTTCAATAAATTCAAGGATAGTTTAGTAAATATGATACACAATCACGACAAATTCATAGTAATCAACTAAATTAACCAACTTCCTTAATTCATGTGAAGTAGTTAAAAAGTTCTTATAAAGTGGTGAAGTTCCTAATTGTTGGAATGCTACTCATGGACTCAATGAGATTAATTTGTCATCCAACAAATTATGAGGTGTCATTTCAATTTCCAAGGTATATTGGTAATCTTCCCACGCTGGTAACAATGACAGTCTTCGAGGGGGATTCTATGATCTTTCACAAATTTTAAGCATCTGTTGATTTTATATCTTTGAAACCTTACTCACTTAATCCCTCAGAAGCCTCACAGGAATGATTTTAGGAAAGAAATTTTCTGTCACCCAACTTGAAGTTTATGAACAAGAGATAAGAGAGATCACAGAAAGAAGAGAACTTCATTACACCAGAAATCTAAAATTGGTAGTCAACATGGACTTGTCAAATAACAATTTGTTAGGAGAAAAACCTAAAAGGATAGGGGGCATGAAGTCACTAGATTCCTGGCACCTCTCATGACCAGCTTTCAGGAACAATTCCAAATAGCATGTCTAGTTTAACTATAAGTCTTAAATTAGTCCTACAACAACTTTTCAGGACCAATACACAAAGGAGCTCCACTACCAAATGAGCTTCCTGCTTAGGATCCTCAATGTGGCAAGGAAGATGAAAATAGCAAAGAGGATAAGTTAGAGAAATTCTGATTTTACTTTGTCATAGCACTTGGTTTTGATATTGGGTTTGAGGAGTGGTTGGAAGCTTATTGATGAAGGAAGATTGGAGGCATACTTACTTTCAATACATTGATGAGTCAATGCACAGGATAAATGTAACATCTGTAATACAGTTAGCAAGGTTAAAGAAAAGATGTGAGGGAAACCCTATTGATGAGTGGTAGGTCTTGATGTCCTTTGGCTGTCTTTTATTTCCTAGGGAAGATTTCAAATTTATTTTGCTTGCTTAGAAGGAGCTTCACCTCTGTGAAAGCTAGTAATGCTACTTGTAGAATTTCCATTGTCATGCCAATAGTGTGCTACTGTTTTATTCTAGTCCAATTAATAATTGCTCAAATGTTATCAGCATTAGCTTTCCTATTCATCAATAATCTGAGTCTTGCTTTACTATTTGGAGGAAGCTGCTTAGAGGTAAAAAAAGACTGCATCAACACCACCAACATATGGAATCATAGGGGATTGCTATGATTCCCTTATGGGTTTGGAACCCAAGCAATCTATCAAGCATTTATTGGTTAATGATTTTATAAAAAACACATAAAAGCCTATTAAATATAAGTAGCTGCAAATGAAATGCTTGCAACTCACACAGGGTACTAAAGTAATGCTCCAAATCATAATATTGGCTAATGATTTTATAACAAACATTTAAAGGCTTATTAAATATAAGTAGCTGCAAATGAAATGCTTGCAACTAATACAGGGTACTGAAGTAATGCTCCAAATCATAATGTTACAGCTACCCATTTTGCTTCTTCATACACTTTATTCATTATGATTCCTCTGTTTAAATAAACTCTCAATCTCTCCTAAGAAGCAATAAAAAATATGCAGTAAGTGTGAAGGAGGAATGGTGTATGAATTCAAGATTCATTTAAAATTAGAAAGATAAAACACAGGTCTGACTTAGGTTGTCTCTGGGGGATTACACTACAGTTTTGCTGGTAAGCTTCCATGGAAGACCTAAAAAGCCCTAGTGAAGAGGGAACAGAACAAGAGAACAACAAACTGGCTATCCTTACCGTTACTATGCATTAGCTCTTCAAGATTTTAAAGTTCATATTTGATGTATATGTCCTATAAAAATTGTACTATCATAATGGCAACAAATGTCATGTAAGCATAGGACAACTTGAAGTGAGACAATCCCAGAGGACAAGAGATAACTAGTTGTATAAAGCTGGTTCAACTGCTTATATTTTGATCTCTGTAGTGAGTTTTATACATATCTTTTAAAGTGACACCAAGAGAATCCTCTGGTTCTCCCTAACAAAGAATCCTCCGTCTTCCACAAACAGTGTAAAATTTTCGTGTTGTTATTTATTAAGTTATTTTTGTGTTTACCCATCTCTGTCTATCTAATTCAGTACACATGTTGAACTATTTCAGTGTTTTGGGATTAACTGCTAGATTGAAGCATTTAAATGGTAGTTAACATTTGACAAGTGTTTAACATGCTGTGCATCAACTACATTAATGATTTAATCCATATATTATTTCTTTGAATCCATATATTTTGGATAAAAATAAAAGTAGAGTCAAGGTCTCAAAGGCCCCAAACATGCAGTTCCCCCACACCTAAGCATTATGCATGTGCACACCGGGGGGGGATCAATTCACATTATACAAAAGCTTCCTTCATGAGAGGAAGAACTAATATGAACGAATATCCATTCAATGTTACAACTGGTACAAAAGATCTAGTGATAGTTATCAAAGTAATTATGAATCCTAACAATGTCTGTAAAGGACTAATATGAATTCCTGTATTGAATAATCTAATTTTCTCACATCATGATATAATAGACCAACTAAAAATAGAGAGAGAAGAAGACTCAACTCTTACAAAGGAGATGCAGTGCCTATGGAGTGATACATGTTGGCAAAACTCAAGCATAAGTTGCGGTCTCTGTTATCCCCCCAGCCACCCCAACCTTTAAACCCAGCTTTATAACCAGGTTGATTTTTATATATGTGGACTTCCCAATCTGATTCAATATTAGCAAACTTGTCAAGATCTTCTACAATAATGTTCACCATGCCGTTATCAATGCAAGCCTTTTTCTCTCCCTGACCCTGATGCAAACCACATTTCCCAAAGTGAACGGCACTAGTCCTAGGACCTCGTAATGTGTAAACAGGACTACCAAATGAGGGATAAACAGTTGCCCACATTGTGATATCCCAATTATAGTCATCAAAGAAACAAAATTCTCTAGCCTTGTTGTGTATTTTCCTCCAAACAGTTCGATTGAAAGAGTAACCTACATTTCCCATTCTCTCAGCAATTAAACTTTCCCAGCCTTCACCTCTTGAGTTCACATCAGAAGGTGCTAAATTTGCAGCATAACAATCAGGACACTTTTTAGGCTTCAATGAAGTTAGAATTTGCAGATTGCGATATGCATTTGGAAATATGAAGTGATCTTCTTCAATGAAAAGAATATGACCAGAATGCTCTCTTGTCTCTCTCAATCCATCCCATATTGTGTTCATCATCCACCACCAATGATGCTTCAACGATACAATCTTCGGTGAGCGGTGGTTTCCATACTGATCAGGATTCCCCTCACAATGCTTTTCACTGGCAACATCTTTTTCCTTGCAGTCACCAGCTGAAACCCCAGGAAAACTACTAGAAAATAGATGTGGCGAATAGGGAGCATAGATCTGTTTAACTTGGCAAAATCTGATACCATCAATGATCTTATTCATATCCTCAAAGTATCCATCATGACTAACAATCAGTAAGGTCTCATTAATCCCTACCACCCGCGAAAGGCTCTCAACAACTATTTTAAGATACTGAGGTCGGTTATGAACATACAAGACAACAATGATAGGATCCTTGGCAAGAGTTGGATACAAATCCAAGTTTCTTGGAGGCAACCCATTTAGCTTTTCCAATCTAAGTGACAAGTCATTCTGCTGGGGGAGGCTTTGCCACTTTGTAAACTTCAAGTCACGATGATATACAGAACCCTCATCAGCATTGTCAATATCCTTAGTCCCAATGGTTGATGTTGAATTTGATCCAAGGAGAAATATCAATAGCAAAACCCCACACAAAGTAACACACACCACAGATAACAGACGGCGCAAAGCCGCATCTTTAAGGCGGTGGGGTCTCTTGGAAGCAGCCGCCATAATAGAACTAACCATGCAGTGATACACAAAGCATAAAAAAGATTCGAAATTCGCTTACAAATTACATCAAAACATAATTACATCAGCAAATTTATAACATGGCATTAACTAATAATAAAAAAAACTGAAAGAACAGGTTTTCAAAAACAAAAAGTTTGAGTATTAAAACCTATGTAATGATGGCCTTGATGCAGGGATTGAAGCAGCCAGCCAAAACCCACTTCTAGTTGGAGCTAAAGAACAAAACTTTGCACTTTCCCTTGCATATGGAAGTAGAATCAGATGCAGAAACCAGGGTTGTGGGAGCAAAAGGTGCGAGACAGACCCATGAGGGTATGGGATAAAAAATGTAGTGGGGAAGAAGAGGGCATGAATTTTGGGGGTGATTTGTGTGTGGGATGCAGAAGAGGATTATTAGAGTTGAAAAGTAAAAGAGGGTATTGGAATCAAACTTAGAATACACGACAGAGAGAAAGAAAGGGAGGTTTGAACTGCAGGCCTATGGTGATGGACAAACCAAAGATTTGTGTGCGTTGGAGTTGGAGGGGTCGGGTCTGGTGTGGTGGCTATAGGATCCGACTACTAACAAGTCAATCAAGGGAAAATGACAATTTAGTGTGCCGTGCTTGACAAACAAGTCAATTTTAGTTCCAAAAATCATACTTCATCAATATATTCACATTTTAGTACTTAGTTATCATAGGTATATCATTGATTACATTAACTTTATTTTGTCTTTGATGTAGGTGTTTTCATCAGTATTAATGTGAGACTAATAATATGAATACTGCTGCAAACTAATTATAGTAGGGTTTTATTGGTGCTTAGTTATAGTAAGTTTGGTTTAGGGTTGTTAAAAAACTGTTTAAAAAAACACTAAAAAGTTATTTTTTAAGAATAAATTAACTTAAAAACTCAGTTAATAATCAGAAAGTCCTTTAAATAGATGCTTATTTTAACTTTTGTTGGTGTTCATTAAATTTTTTGCAATAAGGTATTTATTTGTTGAGTAATCTCGTGGATAGTGTTGTAACTAGTTATTAATAAGAAAATTCTTCTTTTAACTTATGTTGATACTAATTAATTTTTTTTACGATAAGATATTTGTTAAGTTAATTTAAAACTAAAATAATCATTATATGAGTTAAAGTGAAAAAATTAGGAATTGTTTAGATATTGTTTTTAAACTTAGTTTTTAGGTTTTCAAAATAAAAAATTAAGGGCTTGTTTGGGAAGCTTTTATTTTAAAATTTTAAAATTTTTAAAATCAAAATAAGTTTTTAGTTTTATATTTTTTTTTTTTGCATTTTTTAGTTTTATAAAATTATTGTAAAACATGTTATTTAGTAGCAAAGATTAGGGAAATGGAATGAGATAAATTGTCATAACCCTACTTGCTATTTATGTCAGAACCTGCACCACCATAAAGCACATAAATTATGCTCCACCACTACCACATGAATTTGAGTATGAGATTCTTATATTTTGAACATTTAAACTTTACATTCAAATAATGAAATATTAAAATATAATTAAATTACGTGATCACTCTATTAATAATGTCATGTTAAAATGACTAAATGAATTAAATAATTAAGATTTTAAGATCTCAAAAATTAAACTAATGAATATAGTTTACAAAAAGCTAATGAGTGCCCTTATGCATTTATTAAGGAATAAAAAATGATTTTTTATTGAAAAGTGTAATTTAATATTTCAAATATAGTAAATATTCTGATTTTCAATAAAAACATTTTATTCATTTTTTCCTTAACCGATGTCTTCCAATACCCTTAGGGCACATATATAATTTTTAAAAACTTAATACTCCCTCCATTTTTATTAAATGATTAAATTGTTGGGCTAATGTGGTAATCCATTCTTCATTTTTTTAACTCCAAGAATTTATGTGATAATTTTTATTATTCAGGAATTAATATTCAATATTGTTGTTTTTAATGACTAAATTGAATGTTTACTGTTTTTAATATACTAAATGATTATATGATGAAAAACTGAATTGTATGTCTGAACTAATTTATACTTTTTATCACCATTTTTATTAATTGAAAAAAAAACATTTTTTATGGGGAATATTAATAATACACTCTTTGACACATCATTTTTACAAAAATATTCCACACCACACCCACCCCTTCTGTCTCCTCCTTCCCCTTAACCATCCCTGCCCCCTTATTCCCTTTTCTCGCCCCACCCCCTTTCTTCTCCCCCACCTCCTATATTTCTTTTTCGCTTTCTATTCTCTCTCCCTTATTCTTGTTTTTTCTTTTATATGTTTTGGGTGTGTTATGACTTATAAAAACAATGGTTTTAATAGATTTTAGAGATGGAAATTGACGTGGACTATGTAACGTCCTAATTTCTAGATCCGAGAATTTAGCTCGCTGGGAGCCAAATACCTTAATCCTAAAATTATTTCGCGTCATTTTAATATCGCAAATACATACATCATATAACGCTTAAGTTCCATCAATTACTTAAACAGTATATGAAAAACAACAACTAACTTAAATACACATAACAATGTCGTTAAGGCTACAATTTGACCAATACACAGTAATCAGTTGGGGATACCCCCACACATGCGTCCTAACAAAAGAGAAGGCTCAAAGACACATGTACAGTCATATCCCCTCAAAAGAATACAACAGTCTAATCATCATGGCATATACATAATAAGGGAATGAAAATCCTAAGCCATCCTCAAAATACATCAAAATGATGCTCTCAAGCTCCATACTCAAGGACCAGTGCAGAGTGGAACCTGCGCATATAAAATATAGTCCACAAAATGTGTGGTGAGACAGGAGTCTCAGTGAATATAACTATGCAACATACAATGTAGGTAAGACATGAAAATGAAATGCAACAGAGTAAATGAATCAGTTCATAACATGAAATCTCAACTTAAACATGAACATGAACATGCATGACTTGCATTTCTCGGCAGACGGGGTCTTATCACTACACTGGGGCTAGACCTGAGCTCAGACTACAAGGAACGTCTTCCTTGGGCATAACACCGCCAATTACCTAGGGGTCGAAACCCGTGTTTTAACCGGGGACCAAAGTCCAATCTTATTAAATTAAGGGTGAACTGGGGCCGAAGCCAAATTCATTTTCTAGTTATTAACTGGGCCAAAGGCCATGAATGAAACGCTCAATCACGGTTCAACCTAATAATCATACAATAATATCAACAAACATAAGTATAAATAAACCCTAACTTGGGAAAAAACCCCATTTCATGCTCATAATTCCATAATACAATCCAATGCACCAATAATAATAAATACACAACCCAACATTCATTCACAAGATCTAAGGGAAAAGGGAAAGAAAGAACAGGGTACATGGAGGAATAATTAAGCCAAGTGAGTAGTGGTGTGTGAGTTATACTCACCTCAAGAACTCAAGTGAAGAGGGAAAAAGGTGAGGAAGGTGGGAGGATGAGATCCTTAGCTCTGAGCTCTTGTCTTCAAGCCTTAATAGAGCCTTTCTCTCACTAGAACTTCTCTCTCTCTAAAATGGTAGGTGAAAGAAATAAATGAGGGCCAAGCCCTAAAAAAGTGTTTTAAGGGCGTTCAGGTTTCGCGCTCCCTCTCAGGCGCGCTTGAGCGAGCCTGAGTTGAATTTCACACAGAAAGTCCCCTTTTCTCTCTATTTTTCTCGCTCGAGCGAGCCTGAGCAAGAAAACTAGAACAAAAATCCTCCCCTTTGCTGATATCATCGCTCAGGCGCGCTCAAGCGAGTCTGAGCGAGAATATCAGTTTCCATTTTCCTAGTTTTTTCTCCTTTTGCTTCTAACTCAATTTTCTCCTACTCAAGTCTGGTTCCTTATTATAAAACCTATTCCATTATTAATTTAATTCATGAAAATGGTTTAGAATTTGGGATGTTACAGACTAACTTTAATACTTTCAAAAAATAGTTTCCGAAAACAATTTTATTTAAGAATTTTTTAACATAGTTTTAGAAAAAAAATTCCGAAAGTATTTTTGACAATTTCGTTTTCGAAAATTAATTTTTGGAAGTATGTTAGAAAATTTGCTTCCGAAAATTAATTTCTGAAAGGAAAAAAAGATTGAATAAGTTTATTTTTGGAAAGTAATTTCCGGAAGTGGATAAGGGATATTTAAAAAATAAAAAAAAGGGGTAGGAAAAGTAAAAATGGAGGGTAGGAAAAGCAATTCCTCATATACAAAGAAACAAAGTTGGCATCGAGTTTATCCATGGGTTGGGTTCGTTGAAATCGTTTGGTTTGATAAAGGCCACTATTTGATATGGGTCATTGCTTTTCCCATCCCCATTTTGTTTTTTTAAAATATTCTTTCCCCAACTACCCCAACCTCTTCCCATTCCCCTTCCCTTCACCACCACCCCATCCTCACGCGCAGCCATCACCGTTGTAACCCCCTCCCCTTCTTTTCCCACCCCACATTCGGAAGCCATTTTTCGCAAAAAAAAAAAGCCTCCTGACATCTGTGTCCATAAACAATTTTTCATTTGGCTTACGAACACGTGAGTCTGGAAAGCCATTTTTTCAATTTTTTTCACTTTCGAACATTGATTGTTTGGAAGCAATTTTCCGGACACACATGTCCGTAAGCCAATTTTTTAGTTTGGCTTCTAGACATCCATAAATGGCTTACAAACACATGTCCAGGAACCAAATTTGTTAAAAAATGGCTTCCAACACATTTGTCCCTAAATTGAATGAAAAACTGGCTTACAGACACACACATGTCTTGAAGCCATTTTTTTGACAAAAAATGGTCTCCGCACGACATAGTTGTCTGTAAGCCTGTGGAAGCGAAAAATGGCTTCCAAACACAAGTAGGAGAAGAGAGAAAGGGGAGGGGTTGCGGTGGCTAGTGGCTATGGGTGGGGGTGAAGGAGAATGAGAAAGGGAAGGGGAAGAGGTGGGGGCAGTAAGGGAAATAACTTTTACAAAAAAACGTATGAGGGGGTGGAAATAGCAAAAAGAGGGTGGGAAAAGTAATAACCTTGATAGGAAAGCTCATCTGATGGATTTTGTGGGCTATATAAAAGGGGAGTTGCTTTTAGCACCCCTTTTGCTATTCATACCCCTCCCTCTTTTGAAAATAATTTTCCCAACCTACCCTCCCTCACCTCCACCTCCCTCAATCCCCACCCCTGCAACCACCTCAACCTCCCCCATCATCATAATGTCCCATTTCCATGACCACTCCACCCATGGCCATTCGCCCACGTTAACTCACACCCCAACCCTTTCTCCTCTCCCCCACCCACCAACCCACCCTCTTCTCCTTCTCTGCCTTCCCCCACCCCTTTCCCCTCCCCCTCTCCCCTTCCTTTCTAATTGATCTAAATTTCTTTCTTTCTTTCTCTCACTCTCTCTTTGTTTTAGTTATTTGCGCTTAGAGAAGAAATTAGAAACGAAATTTTTTTATTTCTAAAAACTGAAACTTTTATAATAAAATTTCACACTTTTGGAAATTAATTTTTGGAAATGATTTTTTTTTTAAATATAGTTTCGAAATTTAATTTCTGAAAATAATTTTATCATTTAGCTTCTAAAAATTAATTTGAAAAAATTAAAGGGGTGTAGAAAGTAAAAATAGGGTTCGAAAAGCAAAGCTCAAATAAAAGACTCAATGGTCCATCGTGTTTCAGTTTCATCCTTTTCCTCTTTAGGCCCAAAAGAAAAGTTAATGGACGTTATCGATGGCAATGAAAGTCTTGAAGGAAAAGAAAGGCTCAAATTTAGAGTTCGACAAAAAAAGTGTTAATTCGCTTATACTTTGTGGGAAAGATTCACAGCTACGTTGTCAAACCATCACTGCAATAGTTTGTTGTTATTCCGTGAAGGAAACTCGATATGATGATTGATGAATAAGCCTCAAGAAATTATATATAAAGTGAGTTGTAATTTTGCACCTAAATATAGGTATTAGTTTTCTAAAATCATTATAATGGCTTTTAGGAAATTATTAATTGAAAATTACGTGTTACAAAAGAAATAGTACATATTTCTACACAATGTTCTCGATTTATTCCAAAAACTCAAATCGTAGACATTTTATTTCGTCAACTATTTGTAATTTTCAGAGTAATTAGGTCGGAAAATTAAATCTTTATGGATTTCAAACTAGTAACCATAAAACACACTGAAGGTTGTTGGGGTGAAAATATTCCTTTCACCAAGTCTTAAAGAAAAGCATAATTATTCAAGTTAGAGCCTCAAATGGTTCTTTTATTTTGAAGTGCTCTTGGATTCGAGACTAATGACGTTATGGCGTCTAGGTGTTGCGGATGAAGGTCTCGAAGCTCCAAGGATAATTCAAAGTACAAAGGGAGAAAACAGTCAAAGTCCCAATTAAGGCTTGAAGGATTGCAATTTGAATCCAACACTTGATGTAGGTTTCTAAGTCTCACTTATCCATGTCAGATCAACGGTTATCAGTAGTTTTTTTTTTTTTTTTTTAAAATTGAGAGACGTGAAAATGTGGGTTGACTCAACAATCTAAGGAAGAAATCCATAAGCAAATGAGGACAGTTACCAACAGTTATGATTAGGGTAAAGGCTACAAGGTCGGTACACTGAACACTCAAACACAAATAAACAGGGGCGGAGCTATTCTATGGCTAAAGGGGGCCATGCCCCCCTTGATTTTTTAAAAAAGTTTTATATTACATTATATATTGTGTGTATGTGTGTATATATATTTGTTGGATAAACTTTTATAGTGAAAGTCAAATTAGAAGGATTATGCTATATATGTTTGATAAAATTAGCTAGTTGATAAATTAATTGGTGATTGATAAAGTAACTTATTCAATTAAAGGTGTTTGATTTAAATAAGTAATTAATATGTAAAATAACATAAAAGACATATTTATATAGGTATTTTATATAAATTCTATTTTTATTTGTGGGACCAAAAATCACAATGTTTGATAATTTTAATTTTATATTTTTTATAAATTGTAAATTATTATAATTTTTTAATGATAAAATATTCTATTAAAAATAAATTATTTACACTGTATTTGCATATATATGTATGTATATATAAACTATGATTGTTTATCTTAATTCGTTATTTCATATTTGGTTTAAATATAAAATAACAAAATTACATTTGGGATGAGCTAATTAATTAAAAAATTATAATATTGACCCCCTTACACTCGGTTTCTGGCTTGCCCCTGCATATAAACCACAACGTCCATCCAGAAATCAAGGCAACCGGTTGCAGGGAGCAAGTAGGAACTATAGACCACCATTTCCTTTTCTTGTACACTTTACGTTTCTGCAATTTACAGTCTTATTTTTATATTTATAATGTACGTCTTTATAATTAATTTCAATTTGAGTGGATGAGTATCTACTTCATCTTCATCTTCTTCTTCTCCTTCATTTCTTCACGTAAAATTCTTAAGAACGACACTTAAAGAATCCATTGTTTAACCGAATTAAGGGATGATGGACAAAGGTATAAGGGGGATAGACTATTATGTGGTTCATAAATTATTTTATTTTTAGGAGTCAGAGTATATAGGTATACTTTGAACATCACAACATGATGGTGGATATGTTTGATTTTGTTTTATTTTTAAATTTTTAAAAACTGTTTTATAAAATAGTTTTTGAGAATTATTTTTTACAAATAAAATGATTTAGGGTGTGTTTGATTCATTTTTGTTTTTAGTTTTTGAAAACTGTTTTACAAAACTATTTTTTAGACATGAAATGATTTATTTACAACATTTCTAACACAAAAATAGAAAAACTAAAAAATAGTTTAAAAAAATATCTAAAAGTAATTTTAAAATTTTAGTTTTTTATTAAAAACAATCATACTTTTCATTATTGTTTTTAAAAACTGTCTATCAAACAAGTTTTCCAGTTTTTAAAAAATGAAAATAATTTTCAAAAGCTGTAAAATTTACAGAATTCCATCATAAAAATTAAAAAACTAAGAAAATAATTTTCCAAAACAACTCACATTTGTCAGATCTATACCCGTTTACTTTGAGAAAATATTTTTTATTTTTATTTATTGTTTTTTAGTTTTAATTTTTATAATATTTTCAATTTTGATTATAAAACATCATTCTATTTTTTGTTTTCAAAATTTTATACAGAAAACACTGGAAACAACTTTGTATTATTTTCTGTACAATAAAATGAACAAGTTGACATTCTCTATAATTAAAACTAAAAAATAGGAAATGAAAACAGAATTTTTTTTCTCAAAATAAACGGATTAAAACAAAAAGTACGTAGTCAAACTTTTCAAAGTTGGTTTTAAAAACTATCTTTCAAATAGGTTTTTCAATTTTCTATTTATATAAAAAATAATTTTTAAAAAATGTAAACAAATAGGTTCATTCCCTGAATAATTGCTTTTTTAATATACATAGCACTCAAATATAAGTTCTTATTTAAGGAGAATTAAATATATATGTCATCTAAACCAATCACTCATTGGTTCATAAGTTATTTTATTCTAATTTTTCTGAACCTTAAATTAAATCAGAGTTTTATATATAACAACATTTTATTTTATTACGCAAGAAATTAAAATATTCTACTTCCCCTTTTTAACAAATTTCATATCATTCATTTCCCTTAAGATATTCATTGCTGAGTTTTTTTATATAATAGAAATTTGGAGGTAGCTAGGTTCACCTTATTTAATTATATAGCTTGGTGTATATTGGCAGTTTGCCAAGCACATGGTTTTCTCCATGATAAGTTAATTTGTTCATTTAAAGCTCATTGACCATTTCTCAGCCAAGGTCTCTCAAGTTGTTGTCCTATTCCTTCTCCAAACATTCATGTGATCACATGTGTCCCCATGTTTCACATCTGATTCTCTCTCCCACCAGGGAACATTTTGACTAAATATTATACACTAGATATACTATTTCAGTTATTACAGTTATGGAGTTAGTTGCATTTGTATACATATACAGCCAACATATTTTATAAGATATATGTTTAGATTGCAATTGTGGTAGGAGGGGCTTTCAAATTAAAGGCCCTTTTTTTATTGTCCACTTGAATTTCATGGTTTTTATTTTATATACACTGATGAGATGCAGACAAGGATTGGGCTCAATAACTGCATGTTGCACATTGTAACTTCTGATCGATTGCGTAAAAGATCATATATGGAAGAACCACACCTAGATACATTGAACTAACGGGTTGACAGTAAGGTCCACATTGAGAAATCATACTTCAAGAACTTGGTTTCAATTTTTTATAATGATTTTTTCTTCAAAACAAATATAAAAACAATGAAATTTTATTTACTTTGTTATGATCAATGACGTGGTCACGTTACGTGCATAGGATTAATAAGTTATATGAAAACTAAGTTTTTAATATGAAAAACTTAGGCTCCATGAGCGTGAGTTTTCAATTTTTGATTTTTTAAAAATTTAATTTAAGTTTATACAACTCACAGCTAATAAAAAGAAATTAAACTGAGAAAGGTTGGTTCAGGTACATGCTTTGATTCCCTTAAAGTAAGGTCTTGAGTTTGAGTCTTGTGGATGAAAAAAATCCCCGTTAGAAGAGCTATAATCCAACCATGATGTGAACATTTTTGGCTCGAACAAAATTGCCTTCCATGGAGAATACATATGTAGTTAAACGAAAAAACTAACGAAAAGAAATTTTTTATTTTTAATTGTAAAAATTTAATTGATTTTTTTAAAATAAAAACTAAAAACTCGCAAATATCTCAAACGACACCTTATGTTTTAGTTTTGATTTATAAAAGCTTAATTGAAAATTTTAAAAATTAAAAATTAAAAACTCACCACGATTAGACGTCCATTTTTAAAATCACAAAAATAGAATTATAAAAATTTGATTGAAATTAAAAAAAATCAAAATTTTAAAACTCGTAACCAACCAAAAGGTTTTTTAAAGCATTTGTGGTGTTGCACTATTGCTCCATAATAAAGATATTGATTAATTGTGAAAATAAAAATAAAGTGAATGAAAATACATATATATTTTTATTAAAAAATAATACCACAAACATAACTTTTTCTAAATTTTATCATTTTCAATAATAATTACTCAGATTTTGAATATCCTTTAAAATATATCATACACTTTAGAGAATAAAATGTGAAATTATAATAATTGATTAAAAACTAATGGTAAAAATTTCAATAATTTTATAGTTTATTATATGTTTTTTTTTCCATATTTTATCCTTTAAAATTGAAAAGTGAATCATTGAATTTTTCAATTAACTCACTTTTATGATGAGTTAAAAAAAAGCCGTCACGAGTTTGTGAATTAAGTGAGTTTAACTCATCTAATTTAATAAAAATAAAAAATAATTTTAAAAGTCATATAAAATCATGAAAAATAGTAAAACAATAAGATAAAAGTCGATGGTTTTGGTTCTTTAAAACATAAAAAAATACATCAATTTAATTCTCACGGTACATTTTTCCTATAAATTTTGCTATGAATTTGCTACAGATTTTTATTGATAAGAATTAAAAAAAATATATTTTTACTTTTTGAGGGATCAAATTCATCAATTTTATATTATAAGAACTAAAATTAAATATCGACTATATTTCAGTCAATCCCCAAAAAAAAGAAAAAAATGTGAGCAAAATTGACCCAACCTGAGCAACGTGTAATTCGACATATATGGGCATAATCTGTTGTAAATTTGTAATAAATGAAAGACAAAAGTAAAGGGAGGATTTTAAAGGCAGTGCATGCTTTGACACAAAATAACGTATATTATGTGTGGTCGTGAATAATGGATGGATACGATACAATTGGTCTCAGCTATAGTGGTGTCTACACACCAAATTAAATCAAAACCTTTTCTGGTTAATTTCTCTCTTACCTATTACTTTCCAATTGCGGTTAGTTTTGTAATTAAGCAACATCTCAATGACCCCTTTATATTTGGTTTCTATGATTGAATAAGAAAATAATGAACAAATTAATTGATTAGAATTATTCGCCAAAATTAATTACGAAGTTAAATTTAAATAAAAACAAAACTAAAAGGGATTGTATTATTTTGCTTGCCTATATTATGTATATATATTACACTATATAACAAAAAATTATTTCCACAAATATCATAAAAGGGGAGAATTTGTTTTGGTTTAAGATTTTTTTATTTTTATTAATAATTGCAAAAAAATTCACTTTAATTATTTTTCTTGTTTAAATATTTATATAAGAAATTTTAAATATAATATCCGCTAATCTAAATATATAATACACGTTTAATCATAAGGAATAAAAAATTTCTTATTCCGAGAAGGCAAGAATCTCTTGTTATTGCTTGGTGAAACACCCACATTCATTGTACCAAGAATTAAATGTTACCCATAGTAGGAGGGTATTAACCAATTAATAATAGAATCAATTTTGCCTTGATCAGGCCATCCTAGCTAAATTACGAGATCTAATTCTAGCTTAATGCATGTGAAAGGATAAAATTTTGGTATGGATTTACGTGATTAAGATTACTTTACAATTAGTATCATGCCATTTCCACTAGAATTTTATTTAATTCGATGCCACATGTAAGATAAGAAAAATTAAATCAACTTGGACTAGAAGAATGAAACTTCACAAAAATGTATAGATGCATGATTGAACGAATCACCTATATGCTATGCAGTGACAAAAAAGCCTATGGTCCTCGAGCGGAACAAAAGATTTGAAATTGTCATTTAGATACTTATATTTCATTGACTTACAAATGAACCCTATCTAGTTGCTGCATTTGACCTCCTGAGAGTTAGATTCTTTCTTGTGATTTCTTACAATTAGGGTGGAAATAGGTCAGACCGCTCGACAGGGGTCTACAGCCCAGCCTACTTAAGGCCTAGTTTAGCTCGACTCGTTTAATAAAAAGATCAGGTCTAGGCTTTTGAAAATGCCTTTTTAATTAAATAGGCTAGGCTCAGGCTTTTTAAAAAGCCTATTTGGCTTGATAGGCTAGCCTATATAAATAATATTATTTTTAATAAATATATAAATATTTTATATATAATAAATAGTATAATAATATATAATTTTTTAAATTCTTCTGTTGGCCTATTTAGAGATAGGCTTATTTTCCTATCTAAACGTATATGTTAGTGACATATTTACATTATAAAAAAGTAAGTATTAGTTTGTAAGCCTACTGACCTATTTAGAGATAGATTTATTGACATGTTTAAAGGTCATAATATGAAATAGGCTTTTAAACAGGCTAATAGGCCAAACCAGACTTTGAAACAGGCCAGGCCAGACCTAAAAAAATGACCTATGACAGGTAGCAGGCCAGGCTTGGGCCCTGCAAACCTAGCTCGGCTTGGCCTACTTTCACCCTACTTACAATTTTACCTATGAGGAGTGCTAGCAACAAAACACTCTTTTAAACATACTCCTGTAATTGTTGGTTGAAATTCACATCAACTTCATCAAATTATGTGATTGGATCCATGTGATTTTTAATCAATAATACAATGAGTTGAGAATTTATGATCATTTTAATAATTTTTTTGATGATTGGTTACGTTTGGGGTGGGTGTGAAAAAAAAAGATTGGAGACGAAGAATCTATTTTGCTTTGGGAGGACACGTGGTGTGGGACTTCTAAGTTGAGATAGAGAGCTATTCCCAAGGCTTTTTTTTTGTTGCTAAAGATAAGGGTTGTAAGGTTTCTGAAGCTGGATTTTGTAGGGTAATGAATGGGTGTGGAATGTAGGGTGGAGAAGAAATATTTTTGTATTGGAAGAGGAACTTAGGATTTGTCTTATGAATTTTCTATCAAATATCGGCCATGTTAAAGGTGGGCAGGATAAATGGATTTGGAGTATTCCTCTCAAGCTTATACAGTGAAATCTGCATATTTGTTAATTCAAAATAAATGTCATCCTTCTTCCCTTTGGTGTAATGATCAACTGTCTATTTATAATCATCTTTGGAAGTGTCGGATCCCTTCCAAAGTGGCGATTTTTAATTTGTAACATCCCAAAATTAGAATCTAGGAAAATATAGTGGAAGCCCTAGGCTGTGAATCCTATCGAGAGAAGGAAGTTGGAAGTGGAGTGAGAATTTGGGGGTTTAAGGGTAAATTAAGAGAATAAATATGGGATCTAGTGAGAGCTATGAGTTTTAATGGAAACCAAGTGTTAATCCCAACAGGATTGTAGTTTCTACTTAGTGGGTATCATGTTCGGAAGTTAAGATGCTAAAAGGGTAACAAGGAGAGGAAGGAGACTGAGTTAGTGGAATGAGAGAATTAGGTTGAGGAGGGAAGAATGTAGCAAGAGGATTGACGAGAATAAAGGAAGAGATTCAGATGAAAGGAACTAAGTTAGAAGGAAGTATGTGAATAGAAGGGAGAAGGGAGAAGGGAGTAAGGATAAAGAAAGGAAAAGTTTAAGTTCAGGTAGGCTCGCTCAAGCAAGGGATAAGGCAAAGATGAGGAGTTTCCGAGTTGAAGCTCGCTCGAGCGAGGACCCCTGCAGCATCAGGGGTGCTCTCTAAGTTGAAGCTCGCTCAAGCGAGCAAAGTGTGCTCTCAGGCCCGCTTGAGCGAGAACCCTGCAACATCAGGAATGATCTCAGGCTCGCTCAAGCGAGCAAAGGCTCGCTCGAGCGAGGACCCTTGCAGCATCAGGGGTGCTCTCTGAGTTAGGGCTCGCTCAAGTGAGCGGATCCTCGCTTGAGCGAGGGAGCGTTTTCAGCAGTTTTTAGTGTTGCTCGCTTGAGCGAGTACGCGTAGACTCAGTTTTAAAAACAAGGGGGTTAGGGTTTTTAGCCCTCATTTCTATCATTTTCTCTCTTTCTAGAGAGAGAAGCTAGAGAGAGAAGGGGAGATTGAAGGGAGAAGCTTGGTTTGAAGCCACCCACACCATTCAAGGAGCTTGGATCTTCATCCCCATCCCTCAATTCTTCCTATTTCCTCCATTAGAGGTGAGTATAGCTCACACACCTCCATTCATTTATGCTTGAATCTTCTCCGTGAACCTTACCTCCTCTTTTCCCTTCTTCCTTAAGTATTGTATGTGTTTGATTGGTTGCTTGTTCCCCATGATTTGTAGTGTTTGATTAGAAACATGGGTTTAGAGTATGGTATGCTTAGGTTTTCACTCACCCCTTTATTGTTGTTTTGTATGTGCATGATTTATACTTGGATAATGTGCTATTAATGATTATGGGGATTGGGTTATGAGATTCACATGCTTGGGTATTATTCTGACCAGAAGAATGCTTAGATATATCATGAGGTAGGTGCTATTGTGACATGTGAGCATTTTCATAAAGGCCTTTGGCCCCAGTTAAATGGAAAATGAATTTGAGCCACGACTAACAGAGAAAAATGAATTTGCCTCTGACCCTAGAAAATGTCTTCGGCCTCAGATTCGGCTTCGGCCCCAATTTTGGCTTCGGCCCCAGATCACCTTAATTAAACAAGATTGGGCTTTGGTCCCCAGAGTAAATGGATTTTGATCCCCAGAGTAATGGTGGGATACGTCCCCAAGGAATACGTTCCTTGTAGTCCGAGCTCGGGTCTAGCCCTAGAATTAGTTAAAAGACCCCGTCCGCCGGGTAATGCAAATCATGCATAACATATTTAATTTGAGCTTGGCATTTGATATCTTGATTGAGTTAAGTTGAGTTATGGTATTCTGATTAGATGTGAACTTCCTGATGCATGTCATATGTCTGTTTCCCCACACTGTATGATTGCGTAGTTATGCTCACTGAGACATTAGTCTCACCCCATGTTTGTTGGTTTATTTTAGATAAGCAGGTTTGTCTGGCTAGATGCATGGACAGAGAACTTGAAGCTCTTAGAGTGGATTGTTCTACCTCCAGTTATTTAGTTTGAATTCCATGAGGGAAATATATAGATGTATATATTTGAGTCATATTATGCTGTATTAGGTTAGAAATAATGTATTTCTGGATGACGTTATTTTGAGCCACTAAGTGGCATATGGATTAGGAGATTCGTGATGTATGGACTGATTATGCTTGGGCTTATGTAATCATTGGAATTACTTAAGCATTTGATGATTATGTATGTAAAGATATCGGTAATGGCGCAAAATAATTTCAGGAATTTGAGAATAGTGTCTCCAACGGCATTATTCTTGAATTTAGAAGACGTTACAGTTTTTGTATGGAAGGTACTTCAAGATCGATTTCCATAAAAAGTGAATCTATTTTCATAGGAATATATTGGATTCACAAGATCAGATCAATTGTGTATTATTTGCTCTCATGCTTTGGTGCTCATTTTTTTGTGTCTTGTAATTTTTCGTCTTCCATCTGGTATGATGTCTTTAATTGGATGGGATTTTCCTTAGGGATCGATCCCGGGTGATCTTTTCAGGTTTTATATACAGTTTAAAAATTTGGTCAATGGATGTAAAAAGAAACAAATGTGGATGGTGATTTGGTCTCAGTTTTTTGGTGTGTGTGTGGCAATTGAGAAATGATATAATTTTCACACATGCAAGTTGTGATTTTCTATAGGTGTTATATATGATTAAACGAAAATCTTGACATTGGCTTTTTGCAAAGATTAAGGGTTTATTTCATTATTCTAATTGGTGTGTCGACCCTTTGGCTTGTATTAGCAATAGGATATTATGATGTCTTTTATAATCTGAGCACTCCCAATACTCTTTTTAATAGATTTTGTTAAAAAAAATGTGTTATTAGCATTTTTCCTTTAATCAATGTTTGAAGGAGAACATGTTTTTCCTCTCAGTTAGTCTAATTATTTGGTAATTTCTAATTATTTTTTTGTGATATTGCTTTCGCGAGTTTTACAATCAATGAAATATATCCAAGTAGTTGTTTTTGCAATTGGTGGAGAGTGTCCAAGGTCGTGAACTGATGTAAGGTGTTATTATAGTTTTATGAATCTTCCTCATTGATAAAAAGAATTTGACATTTGAAAAAAAAAATTGACATGACTTCAAAAAGCATTACAATGCATTTTTTTTGTTACGGATTTCCCCGTCCAAGTGGGAGCATTCTACTCCGGACATAATCATAATTAAGGTAGCGTTTGGTAGACAGTTCAGAACGGAACAGAATGAGACATATGAGTTCTGTTCCCGTTTGATGAAATTAAAAGGCAGAACAGAACGTGACACATGATTAAAATAGTGGAACACTTTTGTTTCCCTAAAAAAAGGTGGAACCAACTGGAACGGAACATGACATTTTATTAAACATTTTTTAATGACAAAATTACCACTCCTTATCTTTATAACTCTTTCACTGCACACCCAACTAAAAAACAAAACCCTTGCTGCAATCCTTTTTCGCCCTGCACTGTTCACTGCTCCTCTTTCACTCACCCTGCACTATTAGCTGCTCGCTGCATACAAGGACAAAACATGTTTTGTTTTTTCCCTTTTGTTTTGCTATTTGTATCATTTGAATTATTGTGAGTTGATATTTACATCATTTGAATTACTGATTATTTGAATTACTGTTCTTTTCCCTATTCAAATAAAGAGGATGCTGGACCATTCAAATCAACATTGATATATATATACACACACACATTGATTAATCAACGTTGATATATCAACGTTTTTAGTAAATTTGGTTTGTGTGGCTATTGGATTTGTTGTCTAATTTTATTTTGGTTTTTCAGTATAGGTCTTGAATGGAACATTTTAGTGTTTTTTATATAGTAATAACAATATATTTAAGTTAATTATATTTTATAAATTATATTTTATCAAATATTTCATATTTACATATTTAGAAAATAATTATAAAATATTTTATAAAATATAAATAATAAATAATAATATATTATTAACTTTTAAGAATATTATATAATAATAGTCATAAAATAAAAAATATGAAAAAATGTTCTATTTTGTTCAGTTTAGTATTTTATACTCAACCAAACATTAAACATGATAGGAATATATATGTAATTAAACATGGTGTTATGTTATGTTCAACAAGCACCAAACACTAAATAGAACATATGGTTCCGTTCTGTTATTACCAAACATGGTTATAAATACATTATTGTTATGTTACATTTTGTTCTATTCTATAGGCTACTTAATTCACTTCGATTCATACTTTCATTCCAACATCCACGCGTCCGCTTTCCACCGTTTAATCCGTTTCAATTAATCATTTTTTATTAATTTAAATCAACACCTCAAGAAATGTATGTATACTTAATTTCATTCCAACACGGTTTTATGGCTCTCTTCTAATCTACTCAATAAAATCATTGGATATATAACAAAAATGTTGATATTCTCAACAGATCCCTAACTTAAAACAATAGATACATAATTAGTGGATAATTTAAGTTTCTAAATTATTTTTAATAATTTATTCTAAAAAATTAATCAATGTTGCTTAAAGGATCATCGACAATCATTTCTATTCATTAAATAAAGATATTTAAAAAAATTGACAAACTAACGTAGGATTTTAATAAAATTTTAAATCTAATTTGGATACTTATAAGATTTGAAATACTTAAGAAAAATATAATAAGTGAGAAAAATTATGATTACATATTTTTCAAAAGTATAATTTTGTAAATTATCTATTGTTAACTAACTACGTTCGAGTTTGGACACATTACATAAGCTTGCTTCTAGGCACTTCCAACCTCCATACAAACAATTTAATGTCAAAATCTAAATAATCACCAAAGTGTGTATAAAATAAGAATATAGTAGACTGTATCTCGAGATCAATCATCACATGACCATATTTAGTTATATGTTTTTTCAGTATATCCGATATGTACTCTACAATGGATGGTGGTCAAAGACACCAGAACTATATATATACAAAGATTAGGAAGCTAATTAAGCTTTAGAATTTGTAAATAATATAATATATGCTGGTACCTCAAGAAAGATGTTATTGGTTTAGCTCAATAATGCGATCTTTACCTTGGTTTGAATGTATTAATTATTAAGATGACCCAAATTAAAAGAACTTGGGACCTCATAATTTATTCTAATTAACTTAACCGACCTTAAAAACCGTATCAAATCATGGAAAACTGTGTTATTATTGTGTGCAAATGATGCGCAGCGAGAGAATGTGAACCTAGCTACCTACATTAATGTTCCATTCTTATATCTTTGATCTTCTTTCCCCATATCTCTCATATTTTCCTTTTGTTTTTATGTGTTGAGATTCTTCAATCATAATGGAAGCTTTTATATATTTTTATAAATTTCATAAATAAAGAGGAAATTATTGTGAGAAAGGCCTTATGTGTACAAAAGAATTATAAATAAATTGATTAAAAAAAGGTAAAATGATTAGTTAGTTTGCTTTGTTGTGTAACTACCAAAATTTGGTCACACCTATAACAGTCTTGGTTGATCAGGGTCACATGCAGGTTCTGATCATAGGTCTTTCCCTATCCCCACCTCAATTTTTTTTTAGAAAAAAAGGGAATTAAACTTGGTGGTGCAGTCGCAAATAATTTAATTTATATATTTCTGACATAGATTAAAATCGCCCCCAGAAGTTGCATATGCAAAAGCACAGAGAATGTGCAAATGGGATAAAGAGTGGGGATCAAAACTTGTGTTGCAACGCGGTGTTAGTTGAGTCAAAGGTCCTTTCCGGCGGAGATGGTGGCAATGTTAATTATATTTCTTAGTTAAGTTGTCATATGTTTTACATGTTCTTTTATGCTGTTTTGATATCAGAAGTATGGGATAGATGATAGAAAGTAGCAGTAGAAAAATAAAGGAGAATAGAAGAAGAGATATGTATGAAAGATGGATATTTTATTCAGAATAGTAGGAGCCTTTTATAGGCAACAAGTACACAACTAGAGTAATAAAAATCACCATAAAAGAAAGAAACATAACAGTCATTAACTTAAAACTCCTTAAAAACAGAAATTGATATCCCAATAAAGTAGGACAGTTATAACCAGTAAAAACAGAATAAACCGTTACAAAACAGAAAATGTCAACAGACCCTCCCTTAAACTGATGTTTGCTAACATTCAGTTTAAAGGCTTCACTGAATTTAGCATGCAGACCCCAAGAGACCTTCTGTGCTTCATGAATGACTCTCTCTTGAGTGCCTTGGTGAAGATATCAGCAACTTGATCTTCACTCCTACAATAGATCAGATTAATTACTCCTTCATTGCTCAGATCTCTTAAGAAATAAATTTTCACATATCAACGTGTTTGCTTCTTCCATATAGCACTGGATTCTTTGAAAGTTTGATTGCTGAATTATTGTCACAAAAAATCTCAGTAGCCTCAAGTTGCTGGAATTCCAACTCTTCAAGGACTCTCCTTAGCCATATGGCTTGACAAGCACAAGCAGTTGCTGCAACAAATTATGCTTCTGTGCTTGATAAAGTGACAATAGGTTGCGTTTTAGAGAACCAAGAGACAACACCTGTGCCAAGCATGAAAACACACCCCGAAGTGCTCTTTCTATCATCATGATCTCCTGCATAATCACTATCAGTGAACCCCAATAGATTGGACTTTTCACCTTTCTTGTAAAACAGTCCAAACTCTCCTGTTCCTTACAAGTAGCGAAGGATTCTCTTAGCAGCAAGTAGATGCATTTCTGTAGGATTTTCCATGTACCTGCTAATCAAACTTACAGAATACATTATATCAGGCCTAGTTGCAGTTAGATACATTAAACTGCCCACAATTTGTTTGTAAAGTGTGCTGTTCACTTTCTTCCCTTCAGGATCTTTGTGTAACTTAAAACCACACTCAACTGGGGTGTTTACAGGATTGCAATCATGCATCTGAAATCTGTCCAAAATTTCTCCCACATATTTCTTTTGAGAAAGAAAAATTCCATCATCTGATTGCACTATTTCTATACCAAGAAAGTAGTGCATCATGCCAAGACCAGTCATTTCAAATTCATTCATCATAGACTTCTTGAATTCATCAAACATGGCAGTACAATTACCGGTAAATATAAGGTCATCGACATACAAGCATGCTATGAGCAGTTTTCCTTTTTCTTCAAATTTAACAAACAATGAATGCTCATAAGGACACTTTGAAAAATTAGAATTTATGAAATAAGACCCAATGCGACTATACCAAGCTCGAGGAGCTTGTTTTAGCCCATAAAGAGCCTTTTTTAATTTGTAAACTTTGTGCTCATTTCCTATTTTCACATAGCCATGGGGTTGATCTATGAATACATGTTCCTCCAAGTAACCATGTAAGAATGCTGACTTTACATCTAGTTGGAAAATAGGCCAAGAATTCTGTGTTGCCAATGCAACTACCAACCTGATTGTGTCATGTCTTGCAACTGGTGAAAAAACTTTTGTGTAATCAACCCCATACTGTTGCTTGTAACCCTTAGCCACCAAGCGTGCCTTGTACTTATCCACTTCACCATTTTCTTTCAATTTTGTTTTGAAAACCCACTTCACTCCTATGGTATTTTGCCCATCCGGAAGATCACACAACTCCCAAGTATCATTTCTTTCGATGGAATCAATTTCATCATCCATCGCTTTTCTCCATTTTTCTTCTTTAACAGAACTTTCAAAAGTTGTAGGATCACATTCTGAAAACAAAGCAAAATGAGTAATAGGATCTTCAATTCCCGTTACCTCATAATCAGACATCCATGCAGGCCTTCTTCTTGTACGTTGAGGTCTCTCCTCTTCAAATGTGGCTGCTAGAATTTGCTGTTCTTCTAGCTCCACTGGTTGCAGCTCTTCATCTTCATTATCTCCATCAAAATTTGTAAGAATTTGCTTTCCTGCATCTATGTTGTTTTCCCAGAATCTTTCTTCATTAAAAACAACATCACGACTAATAATGATCTTTTTAGTGGTAGGATTATAAAGCTTATATGCTTTTGACTGATCACTAACACCAAGAAAGATACATTTTTCACCTTTATCATCAAGCTTTGTTCTTTTCTGGTCTAGAATATGGGCATAAGCAACACACCCAAAAATCCTGAAATGGTCCACAATTGGTTTTCTTCCGCTCCACGCCTCCTCTGGTGTCTTATTCTTCACAGCAAATGTGGGACTTCTATTTAGAATGTGCACGCTCTAGTTAACAGCTTCAGGCCAAAAACCTTTTGAAACACCACTCTTAGTCAAAAGGCTCTGAACCATGTTGAGAATAGTTCTGTTTTTCCTCTCGGAGACACCATTTTGTTGTGGTGTGTATGCTGCTGTCAACTCCTTCCGAATTCCATGTTTTTCACAAAAAACTAGAAAATTCATTTGAACAATACTCTCCACCGCGGTCAGTTCAAAGAGACTTAATAATCTTTCCTGATTCAGTTTCAACCCGAGCTTTGAAGCTTTTAAATGAAGAGAAAGCTTTTGATTTTTCCTGTAGAAAATAAACCCAAGTTTTCCTAGAAAAATCATCAGTGAAAGTAATTAAGTACTTTTTACCTCCATTAGAAGACGGGTTTATTGGACCACAAATATCTAAGTGTACCAGTTCCAAAACACTCCTTGCTCTCCATGATTTTCCATTCGGGAATTGAGAACGATGTTGTTTGCTAACAACACATTCTTCACAGACTTGAGAAGGAGCAGTAATTTGTGGAAGGCCTGTCACCATGTCTTATTGTTCAAGGGTCTTCAATCCACTGAAGCTCAAGTGGCCATAGCGATAATGCCACAACCAAGCAGAATCGGTGACTTTGGCCATCAAACCAGATTGAATGCTTTCAATTTTCAGCGGGAATAGCCTGTTTGAACTCATTTTTACAACTGCAATGGCACCTCGAACAGGATCACAAATTTCACAAACACCTTTGCTTATAAAAATTTCATAACCTTTTTCTTGTAATTGACTAACACTTAACAGGTTACTTTTCAAATCAGGGACATAAAGCACATTAGAAATTGTTTCTACAAAACCATTCTTGGTTTTTATCTTAATATCACCTTTTCCCATCACTTTCATAGTAGAGCAATCACCAAAGCTCACAGTAGAATGGAAATTTTCATTTAAATGTGAGAAAGAGGACTTACTTCCACTCATGTGATTACTACAACCAGTGTCTACATACCAGATTTCTGCCTCGCTGTCTTTTGCATCTTCAACAGCCATCAACAGGGTTTCTACTTCTTTTTCCTCGACAAAATGTGAACTTTCCCCCTTTTCTTTAAGATTAGGCAGTCTAGTATAACATTCAGAGGCATAATGACCAAATTTATGACATCTAAAGCATTCTACCTTTGATTTTTCAGAATCTCTCCCTCTATCTTTGCCTTGAAATTGGTCATTGTTGCCTTTAGAGTTCTTGTTGAAATCTCTATTTCCTCGACCTCCCCTCCCTCTACCTCTACCTCTACCCCTTCCTCTAGAGTTGTATGAATGAGTATTGGTAGAAGCCTTCAATGCTTGCTCCTCCATTGTTGAGCTTCTGTTCATCTTTTGTTCATGGACCAGCAAGGAACTTTGAAGCTCATCAAGGGAGAGATCATCAATATCATTGGATTCTTCAATTGAGCATACCACGTAATCAAACTTTGGTGTCAATGAGCGTATAATTTTTTCAACAATGGCTGTGTCATCCATCTTTTTTCCATGAAATCGCATATTGTAAGCAATACCCAAGGTCCTTGAACAATAACTGGTTACAGATTCACCTTCCTTCATCTGAAGGACTTCAAAGTCTCTTCTCAAAGCTTGAAGTTGAGCACGTTTAACTCTTGAGGAGCCTTGATATTTTTTTTCATTGAATCCCAAATATCCTTGGAAGTATCTGTTTGTCCCGAAATTTTGAACAAACAAATGTATCTCTGATATGTCTAGGAGATACGAATCCTTTGTTATTTAATGTGGGTTCTACCTTAGTGTGAAATCTTAAGGGGAGTTCGAACAAAGAAACGTAACACGGACAAGAAACAGAACACTGATGTGTAACAATGGCCTCTGGCAAGGCCTTAACTTGCATTAAAAGAAAACGTAACTTACAAACACAAGCAACTGAGGGAATCAGTTACAGTGCCATGGATTCCTAGCCTATAAAAAGTGCAATAATCATGCGAGAAAATACAAAGAGAAACATGAAATAACAAGTAAAAATAAGCAACAGGGGTGGTCTGCCAGGTCCCTACTTTCTCTAAGCTTGCTGGTATTGTGCCTTGATCGCGACGGTGGATGCTACGGTTTTTTCAGGCTGCTTTTGAGTGTTTAGGTTGCGGACCTTTAATTTGTGGAGCTTTCTCCTATTTATAGCTTTAACCCTGGTAATCGTCTTCCTTCAAATGGCTCCTTGCAACCGCTTCTGGAACCGCTTCTTAGCCCCACGTTCTCTTGCATGAACGCTGATGGCCTTTTTCAATAACTGCTCAAGGTGACGTGGCTGCTAGCACCTGATAAATAATAACCAAAAGTAAACTTGCATCTCGAATTTCCTTATTCCAAGGCTGTTCATTTCGAACACAAAAGGAAATTTCTAGTTCCTCAAGCTATCATGTTTTCGAACTGAGATCCTCTTCGAACCTTCTTACTCGACGCAAAGGAATCCATCCGCATAGGAGTTTCTTCTCGAGTATGACCATTTTCTTTTTGTTCGAGCCATCGACCACTTAGACTTTCTTGACTACCGTCCATCTTGGTCACTGTGCATGAGACTGCTTCCCATTGGTTCATGAAAATGACTTCCTCAGAGTTATCGAAGTTCTTCTCCTATAAAAGGCATGACCTCAGGGAGAATGAACATTACCTTCATTTGTTCTTATGGAGAGGCTCTTGGTATTGGCTGTCCTGTACGGCCTGAAAGTTCCAATTCTTTTGGATTTTAGACCGTCAGGGTGTCCAACACTAAAGGTCACTTCAACAAGGACCAAGACTTCAGGTCGAACAACACAACCAACTTACTAGGCCTTAGACTCCTGCAAGGTCTGGTATCACTTCCACCTCCTTGATTCCAGCTTCAACAATGGGGTAGGAAATCACATGCTTGCTCTGCGCCCAGTCTTCTGATCTTGGAGGGTGGGAGAAGGAAGGGAAGAGGAAGGTGCTGAGGAAGAAAAGGTCAAAGAAGAGGATGATGAAGATGAATGGTCGAAGGCTCTGGATTATTTGGAAGATCCAAGCTTCGAATCTCTCCTTCTCAACCTTCGATCTTCTGGTGCCTTCCCCTTCCGATGACATGACACTGGCAGGGATCGTCGAAGATCATTGCCCTCTTCAGCTCGAGGCAAATATCTGCCAAAATAACTTAGGGCATAGGCATGCAGTTCGAATAGCGAAAACTTAGCTTTAGGAAATCAGTTTATTGTATTTACTTTTACATCAATGAGATTCTCTTTGATTGGCAACTTGTTTAGCCACTTCGAGTCTATTTATATAATTTCTATGCTTTCTCTCTTCGAACTTTTATATAGCTTTCCACCTCGAAGTTCCATTTCGAATTTAATTTAATCGCCCAACAGATGCCCCCCAAAATGCATAGCTTCGAGCAGTTTTAGAAGCTTATGCATTTTTACACGTGTCAGTTTCACACTAGCTTAGAAACATTTAATGTTTCTTTTTCTCTTTCCCACGATCCCATGGACTGAGAACTCTTGGGCTTCCACTATCGTCAGTTGGGCTTGTAACCGCCAATGACCTTTGGTTTTCCCTCCTTTACTTTGCAACAGCTCATCACTCTTCTCTCAGCTCTTTACCTTCCCCCCCACGTCTTTTAGCTCTCAGCTTCAAAAAATCCCTGCTTTCCTGGATTTCTTCACTATTTCTTGCTTCCTTTTGCTCTCACCACTTCAATGGCGTCTTCTTCTCTTACCCTAACTTTCCCAAGTGAAAAGTATCAAGTAGCTTGCTCGACTCCTCTTGCAGCTGAAAATGGCAAGACCATTGTCAGAGACAACGATACTTTCGTATCGGAACCTGAGGCTACTGAAGAGAATCTGAAGGTATGGGGTTCCAGCGTCATCATTCCTGCCAATGTAGATGGCATTCGTATGGGTTTTCTTGGCCCCTATGAGTTCCCTTCTAGGACTGTTGATTTCCAAGCCTATCAAGCTCTGTATCCATCAGAGAAGATTCTGGCTTTCACCAATATTGTTCGAGCTGATGTAGCTAAACCAGAGAGGCAAGCCTTCAGGTTTTCTCCTATGGTGAACAAGAAAGCCTATTTCAGCTGGTTGGACAAGGTGTAACCCGTGAAGGAGAAGTTGTGGAAGGAGTTGAGCATCTTTGATCTGATTCAACTCTCCAGATTGCTCATCTAATACGACTTCGACCTCATTCTTGCTGCGCTGCCCTTCTGGGATCGAGGTACATGTACTTTCTTTCTTCCCTGTGGAATGGTTACTCCTACTTTGTTAGATGTTGCTGTTATAACTGGACTCGAACCCCGTGGGGAAACCTATCTTCCCAATACCAAACCCTCTGATCATGAGTATGAAGGTGTTGACACTAGTAAAATGACCTTCCAAGCCTTCATCACTAGTAACCATAACAAAGAATCCCCTGATGTCTCTGAGAAGGAACACATTGCCTTCCTTTGGCTTTGGTTAGCAAACTTTGTGTTTTGTGTTAGGTCTCTTCAAGTTCCCCAGGGCCTTTACCCTTTAGCTGTCTGCCTCCATGAAGGCAGAAAAATTAATTTAGCTAAGTTACTCCTTGGCCATTTGTATCTTTGCCTTTCTGATGTCTTAAGTTTTTACAAGCTGTCCAAACCACTAAGTGGCTTCTATGGCCCTTTCTGGCTCCTTGACTACTGGCTTCGAGCCATGTTTCCAAAGGACATCAAACTTCCTCGTGAGGTCTCCAACATCTTCGAACCCACAGGCAAGAATTTAAACCTCACCATCCTTTGTCCTCCTGCCGAAGAACTGGGTCGAGTCAAGGCATGCATGTCATATTTCTTCGACCAAGACAAGTTTGATGACACCCTCACACCTTATGCCAAAAGAACTCTTGGCCCCAGATGGGTTCACCAACCCTTAGTGAGCATGTATCCTGCTGATCAAGCTGCTCAAGATCAAAGGTGGAGTGAAATCCTTAGAAATCAATTGATATTTCCCCACTATGATCAGACCATCCCCTGCCTGATGCATTATCAGCCAACTCTTGTGGCTAGGCAGTTTGGTCTTTGCCAAGACATCCCTGTTCCTATTTTTAAAGGGCATAACATTGCTCCTTGCACTTCGATGAATGAAGTCATCTTGAGGATCGGAGAATTCGAAGAGACCAAACCACCTTACGTGCCTACCGACTTTACTCCTGCAAATTACTGCACTGCCGCCTTCGACCATTGGTGGCGCAACTCTTATAAAGAAATGGCATGCTCGAAAGAAGATTGTTTCAAGCGTGTCATTCTTGAGCAAGAGTATCCAGAACCAGTGAAACAAAAAAGACAAGGTATTATGAGTAAAATTACCTTTGACTTTTTTACTTGCTCTATTTGCATCTCTTTGACTTTGCGTTGTGATCCTTTTTAGCTTCGAAAGACGTTGGGGATTCCTCAGAATCTAAGAAGTCAAAGGTCACTAAGAAAGGCAAGAAGGCGGCTTCGACTGATACAGATGGGGCTTCTAAGGCTAAGAAGAGGAAGCCTCGAAAAGATAAATTTACCCTTCTGATGTTTATTCGAACTCCGTGGCAGGCTCAGGCTCAGGATAAATTGACTTCGAAGCCTCCCACTCATAAAGCTCCTAGTACTTCGAGGAAAAGGAAAATTCCTGCTGCTACTACTTCTGAAAAAGAAGCACAAACTGTTCCTATCCAAGCTCAAACCACTGATACTCAGGGTGGTGACCCTTCGAACAAAGAGCCTACGACTGCCTCTAAGCAAGGAACCACTCTCCCTGTTTTGGACGAGACCACTAGGCTCGAAACCAATGAGCTTGGCTCCTCCCTTAACCCCCAGACCACCAAGGTAGATACTTCAACTTTCAACTTGTTGAAACATCTTCGAGCTTTTCATTCGAGCTTTCTCTTTCTTGCAGGAAACCATTCCAAAAGAAGAAACTCAAACATGCTGATCCAAATGTCAAGCATTCCTGGAAGGCTAACAATGTGGTAAGACTTGGCCTTATCTTTTCTTGTGGCTACCTTCGATATTCTCTGCTAACTTAGTCTTTTATCTTCAGATATTGTCAGATTCGACCCACCAAGGAAGCTCTACAGGTTCTAGCTCTTCCAGTATAGATACCTTTTAAAATTATCTTCCTCTTACTATGCAATATCCTGGGTCGAACTGGATTCTAAGATTTGAGACTGCAGGGGGTCAAACCACCAATGAGGATCGGGAAGTCACTTCTCCTGACCATTCTGAAGGTCATACTCAAGAAGAGGAGGAGGAAGGAGGAGAAGAAGAGGGTCATGCTGAAGATTCTAAGCAAGAACAAGAAGAAGAAGCCTCTGATGACTCCATTGATGACGGTGATGTGACCATCACCAAGATAGTCAAAGTTGCTTCAGCGAAGGGAAAGGCAGTAGTGCAGCCTGAGGGGACCACCTCTGAGAAAGAACCTGAGAGAATTGCCCTTGCAGGCAAAAACACTGAAGGTGTTCCTGACCCTAAGGTTGCTGAATCTTCTCAACTTCAAATTACTCAAGAGTGCCAACAAGATGATGGTTCGACCATGGCGAAAACTCAAGAGCAAGAAGGTGATCAGAATCCTCAAAGTGAAGTACCTTCGACCCCGTATTTTACTACCCATGAAAATGTTGATGAGGGCCTTGATCAAATGCCTCCTGTTGGTACCTCTGCACAAACCACTCCAAAGGAAACTGAGATCCCACAGGTTGCTCTTGCCTCGAACCCTAAACAGCAAGAACCTCAGGTTTCAAAAGAGACTGAAATTTGAACCAATGCTTCTGCTTCGACTCCAATTCAGCAAGAACTACAAGTTCCTTCTCCTACCAAGGTTTCTGCTCCAGAGGTCGATCTTGAGACTTTCAATAAATGGCTCGAAGATGATCCACTCTTCATTATTAACAGGTTGTTGGCAGGGTCACTTCCTGCTGCTTCAGCAAGCCGCAGTGCTAAAACTTCTGAGTCCAGCACCCATCATCGCGTTCAGGGGTTGATAAGTAAACTTCATCATTTGGCTTTCTCTCAAGACCTTATAGAAGTCCTAAATGATGAACTTGACAAGGAAATCAGAGAGGTTCTGACTGAATTGAAAGCCACTTCTGAAGATATGCCTGTTGAGTTGGATGAAGCTGTTGGAGCATTCTATGCCTGGTATGACACTTTTACTGAAACTATTAACAAGCTTCATGCCAACGAAACCAAACAGGATGAGATTATCAATCAAGAGGTCACTCTGAAGAACAAATTGATGGAACATAAAACCCAATTCGAAGCATGTTCTACAACTTTGGGGCAAGGTACTGAACAACTTGGGATAATGGACTTGGCGATCGAAGAGCTGCAGAGGAAAGTGGCCACAAAGGTTAAAGAAAGAAACATTCTTTCTGCGGCTGTTGAACAAGGTTGAAAGCGTCAGGAAGACCTAAAGAAAGTGGCCAAGGTTGATTCCGGCGAACTGCTTAATTGTTATAGAAATTTGAAGGTAACGCAGAATGACCATGCCACCCTCGAAGCCACTCTTGAAAAGGCTAAGAAGGAATACCTCGACTTCAAGACCAAGAATTTATTTTAAGGCACTTTCCTTGTTTTCTTTAGAGCACCTCTTTTGATTTTGATTAATTTGTATTGGCCACGTTTGGCCCAGACTCCGTTATTTATTCAGGACGAATTTTCACTTCATGTATGATTGGTTTATATTTCTTTAAATTTTGCCATTTATGGCTCGAATCACACAACTCGAAGTAACGTCCCGAATAGTGTAGGCGTTATTTGATAACACCTTTTCTACTTCGAATGGTCCCTCCCAAACAGGGGTCCACTTACCGAATCTTGGTGACTTCTTTCCTAAAGGTAACTGCACTTTCCAAACCAAATCACCTTCTTGGAAATTCTTACTACTAACTCTTCGATTATAAAAACGAGCCACTCTTTCCTTTTGCTTGACTATATTTTCTAATGCAACTAATCTTTCTTTGTCAAGCGTATCTAATTGATCAAACATTAGGCTAAGATAATCTTGAGTAGGCAATTCGTGTTGCCTCTGGATTCGAAGAGACTCAAGGTTAACCTCTAAAGGCAAGACAACCTCATGCCCATACACCAACTTATATGGGGAAGCATAGTGGCATCTCTTGGGGAATTTTGATATGCCCATAATACTTGGCTAAGTGTTTCATGCCAATTTCTGGGTTTATGCCCTATGTGCTTCTTAATCAAACCTATCAAAATCTTATTAGTGTCCTCGACCTGACCATTTGCTTGTGCATAGTAAGGTGTAGAAGTAAGAAGTTTAATTTTTTTTGGACTCGACATATTGGGCCACTTTCTTCCCTGTAAACATGGTCTGTTGATCTGTGGTTATGGTTTCAGGAATACCAAACCTATGGACTATGTATTCTTCTATGAAGTCTATTACCTCTCTTTGGCCCACATCTTTTAGGGGAATAACTTCGACCCACTTAGTGAAGTAATCTACCCCTACTAAAATGAATTTGTACCTTTTCGAAGAGGGAGGATGAATCATACCTATTAGGTCGAGGGCCCAACCTCGAAATGGCCAAGGCTTGATTATGGAGTGGAGTTCTGCTGCAGGAGCATGATGTAAGTTGCCATGCTTTTGACATTCTTCGCATCCTTTCGCAAAGTCGTGACAATCCTTCAACATAGATGGCCAAAAATAACAATACCTCAGCAACGTCCACTTCATTTTCTCCCCTGCTTGGTGAGCTCCACATATGCCTTCATGTACTTCTTCCAAGGCCAGATATGCTTCCACTTCTCCCAAACATCTGAGCAAGTTCCCCCCACTTGATTTCTTATACAACTCATCTCCCAGAATAGTGTAATTCAGAGCCCTAAGTTTGACCTTTCTTTTGACCGGTTGTGATGCATCCCTTAAATAATCCACTAGGGGCTTTCTCCAATCTGAGGGAGTTAGCGCATCTAAATTCCAAACCACTCTCTCCTCTTTTGTTAACGGAGTTTTGGTTTCGATTAAGTTTTCGAAGAATTCTGGTTTAACTTTGTAACCAGAAGCAATTTGGGCTAATTTGTTAGCCACTTCATTCTGGATTCGAGGCATGTGTTCCAGAATTACTTCTTCGAAATGGTTTAACAAACCCTTAGCTCTGGTAAAATACTTTGCCAACTTCGAGCTAGAGCATTTGTAAATCCCTTTCAATTGATTTATGACCAATTGAGAGTCCCCTATTACGTGGACATGGGACACTTCGAGGCTTAACAACAGTTCGAGCCCGACAATCAATGCTTCATACTCGATTTCGTTGTTCGAGCAGTCCCCATTGATCCTAAACATTACTTTGGTTATCACCTCTTTAGGGGACACTATCAGCATGCCAATGCCGCTTCCTTTAAGATGTTTAGAATCGTCGAAGAATAACTTCCAAGGCTTGATTCCTAAGAAGTTAACTTCTTTGATTTTAACCGTAGGGAGTTCGGCTAAGAAATCAGCAAGGGCTTGCCCTTTTACAGCTTTTAAAGGTAAATACCTTAAAGAGAATTTTGTTAAAGCTAAAGCCCATTTCCAAATCTGCCATGAAGTATTGGCTTGATTAACATGTACTTAATTACATCAAAATGTGAACTTACAAAAACCTCTGCAGGTTTCAGATAATATTTAAGTTTCGTACATGAAAAGTAAAAGCATAAACATAACTTCTCTAAAGGTGAATACCTTTTCTCTACATCACTAAGGCTTCTACTTAAAAAATAAACTACTCTTTCGAAGCCACAATAATCCTCTTGGGCTAACATACTACCCAAGGTCTCTTCAGATGTAGAAATGTATAGTCGAAGTGGTCTTCCTCGAACTGGGGCAGTCATTACTGGAGGTTCAGCTAAGTATTCTTTAATTGAATCGAACGCCACTTGGTGCTCCTCCTTCCATTCGAATTCTTCCCCTTTCTTTAACTTGACTAAAGGGAAAAAATCCTTGTCTTTCCTGACAGGTTCGAAATGAACCTCCTTAGGTAATTTTTCTTCCCCAACAAACTCTGCAACTGTTTCTTATTCGTTGGGGGTCTCGTGTTAATGATTGCTTGAGTTTTGTTCGCATCAACTTCGATCCCTTGCTGCTGAACTAAGAAACCCAATAAGTTTCCTGCAGATACCCCAAAGGCGCATTTCAAAGGATTCATCTTCAAACCATGCAACCTCATCCTCTCGAATGAACATCTCAGGTGTTCCAAATGCTGAGCTTTGGTTTCGACTTGACCACTACATCATCTATATAAACCTGCATAAATTCACCAATAAAATCATGAAATATCATGTTCATGGCCCTTTGATACGTGGCCCCAACATTTTTTAATCCGAAAGGCATCATTACCCACTCGAAGGTACCCAATGCCCCAGGGAAACGAAATGCAGTTTTGGAAATATCTTCTTCTGTAATAAAAATCTGGTTATAACCAGAATAGCCATCGAGCAGGCTCAACATTTTGTTTCCTGCTGCTGAATCAATTAACATGTCAGCTATAGGCATTGGATATTCATCCTTTGGTGTTGCCTTGTTAAGATTCCTGAAATCAATACAAACCCTCAACTTGCCATTTTTCTTAACGACTGGCACAATATTAGAGAGCCAATTTACA
This sequence comes from Sesbania bispinosa, assembly GCA_026901365.1. Lineage (NCBI taxonomy): Eukaryota > Viridiplantae > Streptophyta > Magnoliopsida > Fabales > Fabaceae > Sesbania > Sesbania bispinosa. The sequence goes on from QLOH01000301.1 coordinate 765,921, forward strand.
TACCTGGTTGTTCTTATGAACTTGGCTTTAAGGAGTCTTTCGATCTCCTCTTTGATCTTTGAAACCACTTCTGGTGCGAACCTTCGAGGAGGCTGCTTTACTGGTTTCCTCCCAGGCAATGTTGGTAACCTGTGCTCGACCAAGGCGCGATCCAATCCTGGCATTTCTTCGTAAACCCAAGCAAAACAGTCTTTGTATTGCTTCAGAATTTCGATCAACTGTGGCTTGATTTCTGGATCTACTTTAGCACTACTGAAGGTTGGTCTTTGATTTTCGGTCGTTCCCAGATTCACTTCTTCGAGTTGATCTTGTGCTTCAATCCTGGGAACTTTCTCATGGCCGTATTTGACATCTTGAGTCTCTTCATCATATATGAAATCCAGTCGAACTGGATCTCCCTCTCGAGCTTGCATCTGTTTGTGATGATCCTCACTTCCCTTTGTTGTTTCTTTCATTATATTCGAAGGGACTTTGCATTTAGATTCGGCCACATAGGTCGCTACTTTCTTGATAAATATTCCTAGGCTTTCCATGAATCACCCAATATTTTTAAGGCCGTATTAATGTCGACCTCCCTCTTCAATGTAAATCATTTAATAGGATCTAACCTCACTGAGTGAGGCACCTTGGCTGAGTGGATGGCTAATTTTGAATCAAGCTCATAAGGACTAATATAAGCCAAGTTCTTGTCGAAATCCATCTCCACCAATCCCTGCTCTACAGTATAAACTGTTTGGTCTGCTTCGACCACAATAGGATTCCCTTATTGATCCCATAAGAACAATTTCTGATGAACAGTAGATGGAGCAGCCCCTATGCCATGTATCCATTCTCTTCCTAACAACATATTAAAACTGGCCTTTGTTTGAATCACCTCAAAAATAGTGGTTCTCATCTGGCCACCAACCATAAAATCCAATGCCACTATACCTTCTGAACCTGATGATTTACCTGCAAAATCAATAATTACAATGTTATGCGGAAGAAGGTCTTTATTGGTCTTGCCCAATTTGTCGAAGGTTGTCTTTGGTAAGAGGTTGATGGCTGCTCCTCTATCAATAATTACCCTATTGATAGGGCTCCATTCGACCATTGCTTTGATGTATAATGGCTTCATATGAGCCATGTCTCCTGGGGCAGGTTTTGTTATGTTGACCACTTCTTTATTGGTCTCCTCTTCTGCTTGATTTAACATGACAGAAGTTTGGAGGCTATCGTCCTCGAAGTCTTCTTCGTTCTCCAATCTTTGCACCTACTGAGCAAATTCAACTGGTAAGATCGAAACGATTCCACAAATTTCCTGAATCGAATCAGGGAATCCCGATTCGAACTCTTCAGTGAGAAGATCATCCTCTTCCATATCTTTTACCTTTGCAGCATTAATTTGCTCGCGCAAATCATGTTGAGCCTTTGATGATGAGGCTTCAAATCTTCTCTTAAGTTTCTGGGGCGTCTTGGCGCATTCAGCCTCTATCTGCTCCATTCTGGCCCTATATAGTCTTTGGGCCCTGCGCCATTGAGTTCTTGTCATCGAACCCTTAGCCTTAGAGTATTGGCTGAAATGGTACCAACTCTCACGGGGTGGTCGAACCTCTTTAGATGGCTTGACCATTGTCTCTTTTCCTTTTGAGGTGTGGGAAGCTCCTGCTTGTTGTGCCACAGGTTGCCATTTAGTTTGGCCCTTTGGCTTAGCTGGAACCTGCCTGACCCATTGATTAGAAAGTACCTTTGGGGGAGGGAAAAGGTATTCTCTTGGATGGGCATGCCTCTGCCCGTTCCTTTCATTGCTTTGTACATCTTTTGCCCCTCTTCATACTTCTGAGGTCCCAATCTCTGCTTCAGCTGATGCTTCTTATTCGAAGCCTCCTCAAAAGTTTTGGTAGAATCTGAGTCGAACACTGCACTGCACCTGGGGCAGAGCATCACATGCCTATTTTCATTCTGCTTCCTGCTTAGGTACTCCATTATGGTCTCATCAGCTGAAGGATAAATGTCCTTTATCTTCTTCTCAAACTCATCAATAGCCATATCAGTGGCCCTTGCATTCACTGGTTCGACCTCCACCATGTTGATTTCCAGGGGTTCGACGTAATGGACCTTGTTGTCGAATGGATCTGTGTCGACTTTCATTGTGCCTTTCATCTTCTCTTCGAACTTCAACCTTCCTTCAGACATAGCCTTCTGGATCAAATCCCTGAAACGAACACAATGATTAGTTAAATGGCCATACACATTATGATAATTGCAATATTTTCTTCCCTTTCTCTGTTAGAGCGTAGGGATTTTATGATCATCACTTAGGATGATTTGTTTATCTTTCAGCAAAATATCAAAAATTTGGTCAGCCTTAGACACATCGAAACCATATGCTAGTTTCTTAGATTTATCATTCGAAGGTGAGCTAGACACCTCTTTTGCAGGCTTAAGTGAAGGGCAAACATAGGATGGCCCAGGTTTTAGCTCGGCCACGTTGACTTCATTTTCCTTAGTATCACTGTTCGAATCGCTCTCATTATTGTAAGCCTCTATGTAGGCTATCTTATTCTTTTTTCCTATTCTTTCGAACTTCTTATATTTGGCCTTCTCAGCCTTTATCTGCTCTATTTTTCTGACTCTGTCAGCCAATTGAGCCATATCCCGAACAGGGAGGTTAATAAGCTTCTTTCGAATAAAGAACTCGAGCCCTCTAGTGGCTATCTGAACCAATTCATGTTCAGGAACAGGGGTGAAACACCTAGCTTTAGACTGTCTGAACCTATTCAGATAGTCTTTTATGGCCTCATTGGGTGATCTCTTGATACCCATCAAATCCATCAGACTAACCTTACTTTCGCCTCTGAAGAATTGTTCATGGAAGGCTCTTTCCAACTTGATCCAATTCTGCATCGAGTTTGGAGTAAGGGTGGTGAACCAAGTAAATGCATTCTTGGTTAGTGAACTTGGGAAATATTTCATTTTTAGCAGTTCATCATTGGCTAAATCTCCACACTCTATTTGGTACCTAGCCACGTGTTCCACTGTGGATTCTCCTATTTCTCCTACGAACTTGGAGAATTTTGGAACTTTAAGTCCTCTGGGCAATTCTGCCCTTAAGACATCATGGGGAAAGGCTGAAACAAAGTAAAGCTGATTTGCATAGCCTACATTGAAACCATGCCTATTCAATACTTGTTCGACCATGTTTGCAACATTGTGTTGCCCCCAAGGTTCATTTGTCTTACTCTCTCGACCACTAGATCAGGGTCTTGGTTTCGAGCCACGATCACTGGTCGTGCTCTACCTGGCTCATTTACGTCTGGTTCGACTTGAGGCTCTCTTTGAATAGCTTCTTGTCCTTTGAAGCCCTCTGTTTCAGATCCATTACCAAATACCTCAGCTATCCTACCCATTTGCCTAGCCAACAACTGATAGTTTTGGTTGGTAGTTGCAACCAGTGGCGTTATCACTGTGGCCATCTGGTGAGTTAGCATGTTAACCATGTCATGGTTACTCTTATCCATTTGTTGCCTCATAGACTGCAAGGCAACATTGGTAAAAGGTGCAGATCCAGGTTGGTTTGACCACATTTCTGGTGAACCTCTATTGTTCCTGGGAACAATGTATGTTGCTAACGGATTAGTATACACACTTTGAGGCATCCCTAAGGTTGCTATCATGTTCTGGGCTTGAAAACCAGGATGTGGTCCTTCAGCCCTGAGGGTTTCATATGCCCTTACTTGGCTAACTACATGTTCTTCTGCCTGTGGGAGAGTACCAACAGGTACTTCATCATTTGTGTATCTCCCTATACCCCATTGAGAAGTTTGACCCGCATGTTGGCCATCAAGGGGTGGCTCATTGGTTGAGGAACTTCCTGAGGAATGTCCAGAACCACCTTTGTTCTTACTAGTCATAGTTCTCTTACCACTCCTAAGATTCATGCAACACTATACAGGAGGGTCCGATTGGGCGTGCCAATTTGTTTGTCCCGGAATTTTGCACAAACAAATGTATCTCTGATCTGTCTAGGACGAGATACGAATCCTTTGTTATTTAATGTGGGTTCTACCTTAGTGTGAAATCTTAAGGGAAGTTCGAACAAAGAAACGTAACACAGACAAGAAACAGAACACTGATGTGTAACAATGGCCTCTGACAAGGCCTTAACTTGCATTAAAAGAAAACGTAACTTACAAACACAAGCAACTGAGGGAATCGGTTACAGTGCCATGGATTCCTAGCCTATAAAAGGTTCAATAATCTGCGAGAAAATACAAAGAGAAACATGAAATAACAAGTAAAAATAAGCAACAGGGGTGGTCTTCCAGGTCCCTACTTTCTCTAAGTTTGCTGGTATTGTGCCTTGATCGCAACGGTGGATGCTACGGCTTTTTCAGGGTGCTTTTGAGTGTTCAGGTTGCGGACCTTTGATCTATGGAGCTTTCTCCTATTTATAGCTTTAACCCTGGTAACTGTCTTCCTTCAAATGGCTCCTTGCAACCGCTTCTGGAACCGCTTCTTAGCCCCACGTTCTCTTGCATGAACGTTGGTGGCCTTCTTCAATAACTGCTCAAGGTGACGTGGCTGCTAGCACTTGATAAATAATAACCAAAAGTAGACCTGCCTCTCGAATTTCCTTATTGCAAGGCTGTTTATTTCGAACACAAAAGGAAATTTCGAGTTCCTCAAGCTATAATGTTTTCGAACTGAGATCCTCTTCGAACCTTCTTACTCGATGCAAGGGAATCCATCCGCATAGGAGTTTCTTCTCGAGTATGACCGTTTTCTTTTCGTTCGAGCCACCGGCCACTTAGACTTTCTTGACTACCGCCCATCTTGGTCACTGTGCATGAGACTGCTTCCCATTGGTTCATGAAGATGACTTCCTCAGAGTTATCGAAGTTCTTCTCCTATAAAAGGCATGACCTCAGGGAGAATGCAACATTACCTTCATTTGTTCTTATGGAGAGGCTCTTGGTATTGGCTATCCTCTACGACCTGAAAGTTCCAATTCTTTTGGATTTCAGGTCGTCAGGGTGTCCAACACTAAAGGTCACTTCAACAAGGACCAAGACTTCAGGTCGAAAAGCATAGCCAACTTACCAGGCCTTAGCCTCATGCAAGGTCTGGTATCACTTCCACCTCCTTGGTTCCAGCTTCAACAATGGGGCAGGAAATCACATGCTTGCTCTGCGCCCAGTCTTCTGATCCTGGAGGGTGGGAGAAGGAAGGGAAGAGGAAGGTGCTGAGGAAGAAAAGGTCAAAGAAGAGGATGATGAAGATGAAGGGTCCAAGGCTCTGGATTATTTGGAAGATCCAAGCTTCTAATCTCTCCTTCTCAACCTTCGATCGTCTGGTGCCTTCCTCTGCCGATGACATGACACTGGCAGGGAGCGTCGAAGATCATTGCCCTCTTCAGCTCGAGGCAAATATCTGCCAAAATAACTTAGGGCATAGGCATGCAGTTCGAATAACGAAAACTTAGCTTTAGGAAATCAGTTTATTGTATTTACTTTTACATCAATGAGTTTCTCTTTGATTGGAAACTTGTTTAGCCACTTCGAGTCTATTTATATAATTTCTATGCTTTCTCTCTTCGAACTTTTATATAGCTTTCGGCCTCGAAGTTCCATTTCGAATTTAATTTAATCGCCATACAGTATCTTTGCAAAGAATAGTTTCAAGGATAGAACGATCAATGACTTGAAACAAATAATTCTTGGCTTTCAAGTCTTTCAATTTCATCGCATCAAGCTCCTTTTGTTGTGCATCTGTAAGGGCCTCGCCACCTTCTGGTGTTGCCACACCATCTACAATAACCTATCAATACTCCTTGGATCTCAAGAGATTCTCCATCATCATGCTCCAATGGTCATAATGACCATCAAATCGTGGAATGGCTGGCTGCACAAAGTTTTCGGAAGCCATCGGTGGGATAATTATTCTCTTCTCTCCTTTTTCACACTCTCGGACTACGGTCTTTTACTCTCGACCTTTCACTCTCGCATATTTACTCTTTGAATGTGCTACTCTTAATCAAGCTCCTGATACCACTGATAGAAAGTGGCAACAGAAAAATAAAGGAGAATAGAATAAGAGATATGTATGAAAGATTCAGAATAGTAGGAGCCTTTTATAGGCAACAAGTACACAACTAGAGTAATAAAAATCACCATAAAAGAAAGAAACATAACAGTCATTAACTTAAAACTCCTTAAAAACAAAAACTGATATCCCAATAAAGTAGGACAGTTATAACCAGTAAAAACAGAATAAACCGTTACAAAACAGAAAATGTCAACAATAGAAAGAGCATTTTCAATTAACAATAAAGACAAAAAACTAGACCGATAGAGATAGAGCTGACAATTCGGGTTATTCAGGATTCAACACATTCCAACTTCTAATGTGAGTAGCGGATTTTTGTGGGTCACACTATAAAATCCAAGAGTTATTCAGGTTTTTAAAATAAAAGCTTGGACCTTACATTTTTATGGGTAGTCCAGTTTTCTGTCAGTTTTGTGAGCTATCTTTTTTGCGGATAATGATCTTTATCGGACCGTGCTAAAAACTCCATAAGTTATTTAGGTTTCTAAATTAAAGACTTGAACCTACATTTTTTCGAATCAACTCGGTCAAGTTAGCTCATCTTGCCAGCTCTAGTTAGAGAGATTCGAAAAAGAAGCCATATATAATACTTAAATGTTTTTTTTTGTGTGAGTGTGCAAATATTACTCCCTATTTAAACATTACTAACCACACTCTTAGAAATGGGTGAAAGTCTTAATTGTAATTAAATCCCTATCAAGAATGTCCCAAGTTGTACATGGATATCTATGATTAATACAAAAAATCACTACATATATTTATGAGCTTATGAAAAAATTAAGAAAAAAAACTAGAGTCGACAAATAAATGTTTAATTCTACAATGAATTATAGGATGATATTTTTAAAAAAAAATTAAATGAGAGAATTAATTTTAGAAAATGAATTTTTTTAGGATAAATATATATATATATATATAATAAGATGAGAGGCTTGTTTTTTTTATTACTTTTGTTTACTACCGATCAATATTTCATTATTAACTTTCATTTCTGTAAAAAGATAATATTAATAACTAAAAAAATTTTTGGGACATGGAATAAAATTTTATTAAAATTTTGAAGTCTTGTAGACTAAGAGTATGTTTGATTTAGCGTTGTGTTGGTGAGAAATCCAAACTTGAGTTTGGTCAGTTTAAACGCTAAACCAAACACACGCTAAAACTTGTACTTTATTATTCTTACCCTTTTCAGGCAGATTATAACAACTAAAAAGTCACGTTTTCTAACCAAAACTTCATTAACTTTTAGAATTTGTCTATAGTGGACCATGATCTATGTGATTTAGAATGTAAAAATATAGTAATTTAATTTTTTTTATCATCAAATTCAACGCTCATTTTATTAATATTTGATGTTAAACCTGTTTTCATTTACTTTTATGAAATATTGGTTTAAAATACTAAAAACCCAAATTGATAGTACCATATAATGTTGAACTTTCTCTCTTCAACTTTAAATTGATAGGTACTCAATGAAACTAACATAGGTTGCATTGTAAGTTCACATTTTCCTTTAAATTAAACTTAAATAGTCATATAAAGACCATTATAAAATTATTCATTCACTTGTAGTAACCGGTAAAATGTAGACTGGACTAGATGGACCAAATTTTGTTTGGTCCACCCTAAAATCACCCTAACTTTTATTCTTTGTATAATTTTTGTATGACTCAATTTAAATTAACTTCTAATTTATAGAATGTTTTCATAAGAGGTGAGTATTTAAAAAAACTTTTAAGTTTAGAGACATTTAGAGAAGTTAGATGAGAGAGTTTTTAAAAAAAGTTGAGGTAGATACATTAATTTCATCTTATGAAATAAGTTAAATTCATTTTACCTTCTTAATTTATTTTATTTTTTACCCTAAAAGTGCTTTTTTTAAATAAAAATTAAGATGAAATTTTCCTAATGGAGTACCAATGGTACCCTTACTCATAATACAAAATTCACCAACCCTTGTTGGGTTGAAACTCAAAATTTTACTAAGTTATAAGATATCAATATTTTCGAATGCAAAGACATATGAAGAGAGATTCGAAAACTGTTGCTATCTTTGTATGGAAGTTATTGGAAGTTACCATTCATAGACAAGTGTCAAGACCTCAAGCCGTCAGTTATTTGGCGAATAGAAAACCGTTGCTATCTTTGTATACATGTCACACTTAGAAATTTGACACCTCAATTAGGCTTGTAAACGTGTCAAAATCTAGTTAGTTAGCCCTTAGGATAAAAATCTATATATAGGCAAAATTTTGATGTAATAAAGGTTGGATTTCATTTTACTCAAATCTCTGAAAACACCCAACGTCCAGACTTGTGAGTGACTAAGAGGTTAATAAGGAGATCAAGTATATGTATCAATTCTCTTTTCATTAATGCAATCTACATTTTACACTTTTGTTTTCTTTGATTACTTCTTGCATTTAAATTCCTGCAATTTTTCTTTTCTCTTTGTTTACTTTTGCATCTAAGTTTCTGCATTTTACTTTCAGTTTTTCTTTACTGCATTTACTTTAATTTTCTTTTCCAGTTTTGAATCTTTACATTCATTCTTCTTTTCTCTTTAGAATTCTACTTTATTCTTCATTCTTACTTTTTCAAATTCACCCCTACGCATAAGTGAATAATTCAAATTTCTGTTACTTGTTGAATGCAATTTCTGAGTAAACCTATTTCTAAAAAAGAACTTTTAGAGGATTTAGATTCTAGTCCCAAATTATACTTTCAGAGTCAAGAAAGTTTTCGAACTTGATTGAAAATTTTCACAACAAACACCCATATTACAAATTGAATAACAGATCAAATAAAAAAAAATAAAATCACCTACTACATTGAGAAAAACAAAATAATCATTGGGTAGGACATCCAAACATAAAAGGAAAAAGAAGCTTCAATTACATTTGCCTTAATCCATAACCAAGTTCTACTTAGAATATGATCCATAATCATATCTAAGTCCCATCTGTCAATTTAAAAGATAATAACATTCCTAAATAGCCAAATAGACCACATACAAGCAAACTAAATTGTGTACCATATCATCCTTTTCTAGTTCCCACAAACCAAACTAGAATGCTGGAGAAAATGCAATTCCACATAAGCTAGGAGTACCAGAGAAACTCCTAACCATTAATAGCAAAGCATCCACACACAACAAAACCATTTACACATAAAAAACAAATGAGAAGTTGTTTCAACCTCTTCGTTGCAAAGATGATAACAAATATCTTTGTTAGATATAAAAAAAATTATTTTTCGCGAATTACTTTTTGTGGGGAACTGATCCAGAATTTCACACCAAACACAAAGGGAAACTTTCAACGGAAAAAATTTGGACCAAATATTGTAGTATAACACCCTATCGTAATGATCTTCCTTCCTTTGAAAAACCTGGTACGCTATTTTAACGGAGAATAAACCAATTGCCTCATGTTTCTACCTATAACAATCTACACGAGACATCTTAGGAACAAATTAATTGATTAGAAAAAGAAAATCCTATAAAATATTGGATTCCGATACAAATAAAGGTATGCACCAATTAAAATTCCGAGACCATCTCACTCCATCCTAAAAACTTACCTCACTGATTTTTTCCCCAATTTATCACTACTATAAAAACATCAATTTCAGACTTCACATAGATTTCATACATATTTCACATAATTTTGCCACAAAATTTAGATGGACAATATTGTTGGGGCAGATTTTAGATGAACATTTTCTCATCTGAACAACCCTAATTGAAAATTGAAACAATCGTCGCAACTTTCGTCTAAACTTGGTTTGGGATGGATTGCAGAAGAATTTTAGATTTTTTTTAGTTTCTAACTTTTTGTTATAATAATGATTTTTTGAACAGATTTGAGACAGAATAAACATTTATGCAATTATAGTTTCCAAAGATGTTAGGACAATCTAATTTATATTTGTTGAGATGAAGTTCCCACAACATAATTAATTTATTTTTCTTTTTTCCGTTGAATTTGGGACGAAATAACATTTATTCTTTCAAATGGATTTTCACACGGCAACCACTCTCTATTTCTGATGCATTTCCATCGAAAGAAATGGATTTGTTTTTCGATGAATTTGGCATGAAAATAATTATGATTCTAGACAACTTTCAATTTGAGTTTATGATATTAGTTCAAACGAAATTTCCACGGAAGCAATGAATTTATTGTCAGACAAAATTGGGACGGAAAGCAATTATGATTTCAGACAACTTTCAAATGATTTGTTTTCTGTTTGTTCGAGCAAATTTAATTTTCCACGTAAGAAGTAAACAAATGTTGCTTATTTTTCTCACAGATTTGGGACAAATAATATTTATTATTTCAAATGGATTCTACAGTACTAATTCAGACGGATTTCCGTTGGAGGAGACAAATCTATTTTTTTGTGACAGATTTGAGATGAATAACATTTATATTCAAATAAATATACCAAATAATATAATTTCCCATTTGATTAACTATAATGATAATATATTCAAACAAACAATTACTTATATTGATTTGAATAAAATAGTTTCATCTATAATAATGTAAAAGGAATTTTTTAGGAGTCATTAAAAGGCTCATCCATCTAAGATAACATAAAACTAACCAAATCAAGGTTGTTCATTAGTTCATATGAAAGCAAAATAAATTAGAGTCATGAAAAGACCCATGAATTTGAAACAAGATCTTCAATCAACATCAAAGTCATCATCATTGTTGCCATCAAAGGACTCACCAGTTTCATTAAGAGTATCTTGCATAGGAGTGGCAGAAATAAAGTTTACATGAAGTGACACATCGAGCTTTCCAAATAAAGCAACAACCATACTCTCATTTGATTCAACTCTTTTCTCTTGTTCCTTTAACTTATGTTTTTGCTCTTGATTTATACGTCCTTGTTCTTTTACCTTTTTCTTGGCACTTTACAAGTTCTTGTTCAATGTTTGTTTCCATAGATGAAATTGAGCATGAGCTAGAAGTATTTTTTGAAGAAATATTTGACCCAATAGAAGCTAAACCATATATTGTTCCTTTTTTTTACCTTTAGGAACTATTTCCTTCCAAATTGTCAAGTCATCTAGCATATGTTGGCTTTTAGAAGATAATTCCTCACCATCCTTATTAAGAGGTAAGGATGCTTCCATAACCTTTGTCTTTATCTTATTAAATTCTCTCGGTAACAATAATTTCATTTTTAGATAGTCAATTCATTGACAAACAATTTTCACTACAACATTTTAGGCTTTAGGTAACGCTGTTTTAGGAAATAGCTAAAAAAAAGTGTTCTTGAAATATAGAATAGGCAACGCTTTTGCTAACTGTTGACGCCTTAATGGACAAAAACCATAAAATTGTTCCCAAAAGCATATATAGGCAACGCTTTAATGGAGTGTGGACAATTCTCTAGTCAACAGTTGCAAAACCGTTCTCGAAACATGGAATAGGCAAAAAAATTCTAGTCGTGGCCAATTATCAACTAAACGGTTTGAAAACTATTCCTAAAATAAGGAATATGCAACATTTTTTAGTTGTAAATATGATCTTAGGGAACAATTATAAAACCGATCTTAAAATGTATAATAATTTATGAATTATAGTTTATTTTTATTATGCAACATTGAGAAAAATTGATGTGAGGAATAGTGAAGTAGAGGTAGCGCGTAACGGTGTAGCCAATGTGGGTCAATTCTAGCGACTCGAAGAATTTGGAGATTGGAAACCTATAACAATATAAAATAATAAATAAAAAAAGTTAAATGTTAAGTTAAAAACTTAAAATATAGGGATTGTTTTAGAAGAGTTTATTTGACACTTATCTAGATGTCTGAATAAGCTTATCAAAGAATTTATGATATGTTCATATATTATTATCTTAATTGTATACCTAACTATTGATGTATTGGTTAGGGTTTGTCTACTTTGTGGGTTGACTTGGTAGCTTGGGCTGACTTCGCCGCTGGGCTAACTTCATCACTTGGGTCAGACTGGGCCCAGTACCCGTGTTAGAACCACAAGAAACACTAGAATGGGGGGTTGAATAGTGTTTTATAATTCCTTACAGATTTTATGAAAACCTTTTTTAATTTAAACAACCAAAGAGTTTGTGAAAAGATTTGAGCAACCTTCCGAAACTGAAGTTTTCAGTAACTTGCTGATATGACTCAGCAGGTTGAGTAAAATGGTTTTGAAATATTTTTACGTGATAAACAAGATTGTTTTGCTGCGTAGATTTATAAAATCACTTTTCATAACGCTCCCTAGTTAGTTAAAACATAAAGTAAAGAGATAAGGTTTGAGAAAACTTAGGCAAACAATTTATCCTGGTTCACCCACTAACACGGTGAGCTACGTCTAGTCCCAGGGCAAACACATCACTGGATTTTCCACTATTTGATCAGATACAAGTATTGTTTGCGCACCTAGCCTCTTCAGGCTCTAATCACCCAAGTATTGAACACACAGCCTCTCCAGGATAAAAACCCAAGTATTGTTTGAACACAACCTCTTCAAGCTAAAACAGAAAACTATTTGAATGAAAAAGCTCAAACTCTTAAACTACACAAGTTTAGAGGTTAAACAGGGTAAAATGTACAGATAACTGAATAAAACTTAGGATATGAAATTGTTGTACAAATGGAAACAATGAAACAGATGAATAAGGATTTGAGCAGCGTTTCAGCAAGTTCGTTTTCTTTGTATTCTATCTCTCTATTTCTGCATGGAGACATGTATTTATAGAGTGGGAAACTTCAGTCCGTTGAGCTCCATTTGATTTCCCGTTGAGAGATGGCATTTAATGCAAATACTTCCGTTGTGACACATAGTCTGGAACCTTTGCAGTAGCAGGTAGTAGAGTCAGCAACACAAGCTTCACTTTTTCTCAGCAAGTTCTCTGACTTTCCAGAAGGATGAGATGCACAAGTAACTGAGACAGCTACGATTGACTTGAGTCTTCAAGAAGAATAAGCAGAGAATACTATATTCAAGTCCTAAAGCTTCAGTACGACGTCTCACAACTTCAGGAGGTCCTCTGACTTCAACAGGTTATGATCTCTCAGCAGGTTTAGGTTCCACCACTTCAGAGAGTTGAACCATACTATAGGATTGCTTCAGCAGATACCTTCTGAAACACAGAAAATCACTTACAACAGAAACTATTCTTTCTCATAAAGATGTTATCCAAATTTGTTATTCATTAAAACTTAGGGTTATGAGACTTAAAACATTATTAACCTCTTAATAACATTTTGAGACTCAACATTCTCCCCCTTTTTAATGATGATAAATTTGTTTAAGAACTAAATCAAATATCTGAAGGGAAAATAATAATAGAAGTTTAGAGTACTTCTCCCCCTATATCAGATATTGAGGCAGAGCTTCTTGCTATATCTTGCTTAAAAAAAATTAGCTCCCCCTGAATCAAAGAGTCCTTTTGAAACACTTGACTTCAGATTTTGTTAGTTTCTTAATACTCCCCCTTTTGTCATCAATCAAAAGGGTAAACAAAGCTTATTGAAGAAGTGAAAATAGGTGGGAAATAAATTCAGGATGCCACTTGTGCACATCAACACTTTTTGTGTAAAACAATTCAGTGAAAATTATTTTTTAGAAAGTGTGAGAATGTTCAAATTTTCTCTGATAAATTTGAATCTATCTTCAGCAAGTGGTTTTGTGAATATATCATCCCATTGATGTTTTGTATCAATGAACTGTATATCAATACCTCTTTTCTGAACATAGTGTCTTATAAAATGATGTTTTATTTCAATATGTTTTGCTCTAGAATGCTGGATTGGATTTTTGGAAAGGTTGATTGCACTGGTGTTATCACAAAAGACTAGAATAGATTTAATCAAAATGTTTAAGTCTTCTAATTGATATTTTACCTAGAGCATCTGTGAACAACAGCATGCAGCAACAATATATTCAGCTTTAACAGTTGAAAGGGTTATTGTGCTTTGTCTTTTGCTTGACCAGCTTATCAAATTGCTTCCAATGAAGTGACACCCACATCTTATTGATTTTCTTTCAACTCTATCCTCAGCAAAATCTGTTAGTGTATGCACTAGAGACCTATATGTTTTATTTTGAACATCCATAACTTGTATCATATTATTATTTTGTAAATGCAATTCGTTTATTAATTCTTTTACAATATAATTATTGTCCTTGGAATGGTAAACTTAAACTTCATAAGAAATCAAGTAGATGACTTGATCATGAGATCTTATGAAAGAACTATTCTTAAAATAGCCCCTTGTCAAGTATCATCTTAGGACAAAGATGGATTTAGACTAGTATGTGAGTTTATTGATGATCACATCTCACGGATCATGGATATGGGATATCATGCACTCACATAGGTACACATTAAGAGTAATGGTGTACTGGACAGACCCACCTTAAGAGCGTTGCATGGATTGTTACATAAGTGTCATGAGCGTTTCTTAAATTGATAAATATTGTATGAAGTCCTTTGACCTGAAATCACTACGATTCCTACGTAAGGATTTATATGTTTTAAATATCATCAAACGTTACCTGTAACAAGGTAATTATAAAGTTGGTATTTGGACATATAATAAATTGTGTGGAGGAATGTGAGTGCCCTAGATGGGATTTGTCCCTCCTATGTAACAAGAGTTATATCTGTAGGCCTCTTGATAAAGTGAGACTGCAAAATGCATGGCCATGCTCAGGAGGATAAACATGAGATGTTTATTTTCTGTACAGTCTACTTGGGGATCAATAAAAACATAAATTGAACTATACAAGGTTGACACAATCCATGCCCATGTGTTTAATTAGATATTTGGACAAAGGGACAAATCATATAAATTATCATAAAATAGGATTAATCAAAGTTATTGATAATCTCAATATTTGGATAGTGATGTATTGCTAGATACCGCTCACTATTTATGATATTAAATACAAAAGATTTTATTTTAATATCATAACCAAATATTAAAATCCTATTGGGTCACACACATACAACAAGCCACTAGGAAATGATAATAATTCTAATTTAATTAAAATTGTAACCTAATGGGCCAAGCCCATATGTGTTAGGGATAAGTGAGTGAAGGGTTAAACCCTAGCCACCACTCTATAAATATAGCATGAGATGCGCTCCCCTAGTGACATGAGTAGTCGCTCTTACTCTCTAAACACTACTAGCAGAGTTGAGGAGAGAATCATAGTTCGGCTGTTGGCGTGGACACCACTAGAAACGTGGCTGCTATTTCCTCGTTCGCAATCCTAAAAGGTATGATCTTTTGTTTTATACCCTTTTATGTCTTGATTCATGTTTTCGCATAACGATCATAACAAGGGAGGGAATCCATTTATTTCCACTGCATCACAGAATCCTACTAATGTGCAATCCTTGCTCTTCTTATAACACAGACCAATATTAGTAGTACCTTTCAAGTATCTGAAAATCCTTTTTACAGCTTGGTAATGAGTTACTCTTGGATCATACTGAAATCTTGCACACAAGCATACACTGAACATAATGTTAGGCCTACTTGCTGTAAGATATATACAATAAGGAACCAATCATACCTCTATACATGGTTGGGTCAACGGGTTCTTTTCCTTCATCTCTATTTAATATTGATGAGGGGTGCATAGGAGTTGCCATAGGCTTGCAATCATGCATATTGAACTTTTTAAGCATTTCCTTTGTATACTTCTCTTGATGAATCCATATACAATCAGAATCTTGCTTAATTTGAAGTCCCGAGAAAATTTTTAGCTCACCCATTAAACTCATTTCAAATTCAAATTGCATAAGCCTTGAGAACTCAGTGCACAGAGAGGAATTTTTTGATCCAAAAATAATATCATCAACATATATCTGGACTAGAATCAAGTCTTTGTTAGACATTTTTCTGAAAAGAGTTGTATCAACTTTTCCTCTTTCAAAACCATTTTTGAGTAAGAAATTGCTCAGTCTTTCATACCAAGCTCTGGGAGCTTGTTTTAGACCATACAAAGCCTTTTTCAGTTTAAAAACATGCTCAAGAAAAGTCAAATTTTCAAAACCAGGGGGTTGTCTAACAAATACCTCTTCCTCAATGAAACCATTTAGGAAGGCACTCTTAACATCCATCTGATACAATTTGATGTCATTATTCGCTGCATAGGAAAGTAAAATCCTAATGGCTTCAAGCCTTGCTACTGGAGCAAAAGTTTCAGTGAAAACAATACCTTTTTGTTGATTGTAGCCTTGGGTAACAAGTTTGGCTTTGTTTCTGATAACTTGACCATCTTCAGATAGTTTGTTTCTAAACACCCATTTGGTTCCTATAATAGTTTTCCCATGGGGTTTAGGAACAAGAGTCCAAACATCACTCCTGGAAAATTGATTAAGCTCTTCTTGCATGGCTAGGATCCACCCTTCATCATGCAGAGCTTCCTCAATATTCTTTGGCTCAATTTCAGAAAGGAAGGCAAGATTATTGACTTCTTTAAGTATTAATCTTGTTCTTACTCCTTCTGAAGTGTCACCAATAATTTGCTCTCGAGGATGATGAGTTTTGTATCTCCAATCACGCCAGCGAGGGAAAACTTGCTCATTTTGAGACTCATCATCAACTCTCTGCTGAGGATCAGTTTCAGCAGGTTGAAGAGTTGACCTTTCAGCAGGTACTTCAGAGGGTCCTTCAGCAGGTTCTTCACCCTTATCTTTTGAAGTCTCTGAAGTAGGGTTCAGCTCCATTCCTGCAAAATCCTCTTCTAGATTTGATAGTTCCCTATCAGTCTTTTTAGCATCATTAAATCTAACATGAATGGTTTCTTCAACAGTTCTAGAGTTGTAAACTCTATATGCCTTAGAGGTTTCTGAATAACCAATGAAGAATCCTTTGTCAGATTTTGAATCAAACTTACCCAGATCATCCTTGGTGTTAAGTATGAAACACTCACATCCAAAGATGTGAAAGTAAGAAATGTTGGGTTTTCTTCCTCTCCACAATTCATAGGGAGTCTTATTGAGAATAGGCCTTACCAAAATTCTGTTTTGGATATAGCAAGCTGTGTGAACAGCCTCTTCCCAGAATGATCTTGGAAGATTCTTGAAATGAGCATGGTTCTACCCATCTCCTACAAGCTTCTGTTCTTTCTCTCAACAACCCCATTTTGTTGAGGTATTCTAGCCACTGAGAAATTGTGAGAGATCCCATTCTCATCACAGAATATACTGAAGCTTGAGTTTTCAAACTCACCTCCATGATCACTTCTAATGGCAGATATGCAAAATCCTTTCTCATTTTGCACCCTCTTACAGAATTTGGCAAAGTTCTCAAAAGTATCATCCTTGCTTTTGAGGAATACTACCCATGTAAATCTAGAGTAGTCATCAACAATGACCAAACCATACTTTTTACCAGCAAGACTTTCTGCTTTGTAGGACCAAACTGATCAATGTGAAGAAGTTCTAAGGGTCTTGTAGTTGAAACAACATTTATACTTTTGAAAGAATTTCTGGTTTGCTTCCCCTTTAAACAGTTTTCACATAAAATGTCAGATTTGAAAGAAAGCTTGGGTAATCCTTTTACAAGATTGTGTTTTGTAAGCTTTGAGATCAATCTCAAGCTGGCATGCCCAAGTTTCTGATGCCAAATCTATTTTTCATATTTCACAGAAATAAGACAAGTCACATTTTGATAAGCAATGTCCTCAAGAACTATCTTGTACACATTACTGTGTCTCTTGGCAGTAAAAATGATTTGATCAGAGGAGTCTCTGACTATACAGCCATCCTTTGTGAAGGATAAAACAAAACCACTGTCACACAATTGACTTATGCTCAGCAAGTTATGTTGGAGACCTTCAACTAAAAAGACATTATGGATTACAGATAGAGGAGGTATACTTACTGAACCAATGCCTGAGATTTTGTCTTTCTGATCTCCTCCAAAGGTCACCACTCCTCCATCCTTTGGTCTAAGGTTTTGGAACAAGGACCTTTCTCATGTCATGTGTCGCGAGCAGCCACTGTCCGGGTACCATTTGTGGCGTCTCTTTTGTCCTTTTAAACACATCTGCAACAGGAATAATTAAGGTTTTAGGTACCCACATCTTTTTGGGTCCTTTCTTGTTAGAAGCAGGTTTGCCTTTCTTTTTGTGTTTGCACTGTTACATGTTGTGTCCAGGCTTACCATAATGAAGGCATCCCTTACCTTTCTTAGCCATTTCAGCACCTTAATTACAACTTCAGCCAAGGAGGAAGTTTCTGAATAACCAAGACCACTTTTATCATTGGAATTCATTTGAACTCCCAGAAGCCTATTTAGGTTCTTAGTTCCACTGACAAAAGCTGCAAGGTCTTTTGTGAGTTCAGTAACTTGTTTTTTAAGAATATCATATTCAGTTTTTAAACTTGCTGAATCACAAGACTCAGAACTAAGGAGTTTTTCCTTGAGTAACAAATTTTTAGTTTCAAGAGCTTCATTTTTTGTTGCAACTTTAGTGTAAGCTCTTGATAAATCTTTGTACTCATGGAAAAGTTCCTTAGAACTTCCCACCAGATCATCATACATATCTTGGAGAGTTTGAGGTATTACCTCTATTCTGAGCTATCTGATGAAGGAAGGCTAGCCATCAAACAAAGATTAGTTTCTTCAGTAGCTTCATCATCCTCTTCGGAAGTTGAATCATCCAGATCTTCCCATGTGGCCATGAAGCTTTTCTTCTTTCTTGAAAATTTCTTCTTATTCGAAGAGAATTTTTCAACTTTGGACACTCAGCTTTCATGTGGCTAGGTTGTCTGCACTCATAGCATATTATTTTGTCAGAGGAGAAAGTATCTTTACCTGACTTACCCATTTTGCTGTCAGATAAGGATTGTTTTCTGAACTTTGCTTTCTTCTGAAGCATCCTCTTTGTAACATCCCAAATTTTATTAAATAAAATAAAATTAATAAAATAAGAGAAATAAATAAATAATAATATTAGTAAGATTAGTATATTTTATGAATAAGGTTATTTAATAAATAATAAGAATAATAAATAGGATGAGTGGGTTGAGGGTGGGCCTAGCCCAATTAAGTATTTATTTAAGGAGGGGTCCTCAGTTCACCTTAATCCTTATTTTTCAAAATGTCAGAGAGCGAAACGCCAAGGAGGGGAGAAACGACGTCTCAAGAAGGGGTTGCTGCAGAATAATCATTGAGAAATCAAGAATTGTTACGGTTCGATCTTCACTTCAAGGTACGGTGGGGGAGAGGGTGCTGCTTATATGTGCATGTGGGGGGTGCTTGGGTAGTAACCTAAGACTTTAAATTCATATTAATGATTGATATATTGAGTATGGATGATGAAAACTGTAGATTGATGATTGTTTGTATGATTCTTGATGAATCTTGAGTGGATTGAATGAAATAATATGAATAGAGAAAATGGGATTAATAAGGGTTTGATGATTTGGGGTTTTGATGGGAAAACCTTGTAAAACTGTTAAAGATTGATACTTTGATGGAGTTTGATGAATATAAACGTATATAAATGATGTTTTGATGAAAAGGATTTATTAGAGATTGAATAGAGAGGTTTGGAATTAGTAGAGATCGCGAGAACTGCGATCTGCGTCGCGGGTAATCGATTACCAGGGTTGGTAATCGATTACCAGAGCTTTCTGGGCAACCAAGAGGGTTGTTTGCTCGCAGGTAATCGATTACAGAGATGCTGTAATCGATTACCAGAGAGTTTGTGTGTTGGTAATCGATTACAGAGGTTTGGTAATCGATTACCAGGGTGATTGCTTGCAGGTAATCAATTACCAAGGGTTGGTAATCGATTACCAGAGTCTTTGTTTGCGGGTAATCGATTACAGGAGGCTTGTAATCGATTACCAGTGTGGATTGGTGATTTCTTGTGATGAATGATTGCTCATATTGTGTTTGATGCATTATATGATGACGATTGCTGATATTTGGTGATGCTAAATGATGATTTATGATGATGATATTTAATGATGAAAATGATGATGTATAAAATGATACTTGATGATGTATGATGATGAGGTTTGATGATGAGTACGATGTTGATGATGATGATGTATATATATATTTATGATGATGATAATTATGATGACTGGTGATATTTATGATGATGACGATATAACTAATCTTATGATGTTTATGATGTCTTGAGCATACATGATGTTGTACTTGAGATACACAAGCCCAGTGAGGGGTGGAGTGTAGCTCAGGGAGGTGAGTATTGTACCTGAGTCTAACTCGGGGAGGTGAGTATTGTACCTGGGTCTAACTCAGGGAGGTGAGCAATGAGTATGTTAATATTGATTATGGTACCTGAGTGTAACTCAGGGAGGTGAATGATGATCATGATGATATTGAATATGGTACCTGAGTGTAACTCATGGAGGTGAATGATGATTATGATGATATTGGTGATTATGATGATTATGATGATATTGATGAGTATGATGATATTGATGAGTATGATGATTATGGTGATATTGATGATTATGATGATATTGGTGATTATGATGATATTGATGAGTATGATGATTATGGTGATATTGATGATTATGATGGTTATGGTGATATTGATAATGTTGTGGTGTATATGATGATGGATGAATATGTCTTATATATGCTGATATAAAAATGAGTTATATGATGATGCTATGATTTTGTAATGATGAAATGAGTAATAGGTGTTGAGAATAGAGTCGGCGAATTATTTGGTGAATGGGATAGGAGAATTATATGATGATATTGATGTTTGTTATATGATGAATTATAGGTGATATTATCTGATGAATTATTTGATGTTTGAGTATGTGATGTGATTGATGATGATGTTGTCTATATGAGGGTGAGGATAGGGTAGCCTCCTATGTGTATGTATGAGTAGTATTCTTTTCCTCACCGTTACACT
Organism: Sesbania bispinosa; assembly: GCA_026901365.1. NCBI lineage: Eukaryota > Viridiplantae > Streptophyta > Magnoliopsida > Fabales > Fabaceae > Sesbania > Sesbania bispinosa. The sequence continues at coordinate 786,926 of QLOH01000301.1, forward strand.
GTGGTTATTTTACAGGTGACGATGGAGATACAACTGGTGTCGAGTTTTGAGTAAAGGGAGTGTTGCTCTGGTACATGTGACCCCAGGGCATATCATTGAGGGTTCTTTCTTTATGTTTTAGTTATGAAGGATTTTACAAACCTTTCTTTAAATGGCTTGCACGGCGAGTAGGATGTTTTGTTATTTATATTTTGGAGATTCCGCTGCTTAAGTATTTTGAAAATTGTTTCTACTTTAAATTGGTTTACCGTGAAATAAAGGACGTTTTATATGATGAGGATTTATGAACCTTTTTACCCAGTGTGGGATATTATCTTCCAATATTTCGATTTATTTACTGTATAAGAGTTTGGGGTAGAAGGGTGTCACACTCTTTATCCTCCTGCTCAGAAGAGCAAGGTCATCTTCATCATTAGAGCAACTTTCTGAGTCTTCAGAACCTTCTGATGACTCCTCCATTTTTAAGGCCTTCTGTGTACCAGACCTAGGCAATTTGTACTTGGCATTCAGGGCAAGTGACTTCTTTTTGGGGGCATCTTCTCCAAGTTCCAACTCATGGACTTTGAGGGATCCCAGAAGTTCCTCCATTCTTAGAGAGTTGAGGTCTTTTGCCTCTTGAATGGCAGTCACTTTGGGCCTCAAAATCTTTGGTAGACTTCTAAGGATTTTGCGGTTATTATCACCTGAATCATAGGTCTTTCCCAAAGATTTGAGTCCATTGGTGATGGTTTGAAATCTTCCAAACATCTGATCAATGGATTCAGATTCATGCATTTTAAACATCTCATATTAATGCACCAACATGCTGATTTTGGATTGTTTTACATTGTCCGTACCTTCATGAGCAACAACCAATGTATCCCAGATTTCTTTGGCAGAAAAGCAGCCATGCATCTTCCCATACTCTGATTTACTCGATGCGCATATCAGGTAGAGTTTTGCTTTGGCATTAAGTTGTACACGAGCCTTCTGATCACCAGTCCATTCTGACTTAGGAATGGGCACACCATTGTTGGTAGGAATATAATCACCATCAGTGACCACATCCCATAGATCTATGTTGCTGCTTTCTATAAAGAGCTTCATGCGATCCCTCCGGTAATGGTAGTCAGATCCATTGAAAGCAGGGGGCCTGGAGACTTAGGCACCTTTAGCAATGTAGTGAGAGTTGCTTGTGGAGGTTTCCATCTGGATCTTTTCCCTCAACACTTGTTAGATGCTTAACCCGAGGTTGAGCTCTGATACCAACTGTTAGAACCACAGGAAACACTAGAAGGGGGGGTTGAATAGTGTTTTATAATTCTTTACAGATTTTATGAAAACCTTTTTTAATTTAAACAAGCAAAGAGTTTGTGAAAAGATTTGAGCAACCTTTCGAAACTGAAGTTTTTAGCAACTTGCTGATATGACTCAGCAGGTTGAGTAAAATGGTTTCGAAATATTTTTACGTGATAAACAAGATTGTTTTGCTGCGTGGATTTATAAAATCACTTTTTAGAACCCTCCTCAGTTAGTTAAAACAGAAAGTAAAGAGATAAGGGTTGAGAAAGCTTAGCCAAACAATTCATCCTGGTTCACCCACTAACACAATGAGCTACGTCCAGTCCCAGGGCAAACACACCACTGGATTTTCCTCTATCTGATCAGATACAAGTATTGTTTGCACACCTAGCCTCTTCAGGCTCTAATCACCCAAGTATTGTTTGAACACAGTCTCTTCAGGCTAAAACAGAAAACTATTTGAATGAAAAAGCTCAAACTCTTAAACTACACAAGCTTAGAGCTTAAACAGGGTAAAATGTATAGACAACTGAGTAGAACTCAGGATATGAAATTGTTTTACAAATGGAAACAATGAAACAGATGAATAAGGATTTGAGCAGCGTTTAAGTTCATTGTCTCTGTATTCTATCTCTCTGTTTCTGCATGGAGACATGTATTTATAGAGTGGGAAACTTCAGTCCGTTGAGCTTCATTTGATTTCCCGTTGAGATAGCATTTAATGCAAATACTCCCGTTGTGACACATAGTCTGGAACCTCTGCAGTAGCAGGTACTAGAGTCAGCAGAACAGGCTTCATTTTTTCTGAGCAGATTGTACTTCACAACACAGACATTGTCCTTTTTTGTGAGAGAAATTTGAAATATGCTAAAAAGCAAGTCCTCTGACTTTCCAGAAGGATGAGAAGCACAAGTAACTGAGACAGCTACGGTTGACTTGAGTCTTCGAGAAGAATAAGCAGAGAATACTATATTCAAGTCGTACAGGCTTCAGTACGACGTCTCACAACTTCAGGAGGTCCTCTGACTTCAGAAGGTTATGATCTCTCAGCATGTTCCTTTTCTTCAGTAGGTTCCACCACTTCAGAGAGTTGAACCATACTATAGGATTGCTTCAGCAGATACCTTCTGAAACACAGAAAATCACTTACAGCAGAAACTATTCTTTCTCATAAAGATGTTATCCAAATTTATTATTCATTAAAACTTAGGGTTATGAGACTTAAAACATTATTAACCTTTTAATAAAATTTTGAGACTCAACAACCTGGTGGATAACAACTATAATTTTTAATTTTTATATTAATAGTATACACCCATTAAATCCTTAATATTTATCTATGAAACCACTGTAATTTTAGATAAGTCATTGTAATTTATTACAACAATATCATTGATTTTTATCATTTTAAAAAATATCATGAAATTAAATTCGGCTTTACTCTCCAAGTTTCCATCTATTTATGTATTAATCCAATTCCAAATATGTATGTAATAATTGTAAGCGGTTGAGATATTTTTGTAACAAACAACTCTTGTATTTTAAATTCAAAATTTTGTTGTAGTCTATTTTCAAATATTCATCTCCTGTATTGTACCTATATATACTTATTCTCATCATAAATGAATTAAGCTCTTTTTCGTCATATTTATTATTTCCTATATGGTATCAGAAGTCTCTCTGCTTCACTAGCATCTCGATCCTTATGGCCTCTTCAACCTTTGATCCCACAACTCTTATCGAGTTCAATACCACTACTAATCTACCCATCAAATTAAATGGCACGAACTACCCCGCCTGGTACAAACAGTTTCGATCAGTCCTTGTGGCCCGTAACCTTAAAGGCTACGTAACTGGTGACATCCCATGCCCTCCCATCACCATTAAACAAGATGGTGCTGATGTTTCAAATCCTGCGTACTCTTATTGGGTAGGTCAGGATCAATTTCTCTACCTTGCGCTGCTTGGCTCCTGTGACGCTGAAGCCCGCACTATTATGTCGTCTGCTGACACCTCTGCTCAAGCCTGGCGTAAACTACAGCAAGCTTATGCCAGCCGCTCTCGGTCTCGCATTATGTCTTTGAAGGAGCGCTTAACCTCCATCACCAAAGGCTCTTCCTCTATAAGTGAGTATTTGCGATCCATTCGCAATATTGGTGAGGAGCTGGCCCTTATTGGCCACCCTATTGACGATCTGGATCTCGTCATTCACGCCCTTAACGGCCTTGGTCCATCCTTTCGCGAGTTCACTGCTTCCATTCACACTCGTGACTCCCCCATTACATTTGATGAACTTTATGACAAGCTGATAGATTTTGAGATCTTCATGTAACGGGATGACCGACTTGTTTCACCTGCTCCTCTCACGGCTAATTTTGTTAATCGGAACTCCTCTGGTTCCAACTGTGGGCGTTCTCACAACTCCTCAAAGAAGTCCTCATCCTCCTCTGCTCTTGTCTGCCAGTTCTGCGACAAGAAGGGCCATACTGCCAAGACATGCTACAAAATACATGGCTATCCACCAAAGCAGACTCCTCCCTCTGCACACATGGCACACAAATCTGAAGGCAATGACCTCCCCTGGCTGCTTGACTCGGGTGCCTCCCATCATGTGACCAATGACATTAATAATCTTTCCATCAAATCAGCCTACCCTGGACAAGACACACTCACCGTGGCCAATGGTAAGACTTTACCCATCACTCACATGGGCTCCACTAAATTTCCCACATCCTCTTGCCCACTCCATCTTACAAATGTTTTATGTGTTCCCTCAGTCACTAAAAACCTCATCTCTGTTTCTCAACTTTGCCAAACTAACAATGTTTCCATTGAATTTTTCCCTTTTCATTTCGAGGTAAAGGCACTGGACACGAGGGTGATGTGTACAAACTACCAACCACCAACCATCCATCCACCGCCGCCTATGCCGCAACCACCACACCATCCCTAGACCTTTGGCACCACCGTCTCGGCCACCCAGCTCATCCAACCCTTCTCCATGCCCTTAGCTCAAATAATATCTCCTTTTCTTCCTCTATGAATAAATGTAGTGATTGTCTATCCAATAAAAGTCATAAAATTCCATTCTCTAGGTATACCATTGTTAGTAGTCATCCTTTGGAATTTGTGTACTCAGATGTTTGGGGTCCCTCCCGTATTCAATCAATTGACGGTTTTTCTTATTATGTGATTTTTATTGATCATTTTTCTAAATATGTTTGGCTATATCCGATTAAACTTAAATCTGATGTCTCTACAATTTTTCCAACTTTCAAATCTTTAGTAGAGAATCAATTTAATACAAAAATTAAAAATTTTTATTCGGATAATGGTGGTGAATTTATTAAGCTACGTGCTTATTTCCAATCTCATGGAATCTCTCATCTCACTACCCCACTACATACGCCAGAACATAATGGTCTATCTAAAAGAAAACACCGTCATTTGGTTGAAACGGACCGTTGTCTTATCCACCATGCCTCCCTCCCAATTGCTTTTTGGAGTTATGCACTACAAACGGCTGCCTACCTCATAAATCACCTTCCCACCCCCACCTTAAAAATGAGAACCCCATTCTCTATACTCTTTAACCGAGAGCCAAATTACTCTAAGCTCAAAGTCTTTGGTTGTTTATGTTTCCCCTGGCTCACCCCTTACACTCAAAATAAATTTGAAACAAGGTCTCAACCATGTGTTTTTGTTGGCTACAGTAATTCCCAAAGTGCCTTTCCGTGTTTCAATCTAAAAAGTCAAAAAATATTTGCTTCTCGCCATGTCCAATTTGTTGAAAATATTTTTCCCTACTCTCTCCCCCCCATACCACAACACAAATCACAAACTCCAACCTTCTCTCTCCAACCCCACGTGCTGCTCCCTCTCATCCAACAAACCATTCTCCCATCCAACAACTCACTCCACCTATCCCACACAACACGCGTCCGCTTCCTTCAAACCCGCCACCACACACACAAACCCACAATCCCCCCCACTCAATTAACACAACAACACCCCACCCCTCAAATCACTCCCTCAATCCCGCATCAAATCCCAACCACCCCTCAAATAAATCAATACCGTCCCACCCCTCATATCCCTCCTCCAAACCCAGATCACAATCCCACCCCTCCAACAACACCGTTTCAACCAAATAACCCGCACCAACATCCCAGCCAACCGCCTCCCTCCATCAATCCACCAATTCAAATATCACCCATATCCAATCCCCAAATCTCGCAATCACCGCCCCCACCAAACCAACCATACTCCCCATATCCAAATAACACACCTCCTGCCCCATCAAATCCAAACGAACCCGCGGCCACCAAATCTAAACCTCATGCCACCAATTCAAATTCAAACACAACCTCCCCTTATCCAATCCCACAACCCGCGACCTACCCAAACCTCCCTCAATATCATCCCACCAAATCCAATTCAAATACCACCTTATAACCCCCAACAACCATCATCCAACATCACCCCAACAAACCAAAATCCACTCCCTCAAAATTCAAACCAACCCACTCCTAATATCCCACAAAATAATCTCTTCCCTCAAACCACTATTCAAACCCAAATTACCCCACCACCAACCTCGACTACCACAATCACAGAAGACTTGTACACTTCCTCATCATCTGCGTCACATGCATCCCCCTCTGCTCTAAGTGTTCTTACATCTTGTCACCCCATGGTCACTCGGGGTAAAGCTGGAATATTCAAACCCAAACAGTTGAACCTAGCCACCAAATATCCCCTCACAAAGCCTTTGGTACCTACATGTGTCTCTCAAGCCATGAAACATCACAAATGGAAAGATGCCATGTCAGAGGAATTTAATGCGTTAATGCGCAATGGCACTTGGGATCTTGTCCCACATCAGCCACACTATAATGTCATTGGAAACAAATGGGTCTTCCGCCTCAAGCGCAATCCAGATGGGTCCATTTCCAGATACAAAGCCCGCCTAGTAGCAAAAGGATTTCACCAACGTCCGGGCATTGACTATCATGAGACTTTCAGTCCAGTAATCAAGCCACAGACTATAAAGCTAGTCTTGTGCATTGCTCTATCTCATGGATGGCCAGTGAGTCAAATGGATGTCAACAATGCATTTCTTCATGGATCCATCACTGAAGATGTCTACATGACTCAACCCCCAGGATTCATCCATCCTTCTCTTCCTTCCCATGTTTGCAAGCTCAACAAGGCATTGTATGGCCTCAAACAAGCACCTCGGGCCTGGTATCATGCGTTGAAGGATTTTCTACAATCATATGGATTCAAAAACTCCAGGTCTGATACTTCACTTTTTATCTATAACTCCAATAATGTCTTGGCCTACTTTTTGGTGTATGTAGATGATCTGTTGCTGACTGGGAACAATGAAAAATTTCTTCGGCACTTCCAATCATCTCTTGCCGAGAAATTCTCTCTTAAAGATCTTGGTCAACCATCCCATTTCCTTGGAGTTGAAATCATTCCCACAAGCTCTGGTCTCTTCTTGTCACAACATCACTACATCAGAGATATCCTTCAACTTGCAAATATGGTTGATGCAAAGCCTGTGGGCACACCAATGTCAACTTCATGCTGTCTAACACCATTGCCCGATGCTCCTACCTGCGATGTGACACTCTTTCGACGACTGATTGGCTCTCTTCATTATCTAGTCATCACCCGTCCGGATTTAGCTTACCCAGTCAACAAATTAGCTCAACACATGCAGGCTCCACAGGAAATTCATATGCAAGCATTAAACATGGTCTTCATCTTGTCAAAAATTCATCTCTTCATCTAAATGCCTTCTGTGACTCTGACTGGGCTGGTGACACTGAAGATCGTAGATCTACCGCTGCTTACATCATCTATCTTGGCCCAAACGCCATATCCTGGTCATGTAAAAAGCAAAAGACTGTTGCTCGATCGTCCACTGAAGCTGAATACCGCACAATCGGTTCCACAACTACCGAGGTTCTTTGGTTACAAGAACTTCTCAAAGAACTGGGAGTTTCCTTATCCAGCCAACCCAACATTCTCTCTGACAACATCAGTGCCACCTACCTATGCTCCAATCCCATTTTTCACTCTCGCATGAAGCATATATCCATTGATTATCACTTTGTTCGAGAATTGGTGGCCAAAAAGGAGCTTCGAGTATCTCATGTTCCATCCAGTCATCAACTAGCTAATCTTTTGACAAAACCGCTATCCGGGCCTCGTCATTCCTTTCTCCTATCCAAGATCGGTATCGTTACCCCCTCCACCATCTTGCGGGGGCGTGTAAGCGGTTGAGATATTTTTGTAACAAACAACTCTTGTATTTTAAATTCAAAATTTTATTGTAGTCTATTTTCAAATATTCATCTCTTGTATTGTACCTATATATACTTATTCTCATCATAAATGAATTAAGCTCTTGTTCATCATATTTATTATTTCCTATAATAATATCATTTGAACCTTGCTCCCTATATATGATTCAACAAGTACTCATAATCCTATCACACGAAACATGGAATTTTTCAATGGAATTAGCATTTGTTCTAGAGATTGCCTATTGCAATCTAAGCATGTGCTGTGAATCATTTGATTCCAGCTTACCGAATAATTATTATCGAGGCATATATATAATTTCACAGAAAAAGATAATTGTGCAGCCACAAGAACATGATTATCGTAAGCCTCAAATATATGGCATCATGGCATGCGTGTTGTTAGATGATTTTTTAAGAAAAAGTATTTATTGATGAAGCACTCGAGAGCATAGACACACAAGTCTATATATAACATATAATTAAGATTATTTTGCACATCCCTATTAGATCACTCTCTAAAACTATAGTGTGCTTCATGGGGTAATGTATAGGCGCCAGCGTAAGAAACGAGGGATGGGGATATCGATATTATTTAGTATTTGGATAAATACAGATTAAAAGAAATTAAAAGAAAACAAACCTTAGTTATACTTTTGATCGTCGTAGTTTGCATTATGTGTGCATTTTTAGTTCCTTAAAGTAAATTAAGTCCTTTTATTTTTAAAATGATTTTTTTAACATGTGCAATATTGCACAGGATAATAAAACAAAAGTGGAAAGGTTTTATTGAGAATTACAACCATTAATATTACCAATGCATTGAATGTTGTGATAGTTGTAATTCCCAATGAAACCTTTCCATTTTTGTTTTATTATCTTGTGCAACATTGCATAGGTTAGAAAAACCGTTTCTAAAATTAAGTAAATATTGTCCTCTCCTCTCAATTGTCTTTTATACATAAAACTCTAAATTTCTTATTTTCAATCTAAATATGTGAGAGTTTAAGATTGATATTTGAATATAAAAATAATTTTAAAGGTTCAAAAATAAAACATATGATAGAAATTTGATAAATTTTGAAGAATTCTCTGTGATGTATTAATTAGGGTTTATGGAGGGAAAAACATTTGGAATTTTCTATTTTAAATAAGGTGAAATTTGATATTTTGATTGGTTAGTTTTGAGATTAAGAAGATTTAAAACAATTAAATCAATTCAATTTGTAAATATATTAAGTAGAAAAGTGAAAATTTGAGGGTTTTAGGTAGAATAGATAATTTATGGGGGGGACCAAATTTGTTTAATTTTAAAAGTATGAGGACTTTTGAGTAAAACTTTAGAAACTAAAGTTACACATAATCCAAACTATATATATAGACCAAAAGTGAAATTAAGAAATGGACTTTATTAGGAATGTCCCTGCTTATGTTTTTAGTTTTTGCAAAGATGCTTTTGTAAAATAACAAGTATATAAAAAAGAAATAAATTATTCTAAACTTTCAAAAGAATAATCAGTAATATATATATATATAGTTCAATAGATATACATTAGTGTAATAAAACATTTACATCACCATCCAATTAATGATATGTTATTACATGGTAATTTAATGAATATGACACATCATATATTATCAAATTCAATAAATGATGTGATAATATAACATAAAATTAAATGTATTCACACTAAAACACATATTCATATATATAGGTGCACGTGAATATATATATATATATATATATATATATGAGAGCCTCTTTTTTCTTAAATGTACGTTGATATCAATATCCATATATACTCTAGCTAATTAATACCCGAATAATTTTTCAGAACTCCTAGATTATCATTACTCAATACTACTCTCTTAATAACTGCCTCAACTTGATTTTTATCCTATCTTTTCTTCTAAAAAGATTTCAAATTGGCACGCATAGTAATATATCAAGTGTTTGATTTTGAAGGAAAGGAATAAATCTTCTTGAAACATTGTAGATTTTTCCTAAAGCCCTACTCAAATCCTCTTCATTGATATAATGATTCGCTTCAATCAATTGATTGTGTTTGATACTTTCAAAGAAAACAAAAGTGTATCTCTTAAACAATTACTTCATATATAGTAATTAGATCTATTTTTAAAAAAAGTAAAATTTATAAATATATATGTTAGGGAAAATTGTAAAAGAATTAAAGATGAATTTCTATGAGAAGATGAAGTTCAGAAGATCAAGGTCCCATGCACGTGGGGGCGGCTCCTTGTTCCGGACGAAGGGATCCCAATTCTCAAATATACAATTATATATACCAAAACATTTCTCAATCAACAGTTTCAAAATGAGCTGTGTTCCATGGCGTACACACTTGCAATTGGAATTGGTGGTTAGAAAAATATATAGCTAGGTGGGTTACAACTTACTATTGCAAACCATTGCTGGTTCCCATGCGTAAGGTACAATGGTGTGGTGAATCTAGCTAGCTAGTTCCAAATTTCAATAATTTAATTTGTATTGGTATTCGAATTAGAGAGTTTCCAATTTCAATAGTATAGTGGTGTGTGAATCTAGGAGTACGTCCATGTTCAAACTACTCCACATCGGTCATCCTTATCGATCTTAATGTTATTATATAATTATAATCACAAGTGGGTATATATGTTCTCATGTGTGTTTCTTTATTTAACCAAAGCTTGATGTAAATTGGTGAAGATATGAAAGGTTTCCAAGGGCAAACCCTTTTTCCATATTTGGATAATTTCATCGAGATCGATCGAGTTACCTTTTCGGTGTATAATACGTGTTTAATTTCTTAATAATGAAGTAATATCTTGGTCCATGTCAATTATTCTTAGGTTAGCTTTTTTTGTATATATGTCTCGACAACAATGAGTAAGATGAATTTAACTTCTCCATGAGTTGAAATTAGTCTTTGTAGCCACTTTTTTCAAAAACTCCCCCATTTAACTTCTTCACAAGTAATTAATTTTAAATGGAGAATTTATTTTTTTAGAAGTTCTTTTACATCCAAACTAGTTGGGCCTATATTTGTTAAGAAGTACAAAATTGTATGGATATAATATTCGTTTGTGCATCTTGATTAATAATATAGGATATTAGGATGATTTAATTTCTTTGTGATTTTTGATACGCAAATTTTGTAGACATAATTCCGGGTATTCCTTTAGCATTTCCTTTAGAGAAATAGATTTTCGAATTTTGGATGAATTAGTATTCCATCAATTAGTATAATCCAAAATTCTACACCTTTCCTTAAATATACATTTTTCCGGTTAATTATACTATCACTATGCTAGAACATATATTAACTTGAGTGAAGCAAAATGGAATGCCGCGTCAGTCTAGTATGCATACAATTAGCATCTCAAATTAATCTTAGAGCAAAAAGTACATTATGATGATTATAATTAATTGAGAGACTAACATGCAACTAGCAAAATTGGACTGACATGCATATATTGTGCGGGCCTGGGGACAAGCTTTCAGAGACTATGAGGATAAATTTCATATAATATTTCTGTGATAGAAAGTATAGAATTGAGATGGAAAACCATCTTAATACTATCTTTAGATGTGAGAAATAGTGAAAAAGAAGAAAGATAAAAAAAAGTAAAAGAAAAGAAAAATGGGTAAAAATAGATATGTTTAGATTGTTTGATTGATAGTAAAGATAAAATAAATAGAAGAGTAAAAAGAAATTAAGTTTTCATTTGGTAATTATTTGATTGAATAAAAAATAAAAAAATAAGGTGATATAATTGACCTACTTCAAATCGATCACCCAAACATATCTCCTAAAATATAGGGTTTGAGTTTTAATCTTTGGGAAATAATAACGAGAGTCTTACTGTAACTTTTAATATTATAAATATAATTAATATCGTGATTTCTAATAATACATATAATTATACATAGAAAGTTTTTAAGACATCTGTTATCAGGATCCTATAGTTTTTCCAAATTATAAATCAATTCCTTTTAGACTAGTTTATTTTATAAAAATGATGGGTTTGCCTAGTTAAAATAATGAAAGAAACCTACATAATTAGGATATGATCACTTTAGAAACCTGAATTGAAGAATTTGGGTTTTTTTTCGTCTTTTCATAGTCGTAGCTTGCATTGGGCCAACTTGTATTAGGTCGGGTAGCCACATTTTGCTAGTTATATATAGTATCCTTTTATCCTTAATAAATTAAAAAGATTAATTATCTCTTATTAGATGAAATAAATAGATAGATAAAATTAAAAATTATCTCTTTAAAATTTAAGGGATTGTTTGGTTTTCATTTATATTTTATGTTTTTATTTCTTGTTTTTAACTTCATTAATTATAAGAATTGTCATATATATTGTTTTTTTTATTTTGTTTCATATTTCATAAATTTATATAAAAACAGTCAAAGAAATAAAAAGTTATCTTCATTATTTTTCTTTTAAAAACATTAAAAGTAGAAAATAAAAATTAAAACAGATATTTTTATATGTAATCAAGCCTGAAGTATTTTTTATAATTAAAACTAAACTAAATGAATATATAAACCTATTGGGGTACTCTTCTATTCTGAGGTGAAAAATGTACTAAACATGTGGATCATGCCGGTAAGGGATTGTTCCAACTTAATCAATGATCTTAGGTTTGAGTTTTGGATATGTAACTACGTTAAATATTTAGAGGGGGATTTTACCGCCATAGAGATCCAACACAGCTCAAACAAAATTGGCTCACGTGAATGTATATATGTTGTCTTCCACTCAACTCATCTTCACACCTTTCATTTTTCATTCAAACAAACACAAGTCTGAGTTTACCATCTTTGGGAACAATGAAGGAAGGTAGGTTGTTGCTCTTCATTCGATTTTAATTACAATGGTTGTCGCTTTAGTGCGCCTTACCATACATTCCATTTTGGAACTTGGAAAATATCATAATTAATCATTTTGAATCTTCTAGATAATTGGGAAAAACAAAAATTTGGAATTCAAGGTGGTCAAGAAAATTTAACTTGTTCAAAGGGATGGTCTTTTATCCATGTACTAGAACTTCAATCTCTTGGCAACGTGTCGTGAACTGATCATACTAAAAGGACATATGAGAGGTTGGTGGTGCTACAAGTACTAAAGCGCTTTATTAATTTGTTGGTTATGTAAACAGCATCACAATACACAAGTGATAACACAAGCCTCCTCTTATATATATATATATGTACTCCCACACTCTTTTTATCTTTTGTACTTACAAGAACACGTTTTAAATTTTTTCATGAACTTATTTATAATATAAAATATATAAATTTAAAATTATTTAATATTTTTTTATATTTAATTTTATTGATTATTAAAAATTTAAAATTAATAAAATTACAATATGATGAAATTTAATTTTAATTAAATGAAAATACACTTTAAATGTGTATAAATTAATTTTTTAAAAATTAATGTGTATTAATTAATTTTTTTAATATGTGTGTTTTAATTTGAATTCCCTTATAATTAGAATAGAAATGATCATTATGTTTATGAGTATTAACAATAATTAAAGATTCGTAGCTGTGTGAGAGCTCACCACATCATCATGTTCCTTTTTATGTAACGTCTCAGTTGAAACTTTAATTTCTCTGCATTCTTTTCCATGAACCACATGTTGGACGGCTTATTAATCAAGCACTAAAAGTGAGGTAGTATAGAGGCAAATTATAGTGCACTTATATATGAACTTACTTACTAGATGCTTCTCATAATAAATCGGGCATGATCAATCCCTTTCAACATGAGATATATGAAAAATGGCCTCAAAAACTCTATGTCCAAACTTTTCACTGGAAGTAAACATGTGGCAGTTGCCCAAATAATATGTGTACTTGTCAAGATCTAAAACTTTTAGTTGGTTTTGGATACCAACAAAACTCAACACAATTGACAAATAGTTGTGTCCCTTAAACATCTTAATAGGTGTTTGATTCTCAATGTGTATAAAAAAGACTTTATTGAGAAAGGTAAAACCCACTTTGATGATCTCTATGCTTCGAAGGGATTAATTTCTAACTATATATCGACTTGGGGATATCTTTGACTAAAAAAAAGTTAGTTTTGGACATGAATATTTAATTAAGTTGACATATATATGGTGTGTTAATTAGCGTTTATATAGCAACCATGACTAGAATGTTCCTTTTAATCTGGTGGCATTTCCCCCATCAATAATAATGCATTTGGTGGTACTTGTGAATTGATTTGGTTTTATTGGATCCAATTCTTCAATTTTTTTATTCATTTTTGTTGTACATTTACATTCATTTGGAATATTTCTTTTTCAGTTTTAGTTTTTGACTCTTTTTTTTCTTCGAAGAGGAACCGGAAACATCTAATTAAAATATATAAGGAATATAATAAAATAAATCAAAATTTCAAATATCTCATTTATAAGTCATAATTAATACTAATAAATTTTTTAAATAAAATTATATTATAAAAAATATTATCTAAATAATTCCATAATATTATTTATAGTTCAATATAATCTAAAAAACTAGATTTATATATCTTTTCACTTAAATATACTTTTAGTCAAACATCGAAAATCTACCTTTACTTAAATATGTTTTTTATAAATAAATAGAAAATTGTATGTTAATTTTATAAATATATAGGAGAGTAAATATGAAGTATGATTTGTGTTATAAATTTATAATAATATTTATATTTGTAAGTTGAATTTGAATTAAATTAGATTGTTATCACAGTCAAATCTAAAAGCCAATCAATTCAAAGAATTTTTTGGTTTTTTAATCTTTAGTTTATTTAATTTTTTAATCAATTTTTTTATTTAATATATTCAATCAATTTACTCCTAACACACGCTAAAGGGATGTAAATTACATATGCTCCCGTTAAGTTACATTATCTTCTTTTTTTATTTTTGAAAAATTGCACTCTTATTTTCATAGAAATTAACATGTTACAATTTAATTTATTTTAATATCTAACAAGTTTCTTAAGGATAAACTTTTCTCCTTTTGTGAATTTTAACGTTACTATCTCTATTGGTCCATTATTCATTAAATATGGTCATTGAAAAATAAATTTTGAATTAAATAAAAGGTATTTTTAGATGATCTCATTAATTAAGTTGACATAATTAGTTGAAATTTGCTTATATATATTTCAGACCACCATATATATATTTTCTTTGTTTATATTTGAGTCCGAAGGGAATAATTTATTAGTTTATAAATTAAATAATATTTAAAAGCTAATGTGGCAGTAAAAGCTATTGTTCTTAAAATTTCCTGACGACCTAGGAATGATGCCTAGCAAGGTCAACTCTAATCATTAAGGTGAGTAGCAAATGATGCATACATGGGAGGGAATTCTTTTATATAATGGTCTAAATGGGTCTGTTAGGATGCTGAAGTGTGCCTTTTTGGGTCGACCTCTCTGTCTTGGCCGAGTAGGTCGATCCCCTGATAGTACACAACCCTCGAGCTCGAGACCCAAAAAGTGGGGCAAAGATATGAAAAAAAAGTGTTTCGTTCTTCCTTTAATGTGTGTTTCTCTCTCTATTGGGAAGAGAAGAAGAGTTCCCTCTTTGTGTGTTGGCTTCCTTTGGTGACCGAGTTTGTGTTTGGGTTGCGAACGACTTATTAGTCGATTTAGGAATTTTCTCACTAGCTTACCTCACAACTTTTAATTGTTGGGAGACTTATAAATTGTTTTCCTTACCAACTTAATTAGTTGGCGAATGACTTATGGTCGAATTATTTATTGTGTCTTCACTGACTTAGTCGGCAACCATATTCATTCTTGGAATTAAATCCTCACCAACTTAGGTTGCAACTAATTAGTTCATTCTCGGAATTTCAATATCCTCACCAACTTATCAGGTGACGTCCGAGTTCATTATCGAAAATTTCAATCCCCATCGACTTAGTCGACGACCGATCGAGTTCATTCTCACTGACTTATTCGATAGTCAAGTTCATTCTCAGAATTTCACATTCTCACTGACTTATTCGATAGTCAAGTTCATTCTCGGAATTCCAATCCTCACTGACTTAGCCGACGACCAAGTTTAATCTCAGAATTTTACATTCTCACTAACTTAGCCGGCGGTCAAGTTCATTCTCAGAATTTCTATCCTCACCAACTTTGCCTGTGGCTTATTTATTAGTAGTGGGTGAGAAGATAACGTAAAATGACATCTTCTTCACCTCTCTACACCGGCCACTGCTTGACACTTGTTCTTTGTATATGGTGTTGATCCAAGAACTTTTGGCACTTCAATGGTGCTTGAGGATGGTGGTTGATGTGCACCTGCGAACACTCAACCCACAAGTCAATAAGAGTTTAAGTTGGTAGGGTTTTCAAGTAAAATCTACCTCTTTGTGTAGTGTAGTATTTATAGGCCTTTGTCATCTGCATTGGCATGAATGAACAAGTTAATTAGTGGTTGTTTATCATTATAAGTTACACCGGGTGTCTAGTGTGGTATGGGTCAGGGAATATTTTCTTGTAATTAGAGCTTTTACTAACTATGGTACACGTATGCTATATGCAACAAAAGATGTGTCCTCCGTTACAATACATGTGTCATCGATCTTGTGTTATTAATCGTATAGCCGTTTATTTGGCCAATCCGGATAGTCTAGTGATTTTACTACAATATTAACTATTAAGCATGAGTCGGCTATCTAACATCCCATCAAGTTATCCGGTGGCCGGTTAATCCTAAGAATAGTTGCCCCGAGCTTGGTATTTACTTATCCGGTGACCAGCCAATTCATCAATTAGCCGGTTAATTTTATGAACAACACCTATATATATATATATATATATATATATATATATATCCTCCAATGGAGATGTTTTCAAAGTACACAATCTCTCTTATTATTTTACCAAAATCATGCACCTTTAACTTGAGCATTGGAGGGTTTTCTTTTCACCACAACCAGAAACATTATTGTGAGGAGTGAATGACCCATCAATCGTTAGAGAAGCTCATAGATTCAATTAGTCGGACCCCTCATCAGCATCATGGAGTTCACCACTTGTATATCTTAGGGCCTATTTGGTTTACGTTTTCATTTCCTGTTACCGTTTACTGTTTTCATTGTTTCCTGGAAATGCTGGAAATAACAAATTATTGTTTCCAGCATTTCCAGTTTTTCTTTTATAAAATTTCAGGAAACAATAAACATAAAAAAAAAACATGAAATGAATATGCAAATCAAGCATAAAATACCCCAAAATCGTGATCCATGAAAGCGGCTGGATTATTTTAACCATGTGCGTAGCCAGACAAAACTGTTATTGATTGAATGAATCTTAATTTCAAGTAAAAATGTATTATAGTTAACTGGTTAATTCTCACACTTAGCTACCTAGCTAGCTATAGGCCTAAATTTGCTGGAACTGTATAATTCTGACCAAAAAATATATATGACCCTTTTCATATGGTTTGAGATATGGGTTCCCTCTTTCATCTAAAAGAAAATGAATTAATATGATTTTGGATATTTATTAATCAATTAACTTATAAAAATAAAACGTTGATCGTGATATAAAAAAAGGCGGCCACAAGCATATCATTTGAGAAGGACTCCGGCTAAGCTAGCTTAATTACGTTTGAATAGATAAAAATAAACGAAATAAAACTGGTATGAAGTTAATTTTATTATTTAAATTAGTTAAAATGTGATAAATGATTTTTCTAACATGTGCAATCTTACACATGATAATAAATCAAAAAGTGGAAAATTTTATTGGAAATTACAACAATCACTATTACTAATGTATTGAATGTTGTGATTATTGTAATTTCTAATAAAATATTTCCACTTTTAATTTATTATCATATAGATTAAAAAAATCGTAAAAGAAAATCTGATATAATTTATTCCATCTCATTCCATTTAGTGCATGTTTTTCTTTTTCTTTTTTTTCTTCTCTTAATTTAGAACATGTGATTGAACTAACTTATTATTTATAAATTTGTCATTAATTATCTCATTTAATTTTTAAATAATATTAAAATAATTCTTTTATTCTATTGTCAATTTTTAAACAGTTATATTATACAAATGGTCTCCTAGCTAGAGAAAAAATTCTCTTTCATACAACATTCAATATTACTCACAAAAGTTTTAAACACTTTTTTTTCATTTTCTTTTAACACCTTTCATTCTTTCACAATCATTCATAAGTATATTCCCCCTTTCACACCCACTTTTTTTTTTCTATCTCTCTCTAGCTTTTACATTACACCAATTATTTCATCCTTTGTTTGCTCTTTTTTCATTTCATGTTTTTGCTGTCTCTCTTCTCTACACTTGTCACACATAAATTATTTAGTGTGAAAGTATATATTTCCTTCTTCAAAATATTTATTTTACTTCTAACAATTTATAATTGATAGTGTAGAGTTTTTAATATTTTTTATGGGAATCTCCACAGGCATAACTGTGTATTTAACCCTCTAATCAAGGATGGTGGTGGTTAAGTAAAGTTTTCCTAAGAGATAATAGAGATTTAAAATTGAATATTGACATATTAAAAAAGAATTTGTTTATATTAAATAGATTAAAATAAAATATAATACATGTTCATATGGAAAGAATAGAATAATTTTTAAAATAAAAAGGTGAGATAGTGTTATTTAATCTTCTCTCCAAGAAATGAAGTATAATTTACTCATAATAATTTTATTCTATTCTTTTTTATGTTATTTCACTAATCATATATCTAATCATAGCAGGTGTTACTTTCAAATGACATCACATGTCCTACTCAAGCACAAGACCCCCATTCACTATTTATACCCCTAAAGTCCCCTTTCCCTCTCCACTCCTCAATTCAAACAAATCTCACCTCATTCTCTTTCCTATTCTCCCTTTCTCCATCATCCCTTTTTCTCACAACTCAATTCCTTCTCCATATCATTCTCTTTCATCTTCAAACCACTTAAGTTTTTGTGCTTAATATCACCCCAATAGTACTCCCAAAAGCAATTAAAGTTTTCACCAAATTAACTAAGAGAAAATGCATAACATTTGTCTCAACATACCACCAATGGTTCAAAGCTTCGAGCCAGAGGATCTCTTCACACGTAAGTGCATATGGGTGAATGGACCTGTCATAGTTGGTGCTGGTCCTTCAGGTCTTGCAGTGGCTGCTGGTCTCAAAGACCAAGGTGTTCCTTTCATCATCCTTGAAAGAGCTAACTGCATTGCCTCTCTTTGGCAAAACCGCACCTATGATCGTCTAAAGCTTCATCTTCCAAAACAATTCTGTCAATTACCCAATTTCCCTTTCCCTGAGGACTTCCCTGAGTACCCCACAAAATTTCAGTTCATAAAGTACCTTGAATCCTATGCCAAGCACTTCAACATAAACCCACAGTTCAATGAAACAGTGCAATCTGCTAAGTATGATGAGACCTTTGGTTTGTGGAGGGTTAAGACCATTAGGAAAAGCACCTCTGGTTCTAGTGAAGTTGAGTACATTTGTAGGTGGCTTGTGGTTGCTACTGGAGAAAATGCAGAGAAAGTTGTGCCAGAGTTTGAAGGGTTGGAAGAATTTGGTGGACATGTCATGCATGCTTGTGACTATAAATCTGGGGAGGATTATACTGGGAAGAAAGTTCTTGTTGTTGGGTGTGGAAATTCAGGCATGGAAGTGTCTCTTGATCTTTGTAACCACAATGCAAGTCCTTCAATGGTGGTTAGAAGCTCTGTGAGTACTAAAATTTCATCAGATTCTGTTTATTTTGATCCAAAGTTAGCATTTTTAAAAGTAGATTTTGACAATCTTTGTTTTTTTTTTTGTTTTATCAGGTTCATGTGTTGCCAAGAGAAGTTTTTGGAAAATCAACTTTTGAGCTTGCAGTTATGTTGATGCAAAAACTACCCCTTTGGATGGTTGATAAGATATTGCTGATTCTGGCTCGTTTGATTCTGGGGAATATTGAAAAGTATGGTCTTAAGAGGCCATGTGAAGGTCCTTTAGAGCTGAAGAACACTGCAGGGAAGACCCCTGTGTTAGACATTGGAGCACTTGAGAAAATTAGATCTGGTCAAATCAAAGTGGTTCCTGGAATCAGAAGATTCTCAGCAGGGAAAGTGGAACTTGTTGATGGCAAAGTTCTTCAGATTGATTCTGTTGTTCTTGCTACTGGCTACCGTAGCAATGTACCATCATGGCTAAAGGTTAGTCCTTTCTTTATTCATTTGCATTGGATTCTTGTACACAGTTATGGAAATGGATTGGGGTTAATTTTAACCCTTTAGTTATTCTCTCTCTCTCAATGAAACAGGTTTAGATTGTTAGTTTTGGCTGGTGGTTTTGTTTTTTCTTTTGATAATCTTATGCAAGTTTGTAACTTTTTTGCTACCCACTTGTGTTTTGTTTTTCCTCCCAGCCATAACTGGTGTACACTATCAAGTGAAAGCAATGGGTTTTGTTGTTTTATTCTCTTTCTGAGCCCCCACACTGTCTTTTGGCTCTGTTTAATGATCAGGGCATCTCTGTGTGTGATTTTTTTTTCTTTCTATGAATTTTGAAAATTTTTCATAATTTTTTTGTATGCAACTTTAGAATTATGTTTCCCTTTTAGTGACACAAGTGAAGTAATTTAAATGTAGAAAATTATGCAACTGGAATTAGTCTTTTTTTGTGTACTTTGTTTAAACTGATTATAATTGGCTCAAAGGACTAAAATAGTACTGTGCTATGTTAATTAACAGGAGAATGACTTCTTTTCCAATGATGGGGTTCCAAAAAATCCATTCCCAAATGGATGGAAAGGCAAAGCTGGTCTTTATGCTGTTGGGTTCACAAGGAGAGGCCTTTCTGGTGCATCTTTGGATGCAATTAGTGTGTCTCAAGACATTGCAAAAAGCTGGAAAGAGGAAACTAAACAGAAGAAGAAAACAATGGCTGCACGCCATAGGAGATGCATATCACACTTTTAAGAGACACTCACTTTCATGACTCAGATTTTGGGTTTGTTTATTAGCTTCTTTTGCTTTGGTTACTCACTGATCAATCCTGAACAAAAAAGAGATGATGATGATCAGTTAGAAAAATAATGTAGAGAATTCCCTCATACAAAAAACAGACACACAAAAAATTAGCCCTCTCCTTAAGAAAAACCCAATGTTTGATAATAATAATTTGGCTATTAATTATTTTTGTACAAAGGAAGATGAGGCTTATTTGGTTACATTATGTATTTTAGTTGTAAGGAATATATTGTTTCACGCTCCAATGAATGTTGTATCTCAAATTTTATATTCTAATAATGAAGTCAAACCACTTTTTTTTCTCTCTCTCTCCTATAATCTGATTTATTTTTTTGGTCAAACTCTGAATTTTAATCCACAGGGGCAAGTGATCAGGGGCTTCTGCCTCCAACAAAGGCCCAATAAATGTTGACATTGAAGAGAAAAAACCAAATTTGAGACCCTCATGTATATTCCCATGTTGCATAGCACATGGACAGATCCTAATATCAAAAGAAAATGAATATTAGATGCTTTGGGATAGGAACAAAATTGGAAAGAAACAATTTTACTCTTCTATCATAAAGTACTGTTTTGAATTGTAAATGGTTTTATAATCAATGGAAGTTCATTTGGTCAATGGAGAAAGAGAGAGAAACATCACATTGACTCTTTTGGAGGTTTACAATGTGCAATAATCGAATCTTTCCTATTTTTTTTTAAAGAAAATTGTTGGAGAGTTCCACGTTGATTAGTGATAAGACTAAAAGTATATAAGTCTGAGATAAATCTCACTTTAATTATAATCTAGGTTTTGGAGTTGAGTTAGCTAGGCCCATGTCTCCCAACCCATAGATATTCATGCTCAAGATATCGGACCAGGACTTAACACCAAATAAATATGAGTTTAATTAGTATGCACTAACAATGTAAAAGAGTTTTACACTGACGTTTAATCATGATTTTTCATTTATATGACTTTTAAAATATTAATTAGTAAAGTCAACAAACTTACCATAAATCAACGGTTGTGATTAACTGTCTGTGTAAAACTTTTTACACTGTCAGTGCACAATCCTTTTTCTCAATAAATATAGCTCACTTTTAGCATTGGGTATATAAGTAAAATTTCTTTTAATCACCAAAAACAAAACGAAGGTTTTGACTTTGAGTCTTTGGGGCATGGCTTAATTAAGATATTTTTTTATGTTTTTAATTACTATTTTGTTCATTATAATTTTTTCTTTTTAATTTTTATATATAAATCACTAATTATTGATTTATTAAGTTTTATTAAAAATGAGTTACGTAATTGATTTATATAGAAAAAAATAAGTTTGAGGCGATTTATATATTTGGACATATTGAATCTTATTGAGTTGATGCATCAGGCAACAATTGATGTAGGCTCATTTCTTTAATTTAGTGGCTTATGTATTAAGGTTAACATCCTCTGTGTGTGCAAGTGCAATGGCGGATATTGAATAAAAAGTCTCTAGAAAAGTTCAATAAGATTTTAATATATATTATTAATTATATAAATATGTATACATAGTTTTTATTTTTGGAAAAATTTTGGGAGGCTGCCCCACTCCACTCCTTAGTTAAAAGAAGCTCCGCCACTGAGTGTGTGTATATACACATCTAATTGCAATTTTTTTCACCATTGAGGTCTACATTTTGAATTGGAAAATAGAGAGGAAAGAATTTAAATTAATTACATATATTGTTCTTAATCTCTTTAATTAATTGAAATGACACACGTCAAAAAAAATCTCTCTTATAAATAAAACATTCTTACATATAGTTGTTATTTTTTATTCTAATCAGGTGTTATATTTTAATTAAAAGGATAAGAAACAGAACAAATAAAAAAGACAGGTAATTAATTGATTCCAAAGAAAGACCTAACTAGCATTTCAAAGAGAGTTTCCAACTATCATGACAAAAATTATTAAGCAAGTGGTTTAAATCACATTATATCTTAGGGATATATATATATATATATATATATATGGTTCAACTAACACTAAGTGTTATTATATTATTGATAACTATTAATTGAATGTGAATTTTATGGATCCAACCGTTAAATTATAACTATCCATTATCGAAATTATTAGTATCAAATTTCATAAAATTTTAACATTAACAATTTGATAATCAAATCGTTCATATTTTCATATATATTAATTATATATGACATATATCCGTCAAAAAAAAATTATATATGACATATATATTTTGATGATTGGATAAATATAAAAATTTATAAATATGATGATATATATATATATATGAAATTAACTTTCAATACAACGATAGATTTCGAACAATAATTATTTACAAAATTTCTTTTAAAAGATTATTATCAATGCGCGATATGCCTATATATTTTCTTCAACTTTATTAAAGGGAAGGAAATTGGCTCATATATATGAACCAAAAATGTTATATATTTAGGAAAATAAAAAACCTAAATATATATTTCCTAAATATATATTTAGGTTTTTAATTTTTCTAAATTTAAGCGCCCTAACTAGCTAGGTATTTAGAAAATAAAAAATAAATTGGTGAGGATGCTTTTAAAATATAAGCGTCCAAACGGGTCAAAATTTAAAAATAAAAAAAATAAATGGTCAGGGCATTTAATCAAAATAAACGCGTTCACTAGCAATATATATTTTAAAAAAAAAAGTAAGGGCACTTCCGCTTCAGCACGCCTTAATGATTGAGTTAGGAAAAAATTTACTTTATGGTTAGGGCTCTTCCGTGGTGAAAACACCCTAAAACTCTTATTTCACTTTTTAAAAAATAAATTTCATTACAGTGTTAGAGCGCTTATGAGAATATGGACACAAAAGTGCCTTACCCTCTTATTTTTATAAATTGGCATAGTATATGTTCTAATAGTAGAGTTTGAAGGATAGAAATAGAATATGATACTTCATTTTTAAGTTAACATAACAATTTAATTTAATTTTTTCACACTCATTTTTTATTACGCTCACTTTTATATATACCTCTTTTTCTTATCTATCTTTTTTTCTCTTAGCACATCAATTATCACATTTATCCCTTTCTCTTTTTTTAATTATTTCTTTTTCTTTTTCATCTTTTTTTTTCTATCCCACACCAAAATTTTTAGTTTGAGACTATCTTGTCCCTAACCCTAACCAGGGACGGATCCAAGGGGGGCAAGCATGGGCTTTGGCCCCATCCTCCCCCACTCTATTACACCACATCATAGATAAAAAAATTAAAATATTATTAATATATATGTAATAAAAGGAAAAAAAGAAATAAAATGAGTATGATACATTTAATTTTTATATTTAATTTTTTTTATTGAAATTTAGTCCTTTTAAGTGATTTTTATAAAAAAAAATCATTTGATACAAATATTATTATTGATGAATGTTATAATAAAAATATACCATATGTATAACTTAAATAAAAGATATGACAAATTTGACTATTATTTAATATTTATTATTAAAAAAAATTTCAGCCCTTTGTCTCAATCCTGGATCCGTCCCTGTCCGTAACACAATTATAAAATATTTCTAGAAATATGGATCTAGCATGCACATACATGATCAGTTAGTGGAAGGCAATGTTGTGCAATATGTGCATGGCTCTCCATGGCTATTTGTCTCATTAAACCTATCTAAAATTTTTGTCCCTTAAACTGTCTTCGAGTCAATCTGATCAGTTCATCATTTGGCAAGTTTTAGAGGGTCACGTCAGCTTTAATTTGTCAACTACCACCAGAACTAACTAGTGACCTATAAATTAACCTATACTATATAATCATGCATACCCACTCACACCAATTATCTCTCTCTCTCTAAAGTCTAAACATTATAGCAACTAACTTTTACCATACTTACATTGCATTACATCTATGAAACAAGCAATTAGTAGCTTCCACTTCAGAATTACATATATGTCAAGCAATCAATTTACTTATCGTAAGTGTTTTCGTATTTGGGAGAGAAATTTAGTTTATACTAGTTTTATCTGACTGGAGCAGTGTTATTTCTTATAGTCCCACATAGGAGAAAGAAAATTTCATCAAACCATATATCCTTTCAAATCTTTAAATGTGTGATTTTATACTTCACACTCAACATTTTGAAAGATGCGACTTTTTTATTATTTAAAATTAATGGATTAAATATATTTTTAATCCATATATAATTTTAGTTTTAATCTTTCCTATGATCCTTGTTTTTTTAATAATAAGCAATTTATCTCCTCATATCGTTATTATAAATCTGTTAAATATTCACATTTCACTTAATAGTAAATTGATCTAATTAAGAATGCATTTAATAGTTTTTACACTAACAAGGATAAAAATGTTCATGTTAAAAAAATATAGACACAAACTAAATTCAAGTTATAGAGTGACCTAATTACAATCTAAAACAACCAAATTTTAATAACCCAAAAAGTTGGTCATGTGGAGCAAGACATTGTCTCGCATGCGACAAGACGCGCGTTCAAAATGTATAACTCTGTTTTAATATATTTATAATAAGAACTAAATATATTTAAGTATTTTCCTGATTCTATGAATAATCATTGAATCCATTATATTCAAGAAATCATCTTACAGTTTGATTTTTTTTTTATGTAATTAAAAGCATGTATTACACTGAGGATTTATATAATTCCAAGTTGCATAATCACCAACTAATGAATGAAACTATATTATTTAAAAGTGTAAACATAACTTCTCATTAACTTTACATCACACAATTGACATTTAAGGGGTATCCTTTTTGGGAATGATATGTAGACCTCTAGCTAGGAGTGTATATTATGTAGCTGGGGTGCACAAATCAAACAAAAGACTCCACAGTTTGGCCACCAGGATGTCATGGAGATGCTTGATGGGGTGACCTTTGCCCTCACTTGACAAAATCTTCATTTATCTTGTTCAGGTGTAAGACTTATGATATGATATCTAAAAGTTACATTGGATTCCAAGCAATCCATTTAAGTCAAGCCAGATACATAAACCAACTTATTAATTGAAGCAAGCTACCAATTTTTTTTTCCATTACTAATGCAGAACTTTATTCAAGTGAAATCAAGTTGGCACAAACATTCATATTTATCTGAAATGTACAAAAGATTACCATATAAAATATGTTAACTCAATATATTATGCAAAAGAAGAAGGAAACTAATTTCAACAGTGTAAAACAAAGTAGCAAACATAGTAGTTGGTGGAGGATATCAGTTACACAGAGTTTGTATGTAAATAATATTACTCTCAAAGCTTTTGGATAATACATTTCAAATCAAGTAAATATATAAGAAGAGGAGAAGATATATTGTGAGAATTGGAAAACAACCCATAATAGTTCCCATGCAAAGATTCCATTTACTCTGTGGCCCATCTGGAGTAGTACTCTGCTTTGCACCACACAGAATTGCAAGTGGGAAATTAAATCTGAATCTGTGGGAGCAGAAAATGCCATCTATTTATACACATACATACATATATAGCTCCATTAATTTCTTCAAAGAACAAAGATTTACTTTGGCACCCATATAACATTAATTGCACCCTACAAAATGCACTGCGCACCTGTTTTCTTTGTCGACTCAGAATATAGAACTTCCAAGGTTACCATAAAAGCTATGCAGCCTTTCACTTAGACATCACAGTTATCAAAACACATGGGTGGC
Organism: Sesbania bispinosa; assembly: GCA_026901365.1. Taxonomy (NCBI): domain Eukaryota; kingdom Viridiplantae; phylum Streptophyta; class Magnoliopsida; order Fabales; family Fabaceae; genus Sesbania; species Sesbania bispinosa. The sequence continues at coordinate 813,246 of QLOH01000301.1, forward strand.
ACCACCCTTCTTATCACCATCAAAGCCCATTCCTTCACGTTCTGTCCACAATTTAATTTACCAATCACTACAGTATGTACATTTGAGTGCTATGCCTATACAATAGATCATGTAAATTTAAATGAGCTAGTACTTGTTTAGAGAAGTGTTATCTTTATATATAATAAAAATATACAACATTGCATACAATAATAAGAGAAAAAGAGAGAGAAGTATCGATATGATGGAGAAAAATAAAAAGAAAAATTGTATTGTTTGTATGGATAACCATTCTCTATTAATTATAAGCGATAACCTACAATAATTGTGTAGGTTCTTGAATGACTTTTACGTAATCACAAGATATATTATATTATCTTTTTATACTCAAATTAGTACATTCATGGATATAGTTTAATTTGATCTAATTATGAATTTTTCTTATTCTTATTAGAGCATATTTGTTTTATTGTTGGAAGGCTTCAAATGTAGATTGGGGTAAAAACAGGCAACAATCTACGTTTGAAGCCTTTTAAACAGAAAACTAAACGGGATCTTAGTAGTTATACATTGTCAATATAAAAGAAAAAATTACACTATCATTTAATAATATGTTATCAGATATCATTTTTAAAATGAGTATAACACACAGTATGTTATTAATTTTAATATATAATTTAACAACATATCATTGGATGAATAATAATGTATATACTAAATATAATTTTACAACTGGTCATGTAAATTTAAATGAGTACTTGTTTAGAGAAGTGTTGTCTTTATATATAATAAAAATATACAACATTGCATACAATAATAAGAGGGAAAGAGAAAGAAGAGAAAGAAATATCAGATGTGATGATCGATCAGTGATGTGATGGGCAGAAATAAAAAGAAAAACTATGTTATATGAATTATTATATGTATTGGTTATATAAATAACCATTCTCTATTAATTATAAGCGACAACCTATAATAATTATGTATGTTCTTGAATGACTTTCACGTAATCACAAGATATATTATATTATCTTTTTATACTCAAATTAATACATACTTCGAAGGCTTCAAGATCGAGGTAAAAGCAGTCTACAACCTATGTTTGAAGTCTTTTAAACAGAAAACTAAATGGGCTCTTAGTAATTATATATTGTCAATATAAAAAAATTACATTGTTATGTAATAATATATTGTCAGATATCATTTAATAAATATAATACACCATATATTATTAAACTTAATATATAATATGACAACATATTGGATGAATGATAATGTACGCACATACTAATTAAATTCCCATATTATAGCTAGATAGAGTTCAACTATAATAACAATTACTTGAGAGTTTCAACTTTTATATATTCATATAGAGGAGAGATCAAATTACACCAGTGTAAGTTACATCAAGTATTACACCGCTGAATAATTTTTTATGGATCATTATATTAAATAATCTACTGTTGGATTGAAAGTTATTATCATATAGATCATATATGCATATAAAATTTTACATTAATCTGAAATTATTTGATATGTGATTGAAATGTCTCAAGATTAACGTTATGTATACATTTGAAATATATGAAAAACTCAACCATTTGACTATCAAGTTATTAGTGTCAAAATTTTATGAAGTTTACACATATAATCATGATAATGAACAAACATAATTCAATGGTTAGATTACTAAAAAACACATTCGATTTGTAGTTATTAACGGTTGAATTACTAAATAACACTTTTGATTTGTAGTTATCTGTGGTGTAATACTTGGTGTAACTTATACCGGTGTAATTTGATCCCTCCTCAATAATTCGACTAATATATTTGCACCCATGAAAATTAAATTACATATAGTTGTAATCAGTTTTGAACTTAATTATTTCTAATTAACTTTACTCAATTCAAAAGTAAAATTTCTTTTTGGGATCAGTGTATATATGTAGATTCTTATCATTGTGGTATACCAGGATACAAGCAGAATTATCCATTTGCACATGCCATGCCTGCTCTGCCCCATGCATTATGTCCTGTTTGATTTACGTTCTCGTGAGGGATCCTATGAACTATGTAGAGTATATAAGGCACAACAAGAAAATTTATTTGTGCCATATGACAGCATTTGTCATTAAAAGGTTGATAGTTCGTTACTAGAAATATTTTGTGATAATCACTGAAACTCAACTTTCAAAGGTGAGTAGCTTAAAAAAGCTATATATTTATTATAACAAAAACAATACCATGCTAATATTTTAAATTACAATGACAAAAATGAATTTCATTACAAATCCACACGACAATAATAATATATATAGTTTAATAGTTACTAAAAGTTTATAATACCACCATTATAATTATAAAAGTAGTGTCAATTTTTTGTCACGATTATAAATTACCTTAAATTATTAGAAATAGCAATGGTGGTTTAGTTGTCACCAAAATTGTATATTATATTATTTACATTAATTATATTATTATAAATTATGGTGATCTGAAATTTATAAAATCATATTTATAGTATCGTAATAATATAGGCACGATTATTTTTTAAATATGTTCAAATCTCATTAAAATAATTAAACATTCAAGAAATTGAAATATTATATTTATCAGAGAAATGAAAGAATCCAAAAAGTATAATATGAAAAAGGGAGAGAAAGCATTTCTCATAGATTGAATTGAAAGAGAATACAAAAGGGAAAATATATGCTAATAACTAAATAACAATAGATCTAACTAAACAGAAAACTAAAACTAACAAAACAGAAAACTAAAATAACAAACTAATAGACTAATAACTAACAACTAAATACAAACAAAATTTTAACCAAATTATTTCTTTTCTCCTAATCCCCCTCACAAGTTGGGGCATAGATATTGAGAAGAGCCAACTTCACACTCCTTGAATTTTTCGAGTAGAAAGGCCTTGGTAAATATATATGCCAATTAGAATTGGTGGGGACGTGGAAAAGGTGAATCAGTCCAGAAATGAGTTTTTGTCTAACATCATGACAATCAACCTATATGTGTTTTGTTCTCTCATGAAAGGTGGGATTCTTTGCTATGTATGCAGCAGATTGATTGTCATAAAAAACAGAAAAGGGAATATCTATTTCAAATTCGAGGTATTTGCAGAGATGTTGAATCCATTGTAGCTCACAACTAAGAGAGGCTAATGCTCTATATTCTGCTTCCGAAGATGATCTAGACACAGTTTGCTGGTTCTTTGAACGCCAGACAATAGTTGAACCAAGGCCCGGTGTTCCTTTCAGATAACGCACAATTCTTATGGCTACTTGTAGATGAGAGTGGAGGTAGGAGAAGCTACAAACTGACAGACTTGTCCCACTACATATATAGGATAAGTCAGGTCTGGTTGTGGTTAAGTATAATAATCTTCCAATCAACCTTCTAAACAAAGTTGGATCAACAAGAAGATCACCAGAATCAGTATGTAATTTATATGAGGAATCAATAGGAGTAGAAGATGGTTTATAACCATTTAAACCACATTCATAAATTATTTCAAGACAATACTTTCTTTGAGTGATAAGGAGGCCTGATGTAAACCTAGCAATCTCAAGACCTAATTAAGAAAAACCTTAAATCTCCCAAATCCTTAATTTTAAAGGTACTATGCAAGGAACTCTTTTACTGATTTTAATTCATTTAAATTATTCCCAGTTAAAACCACATCATCAACATAGATTAAAAGAGCAGTAAAGGAATCAACTTCATGCTTTGTAAATAAGAAGTAATCAGCTATACTCTGGATATAACCAATTTGAATCAAAGCATTAGTGTGTTTTGAATTCCATTGTCTATTGGTTTGTTTAAGGCCATAAATAGATTTATGCAACTTACACACCATATCAAGGTGAGGAGGATGTAAACCAAGGGGTAAAGACATATAGACTTCTTCATCTAAATCTCCATGCAAAAAGACATTATTTACATCTAACTAATGTAAATTCCACTCTTTGCAAGAAGCTATGGCTAAAAGAAACCCGATAGTAGTGACTTTGGCTACGGGAGAAAAAGGTTTCAAAGAAACCAACTCCCTGAGTTTGTGTGAATCCTCTTGCCACCAGTTGAGCCTTATATCTTTCAATGCTCCCATCAACCTTGTGTTTAATCTTATATACCAACTTGCAGGTTATGGGAGTCTTTCCAGGAGGCAGGTTGACTAGTTTTGTTTTGAGAGAGAGCAGCTAGTTCCTCATTCATAGCCTTTCTCCAACATTCTTCCCTTACAGCTTGATGATATGTTCCTGGCTCTATCACATATGATATGGTTGCACAAAAAGATGAATAATTAGAGGAACACTTACAATATGACAAAAAAAAGGACAAGGGATAGAGAGAATTGCTCTTAAAGCAAAGCAATGAGATTGGTTCTGCAAATTAGAAAAATCACAGATGTGGTCTATTAGGTGTTGAGGTGGTCTTCAGATTCTTGTAGAACTTCTTGCAATCTCATTATTGTGTTGAATGTTCACATCCTAAGCCAAAATGTCTTCTTATTGCAAACGATTATCATTATTCTCTTGTACTTCTTCACAGGTCTCTCCTTGAGTTTGACTACTCAAGTCAAAGTCACCCTCAGCTGGGGAAGTTACATGCGACTAAGGAAAGGTATTTGAAGGCTCGTCACATTTGTGATGGTTTATAGGTAAAAACCTCTTATGGTCATTGATGGGTTTCTGCCAAGCGAACCACAAATCCAGCAGTATAATAGTAAGAAAGAGTATCGTATCCACAGGGAACGGTTATTTATGTAGACCGAAATCGTATTTATCAAGAGAAAGCACAATTTAGAGAGTATGATTGCAGAATGGTAAAAAGAGTAGATAATTAATTGGAACTAGAAAGGTAGAATTAGAGACACTTTACTTGGATCAGGATTGGATTTCATCTCATCACACCCATTGTGCATATAAAGACTATCTATTATTTTAGGTAATACTCTATAAAATATGTAGACAAACTTTATTGCTAAAGCCCCTACCCAGCGACCATAACACTCAAGGATAAATTGTGCGGGCTCTCCCAGGCGACAGATTTATCTCGGCTTATTTTGCTCTCTTTTGTTCAGTTTGTAAGAGTTAGACGATAAACGAGGCCTAATGGTAGACGCACCCTTCGCTTCAGTACTGTCACTACCTTATACTCATTAGGAATACGCCCATGTTCGAATCCTGGATTGACAACCCCCTAACTCTTTGCTATCGATTACTAAGTCCTATTTGGCGAATGCTCCCTCACTTAGAGTACTCACACTACCCCTCACTCATTAGTAAACATCCTCTTTCAGCCGTCAGTAGTAACCGAGTAATCTTATTCAATCAGAGAATGAGTTTCTTCAGAATCCGCTCCCCCATTCTCGTTCCTAATCTAAACTACTTGAGTTAAGACTAGCCTATAACTCCAGACGCAAGCGTGGGAATTAGGAATAAGCACAAAATAAGATTACCACCATTATAGATAAGGACTCATTGAAATAATAATATAGAATTTATATACACTCAAGGATAGAATCAATTACATCCAATCCTACTGGAGAGTTAACTACATGAAGTAGCCATACAAACCATTGAAGACGTTGTCACCATCTTCAATCCTCGTGAAGCGCACCTCCTCTCCTACTCTAAACTTAGCTTTGATACATAATCACTGAATTACAATGACTATCTAACTCGCTAACCAACTAACTGTCTAACTCCTTGGACTGACGCAAGAGGTTCCTATTTATAGATTAGGAAAGACAAAGCAAATTTGGGAAGAGATCCTCTTAAAAACGACAACATGGACGATCTGCGTGTTCTGCGCTTCAAGCTGCGCTACAGCGCAGGCTCTAGAGAGTTGCGCTTCACCTGCGCTATAGCGCGGGGTGAAGCGCAGCTAGCGTCTGCAGCTTCAATTTTTCTCTTTTAAATTGTTGATCTCTCCCCGAGACTGGTTTTCACGCGTTTGTCCTTCCTTGTTTCCCTTTATTTTCTGATATCTTTGTATTCATTGTGTAATCCTTGTTTATTTGGGAAGCTTGTCTGCAATATCTTTGATTGATTGGCTCTATCTCCTCATTAATGATTCAAATCTTCTTCAAATCTTTAATTAACTGTCCTCAATCAATCTCCAATCTTGCACAAATCCTCCTCATTTAATGCCATTTAATCTCTGATTTAAATCTTTGCAAGAATCCTGTAAAAATCAGCAATAAATCCATTAAAATAGCATCAAATTCTAAACTAGTATTAATAAATACAAATTATTAAATATTAAATAAAAAGGGATAAAAATGGGGCAAAATTATCATTTTGTCCTTGATAAGTGAAATAAAATATATACTAATTTATCAACTATTTTTCACTTATCAGTCATGTAGGAACAAACAGGGAAACACTAGAAGGGGGTTGAATAGTGTTTCTATAAAACTTGAACGTTTTTGGAAACTTTTTCTCAACAATATGTTTTCTAAAAGATTTCAGATCACTTGTTGTTTTCAGAAGATGAATATACTTCTGAAGATCGTTCAGACTGATAAAGATAGTTCTCTTGAAAAACTGATTTTACGTTTAAACTTTATGTAAATCAATTCAATTCCCTTCTTTTTAGATTAAAATTAAATTTAAAGAGTCAAGGGATGAGAGAACTTAGCCAAGGTATTTATCCTAGTTCACTCACCACCACTGTGAGCTACGTCTAGTTCTAGAGCCAAACACAGCACCTAGGTTTCCACTAATCTTCAAAAGATTACAAGTATTCTTTTCTGTCAAGCCTCTTCAGGCTCTACAACAACAAGTATTATTTCCTCACAAGCCTCTCCAGGCTCAACACCCAAGTGTTTAAGGTATAAAAAAGTTTAAACTGAAGAACTACACAAGTTCAAAGCTCAAACAAAGTAATGTACAAGATAACTAAGTTAAACTCAGGATAAGAATATGTTTGTACAAGGAAAATTATCAGTGTTTTTACAATGAAAAACTTCCAGCGTGTGGGCACCTTCTTTCTTAGCTTGTTCTCTGCCTTGCATGGGATCTGCATGAAGCTATTTATAGATGATAATATGAATTCCGTTGAAATCACCGTTGAGAGATGGCATTAAATGCTATTAAACCCGTTATGATACAACTTCTGATAGCTTCTGACATAGTACAAGGTAGATGTGCAATGTTGTCTCTGCTCTGAGCACTGCAAAAATTGCGTTGCAGATATTTCCTTTTTGGTGCATGTATTTCAAACATGCTAGAAAAGTCAATGTTCTGCATGCCTTAAAAAATATAAGCCAAAGCCTTGTTTCAGAAGGCGTTGAAAATGACTTGAGTCTTTATCAGAAATCTTTAGAGGGCTTCACTCTTCATATGGCTTCTGACTTCAAACGCTTTGCCACGTCAGACGACTCCAGATATTCTTCTTAGCTTCAGATGGTTCCATGCTTTAAATAGAGAGACCACTTCAAATGGTTCTACTTCTTTAGACAGTATATCACTTCAGATGGCCAACTTGCTGAAACACGAAAAACACGTTAAAAGCATAGGCAATATTTGCAAGTGATGCTTTAACAGACTTTGTTATTCATTAAAACTTAGGAAAGTGAGACTCAACCATTATTAAATACTTAATGATAATTTTGAGACTCAACAGATCATGTTGTATAGGGTCATGAATAGACTGAACAGAAGGGTTAGCAGAAAAAGGAATTTGTCGCTCATAGAAGCAAACATCCCTTGATATCAAGAAATTCATATTATCAATATTGTCCAAGATGTATCCTTTGGTTCCTTCTTTTATACGAAGAAAAATGAACTTTGGTGGACCTTGGATCCATCTTTGTACGACCAGATTTAATTTAATGGTGCAAGCATAAACAAGACAGCCAAACACACGCAATTCATTTAAATTAGGTTTAATGTTGTATAGCATTTCAAAGGGAGACTTTTTATTCAAAAGGGGAGTGGGAAGCCTGTTAATAATATGCACACCATAACTAAGATCATAAGACCCAAATTTCTTTGGTAAGTTAGCTTGGAACATTAAAGCATATCCAACATTAAGAATGTGTTGATGTTTCCTTTCGGCAATACCATTTTGTTGTGATGTCTCCACACAAGTGGTTTCATGGATAACACCTTTAGCATAAAAGAAATTCAACAAATTAAATTCTTTTCCATTATCACTTCTAATTATCTCAAGACTAACATTAAATTGGTTTTCAATTGCAAGAATAAACCTAGGAAGCAAGATCTTAACATCAGATTTGTGTTTCATCAAATGAATCCAAGTGAACCTAGTATAGTCATCCACAATGGTCAAGAAATATCTACACCCTTTAAAAGAAGGAATCCCCATATATCAACATGAATAAGCTCAAATAAATTATTAGATTGAATCATGCTAAGAGAGAAAGGAAAATTCTTTTTTCTTGCCTTATGACAAGAATCACAAGGATGCAAATTATGAAAAGGAACATAAGAATACTGTATAGAAATCTTCTTTATTACCGTATTAGAAGCATGTCAAAGGCGACAATGCCAAGTGTCAACAGAATTTTTATCACTATTACAAGTCAAAGATGTAAAGGAATTCAAGGTATTGATGTTTCTACACATGTTTGGTACAACATACAAGGAAAAGGGATTATTACACAAAATGTCACAAAGATATGAGATATCATTCATTATACTATCTTTAGTAAAATTTTGAGAGTCATTCAGAATATAAAGCCTATTATTCCTACTATAGTTGAACCAATCATCCTCCATGGACTTTTGTGGAGAACAAAACAATTAGAAACAGTGAAAAGGACAAGACAATTCTGAGTCATAGTCAATTTAGATATCGAAATCAAATGAACCTTAAAGTTTGGAACATAAAGAACAATTTTCAAAATTATATGATTTAATTATATATGGCCAGAATGTTCAGCTATGACATATTCATTATTGGGAAACTTAATGGAAATAGGAGAAATTTTGTTCAAAGAGATAAAGGAAAATTTTGTGGGGCATATGTGATCTGAAGTAGATTGTATTTCAGGATGTAGTATTCATCTGAAGCCTAGTCGACAACAAAGGAAGAAGAAATCCATCAGAAGAGAAGAACAAATGCAGAATCAGAAAAGAAGAACAAATGCAGAATCTGAAAAGTAGAAATCCACAAGTAAGATGAAGAATCTGAAAAGAAGAAGAGACTCAAAATCTGAAAAGAAGAAAAGACTCAGAATCTGAAGAGAAGAAAAGACTCAGAATCTGAAGAATGACTATCGTCTGAAGACTTGAAGACAAAAGTAAAGTGACTTCTTCTGAAGAACTGACTATCGTCTGAAGAATTGAAGCTGATCTAAAGCACTCTGTGTATCTGAAGGCTGAACGTGTCAGAATCAAGGATTGATCTCTTGAAGACATTGCTAAGTGTGAAGAACACTCTACCCAATGAATTACACTTTTTCCAGCATTAGAGTCAGATATTCTTTCGTGCCTCGATCAAAAGTTTTGCATAAATAAGGAAATTCTGCAGACCTGCTACACCTGCAACAAAAAGCATTTGCATGCGCAGACCTACTGCACCTACTGTTGCTTAGAACATATCAGAAGACTGAACAAAAGAGACAAGAAAGATGTTTTGAACTAAGTTTATTAAATTCAACATCTCTATCTATCTGAATCACAGAAGAAAAAGAAGAGACAAAGAAGAATAGAGCTGCGATCATCTGAAGAAAAGCAGAAGCAACTCTTGCAAAAAGAAATGAACTTGCTGAAAGTATCCTTAATATAAAGAATCAAGAAATGCATGAGACAATCATCTGAGATAAGCATATAGTGAAGATAAAGCAACCATCTGAAAGCTCGCTAATCATTTGAAAGTATATGAAGATTAAAGAATTCAACCTTCTGAACACACATACTCTCTGAACTTATTAATGAAATACTTCAAACTATCTGAAGACATGAAGACTCTCAACTATGGCTACGTGGACAAATCTCAAACTACGGAAAGTCTCAACAAAGGCAAAGATCATGTGTTCAACAGCTAGAATATTGTTCAAACTTTGCTCAAAAGAGAAAAAGGAGAAAACGTCAGAAGCTAAGCAAAAAGGAGCTAGCATAATTTGGGCTAAAGGACAAATCCAACGGATACCTTCTCACACTCACAAAGAGGAAAGGGTGAAAGAAAAGAAGAAGTAGAGAAAAAGAAAAGGAACATCTACCTGTTAAAGGAAAATCTCTCAAGGTTAAAGTGCTCATCTATAGTGTGTCAGAACTAAACTATCTGCACACCTATTCTACTTAAGAAGAAGCAACCGTTTAAGAAGTTTTTTCACAACGGCTATTTGAGCCAAATCACTTCTTCTCAACGGTAACCAAGAAATCTCCAAACGGCTATATTTTATCAGAACATATAAATAGCCTCAAGAAAGAGTTTTGGATAGGCTGAAGAGTCGGTTAGATGGCCTTGAATTCCAAGATATAATTTGGCAATCCCATACTGAAAAGGTGAGAATGTAGCCTTAGGGAGCCAATGGTAAAGCCCAAGAGAGAACTGACTGAAGCTTAATTCAACATCTTACTTAGCCAATTCATTGAGGAAGTTATCCCTCACTTAGAGACGAGATTGTACCCAAATCCATACACTTGTATCTCTGTCTTACCCTTGTACTTAGAACTCAATTCATGTATCATGAGTTAGACTCAGTAATTCCTTTGTACAAGAAGATTTTGAGTTTATGCTTCTTAGAAACATAAACTTAGTCTATGTTGTAAACACTATATGTGTCTGAGAGCCTGGAGAGGCTTGGTGGAAGAAAGAATACTTGTTGTTGAGCCTGAAGAGGCTTGTCTGTAAAATAATACTGCATATGTTGCCTAGAGAGGCAGTTGAAAACAAAGGAATACTTGTTGTTAAGCCTGAAGAGGCTGTGGTAAAAGAATACTTGTATCTGAGTTCAGATAGTGGAAAATCCAGTGGTGGTTTGCCCTGGGACTGGATGTAGCTCACTGGGTTTGTGAGTGAACCAGCATAAATTCTAGGCTAAGTTTTCTTTCCCTTAAACTCTTTTATTTTTAGCATTATATTTTCGAAGGGGATCGAAAAGTATTTTCATATCAAACTCTAATTCATCAATTTCAATAAAATAGTTTTTATAGATAAACAAACTTTAGACTATCTCATATCATTTGAAGTATTACAGAAAATGCTCTTTGAAAAACCTCTGAAATAACCCTCTGAAATGAGTCTGAAAAGTACTCAGTTCAGAAGTTAGAAACAGACTTCAGACGATCACCAATCATCTGAAGTAGTTCAGAAACAGTTCTGAAAAGATTCCCTGTAATAACCTTCAAAAGATACTTCGGGATGTTTCTAAATAACTCTGTTTTAAATAAGAAACTAAGTTAATTGAATGTTTATTTAAAACCTTTTTGTTGTAGGATTAAAAAGCTTATTAATCTTATCTTTTTATTATGTCCTTGAATCATCTCATCTCACCTTCGTATCTTCCACACTTAACTCTGAATTTAAGTTGTTCACAACAACTTGTTTTGATTTACTTATTGTTTAATTCAAGATTTCCAAAATTGTTTAAAAAGTTTAAAACACTATTCAACCCCCCTTCTAGTGTTTCTCGTGGTTCTAACACCCTCTCTCAGGCTCGCTCGAGCAAGCCCTGAGTGGAATTTCCATCTTTCCTTTCTGTTTTCTTACTCAGGCCTCGCTGGGGCGAGCTCTGAGTGATAAAACCAGAATTATTCCGTGATTTTTGTTGATTTCCTTGCTCAAGCGAGAGCTTTCTCGCTTGAACGAGAATAAGCTTGTTTGGAGGTGCAAAAGAGATCAGAGTACTATCATATTATATATCAAATTGAAGCCCCGGATCTTAGCTTTCTAATGCAAATGGAATCACCTCAATTGGACACCTATAACTCTAGATATTATCGAATTAATGCACCAAAGTCATTAGGCTTAAAACCCAAAATTAAGCAACGACCTTGGTTGAAGCCTAACGAGGTACACTTCACATGAACCATTATGTAAATCATCAATTCACTTCAATAAGGATAAGGTTAAGGGTTCTAAGTGTCCATGAGACTATGCTCCTCTATTCCCTTGTTCCTTTCCATAAAATAACCTTTCTACCCCAGTTCCTTGAGTCTACACCTCCCATCTTCCTTCCTGTCAATTCGTTTAAGCTTAGTTTCTTCCGTCTCAATCTATTTCCCTATTTCTAATGTCTCTACTTCCTTCCTTATCTCTTCACCATGCTAGCCTTTCCACCACTGGGTGTGACTCCTCCTAAGTTACTCTACAGTCATGTTTGGCTTAATACTTGATTTTTCCCTTCTCGGTTCCCTTAAAACTCACAACTCTCAACCAATTCTCTAACTCTTGTCTTATTTTCCCTTCAAACCCCTAAGTCCTCATTTTACTTCTAACTTCAGTTCTTGCTATGGGATTCACAGCCAAATGCTTCCACTGTATTTCTAGATTCTAATTTTCAGGATGTTACATACATAGGCACATACATGGTGTGAGACCAAGAATGATAATTTCGCTTATTTAAAGGAGGGGTCACAAGAACCATAGTTAGATTCTCATTAAGATATAGATAGTATGGGTTATTAGGGTTCACAAGATCATCTGGGGGAGCAAGATTTTTTGAATCCGTCATGGAGAAGGAAATAAGAGAAACAAAGGACATAGAGAGAAGAGAGAGATATCAGTGATGAGAATCTGGGTCAGCGGAAGGAGAAGGAAAGAAAGGTATGAACCAGTAGCTCATGATACCATAACAGAGAAATGAAAGAATCCAAAAAGTATAATCTGGAAAAGGATGAGAAAGAAGAAAGAAAGCTTTTCTCATTGATTGAATTGAAAGAGAATACAAAAGGGAAAATACATACTAATCAATAATAGATCTAACTAAAGAGAAAACTAAAACTAACTAAACAGAAAACTAAAATAACAAACTAACATACTAATAACTAACAACTAAATACAAACGGAATTTTAACCATCCAATTTTTTTAAATCCAATGGATTGTGTAGAACTAAGAGAAATAAAAATCCATTGGACTGTGAGAGAGGGCTGATGGATTATCATTCGCAATTTCAGAGACTTCATTTTGAGCATGCGGTCGGGATACCTCTGCCCTCTTAAGATCTCTCAAGTTAAATAATAACTTACATTATTATTAGAATACTTTAGCCACTAGATAATCCATTGAATGACAATAGCACTAATTAGGTAGTCATTGAAATTTCATCTTCTCAATATCTTGCTTCCTTTGCTCTTGTTGAGTTTCAAAAGCCAATTGTTGAACATCAATAATTCAGGTTGAGATTGCAGTTCAATTTGAAGTTGGATATTAAACTCTTGTCCTTTGTGATATCAATCAATTTTTGCACTTCTAACCCTAAATTGTTTGTTGGCTTTTGTGCATTCTCAATTTAGATTTGAATAAATTGTCTGTCTATAATTTATGTCCATCTACACTATATTTTCATTCAAATTCTTGAATTGCAATTGAGTTCCTCAGCAATGGTTGCTTGAAGAAACACAAGCATAAAAGTAAATACATTCTGAAAACAAGAAGAAGAAAAAATCATGAAAGTTCAAATTCACTTCCAGGTTTTAGTATACTGCAATATACACAAGTACCTAAAATGGTGAAATTTCCTAACTTGAAGAATCGTGAGAGTGAGTTTTCATCTTATTTGGACAGCGTTGATTAACAATTTGTGCCATGCAGTCTTGTGGCTAATAATGATTTCAGAGCAGATATTCCTAAGTTTCATCCAAGTAATGCTAGTTCTCTTCCTTTTTAAATGTCATTTAAAAATATTGTTTAATTTCTTAATATATTGTTTATCTCTTATACATTATCTCTCCACAGTTTTATCTTTTAACAATTAACTAAGTGAAAATAAGAATATAATTAGTAAAATAATAATTAATATTATCTTAAACTTTTAAAATGACAAATAAAAACAATTTTTCTTCTGAATTGATACTTTAAAAGGAATAGTAGAAAACTAGAAATACAAGACTTCCTCCAATATGGGGTATGCAGTTCTTAGGTACCAACAAGAATTGCAACTGACATGATTAATACATGTTTTACTAGGAAATAATGTTCAACCATGTTATTCAATATGATTTCAAAGAAGGAACAAAGTGGAACAAATTCTTCCTGCATTTTACTTGCTACAACTCACAAAGCAGTTATAATACATGGCTCAAAAATGAGCAGACTTGTTATCAATAAGTTCGAATTCAAATCTTCATATTGACAGAATACTGTATCTAGTCCTGCACAACATTGCCACATGAATCAAGAGCTGTCCAACCTGCTAATAACTTCTCTTTGAATCTGGTATTCCATTCGACAAGCTTATATATACTGGTCCTTTGTCCAAATAGAAGCAAAGTTTCATGATCATTCACAGTGAGTTCAATGCAGAATGAAAATAGAGACTCAATGCATAGCTTCAAGTCACCAATGGCACTGATTGAAACATATAATTTGTCAGAATCACTTGTTGGAGAGCATCTCCTCAATTTGACCATTTTGGTTGTACAGATCCACAATTTTCTTCGCATATGTGGGCATGTGCCTATCAGCTCTGCAAGCATTTATATTTCATTAATAATATATACAAATTAGACTTAAATCAAAGTAAGGATGACCATATAAAATATCTTACATACCTTTCCTTTCCCCATAAACGATTTACATACAGATAATTCCGAATGGTATGATAATCAAGTGAATAACGCGCAAATTCAAGACCCTTTGGACCAATCTGAACATAAAAGCCAGAGCCAAAAAGAATATCATTATGTTGTGCATATACATGTTTCATTTATGGATAAATTGTTAAGAATCTTTTACCAAGTTTAGTATAAAAGCCAGCAAGTTTCCAATAAATTTTGGGGCAGGCTGAGAAGGACCTTTTCCTGGTTAAATCAGGAATTTCAGAGAAAGAATAATCAACTTAGCAATTTTATGAGTTTCAGTACTAATCAAAACAAATGGATGGCAGATACTCCAATCCCCAAGATAAACAATATGGTAACTGTCATATTCTACATGGAGACAAATTCACAACCTAATTTCATCACAAAAGCAAATATCATAACTACTGCATCTGCATGCGGCCAATGTCAAGGGCCAAAATGAGTCATTGAAACCCTTATAAAAATAAATACATTGCATAATGAATGTTATGCATACCTAACTTAGCATTATCATCAGCCTTAACAGTCTCCATGACAAATGGTCGCCTATCCCCCTGAATCAGACAGCAAAAATCTTACTCTTCTTTCTTTTAAAATAAATGAATAAACAGTATGCTTATATGGAATGGAGCGGATAATTTACAGCACTAATTGTTGGACTAATCTCCAGTAAGTTCTTTACAAGACTCAACATCTCTCTTCCGCGTTCATTCCTGTCATTTCAAGAACAAAACATGCAGGACTCAATCCTTCTTACTAAACAGTAATCCTTCAAGAAACAATAATGCATAATTTCTTAGGCCAATAAGCATTTATGACAAAGTAAAGAGCATATATAGACGAAAAGAAAGTGCAAAAACAGAGACTTAGGCATCTTAACTGTGGTCTTACCTGACTGTAACATACTGTGGATGTTGTGTCATGCTGATTCCAGAATATTTTGGCACACCCATATATCCAACCACCAAGTCCTAAAAATTATTTTTATAGTTCATACCTCTAATAATAGGAGAAATTTTTAACATGAAAATATGCCACAACCAATGTAAATACCAACCAAAACAAGTCTATTAAGGATATGGCAATGAAAAATGGTTCTTCACATTTTACACTCAGGCACATACACACAAAATGGGAACAAAATAGCAGCTGAAATTTCTTATTCTCTAGACATTTTTATAAGGCATACTTAACCAAATTATACAGACCAATAAAAATTATTCGCAAAAAATACCCTAATTTTGTTTTGTTTTCAGAATCGGGTCGCATGACGCCATGACCCGACCCGTTTTATGGGTGTGCGACCCGCGAGCTTGATTCACTCGATTCAGCCTATGAATCACGATTCCAACGATATAGATGAGATTCCAAGTCCAACAACAATTCATCCCCAAAAACAATGTGTTGTGAATTGAATCGGTGGCAAGCAATTTTGAATCAAATCGTGATACAAATCATTCGATTCATGCAATTCTAAGTTACATTGCTCAATATGATGGGTAAGTAAGATTAGTAGTTGAACTAATAATCCTATCTAATGGTCAAATTGCAATTAAGACTAGTAACATGACCAAGACTAGTAGTTGAAAAACACACACATACAGCCACACATATATCATTTTTTGATAAGTCGTATACGGGGGATATGACTATATCATGCTATGACTTCTTTCATGATATGTATATGACTTCTTTCATTTTAAAAAAAAGACAAAAACCCAAATTGTAGCTTTTGTATGACTTGCTCCAAATATTTTAAAATCCATGAGTCATATGTCTGATGTACAACTTTATTGTTTATTTTTAAAAAAAAAACACCTAAGTCATATCCTTCATATATGACTTGAAACATAAAATTTAAATGTGAAATTGTTGATCCAATATACAACTGGCTTTAACTTACAATATGAAGTTGTGTTTGTGATATATGATTCATTCCAAATTATAATAAAAAACTATGTCATACTTGGGATATACAGATTTGCTTATGGAAGTTATTAATCATATATATGACTTGCATTACTTTGATAATTTTTTTAAATCTTACACCAAATTGGTAATTTGCATCCTGAATTACACTCAAACAGTTCAAAAAAGCCTGACTAAAATACTGATGGTGAAAGAACTTAGTATGTAATCAATTTGTAGACAACTTCACAAGTGAACAATTAGAAGCAAATGACACAATCCTCCTAAGTTCAAGTGAAATAATATGCATGTTAAAAAGACAAGACAGTCAAGCAGATAAGGACTTACTGCTAAAGCATTTGTATAGTCAAAACAGCTGTGAAAAAAAAAAGAGAGATTCTGAGAAATTAGTGCAACATAAAATGAACCAGCAGATAAAAAATTGAAGTAAAATCAAACTCATGATTCTTGAATCTAAATTTCACACCATCACATTGGACAAAGTAACAGAACAAACTACCTGTAGCAAGATGGGGCAATAACATCAACCAACTCATTTGCTGGTAGACAGAAATAAGGAACCTGTTTAAGTAAAAATCCGAAACTGAATGAAGCTTCTGATTTGTGAAGCCCATGGACATACTAAAACAAAGGGAGCTCTTTTACCTCTTCAATATGACCATCCAAATGTTTCAAGTGAACCTGCCAAGAAGTTCAAACAGCAACTAAGTAAGACATAATAACCTTGGCAATACATCAATATACTATAGTAAACCATTATTCTGAATAAATCAGTTGGTGGTTCTAATATAATAAATTCTCCAATTTATATTTTATTGCCTGATCAAAACGTTATGTTAGGAACCCTTGATGTAAATGGAGAAAAGAAAATGATGATTTTATTGATTGACTAGAATTGAACAGAACAAGGGGAGAAAACTCTCCTCCAAGGGTTTCCCCCTCACAAAGGGCTTCTCCTTTTACAACAAAGCACTTGTTCCATTCAAACAAAATACAATTTCCTGAAAAACTCCTTTCTACCCTTATTTCTCCATATTTATCTAACTGTACCTCCTCTAACTAAACACCCCAACTGTTTCTAACTACTTTGACTCCCCTTTATTCTTTTAGGAAAATACCCTTTACCTTTTCTTAGCACATTCAGTTGTCCATAAATGCACTAAATCAGAAAGGGTTTTTCAGAGAGGAAACCTTGTAATCTTGCATAAACTCATAATGGAGAACTGTTTCTGGTGAATGACTTGCAGCGTTTAGAAACTTATCTAGTCCTTCCCTAGTTCCATTGTCAACTGTGGAATAAGAATTTCAGTATTAATATAAATTCTTCAAGGACTTCCAGTGTATACATACACACACTAAACTTCATCCATTAAGAAGTTCCTCACTACAAATTTTATAATTCAAAACATTCAAAAAATTATTTATAGCAAAACACAAGACCTTTTGCGTACCACAATTCGTGCCTAAAACATAGAGCCTATCCAAATTCAAGTGGTGCTCCACAGATCTTAATGCTGCAATTGAAGAAATTATTCTGCATTACAACATAACCAGTCACAATGGAGAAAATGACAAACTAGCCAAGAATACATTTTTATAGAAGTGATACCTTGCACCTGGCAACCTACTCCACAAAAAAGAAGACGCTTGACACCTGCAGCCTGTCAATAATAAAAATTCAAACAGACATATTATGAATATAAAAGGTAGCTATTGAACAATATACCCAACAAATCTTATGACAGCTGAAACTAATGGAACCAAAAAGAGTGATAATATATGCACAAATATCATGGGCAGTTGACATGTTTTTGTGTTCTCTTATAGTTGTATAGTGTAAAAACTAAAGTCTATGACTTGGACGTTCTAGTTTCTAGTATTTGAAATTTCCTGTATGACACTCTTGATACCAACAACAAGTCTATAGATCTCAGTTCAAAACAAAGTGACTTTTTGAAGGACCAGTTGCTCCTAGGCAAAATGCCAACAATATGATCATTTTACTGTCACAGTTCAGACAGAATTCCAAAACAACTGAATCTCATCGAGAAGATCATTAATATTCTCTTAATTAGCAAACAGTTATACTCATGTGAATCTCCCAATTTCAAATATTTTGAAGTAAGAAGTACCAGAAAATTGAAAGTACAGGAGAAATCAAAGAGAGATGTTAAAATGTCATTGGTTCTCATTCCCTTATGTTCTTTTACATTATATCAAGATACTTCAACCCCTAATAGTCTACTACAGCACCCCCCCCCCCCCAATGTGTTTTGTAACCTTGATCCATTTGAATGCAAGCTTCTTTTAAAAGCCTTATTTGAATGTACAGATAATTAAGAATTTGTTTCTATATGCAATTGAAAGATTTAAATAGTATTTATCCTAGGTCATGACATATTCTCCAACAAAAAGAGATTTGCACACCTCAACGAGAGCAAGAGTATTAAGGTTAGGAGATAATGTTGGCTTGACACCTTTAGCAGCCAACACTTCATCTGGTGTCCTGCAAGAAATTTGAAGAAATGAACAAAGGAAAGCAAAAATATGACTAATATAGTTAGAGAAAATTAACTGATTCATTTAAAAATGAAAAACAGGATGCAAACCTTGCTAAAACAGGTCTGGGAGCGAATCTGTCATCAGGATCACTATGATATACAAAGTTAATAACACAGAAAACAAAGTCAGATTAACAAATAAAGGACATTACATTAGCAACTTTTCTCCAATAAAAACTTGCAATTGTTTTCCAATACCTTTGTACACAAATGACAGCTTCAACCATGCCTGATTTAAGCATTTCTATTGCAATGGTTGTTACTATACCAGTCCATTGAGCTCCTATGAACAGAATGAATTTGATAAGTAAAAGTTAGACTATAAACCTGAGCTAATATCAAATAAACACAAGTTTTGATAATATGTTCATACCAAATAAGTAGAATTTCTGATATATGCCCATGCTAATTGTTAAAGAAGTTTTCTTTAAATCTAATCGGACCTAAAAAACCATTCAGTCTTTTCTCAGCCCCAATAGGTGCTTAGAGAATTAGGAATAAGTAAAACTTCCCCAATAAAAGAAAGGTCAAACTGTCACAGCCCATTTGATTAAAAGTAATCAGTCCACTCACCATCAGGTTGACTTTAATATTAACGTTTTGGATTTTCGATCCCATATATAATGTACGTATAATTACTTATTATCTATTCACTGTCAAAATTGTGCAAATTGGGTGGTTCACTCTCAATAGATAACATGGGAAAAATATGGTAAACTGTAATTTTATAAAATATAAAGAAAAAACATTCTTATGAGTCATGAATCATGAAATCTTGGTCTGCTAGAGCAGCACAAATATAAAATCAGTATTCTATAAATCTGTTTCCAAACTATGCAATAATTTAGAGTTTAGACCCTTCATTTAATTTATATAATGAGTAAGTCCTTAAGTTATTCAAACTCGTTTTATGTTTCACTGTTACTCCTTTTACTATTTCTGATAAGGTAAAAAATGAAACTGGGTTTGAGTAACTCAAGGACAAAATGTATACATAATTAAATCAAGGACTAAACTACAAGTGAGGCACATTTCCAACTTCCAAGGACAAAAATATCATTTTACACGTTAAAAAAAGCCTCAAGTTCTAATCAAACTTCTGGCCTGTCTAAAACCTCGATAGTCGATAGATCATCATACACATCATGATATGAGAATATTCCTATTTATTGTACCCTACTCTATTGCCCATCATAATTTTTTATTCCCTCTCCTCATAAAATTACTGTAAAGGATTATCAAATCCAGCAAGAATAGAAACCATTTGATCATACCATGTGAAAACATCCAATTAAAAAGTTAATCCATCTGAAATCCATGCAAACTAAATACTACAGGAAACAGAGAATCTCATATCAATAAAACAACTTAAATTTGTTATCCTGGACCGGAACCTTGATTTCTATGAACCTAAATAAATTTAGGATTGCCATCAAAGTCACATATCAGAAAGGCCATTTAAACAAATGCTTCTTAAAATGTATAGAGTGACTAAGAGGCCCCACCTTATAAATGATAAAGAATAATTTACAACAATTGTTTATCACCATAACACAATGATATTGTTTTAACTCTGAGACTTAGCTAATTACAACAACAACAACCAAGTCTTATCCACTAGGCAGCTTCAGTCACATGGGTTAGACAACACCGTAATTCCCTATCATATATTGTGTTCAACTCTGAGATTTAGATAATTAAAGCATAATAAATACACTGCACTCAAAGCCTCTCAAAATTGATACAACATCAAACACAGAAGAAGAATGCAGAGGTACCACAGACGTCAAAGCACAAGAGTTTAACATTTTTCAACTCGGAAGACATACCTTCCACAGAGTTAAGTTTCCGAGCATATAGCAGTTCCTCATGCACCCCTAAGTAGGTCTCATCTAAGGTATCAGTTTTCCTTCCTCTACCATGAACAACAGGTTCCAATCTCTGAAAGGGAAAAGAATTATGAAGCATGGAATCAACTTTATATTGTCAAAAATTTGTTCAAGACTAATTTTCTGGATGCAGTTAAATCATTCATGAAATTTCCCATCAGTGGCAAAGCATGCTAGCAGGAATATTGAAGCAATGTTTGGAATAGGCATATAACATATGAAGTTCAATTTTCAAAGATGAAATGACAAGAAATAACTGTTTCACATTGAAATTTCAATATGACATAATTCCTTATCAGCTTCATGCTACAAGATGTGTTCACATAGTAAGGACAAGTAATTGCTCAATAGAACTAAAGCATGGCCCTTTTATTCCAAAAAGTATAGCCAGTTTAAATGCAGGATTCTTCTACATCAGAATGGCAGGTTAAATGATTGTTTCCACTCATGTACGAAATAGGTGATATGATAATCTGGCTGTGCAACACAGTTTAGGCCCAAAAGTTTCAAAAATCTTTGTTAGAGAAGAAAAGGGTTCCTTTCCTCCTAGCAGGAACTGTTGTGCTCTATTATGTATGTTATTTTTTCAGTTACAATTCCCTTCATCAATGAAGAGGTTTCCAAAAAAAATTAAAATTTTTCAACCAACTAGATGAGGAAAATTGACATGAATGGATAAGCATCACTCATTGAAGATCAATTTAAAATATTTTATTAAAAAATAAAACTTGAAGCTGCCACTAGTTTATGCATCCTATTAAAAACAAGGGCAATGAAGTGGGCAATAGAAGAAACTGACTTACTTCAATCCTAGACATTCCATCTCCCAAGAAAGCACATGCATTCTTGACATGGGCAATATAATATGTATCACATAACCCGCAACGACTGTCCCAAAAGCAGGGGAAAAAATCAACTTATGAGAACCGAGATTTACAGGGAAAATGGTAAGTAGCAACTAGAATGTGTACAAACAAATTAACCTTACAAAGTGTTGTTTGAAAGAGAAAATGGAACACACACACACACATGAATTGAGGTATATATACCTGCACTGATCTTTTGCTGGGTAGGTGCCACCTGGTGGGATAGGTCTGGACCTTTTCCTCCAGTCCTCCCTCACAGTGGCATCTGCTTCCAAAAGAAAAGATGGGTGAAATCAGAATTCAGATGAGAAGGAAGCTCAAAAGGAAAAAAAAATATGCATGCAGAGAAGGAGAAGGTACCTTGAGATGAAGAAGAACGAATGGAAAAGGAGAGGGAAAGGGGTAACGAGGAGAGCTTGCCAAGGAAGGAACACATAGCTCAGCTGAAACGAAGAGAAGAGTGAGAGATGGGGCAGCCTAGCAAGTTTCTGTACCACAAGTTAATAATGACGGTGGGCTCAACATGCCACGTCCTAAGAAAAAAAATCTACAAATTTTGTTTGGCAGAGCGGAAAGAAATAGGGTACAGAGAATAGAGAAGAAAGAAGTGGAGTGGAGAGAAATAGATAAGAAATAGAGATGAAATAAGATTGTTTAGTAAGAGAAAAATAGAGGTGTAATAGAGGAGAGAGAAGAGTGAAAAAAATTTCTACTCAATCATGAGGAGAAATAAAAACATATAGGACCCACCACTTTTTATTTCTCTCCTCACAATTTCTTCTCTACCAAACAAGAGAGATAATTTTTCTCTACTATATTTCTCTCATCTCCCCTCTATTTCCTCTCCACCAAACATAGCATAGTTTTTTTTTTTTTCTTTTTAAATATTAGTGAGTAAGATTTTATTTTCAAAAAGACTAGATTAAAGTCTTATGACGACACTTTCATAAGATAAATGAGATCATAAATCCAATCCATGACGACTATTAACCTGCTCGCTCAAGATGATAATGAGATGCATACCACTGGCCGGTCCGGTCACACAATCAGATCCTAACCAGATTTGATGTGCCGAGCCGTTCACGTGTGCGAGAGCTGACCGGGTTTGGGGACGTTGAGTTTTTTCGCAGAAAAGGCCGTGTTAAAAACTTCCTTCCCTGGGACTTGAACGCGGACTCTCCAAGTGTTGCAGGAACATAGCAACCACTGCGCCAACTCACTTGTTGATACCATATATGCATCGTTATCAATATATATACATTTTTAATTTTTTTTTTGACAGGAAATCTATTTTTAATATTGATACCTTATATTGTTTCCATTATTTTTATACAATAAAATATGTATTGAATTTTTTTACATAATACAAATTATATAATTAAATTTATAATTTTCATAATTAAAAATAAACATATATCTTTATATTATTAATATAAGTTTATTTATTTTAACACACATACTTATTTACTTTATAAATATATAATTTTATTAATAAATTTCCGGTTCAACCAGTGACTCACTGGTTGAACCAGTGACCCATTAATCCAGTACCTCCACCGAGTCAATGACCGGTCCGGTTTTAATAACATTGATCCAAACCACTGTTCTTCCTTTTTAGTGAAAATTGATTTTTCTCCCTTTTTTGCATCTTTCCTTTGCTTCTTTTTTTTCTCTGGCCAATGTGCTCTACCATCGATGTAACTAGAAAAACCAATATACACATCATTTGGGAACTGTCAATCGCTCTAAAACAATGTTGGGAGGATGATGATTAAGGCGACAAGACCTTGGAAAAGAGAGGAGGGAAAAAGGTTGATGAAGGTTGCATGCAGAGGAAAGAAGAAAATGAAGGTGGTGACCAAAAATGAGAGGAATGTGACAATGGATATAGAGGGAAAAAAAATAAAAAGAAAAAAGAATTGTAAAACTAGTCACTAAAGAGAGAGGAAAACCCAACTAAAATGGATAAGAGGAGGGGTGTTAGAGTATAATGCAGCGCATCATGTAATGTGCACCTTCAGTCACAGTTATCTGTTAATTGTTGTGTTCTGTAACAGATTGTTAGTTTTCAGTTATCTGTTAGAGTACAGGTGTTAAGTGTATCAGCTTGTAACTGACTCAGTTACAAGCTGATGTCTTAACTTCTCTTAGAAGCCTTTGTGCATTATATAAACATGTGTAATCTGAACTCAAAACACAGATTGATAATACAAAATCAAAACAGCTTCAGATCCAAATTCTTTCAGATTTTTCTCTCTGCTCTTTCTCTCAGTTTCTTGCATTCTACTTTTCTTACATGGTATCATGAGCTTCTATCTGATCTAGTAACCATGTCTTCCCTTTCCTCTGATTCGCATTGTTCCTCATTTGCACCTATAACCTTCTCACATGTTATCACCATCAAACTCGATGAGACAAATTTCTATCTTTGGAAGCAACAGATTGAAGGAATAATTTGCGGCTATAAACTTCAGAGATTTCTAGTTAGTCCTCGAATTACACAACGTTTTCTTACTGAAGCAGATATGGATCTTGGGAATGTGAATCTTGCTTATACTGAATGGGAGCAACAAGATTCTTTGTTGTTCACTTGGCTTTTATCCTCTCTCTACAGATATTCTTCTGCATGTTTTGACTTGTCTGCATTCTTGGCAAATTTGGGAGGAGCTGCACAACTTTTTTCATGCGCAGAACAAGGCGCAATCCAGCCAGCTTCATTCCAAACTCAAAGTTATTTCCAAAGGTTCTCTCACTATGATTGAGTATCTTAAGAAAACGAAAGTCACTGTTAATACATTGTATTGCATTGGAGATCCAGTTCCCTTTCGTGATCATTTAGAAGCTATTCTAGACGGACTTCCTGAAGATTATCACTCCATTATTGTTGTGATTCAGAATCGCATAGATCTTTGTACTATTGCTAAAGTGGAAGCTATGTTGTTGGCTCATGAAGTGAGCTTAGAAAAGAGCAAGAAGAAACTCCTAGCTGATTCAAACTTTTTCTCTGTAAATGTTGCGCATGTTACTGCACCTAGTTCTTCTTCACCTATCAATACTGCTGTTGCCAATCAGGTATCACTCTCATCTCAAGATACTCAGAATTTTAATTCACATCAAGAATCTGGTCGTTTTGGTTGTGAAGGTCAATACATTGGCAATTTTCGTGGCCGTAGAGGACGTTTTGGTCATGCAAGAGGACGTGGAGGACGTTTCAGTGGTAGGTCTAATATACAATGCCAAATCTGCTACAAGTTTGGGCACGGTGCTAGCATATGTTATTACCGCTTTTCTGAGTTTTCTTATTCTTATCCTCAATATTATCCCCCCTCTGGTTTTAACACTTGGTATCCACCGCCACCTAGACCTGCGACTATGCAACATGCTTATTCTGGTAATAATTCTCAGTAGCCACAGCAAATGACTCATCATAGACGTCAACCTAATCAACCCCAACCTCAAGCTTACCTCACAGCACCTGACAATTCTCTCTCACAATTGTGGTACCCTGACTCTGGAGCCACTCATCATGTGACTAATGAAGCAGCCAATCTTTCAGATTCAGTTCAACATGTTGGTTGAGAGGAAGTCTTAGTGGGTAATGGCCAAGGTTTGTCTATTGTTTCTATTGGTTCTAAAACATTTCCTCTCCTTATCACCCAAACACTTCTCTTCATCTCAAAAATCTTCTCTTAGTCCCATCTATTACCAAGAATCTTGTTAGTGTCAGTAAATTTGCTAAAGACAACTTTGTGTACTTTGAATTTCACCCAACTTTTTGTGTTGTCAAATCACAGACCACTTCTGAAGTTCTTCTTCGTGGCTCATTGGACAAGGATGGACTCTACACCTTTGACAATTTTTCAACTTCATTTAATCCTTCTGTTAATACTTGTATTACACCCTTCCCCACTATACTTTCTACTACCCATTCCCCATGTAACTCACAAAATGTAAACATTTTAGATTCTGCTACTGCATCTCAAGCAATAACTCCTACTGCCTACACTATGTGGCATTATAGACTTGGTCATCCTCATCATGAGGTTTTACGTGTAGCATTGCAACATTGTAATATTTCCATACCAAATAAAAGTTCTACTGATTTTTCCTGTACTGCTTGATGTTTGGGTAAGTCTCATAGATTACCTTTTTCTAGCTCCACTACTACTTACATAGCCCCTTTGGAGCTTATTTTTAGTTACCTATGGGGTCTAGCACCTATTGAAATCATCATGTGGTTTTAAGTACTTCCTCACCTGTGTGGATGCATTCTCACACTATACTTGGGTATATCCTCTTAAAGCTAAATCTGACACTCTCAAAACCTTTCTTCAATTCAATGCAATGATGGAGTTACAATTTAATTCCAGATTAAAATATGTCCAAACAGACTGGGGGGTGAATTTCGGCAATTGTCTACCTATTTTGCACATTTGGGGATTGTCCATAGACTCACTTGCCCTTACACTCATCATCAAAACAGTATTGTTAAGCGTAAGCACAAACATATTGTAGAAACAGGGCTTACCTTACTTGCTCAAGCTAAATTACCCTACCTATATTGGGATCATGCCTTTCTTACTGCAGCCTATCTTATTAACAGACTTCCTACACCAATTCTGGAATTTCAGTCTCCTTATTTCAAATTATTCAAACAACTTCCATATTACAAATTTATGAAGGTCTTTGGTTGTGCTTGTTTCCCTTTTCTTTGCCCCTACAACTCCACTAAACTTGCCTATCGATTAAGAGAATGTATTTTCTTGGGCTATTCTACTGCTCATAAGGGTTACAAATGCTTGGATGTAGATGGCGAAATCTTCATATCTAAAGATGTCATTTTTCATGAGTTCCGATTTCCCTATTCCTCTTTTTTTTCACCCAAAACAGCAGCTCCATCTCCTACACCTCCACCCATCCCAGCTGCTCCACCCATTATTTCTTCTAAACATGTCCTCTCTAATCTCATTTCTCCTGTAACCACCTCTCCTATTGTACCTTCTTTTATCCCGTCCTTGTCCCTCCTTCCCTCAAATAACCCTCTACCTGTTTCTCTTTCTACTCCCTCAACCTCTCAAACCATTCCCTTTGTCCATCCTCTGAATGTACATCCTGTGAAAACTCGTAGCTAAAATGGCATTACTAAACCAAGATTAGAACCTAGAGTCCTCTTTACTCATCTTGCATCTTCTACTGTCAAACAAGCCTTGGCCAACCCACAATGGTTTCAAGCAATGAAAGAGGAGTATGATGCTTTGTTGAGAAACAAAACTTGGTCACTAGTAACGCTTCCTGCTCATAGACAAGCAATTGGTTGTAAATGGGTGTTTAGAGTCAAGGAAAATTTTGATGGTTCTCTCAATAAATATAAGGCAAGGCTTGTGGCAAAGGGATTTCACCAAAAGGCTGGTTTTGACTATTTTGAAACTTTTTATCATGTTGTCAAATCTGTTACTGTTCGAACCGTCCTTACTATTGTTGTTTCTAAGGGCTAGCCTATTCAGCAAATTGATGTAAATAATGCTTTCCTTAATGGCTTATTGGAGGATGAGGTATACATGGTGCAACCTCCTGGTTTTGAACACAGTGATAAGACTCTAGTGTGCAGACTGCATAAGGCCTTGTATGGTTTAAAACAAGCCCCACGAGCCTGGTTTGAGACGCTTAATTCAGCTCTCCTAACCTTTGGCTTCAAACCGAGCAAGTGTGATCCTTCTCTCTTCGTTTTTCATCAAGGAACTCATTGCATCTATATTCTGGTTTATGTAGATGATATAATCATCACTGGAGACTCCTTGTTACTAATTCAACAACTAGTTTCTCAGTTGAATTCTAAATTTGCTCTCAAACAACTTGGTTCCTTGGACTATTTTTTGGGTATACAGGTGACTAACTTAGCTGATGGTTCTCACCTTTTGTCTCAAACCAAGTACATAACTGATTTACTGGTGAAAGTTGGCATGTTTGAAGCCAAGAGTTTATCTACTCCTATGGCCAGCAGTACTAAGTTGGCAAAAATTGGTACAGATTATCTTCAAGATCCATCTAATTACAGGTCTATTGTGGGTGCACTGCAGTATGCTACAATAACTAGACTTGAAATTTGCTTTGCAGTAAAAAAATCTTGCCAATTTCTCTCTCAGCCTCTTGAAGAACACTGGGCAGTAGTCAAAAGAATATTGAGATGCCTTAAAGGCACACTCACCCATGGTTTACTCATTCAGAAGACTTCACTTGCTCAGCCTCTTGCATTCACTGCCTACTGTGATGCAAATTGGGCTTCGAATCCAGATGACTGTAGGTCCACTTCTGGATCTTGCATATTTCTTAGTCCCAATTTGGTGTCTTGGTGGTCTAAGAAACAGAACCTAGTGGCTTGTTCTAGTACTAAGGTAGAATACAAGAGTTTAGCTAACACAAGAGCAGAGATATTATGGATTCAGTCACTCCTAACTGAGTTAAAGGTTTAATCCTGTTTTACACTCCAGAACCAAACATATGGAACTAGATATTTTCTTTGTCAGAGAAAAGGTGATTGACAAAAGCCTAGTAGTTCATCATATTCCTTTTGAGGATCAGTGTGCAGACATTTTGACCAAGGCTTTACCTGCAGCCAGATTTGCAACACTCAGGGACAAACTCAGGGTGTTTGATAAACTTTCGTTTCTTAATCCTCCCTGAGTTTGAGGGGAGCATGTTAGAGTATAATGCAGCGCATCATGTAATGTGCACCTTCAGTCACAGTTAGCTGTTAGCTGTTAGCTGTTAGAGCCTATTTGAATGAACTTCTGCAGAAGTACTTCTAGGTGAAAAAAAATAGCATGAATGATGAAATCCTGGCAAGCGTACCAAAAGTTCAGCAGTATAATAGTAAGTATAAAGTTCGTATCCACCGGGAGTGGTTCACTTCGTAAATTTTCAGTGATCGAATTGTCAAGAGAGAAACTTTTGTGAATGATTGATGTGCAGAATTTAAATGGCAAGAAGAAAAATAAGCAATAAAATAAGGGAAGATAGATTTACTTGGATTAGCATTGGACTTCGCTTCATCGCACCCTTCATGTATGTGAATTCCTTCTTTAATTATAAATATATTTTTATAATACCTTAGCCAACTCTATTGTTTTACCCCGGGGTCTCAGTAGTAAAACACTCGATGGTAGCCCATGCGGGTTCTCCCAGGCGATAAACTACCACGGCTTGATCGTTCTATTAGTCCATTGTTAAAACTATCAATTAATTTATATGTTCCTATAGATGCTCCTATGAATGGGCTGTCACTCACCAAAACATTTCAATCATCAGACTCCACCTATATTTCCATATAACTAACGAGTACCTTTAGCAATCAGAGGTTGGGTTTCTTTGGGTCAAGGTTCCCCCAAGCTCTAATACTAGCCGGAAATCTCATTCTCGGTGTATCCTGATCACTAGCCTACGACTCCGGCACACGCGCGGAAGTAATGCATTAAGAACAGCATAAAAGTACCGATAAATATAAAACAGAGATTTATAATTAAAATAAGAGAATTCACATACACTTGGGGATTGAATCCACTACACCCAATCCTACTGGAGAGCTTAGCTACTCATGGTAGCCATTACAAACCACTGAAGAATCTGTCACCTTCTTCAATCCTTGTTCGTCTATCTTCTATTCTATGCCTCTCTCCCCGTCTTCCTACAGTGATCTGTACAAAAGGTCCTATTTATAGACTATGGAAAACCTAATCTAAATCTGGAACAGATCAATCTGTATTTGAATTTTAAAAAGCTGGTGTGTAACTTGCGCTTCACCTGCGCTAAGCGCAGGTGAAGCGTGTCCTCTCTGGAAGCTGCGCTCCACCTGCGCTTTAGCGCAGGAGGAGCGTGAAACACGCTGCAGATTTTCTTTAATTCTTCATTTAAACACTTGATCTCTCTTTGATCTTGCTTTTGCTTGATTAGCTTTCCTTGTTTCCCTTTTCAGACTTGATCTTGTGTTTATTTGAGCTTGAATTCAAATTGGGGAAGTTATCCACAGAATCTTTGTTTAAATGGCTGCTGATCTTATCTTTATTTTGTCCTCATTTAAACTCAAAATCTGCCAATAATCTCCTCATTTAATGTTATCTTCTTTTCAAATTCAAATCTTCCATAAATCTGCACAAATTAACAAATTTCTAATTTAAATAGCATCAAATTCAAATTCAAACCAAATAATCACAATTATTACAATTATTTACAAAAAGGGATTATTTTGGGACATAAATTACTATTTACGCTTGATAAGTGTAATCAAAACATAGGAAAATATCACATAATTTAACTTATCAATGAATCAAAGAGGTCAAATGCATTTAACTTCTCCATAAGTTAAAATTAGTCTTTGTAGACCACCTACTCCCAAAGCTCTCCCATTTAACTTCTCCAAAAGTAACTAATTTTAACTTATGGAGAAGCTAAATGCGTTTGACCTCTTTGATTCATGCTATTTTTTTCACCTAGAAGTACTTCTGTAGAAGTTCCACCCAAACAGGCTCTTAGTGTTTTGTAACAGATTGTTAGTTTTCAGTTATCTGTTAGCTGTTAGAGTACAACTGTTAAGTGTAACATGTGTAATCTGAACTCAAAACACAGATTGATAATACAAAATCAAAACAGTTTCAGATCTAAATTCTTTTATATTTTTCTCTCTTCTCTTTCTCTCAGTTTCTTGCATTCTACTTTTCTTACAAGGGGAAAGATATCCCAAGGGGAGAATCCCCACACGGGTGGGTGTGGCGTTGGTGCTTGTCTTTCTTTCTTCACTGCTAGAGTTTTCGGTCTTCGCGACGCTGTGTTGGAGTTGTGAGTAAGATCTTGTATGAAAAACCTCGACCATGGAGTGCATAAGACATGGGACTTGCTTTTAGCACCCCTTTTTTGCTATTCACACCGTCGTCGCCTTTTTTTTAATTTTTTTTCCAAACTACCCTAATCCATCCCCCATCGCCACTGTCACCTCCCCCAACCCATCACTTCTCGACATCACACCACCGCTTCACTCACCTTTTTTTCTTTCCGGAAAAAAACACTTCCGGTAATTAATTTTTGGTAAATATACTTTCGAAATTTTATTTTTATAAATTAATTTCTGGAATTGAAATATTTTGTCTCTAAATTCCGTCTCCAGACTTGTTAGAAACGAACTAGAAAAAATTTCGGATAAGGAATTCTATTTCACTTTTAGAGAATAAAATTTTTTCCGCCTTTAACAAGTTTAGAGACGGATTTTAGAGAGGAAAAAAATTATGTCTCAGAATTATAAATTTATATAAAAATTTATATTTTCGAAAATTAATTTTCGACAGTTATTTTTATCATTTAGTTTTCAAAAGCTTCAGGAAGTTAATTTACAGAAAAAGATAAAATACCCTTTTTAAGGGGTGTGAAAAGCAAAAAGGGTTAAAAAAATAAGTCCCATAAGATTGGTATGCGGTTAGGGGTGGAAGTTAGGCACATTTGAGGCTTTGATTCATTCTCATGATTTACAAAAACTTATTAACCATTTTTATTACAATTAAAATCATTTAATGTTATATTACATGGAAATATGTTTTTATAAAACTAAATAATATAAAAAATATTAAAAAAGTACTTCAATTTTATAGCTCTATTTATTATTATTCCTTTCCTTTCCTTTCCTTTTATTTACATGACTGGTTAAATTCACATGCCTCATATTTATTATATAGATCAATTGTAACTGTCAATTGAACTGGGTTCCAAATATCTAATTTTATTTCTTTGAGAAATTAACCAAACATGTAAATTGAAACTATCACAACAAGAACACGCCTACTTTCAAACATGTGAAACACATTCTTCCATTTCAAATAACTGGTAAATTTTGGTTTCATTATATATACTAACTTGGGGAACGTAATGTTTGTAAGTGATGCAGAGCACTGAAGAATACATACTTCAATTATATGTCGTGTTTTGCACTTGTACCTTGCATATACATTCAACAAATGTTACCACATCCTCATGCTTTTCTTGAACAATTGGTCCCGTCTCCCACTAGGCTGTACTGTCTCTTTCATATCCAATCCAACTACTAATCGCACAAAATTTGGAATTCAATCAAGAGATAAAGCCGCAGAATGGATTTTATTGCCATCTTCCAACACAATTGCAGCAGGATTCACTAACCAATAAGCAGCTCTCAAAAGAAGCTCATTTCTTTTCAAGAATTTGTATAATTCACTCAAAATATACAGATCACGGCCTCCACTGTGTTGAGGAGGTAACGAACAAAAAACAACTCTGTAGACCTTGTTGACATGTTATACTTGTGGATCTGGGTTGAAATGTGCTGGTCCTTTACCTTGGTGGCACACTAGGAAACCGCTTCATAATTCATCCAAATAGCTGTGTACACTTTGGTGACAACAATTACAGATCTAATGTAAATCCAATTAAAGAAGTTTGCTGGTTCTTCGTTTTGAAGGCCCACCAGGAAACAGCTTCATAATCCATCCCAATACCCTTTCCACAACCTAGAACAAGAAAAGGAGATATAAGTTCCTCTTTTACAATTCAAGTTTTCTAACCCTTACTTTCTTAACAACCACTACTACTAAATAGATTTTCAGCATAGACCAATTACTTACACCCCTAATAATATATAGTGAAACCTAGATACTCACTCCTAACAAGTAGTGAAGCTTTTGACGACAAAACAAAAAGCCGGGATTCGTTGAGAAAACATGAGGATGTATAAATTATATGCTCTAGTCTTCCAGACAATAACAAGTTCACATAACCCACATAAACTGAACATGTCACTGTAAGTTACCTCGTCACCCTCATCTGCATATGGGGTGTTTTCATACATAGTGCGAGAATCTGGTTGTTTTGCAGAAATATTTTCATTAACCATGCTTTGAGCAGTCAAAAGCTCTAATCTTTGTGTCTGGACCTCAAGTTTTCGGGACAACTCCTTGTTTATCTCCTTCAATCAGGAAAAGAAACATCAGCAATTGTGTGGTTAGGTCCAGATCTAATCTTACTTTCAAGAAAATGCTCTCTTCCCCATGGTATAAACAATAGCAAGTTATGCTTTGTGCTATAGAGAGTAAAAAACAAGTGTTCACTAATTCATACAAAATTGCATTATGATTGAATTACCTTCATCCTGGAACACTCAGATGATTCAGATGTCAAGGCTTTTATCAATTCTTCTTTCTCCAATGCCAGCTACACATAAAAAGCTAGACAAGTGAATATTTGGGCTTATTTGATGACAATTTCACACTACTTTGATAAGACATATGGAAGCAGGATGGACGAGGAAAATAATTCTCCAAACCATAATGAGCAATGAAAATGGCATATATATTACTAACTAAAAATTTTCAACAGACCAGATCCTACCTCAGATATAAGTGCATTAATGTTTTCAATCATTCTCATCTGATCACGGGGAATATTCACAGGAGAAACTCCAAAAGATGAGTGCCTAGTTTCAAGAACTAAAGACAAGCTAGAGGCTTCGCCATCATGAATAGCAGCAGCATTATCATTGATTTCTGGGTTGGAAGAGTTTACAGCAGGATCTTCACTTGCTGCATTTCATAGATATATAAACATAATTAGAGGTACTAAACCGATAAAAGTACTCAAAATAATTGGGACTTGAGAGTACTTTAATCAATTATTATTTGCCAGTTATGAGTTAAATCAAAATTCTTGGATGAAGAAAATAATATATGATCATCCAAAATTCTTTACTAGTATGTGATGTGGCCTGAGTATATATTTTCTGTAAGGATCTCCATATGAGTAGATGATTATATATATGCTGGGGACATACCAGATATCGATTACATGCCCAAGTAAAAAACATCCTTGCAACAAGTTATATAAAAGAAATTATTTTGTAGTAAAATAAAATGAACCTAATCTAGGTACATTACATCATATCATATATTCATATGCTTGGTCTGCAGAACCCGACAACAATAACAACTTTGTAGACCTGTGATAAATTTGTCTTTGTTGTTTTCATTTTGAGTATCTTGTTCATGGATACAGAACAGAAGCATTTCCTTCTCTTATTCTTGCTTAATGATGGAACCACAAAAACAGGCTTAACCGCTTAAGTGACTTTAGCATGCAAGCCATACATAAATTGATAGCAGATAGCCCATGAAAGTATATTAAAAGAATATAAAAGTAATAATCAAAACTAAGGCAAACAAACCTAAATCCTCTGTAGACGTAGAAACATCTCTTTTACTTGTTTGACTCTCAATAGACTTTCCCATTCCTGAAGCCTTTCGCAGCTTAGACAGCAACATCTTCTTTTCTGTATCAACAATGCAATGACAAAGAACGAACATAGATTTCTCAGTTCATATATGACTCAATTTACATGAAATTTGTTTTGAATTTTGAAAGAGTGGCCATTTTGTTATATGAATATCTACTTAGACATTCAAAAGTTAGTAGCCACAATTAATGGTTAACCAGCACTATTTAGCATGTCTCTTTATATTTTTATCATAATAGAAAAAAGAGTAATTTTATCAAAAGAGAACAAACTAAATTACAGATAGAATTACAAGATATTTACCAATAAAAAAAAAAAGAACTACAAAGAAATCCACTCCACTCTCTAAATATCCAGAAAATAGCTATAGTTAAAAGTTCAAACTGGCTATCCTCAATGTTTTTTTCCCCACGTATACCAGAAGCGCTAGAAGTACAAATCATCAAATATTTAAGTCCAGAAATTATCATATTAGACCTAAGTTCACTTTTTCATGCAAAAAACTGCATTTTTGTTTTTTAAAAAAAATTATTGGAGAAAACAAAGGAGTATCTATAAAGGGAGTTACAGATAGAAATATCAGACTTGAAAATGGCACCAAATTAAAACAAAACAGAAAGAAGCCTTTTTCAATACAATATACGAATATAGTGTCAATCATCGAAGAGAATCTAATGATAGTGCTGTATCCCTGAACATGTGAACATTTGTCTCCAAGCAAATATACTAAAGACCAATATGGACATAACACCACCTGTACAAGATCACTGTCAATAATGCAACAATATAAAACTGAAGAACTTTAATCAAAGTTCAGTATTATGATGATTGGAATTTGGAAAATCAAACCATGACATATGATTACTCCCGTATACACATTCACAAACTAAAGAGTTCTAAATTAAGAATTAATTTGGGTGTTAAGAAACAAGATAAAAGAAAGACTTACAGCAATCCAGAAAATGGCACAAAATTGAAAACAAAGCATAAACTTTTTAATGCAATATAGTGTTGATCACTAAAGAGAATCTAACAATAGTGATGTGTCCCTGAACATGTAAAAACATTTGTCTTCAACCATATACACTAAAGACCAATATGAATAGAACACCGCCTTTACAAGATCACTATCAATAATGCAATAATAAAAAAACTGATGAACTTGAATGAAAGTTTAGTATTATGATGATTGGAATTTGGAAAATTAATGCATGATATATGATTATTCCTGTAAAGATTCACAAACTAAAGCATTCTAAAATAGGAATTAATTTGAGGCATTGAGAAACAAGATAGAAGAAAGACTAAACACGATCCAGAAACACTTTGTTCTTCTATTTTTATTTCCATTTCTAATTAATGTCTCCTCTTAATCATCTGGTTCTTTCCTTCTTCATAAGCATCGAATTAGTAAAAGTTAAAACCACTGGTTTTACCACCACCAGTGCACATCGGCAGGCCAATAGAAAATAACAGTGATTCTGACAAGTTCAAATGAAACATCAAAATCTAAATGAATCCAAATTGCTGTGATAAATTAAAGTCTGATTACCCTCTTGGAGAGCATTGATGGTTGACTGCAAATCTTGGCGGTCTTTGTCTAGACTAGACATTTTCTTTCTGCAACATTTATTATGAGCTGTTATTTTTAAAATGCCCCACAATCTTTAGATGAACTCGGGAAAGAAAATAACAATGTAAGGAAATGAAGAACTGACATCAAATCAAATTCCATCATAATGCGATAAAATTATTATATTAAAAAAAGTGACATTTTTCACCAGATTGTTTGGATACCAATCTGAAAGTAATTGTGCAGGTACAGAAAAAGTTATTACAGAATCCAAACCATCATGTATGGTTGCTAAACCCAAAAATGAATTAGGGTTCCAATAATTATTCTGCCAAAAATTATAATTACTTCAGGTTAAAAGTAATTTTAGTTCTCTATCCCAATCGCCAAAAATTACATATGGATGAACATTCCCAAACACCAAACTCAATCTTCCAAAATAGTTTAATAAAATTCTTTCCATGTAACACGGATTTTACTAATAAAAGAAATCAGTGAGTACTTCAAGTTAAGGAAAAGGAATCCTCAGATGAGAAACAAAAGAACAGAAGCAAAAGAAATCAGAAGGAGCAATTTATTTCAAAATCAGTTCTTCCAAAATAAATTCCACTCAAGTAACCAATTACCCAACCATGTACTGAAAGTGATGTATGAAGCGGCTCCTTAGAGACTTAGATAAACAACCTAGGATAAGGGATGACATCACTTATTTCATTTTTTTTTTTGCTAGAACGTCAAAGTGCCTCTTCAATTCTGCGCCAATAACCTATTTTCAAATTTATTTCATTCTAGTCTATATGGATGTCTTCCTTAATGTATGCTTTGCACCCTGTTCAATGTTTGAACATTCTTTGAGAAAAGGCAATTTACTATCATATTAAGATATCAATGAAATAGTATATTAACACAAGAACTCTCAATTATAACTCCACCTGCAACATTAGATAGAAGTCCAGACTAAAGCAGACATTTAAAATTAGACACCCTTCAGATAAATGCCACCTTTTCAGGCAGAAACCATGGTTGAATATTCACAAATCTCAACCTTGCCGTCTATTGTTCTTCCTTAGCTGCAAATTTAAAACCTCAATAATACCTGTATGAAGAAATTTCTCCTTGTGCATTTTCCAACTGCTTCTCAAGCTTTAGCTCGCTAGATCTTAGTTTGAGTGCCTACGAAGTTTTTTTAACATAACAACGAATCAAATGCTGGAATCTGATATATCTCCTAAATCTATATGCAATAATCTACCTAAACGAGTTCATATTTAAAATGTGACATCTGTGTCTCTATCTTTACGCCAATACATATTACATAATATGTGTCTCTAATACAATCCTCCTTTCTATTTTCTTCTTTTCCATTTGTTTAGAATAACATTGTAGATGTCAATTAATTCAAATGATTGTAGACTAGTCAATTACATGTCAGAAAATTCCTCCCCAGGATGAAAACATACAATTACAAAAGAAGTTTCAGTTCATAACTAGATTTAAAATAAAGAATGAGGAAAATTATATTTTATCCTTAAAAGTAAATACAAATAGCAAAACATACCAAAAAAATTCAGTACCTTCTCCTCTAAACCAATAACTTCAGATGCCAATAACTTGGCACGCTCATCAGCTGCATGACACTCTAGTTGTGCATTAGTGTATTCACTCCTGATAGACTCAAGCTCAACCTGTTGAAGTTAAAGGTTCAGATACATACCAATTAGCAGAGGGAAGGAGCATAAGGTAGAAAGAAATTACGGAGATATGCACAGAAATCAGTCTATTTTCAACCAAAAAAAAACCAACAATCATATAGTACGAAGTTTAACTTTTACCAAACTCAGCTTAATCATTAAAAATTCTAACTCTGAAACAGGACCATGAAAGTCCTAGATATCAGGAAAAACCATAGTCACCGGGTTCGCAATTCGTTCCGGTGCATGGAATGGGTACGGGTACGCGGTTCGCTATTAAATAAGAATTCTATGGTATTTTTATCAAAGTAGGGGTACCAATTTAAGAGTACCGCGAAGTGGTATGCGCATACCAATTCGCGGTTTTTTGGTCTTAACAGAGAATTATGTGACTATGGGAAAAACACCACACTGAGCAGAAAGCATTGATGAGCATTTGGGCAGGTTTGCAAATGGGAACCTCCTCTATAAAACTTTCCAAATAATGGAACTACACAAAAATGATTGAAGACAAAGGCAAGGTAAATAAAAATGATCACAGATACTTTTCTATATTGAAAAATATATAAAAGCAACTCTTAATGACTCATGTAAATATTGTTTAAAAGATATTTGATGATCATGAACAATTTTTCTGTTGTTTTTGCACCTTTCTTAGAAAGTGTGCTAAGTCAAATAATCCCCTTGGTGATGCACCATGTTAAGAAACCATGGATATCAATTAAAACGGAAGGACGTCAAAAATGTATTGTGTGTACCAAAATAGAAATAGTTCAGACAAAAAGATACTGAGATCCATCTATTCATACCATAACCTTTCTATTTCCTGAAGACTGGGAATGGAAATAAAAAGGAGCTCAATAAGAACATCAAATTTAGCAAGTTCAGTAGGCTTGGCTCAATAGATGCTTGATTATTCTACATTGAGTTTTATATGAGACTATAAACAATTTGAGCCAAGCATAAACACCATTATTTAGTTCAAATGATCATAAGCCAGCTTGATTAATCATATATAATATACAATAATTATAATTAAAAATATTTTAAAATAATTTTACAATATTGTAATAATAAATTTATTTAAATTTTAAAATACATTTTCAATATATGATTTAGTATTATAAATGTAAACAAGTGTGCATATGAACTTGCAAAGGTAGACTATGAATGATTGTATAATGCAATACCAGCACAGCCAAAATAATTATGCACTTAGTTAGGGATTGTTGACACAAACCAGTTGGGCTTTGATATCTTCCTGCAACCTCTCCATGTCTGATTTTAATTGATTGACGACACTTCTCTGAAAACCAAAAACAAATAATTGTGAAACAAAGTAGAAGACTGTATCATATCCTTTTAGACCACTATGCTACCTCCAAAGTAAACACAAAGCAACCATTTAAATTCAAAATCAGAACATAACTAATGAAAAAATAACAAAGAACCAAGTACTAACACAAGATTAGTGACCTACTAATCCAGGACTAAGAAAAAGTACATCTGCCTTTCAAGACATATGCACAATTTCTATAACTTACAACCAATCAAGTTCCTTTTCTAAACCCAAAGACACACAGACTGTTAATATTCAAATGTTTGATCCCATGTCAAAGGAATACAAATAGACCCAAAAGTGTCACTACCAATGGTATCTAGTTGAAGAACATGAAAATAAGTAAATTACGAAACAATATGATAAAAATTAAAGCAGCAACAGTTTCAACTCAAATTCTCCACAAAATGACATACTGTAATCCATAAGCCAACCTGTTGATTATAATTATCAGTCAGAGATGAATTTTCAGCAGCTAGTGACTCTGCTAATGCTCGAGAAGCCTCAAGGGCACGTTGCAAAGAAAATTTTTCTTGTGTTAGATCTTCAATGTGCTGTAGAATAATAAAAGAGGAAAAAGTAAATATGTATATATACAGGAAATATATACTTTTCACATGTAACAAAGGCATGTAAAAGCCAAGATGCTTATAATACACAAGTACATTAATAACCTTACTCCCATAAAAGGATTTGTAAAACCAACAAAAAAATTACAATTATATTTTTAACTCATAAAAATTATTAACTTCTGTAAATTTATAGAACTAGTACAAAAGACCTGTTGAGCAAACACATAGGAAAAGCATAATGTATGACTCCAATTGTTTTTACCAAAGAAGAAAGGAGGGAGGGTGGGAGAAGAGAAGAAAAACAGTATTCAATTTCTATTGCTGTTTATACAACTAAGGTTATGATGATTCTCATTGTTGTACTAATTTAAAAATGGGAAATTCTATGGTACCCTCTAGTGAGAGAGGGTTTTGGTACCTTCTTTGATCATTTAATCAATTTTTCTCAACTTTCTTAAATGATTTTAGTATTTTTACATTTACATGACAATATTTACTATTAGAATTTGTATTTTTAATTTTTGAAAAGACTTTTTGACCCCCTATAACCATTATCCTGTATTTTTTATTGTATTCCCCCATTTCTTCACATTCTCATTGTAATACACATGTGTCTCATTTAAAATCCACTTTATGTATTCAAAATAATTTAGGACAGAGTACACGACTTGTTCGTATGTAGTTTTGGCATTTATGCCTCCATTCAATAAAAAAATAACAAGAAGGTACCAAAACCCTCCCTGGCCGGAGGTTACCAAATTGCGACCCTTTAAAAATTGACTCCCACAAACCAGAGAAAGAATCACCTCATAACTGACATGTAAATAAATGTAAGTGCAATATTTCCCCCCTAAATAATGAGGTGACATCCCTTGTGCATAACATATACTAATATTCCGCTTCTAGAACATGCAAATGAATATGATGAACAATTTAGATTCACATTCCATTGGTTTAAACTAGACAATAATCATGAAACATGTCTTAGTTTTCGAACATATTGACATTCCTTACACAACTTAAGCATGAAATCCCCATGACTTCAATAAAAAATTAGGTGCATTTTAGCTCATATTTGGTGCATCATGGATATGCTCAATAATCAAATGCTTTAACAGCTACGAATATTAATTACCAAATAAATCTAGCACAAAAAACTCAACCATCAGATCAATCATTTTTTTATACTAATTTATCAAAAACAAAGACAAAGTAAAGCACTACAACATTATACAATAGACATCCAGAAAGAAATGCCAAGACCATAATAACTAGGCGAAACTACCTGTTCTAAAGCAGCAAAGTCTTCATTTTGTGAAGATGGGTAATAATCATGCTTTTTCTCCATGCCATTTTCCTTAGCACTTATCATAAGTGTGTCTTGACTGTTATTATTAAAAATTGAAGTGCTTGTCGAGTGCTCAAATGGACTTGCAGTTGTAAAATTTGAGAAGAGTCCCACAGTTTTAGTCTCTTCAGATGGCTTACGGAAATAATTAGATCCTGATGTATCATTGCTGCTTGATTCTAAATGATTGGACATAGAGGAATCTCGTATAGGTTGATGAAATGGAGACCCCAAAGAAGGTTTAGTGACATTTAGAGAATCAAGAAAAGATGGACGTGACCTCCTAGAACTAGATTCCATTGACACTGAATGTATTGGTGTATGGTTAGAAAAAATCCCTGCTTCATAACCTGAGGAATCATGTTTTGGCATAGTTGCACCATGGAGGCTAGGCAAATCACTATCAGAGCTAGTAATGGTCTCTCTAAACTTAGAACTGAAAGTATCACTGAAGCCTGCAATACAACATATATTATACAAACTTCATCCACAGGGAGCACTGGGTCATTGTCAGGTTGTATTAAAATGGTAAAAGAAAAACATACCATAAAAATCTGAAACTACAGAAACAAAGAAAAGAAAATTAAAATGTTACCTCCAGAAAGTGAACCATATGAGTAGCTGCTATCTAAAGTGCTAGAATTTGTTGGATTAATTTGCAGTACTGTATCAATAGAGTTCTGAGGTAAGATCTTTGATGGAAAATATGGAGAAGAGCCATTATCACTAACTGCATAATCCTTCACAAAACTGTTACTCTTGTTTGACTGGTTTTCATTAATTCCTTGAAGACTAGATTGACTAGTATTGCTATCAAACTCTTGGCTTTCTTGTGAGCGTAAAAGAATGCTTTG
Source organism: Sesbania bispinosa (assembly GCA_026901365.1). Classification (NCBI taxonomy): domain Eukaryota; kingdom Viridiplantae; phylum Streptophyta; class Magnoliopsida; order Fabales; family Fabaceae; genus Sesbania; species Sesbania bispinosa. The sequence continues at coordinate 854,882 of QLOH01000301.1, forward strand.
GTGGTGTGTTGTCCCATATGGAATTCCACCAAGACCACCAGCATGAATTCCATATATATCATTAACTTTATTTGCCCCATTGTTTTGACTAACATCTGCAGATGCAGTAAAAGCAGAAACATCATATCCCTTAGCATCATCAATATTTGAATGTGCCTCCACCAGACTGGTGGATGATGTATTAAGATCATTCCGTGCAAGATTTGTTCTCTCTGCCAAAGACCCTTGATTACTACTTTGGCCAAACAAATTCAAGTCCTTCTCATTACTCATCCCCGAATTTAATGTATCAATAACAGCTCCTCCAATACCATCAGATGTGGTAACTCCATCCGACTCATTAACCCGTACATTTTCAACTTCAGAAGGTTGTTTTTTATTCAAGCTAGCATCAGAATTCTGAACATGAGTAGAGGATGCAGCCTTCTTGGCCCGCTCTGCAGCTTTCTTTTTCCGAAACTCCTCCAACTGCAAGACCCAAATAATTATATGAGATTGATAGAAAAAGGCAAAAAGGAAAAAACAGAACCCAAAATAAACTTTTTACATAACACATAATAAATTAATGATGCAAAAAGTAGTCAGGTTGCTTGGTAAATTTATGAAAACTATTAGATATAAAATCTATTAATGTCTCTTCATCCAACCACTTAGGCTTTTTGGATAGTTGGTTCTTGTAGTATCTAAGTATCTATGGCCATGAGGTCTAGAACTAGAACCCAGTCTTTGTCTGCCCCATTCTTCTAACTAAAAGTTAAATTTCAGCATAAGACATGGTATGTCTGTGTATTACACTTCAAGCCGGCTATTGAGGGGGGGGGGGGGGCATGTTAGGTAGATATAAAAACCATCCATGTGCCTTCGACCAACAACTTAGGTTTTTGGGTAGTTGGTTCTTACATAAGTAATTGATTCAATAGCAGACAATATTTCATTCAGTCAACTTCCATAGTCTGGATGAAAAGTGTCAGCAGCACTAGGATGCTTTACACATGATATGAATAAGAAAAGGGCTGGATCATGCAGAACTTTCACAGCTACAGTAAACACCAACATAGAGCCTCTTACTACAGAGTAGAATAAAAAACCACAATTTCTTACTCAAAAAGAGCCCTTCATCTCTCAATGTAATTAACTTAAATCCTTAAAATCTTAGGAGGTTAAGAGAAGTATTGAACATAATTATCAGTTATCACCATGAGACGTTCTAATTAATGACACATCCTCTCCCTTAAATAACAAATCCAAAAGAACAAATGTTCTAAATGTAATGTGTGGCTAAATCAGTCGAGTAATAACTATTAACTTCAGAAAGGGACTAAAATTGAAAAACTAAATCAGGATGAGGTTTAATAATATATACTAGTATAAAAATTATATTGTGCCAGCAAAAGTTAGGCAGAAGAAAAGGCATATTAAGTTGATTCTGGAAAAGTTACTCCCCTCTCACTTGGAATGAGATTTAATCCCTAAAAGGGGAGGTAAGTTACTCTCCGAAATTTTTCCTCTTTCTTTTACTTAAAAAACAAACATAACTAAATGCACTTGGAAAAGATTATTTCAGAAAATAAAGAATTTTCTTTCAAAAACTCTCTAGGGAAGCTGCAAAAAAAAGTTAAAATAAGCTAATACGAACATGAGCTAAATCCATAAAAATTTACTGCTCTAGAATTTGTCCCCTTATGACCCCTAAACCAAATATAGCCAAAAAAAGAAATTTACAAAAGTTCAGTAACCACAAAAAATGGATCCGCATGCAAGTAGTAACTAGATGGCTTAGTTCCTTCCAGAGAAGAATAGACTTCCCTCTCCCATATGCTTAGAGGCAGGACTCATCAGTTGCCCCTGGTCTTTAACTATCATAAAAGATTCACATACAACTACTTAATGAAGATTGCAAATTCCCCTTCCTTTCAGCTGCCCTCCATTCGTTTTCATTATTTCCAATCTTGTTTCCTTCCACTTACCCCCCAATTCCAAACACAATCAGCTAAAGACTCCAAGGGCTACAACATGTTCATGATGGAAAAACACAAAAATCAAACTGTATCCCACCATAGAAATAAAACTCCATTAACAAAACTAGCAACCCACATTACTCTCACGCATACAAATGCATAACATTATTACAAATGAAAACACAGCAATACATAATATAACCAACCCCATTTGGGCATCCTCAACAAGCTAATATTCAGAAGAAAAAAATAGACAAAATCAAATCCATACCCGGCGCTTGCCAGCTTCCAGATGCTCTTGCTTCCGAGACGAAGCAGCTGAGTTCGGCAGCACCTGAGCCGACGCCATTTGAGAATCACGAACGATCTAGGAGAAAAATCTGCAAATTCAAAATCTCAATGCACGAATCGCCATCACCGTCGCAACAAATCGAATCAAACCCCCCAAAATTACAAGGGATTTTCCTAGATCGCAGAAATTGGGAACGGAAACGATGCCAGAATCAAATTGATAAAAATCAGAAAACGAAAAAACAAAATGAAAATTGAAACGTTGGAAGGAACAAAGGAATCGAAATTGTTGGGTTTCGGACAGAGGGTGCCCGATCTGATCGGAGAGGGAGAGAGAGAGAGAGAGATTTGTTCTCTCTCTTCGTCTGGTTTTGGGAGGGTTTTTTTTATTTTTTTTTATTTTTTTGGCTCTCTTTTTAAACGTTTTTGGTTTGAGATGGATTGCAGGTGTTGGTGTGCTAATTTGGGTGGGGGTTATGAAAATGACGAAAGAGGACATGTGGAACCTCCATCGAAGGCATGTGCTACAGTTGTTAGGTACTAACCGGTAACGTCATCGTGTATTCCCCCACCCGGCAAGTCATTTTAAAAATTTAAAATTATTCTTTTTTTTTAATTGAAGAGAAAGATAAGAAATGAGAAGGGAAAAATATAACCGAGGCTAGTTTATTTGTTTTCTTTTTTTGTTTTAACTTTTCCTTTTCTTTTCTTTTCTTTCCCGCATTGTACCAAAAAAAAAATTAGAAAGGAAAATGATTTGGATGTTAGGGAAATATAATTCATAGCTTATGCCTTATAGCTAAAGTTTGTTTGAGAGATAGATGACGGGAAAAAACATTACATGAAGGAAAGATAAAGAAATATAGATGAATAAACTCAATCCCTAAAGGGATCAGGCATCAATAGAGGTGGTGAAATTCATCGTATCCCTGGATATTCATGCGTAAAATTCATCACGAGGTAAAAATTACCCGTGTATGTGTGGGTATTGGATATTCATGCATTCCCCCATCCACGGGTGAAAATGAAATTTTGTTTAGTCGTTTATTAATTTGTAAGTGTGGGTATTGGGTTACTCATGCTCATAGGTACTCGCTGCTATATATATATAATTATATTTTTTATATATTATATTTAAAATTATAGTGTCACTCAAAGCCAACTATCCCATCTTAAGTTGAATATACACTAGAAAGATTGGACAACCATGTAATCACATCTTAAATGGATTTGAATAGAACAAGTCCACGCGATTGAATATGATCAGTAACTTCCTATGAGAGAGCAATGCATAACTTATGAAGTTATCATAAATTATTGTGCCAGAGATCTCTCACTTTAAGATCTACATCATGAATATCCAGTTTGAAAATTGAACTGCAAATTGGTTCTACATTCAGCAAAAAAATCAAAGCAAAAGCTAGCTACATCATTCCTTAACTTGAGCGACAAACCTTCACGTAAGGATTCCATGGATTTCATGATTGAGTTCCAAACATGTGGTCTTTTCTTAGTGTCCATAAGCATACCTATATCAGGGGTGTATTTAGAAGTCAATATTTGGACCCCCAAAGTTTTGTGTCATTGAGCATGAGCTCCCAAACGACTTTCCTTAAAAGGAACACATTTTGAAGTCTTGTCATTTCAACACCTAGTCCACCCACGTTCTTAGGTTTGGATAGGATATCCCAACGAACTAGGTGAACACCCTTCTTGTCACTCTCATGCCAAATAAATTATCCTACAATTGAGACTCGATAGTCATAAACATATTGAGGTAGCTAGTGTAATTGTATGATATATGTTGGAATAGACACCAAGATTGAATTTCTTAATGTCACACAACCTGGTTTATCGAGAAGCTTGCTTTTCCAAATAATCATCTTATTGGAAACTTTATCTACAAGATGAAGCCTTGCTTTAAAGGTCCAACCTTCAAAATATTAAAGCCAAGGTATCATCCCAAAGAGTTAGCGAACCAAATGAAGGAAACTTGGACAAATTTGTCTTTCCTATAACTTAGTAAACTTGGCAAGGAAGAGGCATAAGATTTCTTTAAGTTTACTTTGAATTTTGAAACATAGCAAAACATTTGTAACAAGTTAGACAAAAATTGAATCTAATACGGCTTTGCCTTGGTGAATATAAGAACATCGTCGACAAATAACATGTGGGACATTGAGAGAATCTCTAGTGATTTAAATCAAAGTCCAATGGCCCTCTCAAACCAAATTTGTTACCATATGACCCAATTTCTCCATACATAAAACAAAAAGATATGGAGATAACAATAACATTGATAGAGACATCTCTGCAAGGAGAACGCAAAATAACAGCTCTCATTATCAAGGATGAGGTGAAACGGTTCACTATAAGATTAAGATATACCTAAGGTAAACCAAAATAAGCAAGTATCGTCTTGAGAACATGGTCATACACCTTTTCAATATCAAGCTTATAAATTAGTGATGGCACCTATGCGGGGCGGGGTGGGGTGGGGAGTGATCCATTATTCCCCGTCCCCGAACTTCTCCCCTTTCCTCGTCACGGTGTACATTTTTCCTATGTCCTCGTTCCCCTACTCCCCATAGATACTTGTGGGGATCCCTAATTAATATTAAAAAATTCAAAAAAAAATAGAAAAATTAACAGAACATCCACTAGCACTTTCATTGTTTATAAAATATATATTATTTATCTAAGAAATTGTTGAAATGTACATTAAATATAAATATAAAAAATATTAATTTATTTGTGAAATGACTAAAATGCATTTTATATATATATATATTATAGGTGGGGCGCAGATCCGCAAGGTGGGAGCATGATCCTCGTCCTCGACTCTGAATCTGTCTCGAGGGGATTTAGGAATAACTACAATAACTGCTTTTTTAACAAAAGACATCTTTGTAGAAACCAAATGTCTTCTTCTTCTTCAAAAGATCTTCATCCATGCACCATTCTCCATTCGAAAGAAAAGGGACCATGGATTTTATTTTGCTTTCTTTGATTCGTTGTTTGGGCATGAAAGAAATTCATATTATAACTACTTAACCATGCCCATTTCTCTCTAGCTTTTTGAAACCAATGAACCACTTCTTGAAAAAAGAGAATCGTATTCATTCTAAAACTCATTTGTAATATAAAGAAAGAACTTGAGTCAACATGCTTAATGGTTCTTTGGATCCTCCTAATCCTTGCTTCAAACTTCTTTTTACATACAAAGATGTTATCAAACACTTTTCTTATTAAAATTCAAGAAGTTCTCCTTCACATTATTAAGGGCGCTCATCATGTCACTCAGGTCATTGGCCTAAGCATTTATCGCAATTGTATTATACTCCTTATGAGTGCAAAGGTCATCTTAAATCTGAAAGATCTTCCCCCTAGAAGTCTATGCCTAGTTACCACATCCCAACAAAATTAGACTTTGGTTCGAGTGAAGGTGACAAAATTTTTCCACCATCACTTATAGATATGCCATCCTCCAAGCATAATCAACAACACCTTTATCCAGGTAATGATAAATTATGTGACCTCTGTAACACCTTATCTTATGATAAGTGTTACTCAACTAACTTTGTGGAAATTCATTGATTACGTTTTGAGAACATAAGGAAAATTGGATGGATATTTTTTTCCTTTTGTTTAGACGTTACCCTTCTTTCACATTTTTACTTAAGGTAAAAGAAAAAAGGACATGTTGAAATTGAAAACCTTATTTATTTTAGTTAAGACTAGAAATCAAATAATATAAATTCAAACAAGGGTTTAACTCAATACATTATATAAGTGAAGATAGGCTTTTCTATCAAATTGCACCTTAAACACAAATATACATCCCTAAGTACATGTCCCCAAAAGTGGGACCACCTGACTTATCAAGATTCGGCTCGACTTGGACTCCACTCCTATCTTTGTCATTGCATACGACCACGAATTTCGTGTCCACTTAGGTGCCACAAGAACAAGAGAAAACAACAACAAAACACAAAGGGGGTAGAACACTTTACTTGAACTCACTACCACAGGATATAATGACCAGAGTGTAAGGAAAAACTGATAATTCAAAACAATAATATATAAATCACTAAATCACGGGTACAGATATGTAATGCATGTTTACTAATATATAGCATCATTTGTCATCGCAAATCATGCAATACATGTGGGCTAGGGAATCAACAACACATTGCACACAACAACCGCAAGTAAGTTTAGGTTTAACCCTTAATTAAGTCTTATTTATGGTCAATCAGCCTTAATTAAGTCTCAATCCTTAATTAATATATTAATTAAGTTTTAATCACTTCTTAGTTGACTTCTTTAATTTAAGATTGAGTCCTAATTAAACTTAATTAGTGTTAATTATGATTACTTAAGTCTTGATCATCATTAATCCATAATTGTCCACTAATCATTCTTCAATAAAATAATTAAAATTTATCATTGTTAATCATCTTAATTAATTCCCCTAAATGATTAAGTTAACGAGCTTCTTAATTAAGTTGATGACACTAATTACTAATGAGTTGGATTAATGTTTTGGCCCAACTAAGAAGCTAGGCGCATTATGCCTTCATGAAGTGAATAATTTAATTTAGGGAATTGATTTTTACACATCCCTTTTTAATCCTACACACCCCAATCCTACTCTTTTTATTTTTTATATCCCAAAATACCTTAATCTCCTTTTAATCTCTTTCTGTCTCATTCCCTCCCTCTTTCTCTTCTTTTTCATTTTTTCATTGACCTAAATTTTTCCCCTTCTTCCTTTCTTCTTCCTCCTTCTCACGGTTCATCAAAAGATAAGCTCACACTCTCTGTTTTTTCGTTGAGTATAAGACTTCTGGAAATAAGTTGTCGGTAATAAGACAACTACCGACAACTTATTACCAGTAACATATTTTTCAACATACCAGTAACTTGTTTCCGATATTTACCTACAACTTGTTGCTGGTTTTTTAAAATATATACTACCAACAATAAGTTGTCAGTACAAATTAAAAAGGATGGGATTGGGGTGTGTAGGATTAAAAAAATGGATAGGTTAAAATCAATTCCCTTAAATTTATGTTTATTTATGATTTTAAATGGTATTTATGAGTATAAATGCCCAAAATAGTGGCTCAAGTATTATATGGCCCATGTAAGCCATTTTCTTAAAATTTTTATCCCGGTAACTTAGTAAAAAATTGAGTTTTTACTTAGCCTACTAAAGTTATACGAATTTTACTATTTACTTTTCGTTTTTACTTTAACTTTTGACACTTTAACCTTTTTAACCTAAACCTTTTTTTACCATCACTTATTACCATGGGCCTCTTATAAGCCCAAAAACACTTAACAACTTCATGAATCCAACATTTTGGATCAAAACACAAAGTCATCATGAACATGGATGAATCTCATGAAGAATATCAAGAACACTCAGGAATTTCATATAAATTCAAACAATTTTCAAAAATTATAAAATTCATATATGTTCACCTACATACACCTAACACTCATAAAATCATGTCAAATCACCAATACATACATTTTATTAACAAAAGCATGCATTTCCATAAAAGTCAATACTTTTTCAAGAACCATAAAAATCCTAATTTCACCAACACATTTTTAATTAAAAAAAAATGTTCATACATACTTCAAATCATACAACCAACATATATTCACCATCAAATGAAAGTAAAAATCATGCCGACACCAAAATCATGCAAAAAACCAAATCATATGCACATATACACATATCAATGCTTCAAAAATTTTCAAAGAGAAAAAATGAAGAAAGAGGATCAAGGATTCACCCTCACTTTAGTCACCAATCCTACTAGAGCTCAAGGATTCTCCCCTTACCAAAAATCCAAGTTTAATCTCCAAAAATGGTGATGAGCTCAACCTCCACCAAATTTCACCTTGAACCCAAGGTTAGCTTCCTCTTAATCTCCCAAAGACACTTTCTCAAATGTGTACAGTGATTTTTTTTGGATTGAAAGCTCAAAGATGGAACTTTCAATCAATAGTGAAGAAGCAAAAATGGAGAGAAAAGAGAGGAGGGGAACGACTAGGGTTAGGAGAATAAGAAGATGAAGGGTTAAAATTTGAGTGAGTGGGAGACAAAATTACTTTAGGGGACAAGGTTGCTTTAGATGATCTAAGCATGTTTTCTTTTACTTTTTGGCTAATTAAACTAGGTTAAAGGTTAAATGGATAATTAATGGCAATCTAATTGGATGAGGCATCCTTAATTGATAATTAAGGTATTAGGTTGGGTAGAATTTAGAGAACTAGGTCAAAGGACATCTTTGTCATTTTATAAAATACTAAGGGTATTATGGTTTTTCATTAAATAAAATTCTCAAAAATTCTACAAACTATAAAATGACTCTAACCTAATTTAAAATCCAAAATATGATTTTTGTTTATTATTCCCCTAAATTTAAAATATATCGGTTAGGGTTACACTGTTAACTAGGGGCATTTCGGTCATTTTGCCCAAAAGTGCCGGAAAAATTCTAAATTAATTTCCAAAAAATATTATTAATTATAATAACACTCTTTTGACTAAAAATATAGTTTTCATTAATTTTTAGATATTTTTTTAATTAAATTTGCATTTCCCTAATTGTACAATTAATAGGGGTGTGAACTCCACTTTAGAGAGATTATTTAAAACTATGGTTGGATAGTTCCTAAATTCTAAGTTGGATTGATTGTCAAGAATTTCTAAATTCCTCATAAATTTACTTCTAAAAATTTGTCTATCTTACTTATAAATACTAGCATGGAGAATTGTAGGTATTACCACCTCCCATGCATCTCCTTCGCCACGTGAAATAGGCCCAAAGAATTCCAAATCCATCGAGTTGTAAGCATCCAACATTAGCCGCAACGTCCCTCTCTTTTCTCTCTAGCACTAACTACCGCCGCAGCTCCAGCGCCCCTTGGGGCTTCCTCCCTCCATGTGAGAGTTTTCTACTCACATTAGGTGAGTTAATCTCTCTCTTTAGTGAGAGTTTTTATATTTTTTTCCTCTACTTCCTTCTTCTTCTTCCCTCTCCCCATCTCTTTCTCCCTCCTCTTTTCTGTCCACCACCTCCATAATTTCTAACCCCTTCTCCCTACAAAATTTTCTGTTAAAGTCTCTTAGCATTGTGCAACACTGTTCTACACAAATCTGTTGCTTCTAGCACTCTCACCACAAGCAGCACTGATCTACTCAGAATGGTTGCCGCTGATGACGTGATTTTTGCTTTGAGTGAATGTTGGACATGTGCCGGTCCGGAAGGAATAAAAAAAAGGAAGGAAAGTCCAAGGCTTTTTCCAGGAATTATGTATTAGGAGGTTTTTTTCTGTTGTTAGTAGGATTGCTAAATTGATTACTTTATGAGTACGTACGCTTGATTTATTGTATTGATTTGTAGTGCATTGCTGTAATACTCTTATTTTAGTATCCTATGAGCTTTGTAAGTGCTGCTGGGCATTTTTTCAATGAATCTGTGATCTTTTGACAAAAAAAAAATTAAAGTAATCAAATCGACAAAAAAAAGCAAGGTAATCAACTCTAAATAAAGAAAAAAAAAACTCCTCCTCTTTGTTCTTGTTTTTTTTTTGTCGACTCCTCTTTGTTCTAATGAGCAAATAACATCATCAAAATCTAGTAAAGGGGCCGAGAGTGACAAATAGACTTTCTTATACAGGTGAGTCGATCCTAAAGCTAGTTACATATAGTCTGCGTTGGGGTCACTTAAACATTGGAACAAACCCGCTAAAGGAACTAGGCACAAACAATGCACACTGCAACACATTTATCATAATGTTATTTCCGATCATAATTCCACCTCTACTGCACTTATTCTTTGTTTGAATATAGAGAAAAATTAAGAAAATAAAAAATGAGTAGAAAAATAAAGAGAAGAAAAAATCAAAAGAAAATAGATGGTTTTATATATTATTTGGACAAAGAAAAAGAAAGAAAGAAATGTAGAAACTTCTCTCCTTTTATTTAGTTGAAAAGTGAGAAGAAAGAAAACGAGTTAAATGATTTTTATATCCTTTTTAATATAATGGTTGGTAAATAAATAATTAAGTAAACTTATCATTTTAATAAGATTTCCTATTTCCTCCATTTTTTTTGTCATGTGAGGAGAGAATATACCACAATATTTTTTTCTTTTTCTTATTTTCTCTTCATAAACAAACAAGAAAAAGAAAAGGCTAAATAGGTGGTAAAGAAGATTCAAAACTGGAATAGAAGAACCAGACTTGAAAAAAAAAAGTAAGAGGTCGGAGCTAGACACCAACATGATCAGCTACGAATGGATGAGGGAATAAGGTACACACATGCGGGTTAAAGTAGCATCAAATCAAACTACATACACTTTTAAGATATGATCTTCTGCCATTTAAAGTTCACACGGGGGACTTATGAATCGGTTAATACAAGGAAGGAACAAGAATGATTTCACAAATTTCCCAAATCTCTTATGGCCACGTGGGAGTGAAAATTGTTGGAAACTTTGAATTAACCCTTTAGCCTAATTAAGTTTCCACCATACTTACTCCCTGAAGACAAGATGAGAGCTAAGATCAGTACTCCACTCCCTATGACACCAGCAACCAATGCTGGTTCTAGACTATGTTACACATTCACACCTTCCCTCTTTTGAGTTTGAAATCATTGCTCTTTCCTCAGCTCACTGCTGAAGCGCATACAATGTTGTATGCTAAGAATGTGCATTCATCCTGATTTACATGAGAGAGGAGGAATTGCCAACATGAAATATAAATTTAAAAAACATTCCTGTTTTAGAATTCCACAAAACAATTACTAATGTTCGGATACAACTTTATTTCAGATATACTGGACAAAAGTACCACAATGTAAACAACATGCAGGAAGCAGACCAATTCTTGATACTTATGGCTGAAATAACATCACCAGACATCAGGACGCAGCTCACCACTTGATGGGGGCACCCATCTCCCAGAGTGATAGACACTTTCACCAACTTTCCAACCAGGCACATCCTTCATCACTTCTGCCTCATACTCAAGATATTTATGCCACTCTTTAACAAATCTAGAGAAAGGAACAGACAAAACGGAGATGTTAAATGGTTAGCATTTATCACAATGACTTTTACAAGTTGTGCGATAATACAGATATACCTCTCATCCTCTTCAGCCTGTAGCACGGGCAGTATGGCTCGGCGGGCAGCATATTTTTCTTCCTTCAGTGCCCTGTAGAAAATGAAACACTTCAACACATCAGTTTTATTTTTGAGTGGGAACTGAAAAGAAACATAAGGGGTTTGGTTCTTCCTTAAACAACTATATTTGTTTTTCAATGTAACACAGCACCCATCTTAGGAACCAATTACAAGGCAAGTAGGAAACACAACAAAATCTCTGAGAATGTCATAGTGTGTAGTAAATAACCAAGATTATGCATTAATTTCCCTTTCTTCAGTCTTCTATATCTTTTTCACACAAGCACAGATGAGATGAACAATTTTCCATTATTGCAAGAAACTACAGGATGCCTTGTTTCTATTTTCTAAACAAATTCAAAATTGGTCCAATCTAATTTCTTATTGAAATAGGATTTATAAGAATACAACTATTTTCCTGGTCAAATGACACAACCCATTGAAGGAAAAGTAAACGACTTCTCAATTTTTCCAGCATAATATGTTTTCACCTAAAAATATTTTTTGGGAGTATTTTATCTGCAATCTTATTCAAGAAGCTATTTTATACTGAAAACATTTTCCACAATCAAATTATTTTCTGAAAACACAAACAGACCCTTAATTGTTTTCTACTAACTGCGTTGATTAAGTAAAGCATTTCTGCATGAGATGACTTGTGTATAACTAGGTTGTTATGAAAATATAAAGACTGGAAATCAAGGAAACAATCAAATCAAAAAGGAAGCTAACAAAACCACAATGTTTAGTTAGGGTCATTAATTAACAGATTTTTCACTCAAATATAGTAAAGAAATGCATACTCTAAGGTGACAATTTTGAAATCAAAGAAGCAGGTTCCCACAATAACAATTCATTGCCATATTTATATGTACAAATCACTGTAATGAAATTTTTTCCCCGCTTATGATTCATAGTCATAGTTTACAAATTAAGAGTGCAAATGTTCTATCCAAAAATTTGTTAATAATACTTCAAATTTAAGATCTAAAGTTACACACAAGTTTAAATTAATAAAAGTCATGAAAGAATTATAGGTATAGGATGAACATCAAAGAGAGAGAAAGACAATGGCTAACCATAACAACATTGTATAGTGAATACATATTATTGATAGGATGTAAAGTGATACAAAAACTCTAAAACCTAATACTTCTATTTATATTACTAATTAATAATTACTGATTAGGTCAAGTACTAGTAACGCAAGCACATAGTAGTAATAACCCTAAATAAATAAAGAAACAAATCAATCAGGAATGTTAAGACTGCTTCCTCAATGAAATGACTAATTGATTTGACAATTTTCTAAAGATATTCTAAGATAATCTAAATATATTCTAACATATGCCCACAACTCTTCAGTACAAAATGCAATTCCATTAAAGAACTAGATTACTTTTGTATGAATAAACTTCTTATTGAAAGCAAATACAAGGAAATACGTCCATGGTTCAAGACACAGTAACAACCTGCTGATGTAACCTGTCCCTCCCCTTTCCACAGCTTAAGAAAGATTAATAACTCATCAAAAGAAGACCCCAGAAGATAAATTAACTTCTTTTTTATATGAAACAAATTTCAATATTTTATTAGAGAAAGAAAGATGTAGAAGTACAAGAGGTTGGAGGATATGAAATCCTTAACAAAGAGTGAAAGACAATAAAAAAGGTGAAAAAGCAGAGACAAAAAGGAAACTCCTAAAAACTAGTTACTGAAGGTGAGCTGTTCAGACTTCAGTCTCTTTGCATATGAAAGCAATTCTATCCCATAAGTCATAACAAATTCAGAGGTGAGTGAACACCCTTGAAGATGCAGACATTCCTTCCTTCCCGAACCACAAAAATCGCATAAACAGCATATTGCCACAAGATTTTATTTTCCCTTCTCCTTATCTAACACACATAAACAAATATGCAGAAACTGATCCAACAAACCAGGACACACCCAATACTTACCAAAAAGTTTATCAGTCATATTCATACAGCTGAATAATGTAGAAATAAACGAGACACAGTTTCAGATTCAGATCTACACATAACACAATTATCAGGAGGGAGGGAGAGAGAGAGCTATGTGAGGCTATGTAACATGTAATAAGTCATTACTATTGAACATTGGTCCTATTGAGTAAAGCAGTTCAAACAAAAGCTTTGACCTTAGTTACAAAACGCATTAGAATTCCAAGTGAAAATGTTTAATTTCAAATTTAGGGATGATAAGGATAAGAAGAGAAAAGAGGTGACAAATTATTTGAAACCCTCCCGTCCCTTTTATTTCTAAGTCCATCTGCTTCTGAATAGATTAGGGTTTTCATTTGCAAATCACTTCTTTCCCTTTGATCAAAACTTGAAACCAAAACAACCTATTACCTCTAGACAATTCTGTAATATTTTCTCTTGTTTCTGTTCTGCCCTTTACATTGACATCAGATGTGGGAAAAACATTGCACAAAATTTAAGTCCTCAAACAAAACGATACTGAAATTCAATTGAAGTCATCAATCACCTATTTCATCAAAATGCACTTCACAGAAGAAGATGAAATTAAAAATGAAAAATGAAAATGGAGACCTTCGGATCTTGTTGCCCTGGCCGACCTGGTACATGCCCCAAGAGAAAGCGCCAAAGGCAGTGAGGAAAATAGCGACGGCGCTGGGACCTTTGTTAGGGATGCGGCGAGCGAACCGGACCGGTGCGAACCCACCCGGAGGTGGACCGTCCTGGAGAACCGGCATGTCCTTCACGCTCGCCATCCCTGGCTTCTTCCTTATCATCGCTTCCGTCATTTTTTATCGCGACGGTTGTGCTCGATTCGGTGATGATGCCTGTGGTTGTGGAACGCTGTTGTGTGACTGTGTGTGAAGTTTTTGTGTGAAACGAAACTGAACGTGGTTCGACTTGGTTTGGGTTGAGAATTCGGGTTGGGGATTTTGGGGCGGGTTAGATTCGTTCGTTAATGAGTAAAATAAGTATAACCTATCTTTTTTTAGGTAAAACTGCACAGCAAATTGCTTTTCCCACCTCTATTTTTTACTTTTCTCATCATCTCTCTTCTTTTAGTTTTCTTCCTGAAAATATCTCTTATCCGATTTCAATAATTACTTTTCATAAGTTTCCGAAAATTAATTTTCACAAGTTTTTTTAACATATTTTTTAAAATTAATTTTTGGAAGTTAAATTATAAAAAATACTTTTGAAAATTAATTTGTAAAACTATATTAAAAAAATTCTAGAGATTAGTTTTTGTAAATGATCGAAAACTTATTTTGAGAAATATATAAAATTTGTCCAAGCTATTAAAGACAGGATTCCATCTCTAAACTCCATTGAAACCTTACATTAAATAATAAGTCTGTACCATTCCATATCACACCCAAAACATATAGAGAAAAAAAGAACAAGAATGAGGGAGGAGATAGAGTGAGATAGGAGACATGGTGAGGGTGGTTTGGGAAAGGAGAAGAGAGAAGGGGTAGGGGGGTTACGAAGTAGGGAGAAAAGAGAGAAAGGGTTACGAGGTGGGGGAGAAGAGAGAAGGGGTAGGGTGGTTATGGAGGAGGGAGAAAAGAGAAAAGGGGTTACAAGGGGAGGGAGAAGAGAGAAAAGAGTAGGGTGATTATGTGGGGAGGGAGGGAGGGAGGGAGAAGGGGTGGGGTGATTATAGGGGGGAGACAGGAGAAAGAGGTGGGTGGTTATGTGGGAGAAAAGAGAAGAAAAGGGTGGGTGGGGTATTTTTAGGGAAAAAATGTTAAAAATGTTGGTGTATGTCCTAGAGGCCAATGGTTTATTGACCCCTTTTAGCATAAAAGATATGTCATGTTAATTATAAAAGACATTATTCATTATATTAATTAATTAATATGACAAAGTCCTTAGAATGATTTGTTCGTGGCGGTAAGATATCGAGTTTGACTTAATAGTGAGATTCTACAGGCTACTTCAGAACGTCATTCTCAAATCATCCCTAGTCAAGTATTATTGTGAAAAGGGACAATAATAATACGTCGAGACTAGTATGTGAGTAGATTAATGATTGTGTCTCATTAGTCATGGATATGTGATATCAAATCTTTCACATGGGTGCACATTAAAGGGTTTTAATGGTGTATTGGATTTACCCATAATGAGAATGCTACACGGATTATTATGTATGTCATTAGCGATTCTCATAGTGACAATGGTGTGTGTGGTCCTTTGACATGATGACACTACAGTTCCCAACCTGAGAAGTCGTATGCTTTGGTGCCATCAAACCCAGTGACTATAAAGATGGTTACTGAGTATGCCACAAATCATGCAGGGTGATGAAAGTGACTAGATGGGATTTGTCCCTCTCACATAATAAGAGTTATATCTTGGGCCCCTTGATTGAGTGAGACTAAAAAGTGTATGGTCGTGTCTAAATAATATTAGTATGAGATTTTAATATTATTTGTTAGAAGTCTATTCGGGAAATCAAGAAACCAAGAATGAACTATACAAAGATGACACATTTCATGCCTTGTGTTCAATCTAGATATATGGACAAATGGACTATACATACATGGTAACATTGGTCGCAAATTGGTTATATGTCAAATCACGTTGACATTCCTGTTATTTGGGTAATAGCGATATTTTGCTAGATATCATTCGCTACTTTTAATATTAAAATAAGATTTTAATGTTATTGCCAACATAATGGGAACCCACAGGGTCACATACTTAGAACGGGTTGACTGGGACACTGAAGTCATTGGACGGTTTTAATTGGGCTTTTAATTATATTAAATGTCCATGTGATGTGAAGCACAATTAGTAAGAGTATAATGGCCCGTTTGTTTTAAATTTTCACAGTATAAAACCATGGTTTTGCATAATTGATTTTAAACCACTTTCGCTCAATGTACTTCGTAAAGCGTGCATCATTCATTTCTAGAATCAATTATACTCGGCTGTAAACCAAACAGACCATAAATGGGCCAGCCCATTAGTTTGTGCCTACACATGGGTAGGTATCACTAAAGCTAATGCTCACTATAAGGGTTAGCCACGGTAATATATATATATATATATATATATATATAATGTATTGATGGTAGCTAAAAGAAACGATTACTCTAATACTCCAAACATGAAGGTGAAAAAAGTTTTCTATAAACCTTATCACCATCCCTCATAATGAGATAAGAGGCAATCATCCCTTCGTCACAGCTAGCACTGCGAAAAAGGGAGTCCTAGTATCGCGTTTGTGTGGATACCGGTGGAGGCATAGCTACTCTTGCATGCCTATGGTTTGTCAAAAAGGAAAGTACTAAAAGGTATATTTTATAACATGATTTATGGCTTTTGCATGGATCCTTGAAGGGTCTTGGATATATTTAAATTTTAAAGTTCAATTCTTCCGTTGTGTTTGACCGTCCAAAACCCAACAAAAAAAGGGGTGGGAAAAGTGAAAAGAGGCGCTAAAAGAAACTCCCCAATACACATTGTAGAAAAGCACAAGAAGCAACCCATTAATGGCCCAAAGCCCAAAGACAATTACCCAACGAGTCCACAAAATGAAGAAGATTGTCAACCAAAGACAACCTATTTAGGGTGCCTCCAGACCCTAGTAGAGAAGAAAAATACCTCAAAAACATAAAGAGATAGCCATATCAGGGATAATGCCACCTTCCCCCTTGGGGTTTATCCTTCCACCATGTGTAGGATGTGTTGTAGCTTGGTTTGGGAAAAGATATTAGTTGTCACAATGGGATGCTTAGGCAAGGGAGCACTGAGCTGGGTAGAGCAATACTGTGTATAAAGACATATGGAAGATGTGCAATTTTTGTCATAGTCAACCACAGAAGTTGATAATCAGTTTTAGTCACCATCTTGCAGCTTGGTTTGGGAAGAGAGAAAAATGTTCTTGAGTTACAAAAGGCCCACGATTCTCATCGAAAATAACCTACCCTAATCTTTAACTCCCTACCTCACTCACTCATGCATTAGCATCCACGTCACATGTAGATTTGAATCTTTACGTCGTCAATTCTCCATAAATATTTTTTAAGATTCTTTAGCCTCAAAGCTTCATGCCTAATAAGAAGCTCGCTAGCTTTAGAAATACCTTATACTCAATGATAAAATCCCATACCCCAAAGGGTTAATAGTGAAACTTTGACACTGTGTTAATCAAAGAAGCATGGATATAAATAGGGATAGGTCGATCATGAGACAAACTTTGAACACACGAAAATTGTTGAATTTGTTGGCTTGAGAACTGTCCCATCCTCAAAGACAAAATCCCCCACCCCCAAAGGGTAAATAATGAGATGATGTCACTGTGTCAATTGAAGAAGTAAGAATATGGATAATGATAGATCGAGCACAAGACAACTTTGAACACATGGAAATTGTTGACTATACAATGGGTAATGGAGAATAATATGGAAGAGTGAATTTTTGGGGTTGACATTAAGGGAGTTAGTTTGATTCAAATTGTATCAAATTACCAATTACTAATTTCAAATTCAAATAGAATAAGTTGTCTTTTTCTTTTAATTTTATAAGTTTTAAGCCCTTTTATGACAAATAGTCGGGTACCCGTGTGTTTTGGAACACCTCTTTATACACCACATTTGAAGTAGTTAGGAACATTTCACATATCAGAATTTTTAGTCCATCACGTGATGTCACTCTTGAGACAACAACATATAACTGACTGTGCGAAAAAATTGGTTGACAAAGATAGATACCAACATGTTTAAGTGATTGCCCCTGACTTTTATTTATAGTCATTGCAAAAGAAATGGCAATAGGGAACTGTCTACGTTGAAACTTAAAAGGTATCTTGTTGTCAGATGGAGTCAATGATAACCTTGGTATAAACGCCTTTTGGCCAACATTATTTCCTGTAATGACTCTTGCTTCAAGGACATAAGTACTCATTTGAGTGATTATGAGTCGAGCACCATTGCATAGGCCAGATGACTGGTCTATGTTTCTCAATAACATAACCAGAACTCTTATTTTAAGTTTTATTTCATGATTTGGAAGTCCTAAAGAGTTAATTGTATTGAGAAATTCAGTTAAAAACATTATTGTATTACTTGGAGAGATATTAAAAGAAAGAGTAGAGAAGCAAAACAGACATGTATGAGAAACCAAGAGGAAAAGACAAATAATATTACACCCCAACAGTGATGATCTCTATGTATACACAATTATTCAAAGGTATTAATGCATCTCTTTAAAAAATGTAATTAAGAGTTATGATAAAAATGAAAATTACCATTGTACTTGAATATTTAAACAGAAGGATTATGCATCAAATTTAATTTTTAGTTCATCTGATATTCTAATATGAATGACTACTCAGTTTATTATCTATTTCCTGCACACAAAGACACAATTCAATGAAGACTCCATTGTACATGAAAAAATCATTTGAATCCGTGCAATGTAAATTAATACCATTAATCTCTTAAGCATATTCTAAACCACTAACTTGAAATAAATGAGTTTTTCTGCATTTCAATTGTGACTTCTCCACTTCCAAGATTATGCTAACCCTAAGCATTTAAAAAAATCATAGGCATGTTTATTATTACAAAATCTAAGTTGTCAATTTTAAATTAAAATTGTTAGAAATTAAGAAGAATATTAAAGGTTGCAAACCACTTATTTGCTATCTAGATATTCCAAAGGTATTTAATAACATTAGGTACTGAGCTTACCCATTTAAAAAACCATGCACATTGAAGTATTTCACTTTTCTAATCTTATTATGCTGAAAATCCAAACAACCATACAAAACATACCTCTTGTTTAACTAAATAGTAACAACCAACATTTACCTTCCTAATGAGTATTAATTAAATAGTCAGATTATAGTAAAACAACAAATAATTATTGCAACTAATTAGTTAAAAATTCAACTCTTGCAACTAATTGAAAAAAATTTCACCTTGTATATAAAGAATACAATCCTCCCAAAATGCATATCAATGCCATAGAACACACAATCACATTCATGATATCTACATCCACAAATGGTTTTCATTATTCAACACTTCCTTCTCTAAGAATGTTTGTAAACTGTAACAAAAATTAAATGAATTATATATCTGTCACATAGAACACATAATAAAATTTGATAATTACTTTAGGGATATCTCATACTTTATTGAGAGTAAAATGGGATATAATCATAAATATAAATTTTAGACTTTTAAAAATACCATATGTAAAGTACGCTAAACATCCAAATGATCATCCAGTTAGTTGAATATATTACAATACATTAGGTCAAATATGTATGTTACTTGAGGACCAATTGCTTTTTTTGATGGATTTCATAGATAAAGTACATTTATAAACAAAATTTGTGTTGCAATCCAGAAAATTTATAAGACAATATTTTATCTAATATAAATAAAACCAAAATTAGCTATAAAACAATATATTGAGAACATTAAGTGCTTGTTTGTTTTAAATTGTGATAGAACAAAACCATGGTTTTGAAAAGTGATTTTAAATCACTTCCGTCCAACGTACTTCGTAAAGCGTGCATAATCCATCTCAACCATTCATTTCTAGAATTAATTTTACTCAACTGTAAACCAAATGGACCATTAATTGTATTATTAAAAAGTACCATAGTCATTAAAACTTAAAGTATAACATTATGTAAAAGATTTGTTCATCAACATCTACAATTCCAATATTGGTCCAGGAAAAAAATTGAAAAAAAAAAACTAATATCAAGTCCTTACTCTAACAAACTAGTACCATCCTATTCCCAAGTAGCTCTCTCCTTCAGTTCACCCATTCCTCAATAATTCAACTTTAGAAGCATTGTTTTCTTCATCATATAGGTAAACAATCTTCTGCTCTTTCTTAAGTATGTTTCGAATAATCCTAGCAGGAATGGTCAAAGACAAATATAAAGTCAAAATACAATAAAACAAATGATTGGTAAATCAATATAGATATTTATATAACATAAATTATTTTTTAAACATACCAAGGGATCACTACCAGTTGGGATGGCCTTAACAACTTTTGTTGTCCATCTTTGTTCTTCTTTTTCTACTTGTACTTCACCATCACTCTCGGAACCGAGAATCATAATATCCTTCCACCCACCATTTGGAGGATAATCAATCTCCATAGAAGTGTATTGGTAATCTTATTATCAAAATAATCAGTCCCAGCATAGCTAAAATCCACAGTGTGGATACCTTTGAGAATCTAAAACTCTGTGAAGTACTTAACCCCATGGTAGAAAGCATAACTTCTATTTCTTAACCTAATAGTGGCTACACTATGAACATTTTGTTGAGGACCTCTGTAATAGAAATATTTATCTTTGAAGAGGTTTTTCCGATAAAAGACAATTTTGGAATCTACAATCATAGTTTCCTGAATGATAAAGAAACAAAATATGAATACGAAAAAGATACATAGAACAAATAAATGTTTTATTGTTAAAGATTTCTAAAATCTACCTCTAATGGATCCAACCTTTCTTGGAATCCCTTGAAGAGAGGATCTCTATTTGAGTAATCAGTAACATCCATCATAAAGTTAATTTTGAATTCCTGTTAAAAGATGTATGTTAACCACCTAGTTGCAGTGTCTTATCATAATATAGACAAAAGTGGGGTTAAAATGATTAATTTAGAAAATATGAATATTACATGAGATAGTTTCGTTAATAATACAGATTAATCAACAAACAAAGTCATACACATACAAGCAAAGTAAAGTGCAAAACATCGGAAGATGCATGAATCAAGGTTAGAGTTTAGGACAGTGCAAATTATTGAAAAAACTTCACACTAATTAGTCACATAATTTTTCAGTAGCTACATATGATGTTTCAAACCACGTATGTTTGAACATATGTAAATGAATTTATATTGTTAAAAGTCAGTCATCATTAATCGATAAACGGAAGGCAAAATTTTTATAAACCAATATGAATTTAGTTAAGAATCTAACCTAAATTTATTGTAAATCAGGAATGTTTTATAATACCATCACATCAAAAGTACTTAAAAATAGTGATGTAAAAATCGGACCGGCCCGACCGGTTCAATCAGTTCAACCGGGAACCGGACCTGGCACCGGTCCGGTCAGATATTTGGACCACATATGCGTTTGACTCGGCCATGATCTCATCAGATCGGTTATAAATCGTGAAACTCGGTGTGGCCGTACGGGTCAACGCGGTCTGCTGCGGATCATCACGCGGTCAACTTCCTATTTGTTGCTGGTGATAAATTAAAAAACACTGGCTGATGGGTTCGAACTAAGATCGTTCAGGATTTGTCCACACGCAATGTTTCCACTACGCCACTAAGTGCTTACGATTATATGTGGATGTGAATTTATATATACTGTTTAATTAGTTATTGATTTTATCTCACCTTCCAATATTTTATACAATAAAATATTTATAAATTATATAATTTGTATTTAAAATTTATAATATATATTGATATTATTAAATAAATATTTTTTATTTTTTATTTAATTCAATTATCAATCAATTTAGAAACATATTGATTTATATGGTTAATATTTTTGTCTTTTAATTTTTTATAAATCTAAAAATTTTTAGAATTATATAATTTGTATTTAAAATTTATAATATATATTGATATTATTACATAAATACTTTTTATTTTTATTTAATTCAATTATCAATCAATTTAGAAACATATTGATTTATATGGTTAATATTTTTGTCTTTTAATTTTTTATAAATCTAAAATTTTTAGTATAAAATATATAAATTTTAATATATACTGGTTCAAACGGTTCAACCAATGACTCACTAGTTCGATCACTGACTCGTTATCTCGGTCAAGTCGATCACCGGTTCGAGTTTAATAACACTGCTTAAAAATAAAACATACGTCAAAAGAGCAATGCCTTAAATCCATAGTCCTAAAGTTCTTGAACATACGACTCAACAACGATGAATGACAACATGCAGACTTTTCAGATTATCACTCAAGCAAAAGTGAAGCACATCCCCGGTTTTCAAATTCCCCCCCCCCCCCAATAATCTGGCCTCGAGCACCGGCTATGTACCGCCTAGTACTCCTCCTTTTAGGTCTCAACAATTTGCAGGATGTGTGGTTAGATTCCTCATATATGACATCAACAAATGTCCGGTTTCCTTCCAGAAGATTTCTCACAAACCTAGCAGGGATAATGTGGAACTTTTTATGAGAAAGGTCCAGGTATAATACATTAGTCATTTTTATAAACACAACCTATACCCTAATTCAAAAATACTAACCATAGCATTTTCCCCAGAAGCAGCAACCTTTGACAGAGTTACACTCCACAAAAAGACATGATCGATATCTTCAATAGAATCAGTATCAGACTCATCTACAGCCACCCCATTGTTTACAACATCGGGACACTGCACTACCTTATTGTTATCATTCAATAATACTATTTCGAATTCACTATCCACAAAGTAAGTAAAGAGAACATTATGAGTTTCTTCCAGCCTACAACATCTACAATTGTTATCAACTCCGTTAATAAACGCAACACTATGACCATTATAATTTACCTAAACACAAAATACATTCTAAGCAGGGTCTATAAGGACACAATTTTCAGGAATTTATGAACCAAATTTCTCCCAGAAAGTCTGGTCAATCATGATCATTACCTATTAATAGAAATCAACAACATCAATCATAAAAAATGTACCATATAATTAACTATTTAATAATTTATCGTATTAAATAATTAGAGTTTAATAACCTGAGACGACTTGAGCTTTGATTCAAAACGTCCCACCTTAGCCATTGTATTTTAAGCAGTAAAGAACTACAACACAAATGGATAACTTTATCTTAGACGTAAATGTTCAAAGAAAACAGATAATTTGTTAACACTTTTAAAGAATCAAGTTTGCATACAACCATCCATTGTTTACTACCTCAGGACACTGCAATAAAACCCCAAAATGTATAATATTTTTAAGATTCCCAAATTCAGAATAGTTTAACTCTTTGAACTAAGAAGAGTAAGCAGATATAACATTAGAATTTATATGTTTTCAATTTAAAACTTATCCATAACACTAATATTGGCCAGTTCATACAAATGGGATATATATTACCTTTTTTCATTTTTAAATTTAAGAATACCAAATTAAAGAACTACAACACATTTTCTTGCCATCCCCACACTGTATGCATGATCACATTCATTGGGACTTAAGTCTCACCACACGTTTTGTGGAAACACTTTAGATTTGCAGGAAGCCTAACTGGCTCATGAAGAGGAGGACTTGAGATCTAATGAGAAATATGCTCCCCTAGAAGTTGTTATGTTAAGATTAGTTAGGTTTGTTTTATTTGCATAGTGTTAGAACTTGTATTAGTCGGATTGTAGCCATGTCTCAGTTGTAGTCACCGAGTGGCATTTCAATTCTATAAATAAGTTTGTATTATTGCCTTTCGCTTATGTAAACGTTGTATTACTTAAGCATGCTTATGGGATCGATTGTATGTCGATATCAACAATGGCGCGAAATATTTTCATAAACTTGGAAATGTGTCTCCAACGGACATTATTTCTAAGTTCACGGAATTAGGACGTTACATTGTGTTTGCAAGAAGAATTTCCTATCTGAAAAGTCATTGCGTGGCCATATGAGATCCCACCCTGGCAGGTTTTGGAGGGGTGCCCACCCTCTTAGACCATCATCTCACAACAGAAATTTTAATTACTCAATGAAAGAGAATAATAATAAAAATGATGGTGGTGGCCAAAATTTAATTGTAACAAAGGAAACAGTTATTGATATATCAAATTATTTGTCACTAAGCTGGCAGAAGACTGGTGAAAAAAGGTCAGTCATGTACTTATAGCAATGAGGTTGCGCTACTCAAATACTTATGTTCACGTCATAGGATAATAAGAAAAGGTCACTTTTTGTGGTGAATCTTAAATTATCTCAACATGCAAACCACGATGAGAATGATGAGTGTGATAGAAATAATGGAGAGAAGAATATGAAGGTAAAGGCGACACATAGTGACTTGCAAGATTAGACGACAGTAATGGTGAATAAGAAAAATAATAAAAAAAAAGCTATTGGTGAAATTAAAGAATCCAAATGAAGAATCTAAAGACAAGATCTTACATACACCATATGATGGTAATGATGACAATGGAGAAGAAAGTTAATCGAGTCAACAAATTCACGATTTTGATCTGAACGAGCCAACAAATGTTATGGAGAAGGAAACAAACTAGCGTATCCATCAATGTATTTAAAAGTTGAGATTTTCCTTCTTGCTTTGCCTTGTATATGCCTTCTTTTATAAGCATTCCTTTTATTTATGTTATAGGAACTTAGCTAAAAAATTCGTGAGTTGTGTGCGTTAACAATGCAACAAAAACAATGTAAATATCAAGCATGTAATGTTAAATCATCAAGCTATGAGTGATTAGGAAAGTGTAATTGGTCAATGATTATACATTATTCAGATTATGTTTCATATATATAAGCATTTTATCTCTTAGAGCTGTTGGATTTTTTGCCACCGTCTTGTCAATTATGATATTTTCTATTTCGTTCTTCTTTAGTTTCAAGTAGGCAAAATTCTGTTTTGCATTTTCCTACGATTTTTATTCAATTATTTGCAATTCTATTTTGGCTTTTGATGCCACAATAAATGAAAAATAAGTCATTGATATGGATTTTTTATATCAAGATATTAATCTTAAAGTTATATGGGTTTAAAATTTGGGGAAGCTTTTTGATGCAGATCTGATACATGTGGAAGATGTAAATCCACTTGATTCTTTATGGAAAGAAGCTTATATTTGTTTTCTTTGCAATAGGTAGTTGTATAAAAGGTAGTTGTATCAGTATTTGCAATAGGTAGTTGTATATTTAGTCACTTGATTCTTTACTCGCAAGTAGGCAAAATTTTGTTTTGCCTTTTAGAAAGCTCTCTTTGACTTTTTTTCTTTCAAAATCTATATATAATCTCTTCCTCTCTTGCGGGGCATTGCAAGAAAGTGGATGCTAGGCCATATTTTAAGGTTTGGAGTTTAGACCTTATATGTAATGGTTACATTGCAATTTAGAGACGTAACAAGCACGATGTAGGGGATTTTATATTGAACAAAAACACTTAGGTTTGTCTTTCTCTGTTAAGATAACGTGTAGAGAAATTTAAGGAATTGATGCATGGAACTAGGTATTGAGATCCAATTCAAGCTTTTGCTTTTAATATTTTTTTCTTTTTCTCTATACCATCTTTATGAATTCGCTATGGGAATGTACCCCTTTTTTCATGGTTTTCATCATGTTTCATCAAGATTAGAACCATGACGCGTTTTTAATGCACGTAAACACACTGCTTTGGATTGGTAAACTTAATAATAAGTTTGATTATGTGTTTTGATTTCTATATCCCAACCTGATAATCTCATTAGATCTCACTCGGGTATGTGGAGTACTTCATTGTAATGTTGTATAATGTTACTGGACTATTATGTTTTGTGTTTTTATTTTTCAACATTTTCTTTTTCTGTTTTGATGGCCACTGAAAACTGACTGATTGTTTATATAGGGTTTTATTAGTTTTGTGGAAAAGTTATAAGAGGGAGATTGGTCAAAATTTTCTCATATTATCTCTTTGGTTCAATTTAACAGCTTTGCCTAATATTCATATCCAAAAGAGGACATTTCTCTATTGTCCACAGTTTTTAAATGGTTGTATATGGAATATTCTCAGATTGTTTATGTTGCAAGGCTGTAAGAATGTTAATATGCTCATACTTTTTTGGTGAAGTTTGAGTTACTATGTTTATGTGTAATTGTAAACATTATAAGAAGTTGAAGAGGACAGGCTGGATTGAAGCACATCCTTGGCTGGAAAAATAAAAAGGTATGATTGACACCTCATCCTATTAATTCTTTATGTCGCTTGATCTCTTCAATATTAAGTGATTCCTTTCTTATGGAGCAATCCTGTTTATTTTGAGGGAGAGACAAATTTGAGAATGACTAATAATATATATTGCAGAGGCATTTAAAGAGAGCAAGCATGATGGTATATCAACATCTATTTATGAATTTTATCTTCCCTTAAGAAGCATGTTATTGTCAACTTGATTTTCCGTTCTATGAACCATTGAAATTTGAATGCATGTATCCAATCTAATAGATGGAATTGTAAAAGTTATTCAAAATGTTCGCTACCTTTAAGAGCATTTTAAGCATTCATTCTTTACCTTTTCTGAATAACATGAAAGTTTGTTCTTTTAAATCTTGAAAGACAAGTAACGTTTAATCAGCTATTGAAGTATCAAATTACTGTGTTAGTTAAAATAACTTAGCCAGACATATTTAATGGTTGGACTTAAACAGATGCTTTCTAAAGAATATCATGTTGCATTAAGTGTTAATACCTAATTATTATTTCTCTTTGAGAAAAAGTTACTTCATTTTGTTATGGGTGAATATAAGCATAGAATATGACAATCTTTCTGTATTGTAATTTTGGACCGGTAGGATTTTAACAACACTTTGAATTCATCAATCTTACAAAGTTTTCTTGCATTAACTTTAGAAGAAAATTTACGATTTGGAATGATATATTATTCTGCCTTTACCTCCATGACTCATCAACCTTTTAAAGACAATGAGTTGGTTTGAAATAGAATGGAGACTGCACTCGGACTTATATGTAGTATGATGAAATGCGAGGTTATATTTCATTTTTAGCTTTTACATATATTTGTTGTCATATGGAAGTCAGATTTTCTATAAACTTTTGAAAATTTATAGAACTGATGCATCATATTTTTCATGAAACGTTTTAAGCTGAAAGATACTTTGCAGATATTGTTGTTCAACTTTTTTTGACTATATGAGATTCATAGTTGCAATTAAAAAATTCGTCATGTTTATTTATCATCAGTGCTTACCATATTCCTTTCTCTTCTGGGATCCAACCATTTTTTGTCCTGACTAATACTATGATTGTGTCTCTGTGAGTGTGTCAAATCTATAAGGGATAATTCTTTCATTAATTGTCAAATCTGTTTCCTCCCTTTTTCCCAACATGTATTCATCATCTTTTATTTTATAATAGAAGCTATAGTATTAATCTTTTGGTCTATGTGTATATTGAGATGAAACAAGTTGCTAAGTAATAGCAACACCTTTATTTACTATTTTATTAATTATTAGTTATCAGGCTTCAAATACAACTTCTATTTACTTCACTATCTTTATAATATATGAAATTGATATAATTGCTTAATGTTACTTTCATGTTTAGTTAGTAAACCCACACAGGATTTTACTAAGTTTACAATGCCCTGAACAATTTATTTGGTAAGCTAAAAGAAGAAATTGAAGTTTGACATGGATTTGGTATTCAATCCTTGTACATTGCCAACAAAAGACCAAAAGCCTTAGAATAACGCCACTTAACATGTTCCATCTCCACCCTATTGCATTCGATAATTAATGGATTGGATGACTGGAACTATAACTTGAAAGTAGCTTCCATAGATACTTTTATAAAATATGAAAAAAAGGCTATATTAAAAATTAGTTTTTATAATATTGAAAATTACCATGCAGGTGTAAGTATAACAATTAAATAACAAGAGCATGTTTTTTTTTATATTTTTCGAGAATTTATATGATATAATCACTTTTCATTTAGACATGTAGTTTGAGTTATTATTGAAATATAATATATTTTCATTTCTTCACTTATACAAATTCACTTATATAAATAGTTACAATTTCTCATTTCATTATTATTTATGATATAAAATTTTTAAATTCCTAGCTTTATATAAATAAATAATATGAATCTATCCATTATATATATATATATATATATATATGAGTAAACTAGCAAATCGGTCCATGACTCTGCGGGGACCATGCAATTTCGGCCCTGACTTTGCTAAAATAGCACTTTAGTCCGTACTTGTCAAAAACACATGCACTTTAGTCCCTAAAATACATATTTTTTTAATAAAATGAAGGACTAAAGTGCATGTTTTTTTAGTGAAATAAGGATTAAAGTGCATGTGTTTTTTAACAAAGTATGGACTAAAGTGCTATTTTATAGCAAAGTGAGGGACGAAACTACATGGTCCCCGCAAAGTCAGGGACCGATTTGCTAGTTTACTCATATATATATATATATATATTCACAATTAACTAACGGGTCAACCCGTGCATCATATTGAATTTAAGTTTAATATATTTAAAAAGTTAGATTGAATTATCTTTTTTATGTTTTTATAAACTTCAAAAGGTAATAAATATATTGGAAAGATAGAGTTAATATATATATATGCGCTTATAATATTCATTTAATTATAATTAGGTTGCTTCTCAGATCTTTTAATTAGGTTTATTATTGTTTGAAATTATTAATTATTATTGATAAAATCATGCTTATTCTAAATGTGTTCAATCATTTAAAGACATATACTAACATTCTTTGACCTTTTTAATTTTTTTTTCAGGTTATTCAAGAAACTTCTTTCAGTGGTTGCTTATTCATTTTTCATATAGTGATTTTATTTAAAATTTCAAGCACAATACTATTTTGTATAAACAAGTTTTGTAATACTTAGTTTTACATGTTTTTGTAGCTAAATTTAATATTTGAATATCTATTATTTCCCTCATTTTCCCACTACGTGCAACGCACAGGTATTTGACTATCTCAAAAACAAGTCCATTCTAATTCTCATTCGAACTAACAACTCTTTCAACTCCAAGCACGTACGTCAAATTGGTTAACATTGTAATTATTATTATTTTTTCTATTCAAATAAAAAAATGAAAAAAAAATATTATATAGAGCTGTCTCACACTCACCGCCTAATAATATATGTAGGGTTTAAGGCATCATTTAGGTTTATTCAATATAATATCCATACATCAAAGTTGTTACCATAGATGAAGTCTTTCCAATTTTGATGCACGTGAGATAGAATAGACATTCGTAAATTTTGTATATATGATAAATTTATTATTTTTCCACACATTTGTCCACGATTTGGAATGTCTCTAACTTTAACAATTTCCTAATTAATAAAGTATATTGTTAAATTCAAGTAATTGAGAGGTTAGGCATCAATTGCAATTATATCGGCTAAGACATTACATTATATGATGGGGTAACAATAAATCACAATTAACAATTATTGATCATAAATAGGGGGAAATAACAATTGTCTCCATCTTAACACAATTCATAGTGTCCATTCTTGGTTCTACTAGAAACATTGGTAAATATGAATTCAATTGATATGTCTTTTGTTGTTCAACACAAACTACCATCAAACCAATGTCCTTCAACTTCCTCTATTGGGACATTTGCCAAACACATCAAATTTTATTTTTTTTAACATATTATATCATGTAACATTATAGGCACATTAGAAAAACTAATGTAATTTTAAATATTCTTACAAGTTTCAAGTCTTCGAATGGATACATCTACTCGCTCACATATGTCAATTGAAGTAAATGACATTTCTTTTCAGCATAACA
Source organism: Sesbania bispinosa (assembly GCA_026901365.1). Lineage (NCBI taxonomy): Eukaryota > Viridiplantae > Streptophyta > Magnoliopsida > Fabales > Fabaceae > Sesbania > Sesbania bispinosa. Next base: position 884,904 of record QLOH01000301.1, read on the forward strand.
ATCGGCACAAAAACGTTTAATTTGTAAGTGATAATACCAATGAAAATCGTCCCTTTAGCTGAATTTGAAAATCCATATAAAGTAAATCCACGTTATTGTGCTTATTTTCCACAAATCATGTCTATAGTTATGGATTATTTTTAATAAATGCAATATGTACCATAAAGAACGGGGAAATGTACCATAATATTCGAGTGGGCATGTGTTGTTACATCCATATCCCCTTTAATACCATCATCTGCATTATATACCCATATAAATAATTAGTGTGCCAAACATGAGTACTTATATTGTCAAAGTTGGTGCATGTATTTTTTGGGTTTAACCACAGGTATCCTCCACGGGAGGCAATCCTGATTGAGCCGGGAACATCCACATCATGGTGGGGCTAACTCTCCCAGTGGGGACTTTTTCCATCCACAAGACTCGAACCCGAGACATTCCTTAAGGGGAATCAAGCATGTATCACTTGAACCAACCCCCGTTGGTTAAGTTGGTACATGTATTTAATAACATTAAACATATACTCTACCTTTGCTTTAATGATCTTCCTCAAACAAAAGCAAAGAAAATCATTTTTGCTCCCATGTATGTTCCCTATGATGAACACCACCTCGCTTAAAATATAATGCAAAAAAAATTGAATGGTAAATGGGGCCTTTAATTGGGGGCATTGAAAAATGTCACAAAATTTACCAAATTTATTATTTCATGGGATTTGTCTATCATTAAGGACATTTTCACAAATTTGAGATGCACAGTTGTAAGAATGCTGACAATTGGCATGAACTTGCACTATGTACCCTATTTTACACAAAGCTCTATTCCCTAAACCCTTCTTGGTTCTACTAGGAATATTGTAAATATGAACCCAACTGATAAATTATTTTTTGTTTAACACAAACTACCATAAAAAACCAATGCTCTTCAACTTCCTCTATTAGGACACAAATCTGTCGAGCACATCAAATTTAATTTTTAACATATCATGTAATGCAAAGCTATAGGTACATTAGAAAAAAATGTGTAATTTTGAATAGTCTTAAAACTTTAAAGTTTTCAAATGGATGCATATACTCACTCACATATGTCAATTGAAGCCCTTCAATGGTATTTCTTTTCAACACAACAACCTGCACAAAACTTAAAATCTGTAAGTGATAATATCAATGAGAACCATCCCTTTAACTTATAAAAATCCATATGTAGTGATTCCACATGATTATGCTTATGTTACACCAATCATGTCTATAATGATGGGTTATTTTAAATAAATACAAGACTCACCACAAAAAAGGGGAAGGTACCATTCTTTTCGAGTGGACACGTGTTGTTGCATCCATGTCCCATTTAATACCATCATTTGCACTACCTACTCATATAAATAATTAGTGTGTCAAACAGTGTTCATATTGTCAAAATTAGTGCATCTATTTAATGACATTAAACATATACTCCACCTTTACACTAATTATCTTCTTCGGACGCAAGCAAAGAAAATCAAATATGCTCCCATGTATGTTCCCCATGATGAAAACCATCTTACTTAAAATGTAATGCAAAGACATTTTAGTGATAATTGTGGTCTTTAACTAGAGGCAATGAAAAATGTCACAAATTTACTGCAATCATTATTACTTGGAATTTTGTCCACCATTAAAGACATTTTCAGAAACGTTGAGTCGCGCAACTGTAAAACCAATGTCGGCAGTTGACATAAGCTTGCATTGTGTACCATGTTTTATACAAAATTATTGTATAAAACTAAAAAATTGATAAGTATGATGTGTATGAATTGTACCTCAGACAAAACTTTATTAATATGTTTGTAGACACTTGTCCTGCCATGTTCTATGACCTCATTGCCCTTCCATGCTTTACTTGAAGATTATTACACCTTGATTTGATGGTTGCTGGTTGTCACGTGGTTTTCATTATTTTACTTGGTTTGCCAATTATAGGAATGAAAGGTCCCTTTTTACCAACATTGATTGTTCTTGGATGCCCATTATAGGACTAAAAGGTCCCCTTTTACCATTAAACTATCCAACACTGAAACTTCACCTCCTTGTCATGTCTCCATGTTTTTTTCCAACCACCATACCTGTTATCATCCCACTATAGTTTCCATTGTCATGACGCCCCCATATTTGCAAAATCATAGCAAACAACCTTAGTCTCCATAGTCACCAATTGAACCCATCACCATCTCGCCTCATTTCATCTAGTCATTGTTCGTCCTCCTCAGAACAATTACGCACACACCACCGACCCCTTTTGTTCATCATCTACCCAATCATATGTTATCCGCCATCTCCGTTCACAAGCCCATCATTCTCCATGAAACCCTTGCCCCCTCCCCCCTTCCATGTCCTACGTCGATGTTTTTGAAGAGAGTCCATCTCTCAGTCGCAGACCGCTATCCATGACACACCACATCTCATTATTTACCTTTAGAGTTTAACCACAGGAATATGAATTTCCCCTTTATTTCACCCTCCGAGTGATGTGTTCACTCCACCTACACCAAATAAATTAGGGGCGACAAGTAAGTTATGAAGTTAAAGATAACATATGTTAAATCCATATAAGAAGGTTTAAAATAAAAATAAATTCCATGTTAGCCCTAGATACACATAACCAACACGAGTTTGTTTAAGTGGTACATGCTTCATTCCCCTTAAATAATGTCTCAAATTCAAGTCTTGTGGATGGAAAAATCCCTGTTGGGAGAGTTAGCCTCACCATGATGTGAATGTTCTTGACTCGAATAATAGTCTTTCGTGGAGGATACCTGTGATTTTCATAAAAAAATTAATGACACATAAGATTGTTGGCTAGGATGTTTCATTAGTCATGCCGACATCTAACTGCCCAAACTAACGTTAGGGACCAAAATTGACTATTTGTGATTTTGTAAAGACCAAAACCCAAAAAAAAAATTTAGAACTAAAATAAAAAAAAAACATATATTTTATAGGATTAAAAATTTATATTACTTCTTTTAGCATGGTGAGGAATAGTCACGATATGCTTTGAATATATTACAACAATAATATCATTATTCATCTTAATAGTTATTTTTTATTTCGTAATATTAAGCATTTCTCAACTATAATTATTTAATAATATACTCCATAAATAATTAATATATTAGTTGTTGTTGTTGTTGTTGTTGTTGTTATTAACCAAACAATGGTTGATTGGTCGTAGTGGGAGTGAATTGTGATCCAGGCGGACTTACTTATAAGCTAGGTCAAGGGTTTGATAAATCCATCGTTATGCCTGTGGAGATTATCGATCAAAGACAAAAAAAAAATAGCTATTATTACCTCTATTCCTATTTAACTGTCAACTTTTAGAGAAAAATTTGTTCCTATTTAAATGTCTACTTGCAAACCCAATACAATAATAATCACATCTTTCTCTATTTTACTCTTATGTTAATAAATGATCTACTATTAAAAATTAATGAAACCTAATTGGTTAAAGAAATAAATGGTAAAATAGAAAGTTTATTTTTTTATAAAAATAAAAGTAACAATTACATTTCTTAATATGTGCGTTTTTTTAAACAAAAATGTGATATTAGTTATTATCCCCACTAAACACATTCTTCGGGAGGGGTATCTTTCGGGGAAGGCTAAAAAACCTTAACCGTGATTAAGTCCCGAATAGGATTGCCCTTGTAATATGAGATAGTTGTGGTTTAAAAAAAAATTATTAGCTGAAGCAGCTGCACCTGTTGAGGTGCGTAGAGGAGGGGGTTGGGTTTAAAGCTTAAAACCATAACATAATAAAACCCTAAACCCTAGAAGCCTCTTCTACTAGAAGTTCTAGACCCTTCTCTCCAATTTCAAAAACCCCACTCATTCTCTCTATTGATCGTTTCTGCTCTACTCTGCTCCATTTTGTGTCCACTTCCTCTCACTCTTTTTCTCTCCCATTGACACAATGTACCGCTTTGCCTCTAGCCTCGCTTCCAAAGCTAGGTCAGTTCCCAACGCCACTCTTCTTTTTGTTTGTTCCCTTTAATTTCCATGTTATGTGAAATTGGATTTTTTTTTCATCTGGGTCACCCAGAAAATATTGTAAAATGGATCAAAATTGAATTTTTCCGTTATTATTAATTTATTATTATATCGGGTAGCTAGATCCTTACGTGTTGGTTCCTTATTTGTGGGTCAATTGTGCTTGATTATTTCATTATTTGGAAGCGAACACATTGCGTATTATCAAGATTCAAGAACAATGATATTGTTCTGACTATTAATTGATGCTTCTTTGATTGCAGGATTGCTAGGAGTAGCAGCCAACAGGTGAAACATCAATTCTTTTAGTTTTAAGTAAGGGTAGATCATTATGCTCTGTTTCATCTCTGATTTCTTTGTTGCATACTGTAGATTGGAAGTAGGTGGAGTTGGAACAGAAACTATGCTGCCAAAGACATTAGATTTGGGGTAGAGGCTCGGGCTCTGATGCTTAAGGGTGTTGAAGAGCTTGCTGATGCTGTCAAAGTAACTATGGGCCCTAAGGTAACTGAGCGGATTGTTTATTTCCTGGTTGTGTTTGCTATGAATTTTGCATACATTGTTGTTGATAGTGTTGTATAGGGAAAATTGTTGTTGCTAAAGGTGGGTAGAATAAGGGGAAATGGTTGGCAGAAATGAAACTCTTTATGATGTATGATTGCTGATCCAAGGTGTTTATGAAGTCAATTCTTGATTTTATAAGGGAAAAGAACCACTGTTTGGTGCAAAAGAAAGATAGTAATGCTGGTCTATTTTGAGTTTGTATTATGATCCCATCATTCAATAGGTGCTGGTTATGTTCTTCTGTTTTAGGGGCGAAATGTGGTGATTGAGCAAAGTTTTGGTGCCCCTAAAGTGACCAAAGATGGAGTAACTGTTGCAAAGAGCATTGAATTCAAGGATAAAGTTAAGAATGTTGGTGCCAGTCTTGTAAAGCAGGTTGCGAATGCTACCAATGATGTGGCTGGTGACGGTAAGCTAATATATCCAAAGAGGATATTACTGTATTTACATAATGCTAGACTGCATGGTTCTGTCTGTGGTTATTGAAAAATCAGTTTGGCTTGCATTTTAGGAAATGGTATAGATGTTAGAATACCAAATACTGACATTTAGCATGTCAGTACAATGCAATTATTTTGTCTATGTTACTGTTATAGAGTAATGAAGGAGTATTTCAAATGTTATACAGGAACCACATGTGCTACAGTCCTTACACGAGCAATATTTACTGAAGGCTGCAAGTCAGTTGCAGCTGGAATGAATGCCATGGACCTGAGGCGTGGTATAACTATGGCTGTTGATTCTGTGGTGACAAACTTGAAAAGTAGAGCACGGATGATTAGCACATCTGAAGAAATAGCACAGGTTTGTGGATCAAACATTGTTACAGAGTATGTTTGTTGTTTGGTTTACTCTAAAACCACGTTTCAAACATGGGTCCGGGCTAACGCTATTGAGAGTAGCATTTCCCTAGATCCACGTTTGAAATGTGATTTCCGGGTAAACCAAACACACTAACAGTCTCTCCTGGCTTATTGGAGGAGATGCTAGTAAAAATTGAGTTTTAACCTAACTTTCTATTTTTAAATTAAATTTACATTGATAGGTTGGGACAATATCTGCTAATGGCGAGAGAGAAATTGGTGAGTTAATTGCAAAAGCTATGGAGAAAGTTGGCAAAGAGGGAGTAATCACAATTGCAGTAAGTTTTTATTTGATCATGTTGGCCTTTATTTTTTCCCTCTATTACTTTCTTTATGGTGGAAAGAGCGGGGGTTGTTTGATAGTATTATCTTGTTAATCCAATGCCTCTAGAAGCTTCCTCTGAAGTCTGAAGTGTTGTTATTTTTTCCATTCCTTTTCCCCGCATGATTCTAAATTCCATCCTGGCTATCCAATATTGAGTCATTTCTTTCTCTTATATTTGACTCCAAGGAGGTCTCTGGTTTGAAACTTGTATTTCTGTATCTTACGAGACCTAAACACTGAACTATTGCAGGATGGCAAAACTTTGTATAATGAGTTGGAAGTTGTCGAAGGAATGAAGCTTGACAGGGGCTACATATCTCCTTACTTCATAACAAACCAGAAGAACCAGAAATGTGTATGTTCTCTCTTTATCATTCTACTTCACAACATCAGAATATTTTCCAAAAGATTTTATGAAGTACCTTGATCATAAACCTGTCTCATATTATTATAATATGCCATACTAACCATGACATGTCTTATGCCAACAGGAACTTGAGGATCCTCTCATTCTAATCCATGAGAAGAAAATCTCAAGTATAAATGCTGTAGTTAAAGTCTTAGAGTTGGCGTTGAAGGTGAGCAGTGTCATTCACTGTCTCTTGCATTTGACTTTTAAAAATTGAAATTGGCTGACACATACCTATCTCCAGAGACAAAGACCTTTATTGATTGTTGCTGAGGATGTGGAAAGTGATGCACTTGCAACTCTTGTTCTAAATAAGCTTCGTGCTGGAATTAAGGTTAGTTTGCCTGTCCGTGGATTTGATGTTTAGGTCTTAGGTTCCTAAAAAATGGATTATTATTTATTAGTTGTGAAGTTGATGTTATATATGATACTATGCTGTAGGTATGTGCCATTAAGGCCCCTGGTTTTGGTGAAAATAGGAAATCTGGTCTTCAAGATCTTGCAGTTCTTACAGGAGGAGCAGTAAGTTTGCTGTTCTCTGAGGTTTCTGCTGCATTAGATCCTATCTTGTAAACACGTTATTGATACCTTTTCTGTATCAAAATAGGTTATCACTGAAGAGCTTGGCTTGAATCTTGAAAAAGTGGATCTGGATATGCTTGGCACTTGCAAAAAAGTAAGATTTTAGCTTAGTTTGTGAAGCATTTAAAAATCTACCTTAGAATTTTAGTACAATTTTTAATGTTCTTTACTAGAGCAACTATCTTGTTTAAGGTTGGAATAAACTTCCATTGATTCTTAGCCTGATAAAGTATCAGGTTGGTTTAGTATGTGGATGACTAACTAAAGTCCTTAATGCTGTAGATAACAATATCTAAGGATGACACTGTCATTCTTGATGGAGCAGGTGACAAGAAAGGGATTGAGGAGAGATGCGAACAGGTTTGAGTTGATCTATTATATTTGGTGTTTCCATGGTTCATGTATTCTCTTTTCATCCAATGACTTGTCATTTTTAGTGATGCATCTGACTTGTTTGTGATGAATTTCAACAAACAGATTAGGTCGGCAATTGAAAATAGCACTTCTGATTATGACAAGGAAAAGTTACAGGAAAGATTAGCCAAGCTTTCTGGTGGTGTTGCAGTGCTTAAGGTATGCTTACTTAACTTCGTCTTGGTTGTTAATGATTTTTTCCCCTTGGTGAACAACTTACTGTGGTTTTGTAATGACAAAAGTAACATGAAATTTCCCTTCTGCAGATTGGAGGAGCCAGTGAGGCTGAAGTTGGTGAGAAGAAGGATAGAGTGACAGATGCCCTAAATGCAACTAAGGCAGCTGTAGAGGAGGGTATAGTACCAGGTAAAATACCAACACCTGCTGCAGCTTTATGGTTAGTTTTACTGCCTCCAATCAGATCTGACTTCAATTTACTCTCACAGGTGGTGGTGTTGCTCTTCTATATGCATCAAAAGAGTTGGATAAACTTCCAACTGCCAACTTTGATCAAAAGATCGGTGTCCAGATTATCCAAAACGCTTTGAAGGTCAGTGTTCTCTGAAATTTTGCTGATTACCCGTTTAGCTCTTCCATAGCGTTCTGATTCTAGCAGGGGGCACCACTTAGTATCATACTCAAGGAAAAGCTGCACCAGATTGTTTTTCTTATCTCCTCACTTATTATTAGTTATTACCAATTGCTTTAGGTGTCCATTCTGCAATATGATGGACTGGATTTTTCTTCAAGATCTAGTATAGTTGAACTTGTTGGTTAATTCCTCTTTTGTTACATGTTCCCAAAAATAATGCAGACACCTGTGCTCACAATTGCATCAAATGCTGGAGTTGAGGGTGCCGTTGTTGTCGGTAAACTATTGGAACAGGATAATTATGACCTTGGGTATGATGCAGCCAAAGGTCAGTGGTCCTTGTTCTCTCTTTCCCTGGTTGTTTTCTTTTCATGTTAAAAGTGATTTATTATTTACTGATTCTGCTGACATTTATTTTTTCTTTCTGCTTCATAATTAGGTGAATATGTTGATATGGTTAAAGCTGGAATCATAGACCCCTTGAAGGTGATTCGAACAGCATTGGTTGATGCAGCCAGGTAGGTTGTTAAGAAATTTGCTGTAGATAAAGATGTATCACTGTTATTAGCCTGTTAAGTTGCTTGCTTATCACCTTTTTTGTGCAGTGTTTCATCTTTGATGACAACAACTGAAGCTGTTGTGTCTGAACTTCCAAAAGATGAAAAGGATGCTCCAGCTATGGCTGGTGGTATGGGTGGCATGGATTATTAAACCACATTGGACTTGGAACAAAGAATGGTGCTGAACCCACTTACAGCTTTTTTTAATTATTTCTAGTGACAAGGCATCAGTGTAATCATAGTGTGAGGGATCTAGATGTAGGTAAGAAAATGTGACTTGCAATAATTCCAATTATAACAATTTTTGGAACAATTTTTACCTTCCAAATTAAGGAATTGTTCCCAATGAAATTTTCTATTGAAGGGAGACTACGTTTTTAACTTGAATTTGATCCATACACACCGCAATTTGTTTTGCAATGCGTAACGGCTCTGGTAAATTATAACGAGAAGTCTTAAAACGAAACGGATAAATAATCTCTTTTGAAGTTCAAATTTAATCTACAAATATTCTTTTATCCATGTGATATGGACATTGATTATTTATTTATAATATAAAACTTGTTTTATTAAAATTACCAGTGATTAATTCAGCCACCGATAAAAAATGAACTAAGTCCATCTCCAATGGAGAACTCCTTATTGTTTATTTTAATAATTGTTCTTTGGGTTTTACACATACACATCACTTCTTTCAACAATTTAAGCAACTCTCTATTTCAGTCGTAAGAACCCATAATAGTGAGTTGTTTATGGTGCTTAAAAAAAAGAACTCTGGTTGACATGTCATTATTTTCCAATGGTGTGTGGATTGCTTTCCTAGGATCTTATTTTTAAGGCCCCAATAAAAACCTCCCATTGGGGATGCTCTAATAAAACAGATAAAAACCTCCAGAGCATGATTGAACTGAAGCACATGGCTAAATGTTAAGCGGACAAAATGGGCTAGTATGACCAACATGACTCACAAAAGCCCAAAAAATGTAGGGTTCGGACACTTATTTTAGAAGTCTGAATAATTCCTAAGCTTTTTAACTTAGTCCGATAAAGTTTGTTATCCGCAAAACCTATAAAAAAAAAGTCGAGTAGCCCGATCCACATAAAGCTCGCAAAATGTAGGGCCTAAACACTTATTTTAGAAGAACGAATGATTCACGAGTTTTTTAGTCCAATCCGATAAAGTTTTCTATTCACATAAGATCGAGTCAGGTCGAGTAGCCCGAATTGGCAGATCGAGCCAAATGATAGCCATTTGTTTAATGGGAGATCCAACCTAAAAATACGCATTGAATTTACAATAAATTAATTCTAGAGAAAATAATGGACTTTATGATAAATTTAAAATAATTTAAATAATATAATGGTTAAGAATAAACATTTTAACTGCTTGCTATGGTTCTCACATATATTGCAAATAAAAAGATCACTTTTATACGTAATTTGTTGAATATAATTATAAATTTATTTAACAGTATATATGCTTTAATTTTCGAAATTCAAAAATAAATAAATTGAGCCGATGAAAGCAAATGAAAATATATCGAGTTGTTAAAATAGAGAATTAAAAAGAAGTATAAACGTTATAACGTTTTGCTTACATGACTGAAAAAAGTAAAAGTTCATGATGAAATAATAACTCTAGGCCTGATGTTTTTATATATATATATATAACTGGGAGTTATTAAAAAGACATTTAATCAAAGAACACATGTATAAAATTTGTTTATGTGATTAAAAAGATAAAAGTTTAGGAAACTAACGACAATTTTAGAAACCACGTTTCAACTTTCATAAATTATAAATTGCTACAATCATTCAATAGTCATTAGACTCATTACTTCTGCACGTTGATGGAGGCCAAGGGGCTGGCCTAAATCAGTTATCAATATACAAATTATTACCACCCTTACTGCAATCGATCAAATATCTTTTTCCATATCATATCCTTTTATTTCATACATGGTAAGCATTCAATTGTTACCTAACAAGAAAAGCATTTAGTTACTTTAACGAATGTCATAACTCATTATTACTGTTAATTACAATTATTGCAGAAACTACAATTTATACCAGACACACACACACTAGAATTATCTCGGTTCTTCAAGCTAGATCTATAATGGAAGAGGAGAGCCATTCGATGGCTCAGTACCACAGACTAAAATGACAAAGTCATTGGAAATTTGTAAATTTTGCCAAACAATGACAGCTACAGAAGCAAAGTTGTAAGGCCCTGACAAATCAGACAAAATAACTAGCCTTCTAAAATATTAAGAGTATACCCAGCCATTTTAACATTAATTTTATACTTCTGTCAGCCTCATTTACCTCTCCGACGATTTCTTGTTGCTGCACAATTTGAACAGTACCATTTTCCTTTTGGATGTTCTTTCAGACCAACACAACCAAAATGAAACCACTCTATTTTGCACTGTAATTTAAAGAGATTATTAAAATATGTAAGGAATGTAGGTAAAATGGATGTAAACATAAGTAAAAAAAAATACATACATCAGGATTATCGCAGGCAACCATTTCTCCATAGCTAACTTGGTTACAAAAGCAGTATGTGGGTTCATTTGGATCAACCGGTAAATCCAAATCCATGCCAGCAGGGTTTGCAGATGTGGTTTGTGCTTCTGTTGCCACTGCTTTGACCATTGTTGTTTGGCGTGTTCTGAAGTATTTGCGAGTTTAAACAATGTCCATTAGATTGTAATTGCTTCTTTTAATTCTTGATTTCAAATACATGATGATATAGCAGTCATGAAGTGTAAAAGTATCCATGAGAGAACAAAGAAAACAGGAGAGAAAGCTAAACTCACTTCATAATCTTAATTAATATTTAATGTATCAATGATAATGTTGTTTCAAGACTAACATGCAATCTACTACTGTTATAAAGGTCGTTACAGGGAATTAAAAAACAAAATTTCTGATATTTTATAAAGATCAGGTATAATATAAGGATTCCAGGTTTTATCATTATGATAAATATTTTGGATAATAAGCTTTAGCTTTCAAATTTTCCACTTCTAGGGTTTATACCATAACTTCAGATATAGTAATATCATAGTCAACTCAGATATACTAACTTCAACCTCTAACAATACACATATTTCTCAACCTTCAAAGTGACCAGAAGATAAAATAAACATGTAAATGTGGGAGAATAATGTACATTTCTCTCTGCAACCTATCAACATCTGTCTATTTAATATTCATTCACCAGTCTGACATACAGAAATGCTTTTTCTATCTAAAGATACCAAGAAAGAATATCCTAAACTTACCACTTTTCTATCATCAAATATTTTGTTAACCTAGGTTTTTATATTTTCAGATAACTAGGATAAGCCCCTCATGTCAAGCAATATCTTACATAACAGAATGCCATAGATGCAGGAATCTGTATTTAGTGAATAGACAGTTTAAAAGCATAAGGATAAGCATCGCATAAATGATTAGCTATCAGAAAATGAACCATAAAAAGTCCTAGAAGAGTTACATACTTTTTTCTCCCTCCTCTACCACTTTCATTACCCCTTCCAGATTTTGTATTACCGTCAGGACCAGAAGCAGGCACTCCACTTATAGCAGCATTTTCTCTTTCTGTCATAAATAACAAAAATTGAGGCTTTGTTCATACAAACAATGGGATTCATTTGTTGTCAATCACAATATACTTCAACCTTTTCATAAGACTATTAACATCATTTACATATTATGAGTGGCACAAGAAAGCTAGAAAGTGCAGTACCACGCCGAAGCTCCTCATCAAACTTTTTCAGATACTGATCAAGTTGTTGTATATGTGTATCTACCTGCAACAAAATCATGAACATATAATTACAAAATCCACAAACAAGACCAGAAAATGCCATCAATTTAACCAAAAATTTATGCCAATATATTTTATTCCCCAACCAAATTTATCTTACCAAACAATAGTACTATGTAGTATGTATACATAACTCCTTTATCCAGCAATAGAGGTAATAACATAAAAGCCCAACATCAAGGTGTAGGCGGATTTATCCAAGCATTAAAAGAGGTCTTACAAAATGCATGTAACAAGATAAGTGGAGTACCAAATCATATGCCTGGACAGCTAAGGCAACTTTTTCATCAGCAATCCTGATGCTATGTTTTTGCTCATCAAGTGCTTCATCAGAGAATCTAATAACCGAAGTATCAGGTGTGATGTTCCCAGATCTAATTCCTCGCCTAATATCTTCAATTTCTTGTTCACAACGATGTTCATTTTGCCTTTGAATATCTGTTCATACACATTATAATGCTTATGTTACTTGGAAACCTCAAACATTACAAGACTACTCAAGGTGTGATACAGTAGAAAACAGACATGCACAACCAAAAACTTTCTCTTTTTTGTTTTTCAACACAGGAATGGGCATTGCAGAAACTGATCGCAGAAATAAACAAGAGAGCAGCATGCCTTAATTTTAATATCTTACTAATTATATTTAAGGTAATAGCAAAGTAAGCAACATATAACTGAAAACAACATTGATAGTACATGATCAAACAAATAAACCAAAAACAACATAATATCTTTTTCAAACTGCAATAGTAAATTCTGATCACGAACTAACCATGATATAACATATACCAAATTACCATCAGACATTAAAAAAATCCAGTCTAACAAGTGAAACATTGATTTATTATAAATTACAGACAGTTTATTATGATAAAAGACAAAGTTCTGAGTTTATCCATATTAAGGATTTGTATATATCAAAAGACTAATACAAACCTGAAATCTTGCTTACTTTTACAATAATACAGCATGGAATATGCTAATTTGATCTTAAAAACAGGTTTTTGAATCCTGGTGGCTTCTTATCAAGGTTTTCTGAAACCCAGAGAAGCCTTGGCAGGAACCACCGAGGCACAAAGGACAATGCAATTCCATGGGAAGCTCAATAAGGTTATCAGTTATCACAATTCTCATACCACTGAATCACACAAGATACATTATAAGAGAAAACAGCACCCAGTTAACCACCACAGAGAATGACACACAGAACCACTAAAATTGATTTGGCCTACTAAAACCCAAACAGGATTATTAAAATTTGATTGGTTTTTTTCTTTCCCTTTATTGTGATATATGATCAAAGAACCAGAGAGAGAGAGAGAGAGGATATACGCTTGATTATGCTTTCATTGATATAAGGAGTAAAACATAAATAAACAAATAAAATTATAAAATTACAATTACCGTGTAAGCTCTTATCTAGGTCACGCAACAAGGCATACTTCTTCTGGAGAATAACGGGTAGCGAATCCAAATCTGAAGAAAAAACGCGAAGTTATTTGTTAATGCGAACACAAACGCATAACTGGACCCTAAAAGCCCTAAATTTGTGAAAATGAAAGAGAAATCGACGAAAAAAAAATGAGGAATAGATTACTGGCTTGAAATTCTTCGAGAAAAGACATTAGGGTTTCTGGGAAGAATGTCGTTCGTTCTTGAGTCCGTTCGAAGAGGGTGATAGATAACCGCAGAACTCAATTTCAGTTTGAGATGAAAAACAAGAGTATGTTTTGGGAGACCAATAAGCTAGCTACGAGCTTATTTGACTAGTTTATAAGTTAATTTGATCAATACAAAAATGTCTGGTAAGGTAAAGTAGCCTATTTTAGGAGCTTCTAGCTTATAAGCTACAAGTTATGTGAACTAGCTTGTAGCTTATTTAATTTTCTTCCATCACTACCCCTTATATTTTAATACATTTCCTTTATTATTCTTAATTTATTTTTACCTATTATTATATATTTTTAATTTTAGTGACAAAAACCTTCCAATTTCTTTTTACCTATTATTAGATATATAATAAGTAATTTTAAAAAATAAGAATTAATTAAATTATTATTATTTTTTTCACTATTTTATGAAATTATTTTTATATTATACTATTTATTTTATTAATTTCATTATTTATTTTAATTTTTAATTAAATATTTTATTATTAAAAAGTTTAATAAGAATTTAATTATTTTAAAAAAAAATATAAAATTATAATTGCATAATAATATATAATTTTTCTAAAAAAACACAAATAGAATTCATATAATAAAATTTATGTAATTATGCCCTTTTATGACATTTTATATTTACTAACTAACTTATCAGCTAGTTTTACCAAACACTTCTAATTCAATAAGCTAGTTTATCAGCTCGGAGCTTATCAGCTAACAGCTAGCTTATAAGCTAGTTTTGCCAACCACACTCCAAATGACAATTTAATTGCATTTTAGTCTTTTAGTTTTAACTTTCTACCAATTTGTTTTTCTAATTTTTTTTAAACCTATTAAATCTCTTTATTTTAAAGCTGAAGTAAATTTGATTTTATTGTAATTTTTTTTTCAAATTAAGTATTAGGTTAAACATGATTTAAGTTCCCAGAATATAATCGATTGATTTCAGTCCATTTAATTCAAAATCGGTAGACTTTATCCTTCAAAAAGTGAAAATACCGCTTATAATCTCTGTTGATAAAAATTCATAGTAAATTCATAGTAAAATCTATAACAAAATTGTGCAATAACTCAATAAGAACCAAATTAATATATTTTTAAATTTTTTAAGGATAAAACCACTAGTTTTAAATTGTAAGGAATAAAATCAAATCTGAACTATATTTCAGGGACTAGAAACATATTTAACCTTATTTTATATCTAAATATTTAAAGGTTTATTATAGGAGAGATATGAAATTACTTTTAAGATCTATTGGAATTTGAAAAAAAAAAGGTTGATTTAGGATTTTTTTTATTTTGAATGAAATTTGATATTTAAGTTTGTGAATTTTGAATGGAAGAAGATATAAAAAAAAGTTAATTAATCTAATTTGTAAAATTTTTGAATATAAAAATAGAATTTTAGAGATTTTAGTTGAGGGAAAGTGATTGCGGGACTTGGTTTTAACTAGTAAAAGCAATGGAGGAACTAAATTTGTTTAAAAAAATATTGGGGACTAAAATCACATATTGTATATGAACTAAGAGTGTAAGAAAAAAATACTATGTAACGAAATAATTTTTGATCAACAAAGTAAGAAAATAATATGGTCCACAATTCGAGTCTTGTGGATGGAAAAAATCCTCGTTCGGAGAGCTAGCCCTACCATGATGTGGATGTTCTCAACTCGAACAGGATTGCCTCCCATAGAGGATACATGTGGTTAAACCAACAAAAATTATGGTCCATAATTAGCGGAATTCAAGATTATCTTAATATGGATTGATCATTATATTGAACCACACTTTAAGGAAGGAAAATCTCTATGTTGTTATATTGGCCAAACAAGGAATAGGCATAGCTAGTTTAGATAAACTTTGTATTCTTAGGTATTCTCCTAAAATATAAATGAGGAGGGTTTCAACTTACACCGGTGTAAGTTACACCAAGTATTACACTGTTGATAACTACAAATTGAATGTGATTTTTAGTAATCCAACCATTGAATTATGTTTATTTATCACCATGATTATTTGTGTCAAATTTCGTAAAATTTTGACATTATTTACTTAGATAATCAAATGGTTATTTTTTTCATATATTTCAAATGTATATATGACGTTAATCTTGAGACATTTCAATGACATATCAAATAATTTCAGATTAATGTAAAATTTTATATGTATGATCTATATGATATAGTAACTTTCAATCCAACGGTGGATTACTTAATGCAATGATCTATTAAAAAGTTATCAAGTGGTGTAATACTTGGTGTAACTTACACTAGTGTAAGTTGAACCCTCCTCAATATAAATTATGAAATTTACAAAAAAAGATCACTTTCTTAAAATAAAAAATGTTAATATGTAAGTATTGATATAATATTTTTCAATAAATTTTAAATTACTAATATAAAAAAATATGCATGAATATATATATGAGACATATAAGTGAAAAAGCTTTTTTTTATATGAGATAACGGGGAGTAAATCATAACCATTAGATTTTGTCATGAATGGTTAAGATTAAAATATAAAATAACATTACTTTTTTAAATGATCATGTGACCTTTAAATAACTTTTAATCTTAACCATCCATGGATGGTTGTACGGTCAAGATTTACCCCTCTCACTCTCATATAAAAAGGCACTCTTACTATATATGTCCCCTGTATGTATGTGTGTGTGTATGTATGTATGTATGTACATGGTCAAGATTAACAGTTATTTAATAGTCATATGATTACTTTAAAAAGTCATGTGCTCCTCTCACTCTTACGTAAAAAGATCCAACGATTAAGATTTGCCCATCTCTCTCTCATATAAAAAGGTTTTCACAAGTGAGTGCGTATGAAGACATATCATTAGTTGAAGTATCATCTAGGTCTATCCAAGTAGCCATTAAACATCTCTTTCAGCTTAAGCTTTTCTTTTGGCCTTATTGCTATTTCTTCATGTTTGGACATTCTTCTTTGATATGCCCGAGTTTCTTGCATTCATGGTAAATGACTTGAGATTCAACATTTGATGGACCTTCCTTTAAACCTTTGTCCTTTCCTTTCATTTGAAATCCAATATATCTTTTGAATCTTCCTTTACTTTTCCACATTTTCTTAATCTTCCTTGTAAAGAAGCTAAGCTTGTCTTCTTCATCTTTACCCTCTTCATCTTCATAAGATTCATCTTCGTAGTTTGCGGAATCCTCAACTTACATGGCCTTAGAAAAACTTGTCTCATTGCACATGGAACTTGCTTTGAGAGCGATGGACTTGTTCTTCTTGCCATTTTCTTCACTTAGTTCTAGCTTGTTCACCTTTAGGGATCCCAACAAATCCATTTTAAGGTTGTTAGGGTTTTTTTTGCCTTTTGAATGACAGAGACTTTAGGTCTCCATTGCTTGGACAAACTTTTAAGGGTCTTCCTCAAGTTATCAACAATATCATATATCTTTACAAGGGGTTTCAAATTGTTGATAATGGTTAAAAACCTACAAAACATTTTGTCAACATGGATGATAAATTTTGTAAAGCTCTTATAGATGGGCGAGAATGATGATTTTGGACTGTTTGACATTATCGGTCCTCTCATGAATAGTTAATAAGATATCTTAAGTCTCTTTTGCAAATTCACAACCATGCACCTTGTCGTATTTTGATATGCTCAAAGCACATATAAGATACAAATTGACTTTAAAACTTAGCTACACTTTGTTTTTGTGCTCTTGAATCCACCTTGCTATAGGGATTTCTTCACCACCTTTATAAGAAGATGATCTTCATTTTATATTATGTCTTATAGGTCAATACTATTCGATTCGATGAAGATCTTTATCATGTCCATCCAGTAATAATAGTCTTCACCACTGAAAGCTGGAAGATGGGTAATGAAGGCTCCTTAGAGATGCAACTTTTATTTACCCTATAGGTGTTGCTTAAAGGTTGTTCCATCTTTGCTCAATGATCTTTTCATCTTCATTTGTTAGGTGCTTAATCCAAAGGTTAAGCTCTAGTATTAATTGAAATGTACGGGGAAAACATGAGAAGTGAGGTTGGGTTATCTTTTGTAAAGTGTTTTCATAAATATATTTTCAAAATCTAAGCTATAAGAGCTTCAGATGAAATAACTAAGAAAAAAAATTAAGGATGTTGTTTTGTCTGAATGGCGAGATGATACAAAAACAATTTAAAACCTTAATTGATTTTCGCTAAAATGTTCTTTAGAATATACTCTTAACCCCAATTAGATTAATATAAAAAAATAACAAAAAGTAGGATTAAGAAGAATGAACATAGGCAATTTATATTGGTTTATTCTCAACCACCAAGTGCTACGTATAATCTCCAACGACCAACACCAAAGCATAAATTTCCACTATAACAATAAGTATTCGACGCAATTCTACCTTACAGGTATTCTTTTAATTCAAGCTTCTTCGGGTTCAGACATATACAAGTATTATTTTTAAACCTACCCTTTGCAGGCTAACTACATCAAAGATTATTATAAATGGGTAATAATTAGTAATAAGTGAGGAGATAAAAACTTTAAAGAATGTATAAAATTGTACAAGTTGTACAAAGAATAAACACAAAAGAACAAAGAATTTTAAAATCTTTGAAGACTTATATAGTTTAATCATAGCCAAGTTTGTTAAAGAATCTTTAATGCATCTATTTATAGTTGAGCTTGAACGAGAATAACATTTAAGAGCTTCAAAATGAAATTTGAACGTTTTGGGTCTTCATTTAGTGCATGGAAATGTTGAACTAATTTTTTAAACTACTCTTTTTTTGTACGGTTTGGATAGGTACTTTCTTATTTTCATGTAGCAACAATTTTTCTTTATAGTCTTTCTTCCTTTTTGTCTTTCCTTGTCGGTTAAATATTTGAGGCTCGAGGTGTACTTTCTATCAATAGTTGACTCTGCTTTTAGATATGTAAGGTATCACTTTCTAAAAGTGTATTTTAAGCTTTAGACAATTCATCTAATTAAGAGAATTGAAGCTTAGACAATGTTCAGACCTCACACAAATCATGTTGCTTTATCAAATTTCTTGACAATTTTATGATGATGTTGTACAACCTTGGATAAAACATTAAAAAAATATGGACATAAATTTCTCAAATAAAATTTTAAGACATTGTTATAATTAAAACTAAGAATCTAAAAATTTACAATAATGGGGTTTTTTGTCAACTGTTCATCGGGCCTTCCTCCCATACGGTTTTTTGGCAAAGAAAAGTGGTTTTTTTGGGTTGTGTTTCTTTACTATTAATGGCCATTTACTGTTTGGGCCCACGGGACATTAAATCCCTTTTTTTTCCGGTCGATTGATGTTGTACATTGAGCTAAGTTTGTGAGGTCCAGTAGCCTTTTCCCCTTTCTTTCTTCTATCACTGAGTGAGTGTGTCATTTTTCTAGATAGGTCACTCGAGTAATGCAGAGGGTTTATCGCTTTTTACCTATTCACACTCTGTTCGGCCGCTCGATTTTGAAGCTGGAGGTGTCGCTAAAGTGATTTCCCAGTTTTCATGGAGGTCATCGCAGTGTATGTGTCATCTCAAAGATGATTGAAACTACTTCTGTCTAATCTTAGATTCAGCTATGGTCGTATACAATGTAGGTGCTGGATTTTATTTCTGTAAAAGATTTTTTGATTTTTTATTTCATATTTCCTTTTGCTGCAATCATTCTCTTTATAAGTAATAGATACAATACATTTCAAGATGGCACTATGTTATTTCTATACACCGCTACATTCTTCTTTTTTTAGCACACAGACGCAGTACTACTTCCGAAAAACAAAAAAGGGAAAAGAGAAGCCTAAGAAAGAGAAGGAAGAAGGACGGGAAGAGGGAGAGGAAGGGAAGAAGCCGCAAAGTGGTGATGAGACCAAACTAGTGTGGTGGTGCGCGCGAAGACAGAGGGTGATGGTTATACGGTGGCGGATTTAACGGTTAAGATGAAGATGATGGCCATGTACGGCGGTGGCCGTACGACCTGAATCCGAGGATGCGCGACGGGACGAGGTGTGTAGCGGCGCGACCGAGCAGATCTGTGGGTTTGTTTGCTTTTCTTTTTGTTTTTTATGGTCCTGATTCAATGTCTCTGATCTCTCTCCTTGCTTTTCTTTTTTATTCTGCTGTTAGTAACTCAAAGATGAAGGGTTTGGGTGATGAAGCAGCTCACAATTACCCCATCTCGACATCCTACAGGAGCAGAGCTCTTTTAGCCAAGGATCAATCTTTGGTATGTTATCGGTACTCCTTTTATTAGATTTATTAGTTTGACTTCTTTCTTCAAATTTTTCATTACCGTGTCTTTTTTATATGCAATTTTAATCACTACCTAATATTTTTTTTAATTTAGGCGGTTCATGTCTCTGTTGTTAAAAATTATCTAAGTGAAAATCAGTAATATATTATTGTTGTTTTACCTTATGCTACTGTTGATAACTGGAAATTACTATAGGAGTGCTATTTAAATGAAAGAATCAAGAACATAGTAGTGTTGCCTGGTATCAATTCTACAAGTCCTATCATTTTAATGTTGGAGATCATGTTCTGTTTTGGTTCAATCCACATGGAGATGGTTTTATTATTAAGATTGATCACAATTGAGAAGTGATTATCTACTTATGATGCTCTAATTTTAAGCCTTTTTTAGTTAGTTGTTGTGGGCAAATGTTGCTACTTTATGTTTTGTTATTACTATGCCCATTTAATGTTAATATTTTATATGTCGATGTTAATCATTTCCTTTATGTCTCATTTTTTTACGTTTCATATAAAAAAATTAGCATAGTCACAAAAATAAAAGCGACATTTGCTGGAACATTGTTTTTTTTAATCATAGTATTTTTTTTGTTTTAAATTTGATAACTAGAATTGAGAATTTAGAACCAAAGGTGTTGGAGCTCACTGTTTTTATTAAGTATTGTTAACTAGCTTGAAGGTATTGTACTCTGGTCATTTATCCACCATTGAAAATCACTCTCATGCTCATTATTATATACATGGATGCTTACTATAAAGAGACATAGATGATAAATGTAAAAGAGTCCATTTGAAATAAAAAGAATAAATCATGAAAAGAAAGTTATAAGTTACATGCTAACTGATTTTGTTCTTATTGTTCCCTTCCAAGTTGATTGTCATAAGTATAATATTATTGGTGCAATAACCAGGAGCTTCTGATATGAATTGTTTATCTACATAATATTATATATCTATTATACTTTCCCCCCATCTTTGTGCATTCATAGATATAGGACCTTTTGATTTTGATTGATAACTTATAAGTTGCACAATGTTTGTGTCTTCTATTCACTTCATATCTTCATGTTAATGTTAGTTTTGGTACATGGGAATGATTCTTTTTTGTCAAAATTGCAGTCACACTGGAACATGATGTTTACTGCTATTTCATATTGGTGGGTGGCACTGTGTGGCTTTGATGAGCAAGGCAAAGCTTAGGCCAATGTATTCATTTCACCACACCATCATCTACAAGTTTATATCTTTTGCTTCTCTCATTCTCTCTGAGAATTCACAAAATAGAGGTTTTAGTTTTTTTTCATTCTTACAATTGACATAAGTGGCTATGTAATTAAACATAATACAACATGTTCATATTTTCCAGTTCAGTGATAGCATGCCATCTTTTCTTTTCTTTTTGTTTTTTTCCCTCTCATTAGTTGGATATTTTTTCTAACAAAATTGTTTGCATACGTATTATAAAGAATCAAATACATGTTACTAGCACATATTGGATTTTGAAAATCCAGAAATAGTATTAGCAAACTACTATTGAGATGTATTAATAAAGTTATTTGAAGAATAGGTAAAATGCTATACTTTTTGTTTCTTTTATCTCTCAAAAATTATAGTGTGTTAGTACAATTTATTTGATGCACAAATTATTGAAATGCTAACAGTAACTATAATTAATGTCAAGGATGTACCAGTGACACATCTTAATGTCAAGGATGTACCAGTGACACATCACCATACACAGTTGCTGCAATTGTACTTTTTTTCCTTCCTCTGCTGTGCATTAGCCTTCTACCAAGTTAGAGAGAAGTACATAGAGATCTGATGGAGTACAAGGGGATAGACAAATTTCAGGTTTGGCATTTATACCAAATGCACTTCCTTACCTATATTTTGTTCAGCTTTTGGTGGTTGATTAACGGGAGTTGTTGATCTTGTGGTGTGTTCCATTTAAGGTCATGGTTTTTCTATGACAGAATCTACAGATCACTATTCTTGGAAAGGAATTTATAGATGGTGGAAGAGTACTTAGTAAGAAATAGAAAAAGATTTTAGGGAACTTGAATTGAGAGTTTTTGACAAACATTCAAATAGAACCTGCAGGCACTTTATTGCCAGTCCAGGGGACTTGAACTACCCAACCATGTCATTTTTTCTAGAGAAAACATCCATTTCAGTTTTAAGGATTCACAAAACAAGTAACAATGTTGTCTATCATGTTTCCAATACCATGTTATGGTTTCACCATTTGAAGGCGCTTATATCCAGTTGATTTTTTTAGTTTTAAGAGTGCACGCTTATATCCAGTTGATTTTTTAGTTTTAAGAGTGCACATTGTCTTAAAATAATCTGAATTTTATAAAAATGTAGAAAAAATATCATGGGTGAAATAGAAGTTTTTACGAATGCTAAATATTGACAAATTTTGTACCAACATAGTGTAATCATTTTCTCAGGGCTGGAATCCCTTGATGAATTCCTACCCAAGCTGCCACTGATACATGAGTATTAAATGTCTTGTGGTCTATCAAATTATGTCAACTCTTTGCATACTCCTTCATTTTAGCTTTCATGAACATCAATTGTATCGTGCTGCAATTAGATCTCACTGTTATGTTTGAGTGGCACCCAGCCGCCTAACCCTGACATTTTTCATTGTTATGTGTAGGAAAACCATCTCTTCATTCTTCCAATGAGAAGGGTACAAAGGTAAATTTTATCATTTCGGCTTCTATTAACTCTTCTGGGGTATGTGATAGTACCTGAGTTCAAAGGTATCTTGGCCCAGAGTATCATACCACCTAACCTTCGATGAAGTTGCGGTCCTCAGTTAGGAATATACTCACAATTAATATCAACAGGTCGGAAAATAGAGATGGAGATTGTGTGATTTCAAGGATGTGATAATTTCCTGCAAAGTATGCTAAATAATTTTTTTTTGGTATAAAATTGAACATGGTTATTTTTGTATCATGAAGTTGCAGACTTGAATCTTGCTAGCCCAGTTGATGATGTATTTGATTATCAGTCCATGAAATTTGCGCAAATCCCATTGATCTTTTGCATCATATTACTGGAGGAAAAGAACTAAATATTAGTTATTATGATTGGTCATGATGTTTCTTTTTTCTTTTCTTCAATTGTAAATGATTTTTCATTTCATAATAATATTTCATAACTTGTGATATTTGGATTGATGTACCAGTGTTAGAAAGTAACCGGTCTTTTGGTCAAAATAATTAATTAGTTGAACGTGAGAGATATTTTGCAATTTGGTTTAAGCAATCAATTTTAACATTTATAAAGTCGAATTTCGAATATTTCTAACATTCATTTTTTTTTTGGGTTCATTTCTAACATTCATTTATGTTGGATCATAAGTTCTCATTGATTGAACAATCATATGATACCATTAGGCATCTTATGTATTGTAGGGTATTTTTTTGTAGAAAATAGTAAAATAGTAGTAAAAGGAAAAAATATTAGTGATATAACATTTAAAATGATAAAAGAGATATTTTAAAATTACGATAATGAAATTTTCTAAAATATAAAAAAATTATGAAAATACATTTTACTAATTAGGATATACCATCATAGTATTTATTAATATCATACAATGTGTCAAAATTTAAATTAAATTTACGAAGCTGAAATCATAGTCAAATAGTATTGACATCTATGGATAAAGATTTGAAAGATGGACAAAATTTCCTAATAATCTTAAATATAATAAGAAATAAAATTTCTTGTGCACAAGAAGCCATGTGGTGCATTAAATATAAGATATCTTTTAATATTTAAAAGTAAATATTCAAATTTAATATATACTACTTTATTTTAACATAATTTTTTAAGACATCAAAACTTGTATATTTAAATGCTTTAATTATTTCAGGTAATTAATTATGAAAAAATAATTTTAGCTTTGTATTAATTACTCTTATGATTTTTTATATCATCATTTTTTTAGTTGTTATTTATTGTAGAAAAAATTTTAAAATCAGTTTTTGGTATGGAAATTTGTTTAACAAATAAATGAAATGAAGATTCAAAATTCATAAATGAAATATCGAATAAATATTAGGATGTAAAGATCAAATTCATAATATAATAGTATTTCAAGTAACATGTTTGACATGAACAATATTGCAATATTGTTTAAATAATGAATATGGTTAGAATTATTTAAAAATTGTAATATTTATCTATTAGACATTTTATTTACTTGAGGAACAAAAAGACAAGTTAAGTTTTCCAGTAGATACTTTTTTTTTCATATTGTAACATAGAAAAAACAATATGCATGAAATACTGCTTATTATTATTATTTTTTAAAATTTAATATTTTGTTATAAAGCTTTTGGCGGAACCAAGAAACAATAATATCCATTGTATATTTATTGTAAGTAGGCCTACTATGAATGGGCTATAAATGACCTATATATACTCATACATTGATATATGTGTTTATTGCTATATATATACAAACTCTTGACCAACGGGGTTGATTTAAGTATTACATGCTTGATTCCCCTTAAGCATAATGTCAGGTTCGAGTCTTGTGGATGGAAAAAATCTCCACTGAGAAAGCTAGCCCCACCATAATGTAGATGTTCCCAACTCAAGCAGGATTGTCTCCCATGAAAAATACATGTGATTTAAGAAAAAAAAATTCTGGTTATATAAATCTTATAAATATATGTCTAATATTCAATTGAGTTGCAATATTGTCTAAAGATTATTTACTATTCTTTATATCATACATGAACTCTTACACAAATTCTAAAGAATATGTATTATCACTTTTTTGTTGATTAAATAAAATTTATTAAACATAATCCTGTGCGATAAAAACCTAGTTTAAGGACATCAAACATATTGAGATTTAAGAATTTCAAGTTATAAGAGCCTAATATGAGGCCTATGAATAAAAAAAGACATAGAGATGGTTCATTCCTCACTTAGATTTTATAAATATTGTGTGCTTGAATGTTTCACTTACTATTTTTTGCGGGGCTTGAAAATATAATCTTATCTTCAATTTTAAGTATGTTTGTATCTTTGGATGTTTCAATTGTTGCTCAATGTAAAATTTTAAGGTATTAAGCAATGCAACACTACTAGAATTTCACTATTAGAGACTAATTTAGAGATCGATTTATAGACGAAATAAAAAATAATAATAACCAAAATAAAGTTAATCTCTTAATGACCGAAATATCAGTCGATAAATGCTAAATAGAGACCAAAATATTAGTCACTAAACAAGAAATAATAACATCGTCCTTTATTTACTTTATTATATGTGATATTTATTTGATAAGTCTTATTTAACCTCTTATTATTATTTTAGGTTAAATATGTTTTTAGCCTCTGAAATATAGTTGACATTTAATTTTAGTCCTTGTGATTCACTACTAGTGGATTTGGTCCCTCAAAAAGTAAAAATACCCCTTTCCATTCCTTATCCATAAAATTTCGTATCTAATCCGTAGCAAAATCTGTAGCAAAAATGTGCAATAAGGACTAAATTGGTGTATTTTCAATTTTCAAAGAACACAAATCACCAATTTTAAATTCCAGGGACTAAAACCAATGTTTGACTATGTTTTAGGGACTAAAACCAAATCTTGACTATGTTTCAAGGACTAAAAACATATTTAACCCTATTATTTCTATCTTGTAGAACATATAATATAATAAAATTTTCTAATTATGAGCATCTAAAGATAGTATTTGGAATCATTCAACACAATAAACCATTTTGGAAAACCTTATATTAGATTAAAAACAACAAAAAATGATGAAAATGAGATAAGGTGAAATATATGTAAGATAAAATTCTCATTCCCATACATATAAACATAAAAATAACAAAGTTTTTCATTTTTCAAAATATATATGAATTCCCCATGTATTATTTTGTTATTTAATATTGTTTATGTGTGGATTTGAAGACCTATTTGTATTCATTATTGTTGCCTTAAGGTAAATGTTATTGGACTTATTTTTTTATAGGTATATCCAAAGAGCTAAAGAATAAAAGACCATAAAGCAATTATTCAAAATTAATGTCACTTGGTCAAGAAAAAATATTTTATTACTTAGTGTTCTAGAGTCACATGTTAACAACAAGTATAACATATAAAGATACAAGATATATGAAAGTTGATAGGAGACTATACTTATAAGTCCCACATAGTACATCCAAGAATACACGATATATGTCATGAATTCATATTGTGCTTATATGTGGACCTTTATAGTTTGACATTGTGTCTTTATTTGGATTAAAAAATTGTTTTTAGTAGAGTTAAAAGGTTTATATTAAGAAAATCTTTGAAACGATGATAAAAAGTGCTACATATGCCATATGGCCACACTACCTTTTGTTTAGTGTGAAAGAAAAAGGAGGGAGAGAATGGAAGTAACTATTTTTCCACTGTTTGGTTTAGGAGAGAAAATGAGAGGAAATAAGATCCACGTGTCAGTTTTCACATTTATGGACCAAATAAAATCTATGCTAATGAAGAAAAAACATAGTAAATGATAAAAACACCCTTTAGAAGTTTGTCTCCCCACACCAAACAAAAACATAGAGATTATGGTAGTAATTGGTTGTTAGGATGCCTACTTTTGCTTCATCTATAGTCCAATATTCACCACAAACATAGGGAAAGTATATAGGTCCAATTACACAAGCCACCATCATCTTTAATTTCATGAACTTCAACAAATGAAAAATGAGAACTTTCAAATTCCTTGACTAAATCCTTTTAGGTAACGAAACAAGCTTTGTTTTCTTTCTTTTTTTCTTGGGTAAAAGAATTGCAATTGGTTTGTTGAGGTTCATTCAATACATATCTTAGAAAGAATAATTGGTTGTTCATATGATCATAATCAATTATTTATGACCCAAGTGATTGAAATGAGCTGTAACATATAATAATTAGTTATTGTTCGCATATAAATATTATTGTTTATGTATAGTTAAAATGACATCAAACAAATACTCGAGGGTATTTTGAATGTTGTTTATGCACACGTCAACTTTCAATATATTAATTTTGATATATCATTTTGGAGAGTAAGGTGCTCACTTTCTCTACTCTCCCAACTAGAAAGTCATATGCCACTTTTTTTTTTTGTTAATAAGCAAAAAAGAATTATAAGGAGTACAAGAGGTACTCCAACCCAAAATAAGTGTCTTACATGTGAATGAGTAAAAAACCAAAAACCAAACTAAGCTAGAGAACCACCAAGAAGCTACCACTAAAATATACCAAAGTACAAAGCAAGCACCCACTAACTAAACAACCTCTAAAGCATATAATTGAATAAATCCACAACGTTTCAAGTCTTGGCCTGGGACTAATACTCCTCGTCCCCACTCCACTTTGTAGCTAAACAGATTCATAAAACTCCATAGGAAAGTTTCAATCCACATGAGACATCTAGCAAAATTTATTTGTATAATCACGGACAACAACAAACAAACACATCATGATACAACCATTAAACAACAAAAATAATTATACAACAACGAGCAACAGTACACCAAAACTAGCCCCTAACACCAGCAATCAGCACAACAATATAGCAATCAGTAACAATAGATAGTAATGGACATCAACAATCACCGACCAACAAACATATCCGGCAGAACAACCCTGTAGCAGCAACAAGCATCAACAAAACCATAATTAGGAGCCATTATGAGGCAACTGGACAGAAAACAACAGCATAATGAAACACCAAGTATGATACATTACAACATCGTGTGATTTTGCATCTAAGACATTCACTATAGCAGAAAATTATTAGTCGTCAAAATTAAGACAATAGTAAGGAAAAACTGATCAAGAAGTAAAGAGATATGTGAAATTTGAATATTTTGCTCTTAGCCACTTCTAAGATCTTAATTTGATTAATTCCACTAGGTCACCGCCTCACCGGGCCCAAAGGATTTGTTAATAAATACCGCATCATTCCATGCTAACCAGAGTGACCAAATTACTACCAACCATATCAGAGACCGTCTTATTCTATTGTCCATAGTACAATTAGGCAATCCCACAAATTCTTCCAGATGTGGATAACAACAATTTTGATGACCAAATACAAAACTAAACCAGTCCAAACATATCATCTAAGTGTTATACACATAGAAACAATAAAAAGAACATGAGAAGTAGTTTCTTGTTCTTGGTCATACCAGACAAACAAACCATCCGATGGAAAAATGACATTCCTTCTAATTAAATAAAATTAATTTTTGTGGGGATCCTGTCTAGCACAGCTCTCCATGCGAAGCTAGATACTTTAGCAGGTGCATATTTATTCCACAAGAATTTATCAGCCAAAAAATCAGCAAAGATCATAGAATGCGCTATAATACAGTAAGCTGACTCCATAGTATAAAAACCAGCATAATCATTTGTCGAGTGTCAACAGTCGGGATGATGTTCATCCAACTTGACATGCTTTAATCCATCCATCACCTGTTGCAGGGGATCAAGTTCCCATTGGAAAAGCTCCATATGCCAACTCCACCTTCAAACCACTTCCCCATCCCTCCAATCTACCAAACCAGCTATAGTCTCATTTTTGTGGCTAACAATAGAGAAAAACCTACTATATCGAGTAAATAAAACACTTTGACCACATAAAATATTTGTCCAAAAAACAAGCATCCTTCTCGTCCCCAACTCTCTTCACACATGATCCCATAAACCATTCCATGATAACATTGATGCCCTTATCAATTCCCCATACATCACGTCACCAATTCGACCCCTTAACTCTTGTTCCACTCAACATAGCATCCTCCACCATAAATTGAAGTGACTACCCTATGCCACAACCTACCTTTTTCAACTAATGATCTCTACCTCCACTTCCCAGGTAATGCTAAATTAAAAGCACTCACATGTCATTTTTGTATTTTTTTCATTATTTTTCTTTAAGTGTATTTTTAAACATCTCATTTGCAATTTTTTAATCTTCCCTCAAATCCCTCCCAACCCCTTGAAAAAAAAAGATATTTTGAAATTTAAAGTTTGATTTGTGATTCTAATCCTTAACTTTTTTCATATTCTTAATATTTTTAAAATTCATATTCAATTTCTATCATTATCATTTAATAATATATAATTATTAATAAATAATTATAAAAATAAATTTAAACATTTAAAAATTTAAATAATATGATAATTGATTAGTATTTCAATATTTAAACTATATAAATAATATGATAATTTTAAAACTATATGGAATATTACTAATTGTGGTTAAATAGTATGAAATAATTGATTTTTATGAATTAATATTTCAAGTTCAAAAGAATTTTTCTTATATATATATATATATATTTAAATTAGATCCATAATTCAAATTAATTATCTCTTAATATTTATATATAGAATTAAAATTATATACATAATTCAAGCTGATACTATAGTATTGAAATATCAAATTTAAATTATTCATTTTAAATTCATTATATACTTCTTATTTTAATATATTTTTTGTTATTAAAATTGGATATATATTTTAAAATATATTTTAAATATAAAATAAATATTTTCTTCATGCAAAAAATCCCCACAATCAAGGAATCATGTCTTCCAGTTTAACAACACCATCCGCCATCACAACCAAAAGCCCAAAATATTCAAAGCAGTATAATGACACATAAAAAAATCTAAAAAAAAAGATTGGAACAATGCAAAAGACAAAGATAGGAGATCCATGTTTGTTAAGTTATAGATGGCACCACACAAATAACACCAACAATTGTGTTAGTTCATGTGACAGTGTCACCGGACATTAAAATTATGAAAACAAGATAATTATTATATGACGAAAATTATTTCAAATTAATAAATATTTTATAATTATCTTATTTGGATAATTTATTTAAAAATCCCCTGTTTGTTAAAAGAAATGATAAATATAACTTGACACTTTATTCGGGTATGCAATAACACTTCAAACGAATTCATTGAAAGGTGATGTTAAACCAATGTTCAGTATAAAATGAATATCATGTAAGTTATATATCAACCTCTACTTTCTTTTTCTTCTAGAATAAATATGAAATAGTTTGATTGATGGAAACTTTTTAACAATACTTTCATTTTCTTCCCTAGTGAAATTCTCGGATTTTTTTCTTAGAACTTGCAATACTCCATTTTTCTAGGTTCAATTCTCATCAACTTTCACCAACCTAATCTACATTCAGGGCGTGTACAGACATTTTGGGGCCTTAGGCGGAAATGTTAAAAGGGGCCTTTTTTGGAGATTTTTTTAATAAATTTAATATATAATATAAAATATTAAATTTTATATTAATCTTCTAGCTTTTTTAGCCGCAAAATCATTTATCAGAATTTTATAATCAAGCGATTCTAATACTTCACTTTCAATAGATAAAATAGCTAATCCATTCAATCTATCTTGCAACATTGTTGATCTTAGATATGATTTAAGCAATTTTAATTTTGAAAAGCTTCTTTCAGCAGTAGCAACAGTTACATGAATTGTCAATAAAATTCTATATGCAATGTAAACATTTGGAAATGAATCTAAAGTTTTAATATAACTCAATACTTCTATTGGTGTGCTAATTTCTTCTGTTAACACTTCTCTTAGTACTTTATTTCTGAAAATAAATCAAGACCATCAATATCAGATAATTCATTAAACCTTAAAAACTTTTCAAGATTAATACAATATTTTTTCAACTCATCCTCATCTAAAGCTTTAATTTTTTTGGAATAAAATAAAAAACCAAAAATAGTCTCATATTGTGAAAATTGTTCAAATCGTGTCTCAATAGAATTAATGGATTGATCTAATATGTATAAAAAATACTCAATACGAAAAGATTCTTCAGGTGAATGTGTGATCTCATTACTAATATTTTCATCAAAATGAGGTTTTCTATGAATTTTACGTTTTTCACGAAATTTTGCCTCTATATCCATTTCGATTGCCATTTTTTCTGTGGATTCTAAAGCCAATGCAAATCCATTTTCCCTATAATGTTTTAAATAAGTGATAAGACCTTTTAAATGATCTATAGCAACATCTATATGCATATCTTTTGATTGTAGAATCTTGCTAACAGAATTGACAGCAAACAAAATATCATACCAAATATTCATTCCTAATAAAAATTCAAAATTTTCAAGTTCATGAGTTGCTAAAGACATGGCTTCACTTTTTAGTTTAGGATCTTCACAATTTTTTGATAATTCAATCAAAGCATCTCTTACCTTTGGAGCTTGAAACTTAATAGCTTTGACGCTTTCTATTCTACTTTCCCAACGAGTTTGAGATAATGATTTAACAGAAAATTTAGATACATTATCTTGCAAAATTTTCCATCTTTTGGTAGATGAAGCAAACAAAGAATAAATACGTTGTAGAACTCCAAAAAAAGAAATAGCTCTAGTAGAGGAACTAGCCATATCACATAAAACTAAGTTCAAGTTATGACACCCACACGATGTATAAAATGCTCTAGGATTTATGTCTAATAATCTTCTTTGCACTCCTTGATTTTTACCCTTCACGTTGGAACCATTATCATAACCTTGTCCCCTTATATCATCAATATTAAGGCCATATTTATTTAAAACATTAACAAGCTCATTAAAAAGACCTTTTCCTGATGTGTCATCAACTTTTAAAAATTCTAAAAAATACTCCTCAATTTTAACTGGAAATTTAGAAGTATCAACGCATCTCAATATAAGAGTCATTTGTTCTTGATGACTTACATCAGGAGTACAATCAAGGATAACAGAAAAATATTTTGCATCTTTAACTTTCTCTATGATTGACTTTTTAACTTGGAAGGCTATCATGTCTATAAGCTCATTTTGTATGGTATTACTCAAAAAGTGGTTACGAATTTCATTACTTTTTATGCGCCTAACATGTTCTTGCATAATTGGATCAAATTCCGCAAGCATCTCAATCAAACTCAAAAAATTACCATTACCTTTTTCATATATCTTTTCATTTGTTCCTCGAAAAGCAAGATTATTTTTAGAAAGATATTTGATTATAGCTATAATCCTAAGTACAACCTTTTCCCAATGTTCCTTTTCTTTGTTAATTTGTTCTTGTAAATGCTTATCAATTGTTTGTTTTGTTCTCAATCTCTTTTCTAGTTCAATCCACTTGGTCATATTAATTATATGTTCACGATTTGTTTCATGACTCTTAAGCTTGGAACCAAGATTCTTCCAATCTTTAGTCCCTTCATTTGCTAGTTGACTAACATTTGTTGAACCAAATAACTTACAGCAAAAACAATACACTTTGTCTAAATTTTTAGAATAAACTAGCCATCTTCTATCATGTTTTTCTCCATTTGACAGTGTTCGTTGATAACATGATGAATAAAAATATCTATTATTTTCATCTTTTGGATATTGAAAATTTTCATGTCTGATAGGACCCTTTTCTATCATTAAATCTCTAAATTTTCCATCAATATTTTTCCATAGTCCTGGGTCATAAATATCTGTAGGTACTTCACTAGAAGTGCTATTATGCTCAACATTCTCTTCTACTCTTACTTCTAATATATTGTCTTCTACTTCTTGATCAAAATTATGACTATTTGTGTTATCAGTATTATTTATAGGTGGTTGTTCTATCACGTTTTCACCATTGTCAGTATCATCTCTAGGTGGTTGTTCTACACCGTTGTCAGTATTATCTATAGGTGGTTGTTCTATAACATTTTCCTCGTTGTTAGTATTATCTATCGGTGGTTGTTCTATCATATTTTCACCTATTGAACTTGCTTCTGCATCATTTTTATGAACAATAACAAATTTATCGAGAGCACCACGCTGAGATTCAATTAGTTTTTCAACTTTTCTTTTTTTCTTCAATTTTTCATAACCAGATTCATACTTTCTATTTGACATTTTCTTTTGTAAATAAATAAATCATCAAAATAAAAAATTAACTAAATCTTAAAGAAATCTAATATTTGCTACTGCAACGTATATTATTGGAGATGCAAGATTGCAAGCTGCAACAATGAATAAATATATGAAAAAAGGTGCAATAATAAATAGAAAGATAATAGAACCTGGAATTGAAATTTAAAAACGGTCAGAGATTTTGTTATTTCGTTCCACACTTCCACCAATCGTTCAATCCACCGGGGATGGAGATGAAAGGTTCTGTTTGATCAACAGAGTGATAGACATTAGACAATAGGTTTCATTTAATAATTAATAATTTTAAATTTTCAATGAAAAGAAGAAGATTAGAAAAAGAAGAAGACAATAAGGAACTAGGAAGCAACTTCACCTGAATGGAATGCTTGATTCACGTGATTGATCACTGACGTGAGATGCTTTTCTCTCTTTTTTTTTTTTTTGGATGGCAATTGGCAAGTTGGCACTTGATTGATAAATCACGTTTGGCACTTGATGCAATTGGCAAGTTGGCACTTGATTGATTCACCTTTATTTTTTTTTAATTCAATTGCAGGTTGCAGAGTGGAGACAAAAGAGTGAAAAGACGCAGGGAGTATGCAGTAGTCGTATGGCAGCCGGCAGGTTGCAGATTTCAGAATACTACTTGCATCTGAAATTGGTTATTGGAAGAAGAAAAGTTAAAGTTTAAGTTTCACCTGATTGGGTGCTGTGTAGGTGTAATTAATGTAGTTGTTGAAGCTTTATTTCCTTATAAAAATGGATCAATTAAAGAGAGAATATAGGCAGAAATCAGGTTGGGAATAGTACTAAATTTTTTTTTTTGGGGCCTACTAAATTTTTTGTTTTTGAGGCCCTAGGCTGGTGTCTAGATGGCCTTGTGGTATCCACGGCCCTGTCTACATTGTTCTTTCAAGTTCGCTGACTCACTCTAAAGGACAAATTCCTTAACCCAATTATCATGTATATACCTAACATCAAGCTTATACTCAAATTGATCAAATTCTCTACAAATAATGAGTTATATTTAGGAACACGGGCAAAGTAAACAACAAGAAATCTTCAATTTGGGGGATGTGAAAGAAGAAGCTAAAAATGAGGATCGAACTCAAATTCAATGGAAAAGGGGTTTTGGCTATAAATTTCATTTTTTAGTTATATTGATGTTATTTTCTTTATTGAATGTATTAATTTTATTTTTTCTACCCGAAGACTAAAAAACAGTACTTATTACTTGACATATGTCATATTCTTTCCACATCTATGATCTATTTCTATTATATCTATTAAAATAGAATGTCGAATTTACACATTGTCACATCAACTCTAAAATTATCACACATGTCTAATTTTGCTACAATAAAAATAATATAAAGTATTACCTTTACATTTTATCTTTACTTGTAATATCCATCTGAGAGATTAGCAATTGACACATTACTTTTTTTTTCCTTATTTAATTCTTCCTTTCACAATCATGAATTACATAACTAACAACTATTTTATTATTTTAAATTCTCGGCCATTATCACATTTAAATTCATTTCATATAAATTTAATTAAAACATCATAATTACACTTAAATGGTTCAAATATGACACCAAATTTAGGGATGACAATGGGTACCCTCTGGACAAGGTACCACAGTGCCCGTTCTCGTACCCGCATTTTCAAAAAAAGCTCGTATTACCCGCGCCCATACCCGCGTGGGCAGTAACTTTAGTGTCTGTCCCCATACCCGCTGGACACCTATATGTCTGTACCCGCACTTTTATTAAGTAAAAAATTAACAACTTACTAAAAAATATTAATTTAAGAAAACTCTATCTCAATTGAAAAAGTTACTCGAAGATCGTCCAAACATAATTTTTAAATATCAGTGATACAACAATTTAATTACATTGAAACACAATATGTTAATGTTCTAAAACACAACAAATGATCTAAAGTTCATAATTTTTATTAAATATTAGAATATACTTTCACGTCACACTATTTTATAAACTTGGATATCATGTGTAGAATTCTTCAAGATCTGCAAAAAATGATTATTAACATTAATTAGTCATATATTATAAAGTAAAAAAAAAGAAATAAATAGTTATAAAAATATATTTTTAATTTGTAATATATTATATATATCAATTTTAAAAACATGCATAAATATATTAGATATTTTAATAACATTAATATATCTCTATATATAATTATATATAATATTTTTTATTAAATAATTATATATATGAGTGCGGGTATTGGGCCGGCTGGGCATCAAAGTGCCCGTACCCGCGCCCGTCCCCATGAAAAAATGCAG
The DNA here is from genome assembly GCA_026901365.1 of Sesbania bispinosa. NCBI lineage: Eukaryota > Viridiplantae > Streptophyta > Magnoliopsida > Fabales > Fabaceae > Sesbania > Sesbania bispinosa. The sequence continues at coordinate 920,296 of QLOH01000301.1, forward strand.
ACTTTTGCCCGTACTCGCGCCCATACCCGCTTTGCGGGTTTTTACCCTGCCCATTGTGGGTAATTTTTGCGGGTATCCACGGGGCTTGGGCTCAATTAATCCCTAACCAAATTTATAAAATACCAAATTAAACAAATGTCGACATACCAAGTCTTTTACCATTGATCTACCATTCCTTTTAAAATTAATACAAATATAAATATCATTATCAATATGCAATTCCAAACTAAATAACATATTTTAGTATCAACAAATTAACATGAATCATCATTTTTAGACAATCTAAATGTTTATTGAGGAAAGTGAGAAACCTACTATCATCAATCTTCATCGCACATAATTTCAATGTGTATTAGATTTTAAATTACTTTTGTCCAACGTGCTTCACAAAAGTGCATCACTCATCTCAACTATTGTTTTTTAAAATCAATTCTACTCAACTTTAAATCAAACGAACACTTAAAGCTGGAAATTAGTTGAAAGTTGAAAAACTAGTTGATTTAATTGAAAGTGTTTGGTAAAATTAGTTAAAAATGATAAAATAACATATATGGACATCAATAATTATTAAATAATGACGAGTGAGAGTTGTTGAAAGATAAACTAATAACAAACTTTCAGCTAGTAGCTGAAAAGGTGAGTCTTTTTAAAAAAAGTTACTTCAAGTAGCTTCTCCAAAAAAAAGTTAATAACTACATGAAAAAAACTATCTTATCAAAAACGGATGAAATGTTTTTAGCTACTAATTTCAGTTTTCATCCCACTCAAATCTATTTCCAGCCACACTTTATATGATTAGCTTATAAAATTATTCCACCAATTGGTTAGCTTGTTACAAGCCACTTTAATTAACTTAAAGCTTGTAACTTATTGTTTGTTCTTCCATTTTTATGCTCAATGTTTTAATACACATCCTCTTTCTCCCTCTCTTTTATTCTTCTTAATTTTAAATTCTTATTAAAAAAATTAAAGATAAATATTTTATTAAAATTTAAGAAAATAGAGTAATAATTATAATTAATATTTCAATATAAAAACATCCCAAAATACAGGAAAACATTACTTTCTATATTATAATATATATTTAAACTATTACACTTTATTTTAATTTTTAATAAAATATTTGATCTTTAAAGTTATTAAGAATTTAAAATTAAAAAAAAAATATAAAACTCTATCTCTTAAAAATATTTGTTTTATCTACAAAACAAAACTAGAAATTATATGAAAAATTATAAAAATTCAATTTTTTTACATCCATCAACTACATAAACAACTAATTTTATCAAATATTTATAATTCAATAAGTTAGTTTATAAACTTTCAATTTTTAACTAGCAACTTATCAATTAATAGTTAATGCTGGAGTTATTTTATCAACTGATTTTGTCAAACATAGTCGTAAGTTAGTTTTTAACTTATTTGACTAATTTATAAAAACATGTTTACCTAATTTATTTTATTAACTTATAAAAAAAATTGTTTTATTAGCTTATAGCTTATAAGTTAAAAGATACATATGAGATAACTTATAACTTATATACTTGTAACTTAAATTTATTTTTCTATTTTTTATCCAATAATAATTTAATATTTTTTCATTATCCTTTCTCCCCCTCTTTTCAGGACTTATTCGTCCACCCTCTCGCTCTTAGATCTCGCTTCTTTCTTTAATTACCCTTCGTGATAATTTTTTTATTATTTTGGGGTTATTCTTTAATATTATATTATTTATTTTAATTATTATATTATTTAATTTTAATGTTTTAACACAATATTTTCTCTTTAAACAATAAATATAAGATTTCAAAATCACCTAAAACTATAATTACCTGTATTTCTCAAACAAAATAAAAATAAGTTGTATACAAAATCATATAAATATATATTTTTTATGTCATTTTACATCAATTAATCTTATCAAAATTTAATAATTATACACTGTCAGTGTAAAAAAGTTTTACACTTACATCTAATGATGTGTTGCCACATCATTTAATGAGTTTAATGATACATAAAGTGCCATACTCATTAATTGAAGTGACTGCATATCATTGGATGTCAGTGTAATACACTGACAATGTATATTAATTAAACTCATATTATCAAATACTTCTAATTAATTAGCTAACTCATATATCAACCAGTAGTTTTACTAAATATAGCACTAATCTTTCCGGTTTTTTCACCAAACACTTTTAATTCAATCAAATAACAAAATGGGAACCACCAAGCACATGAATCGTCTGGTAAGAGGTTGTTCCAACTTAACCAGTGATCTTGAGTTCGAGCCTTGGATATGCAACTGTGTTAGTAGAGCTTTGTTGCCCATAGAGCCCTAGGCATGTAGCTGTGTTAACCACTAGTCTTGCAAAAAAAAAAAAAACACCAAAGTGGGAACATTTTACAATTTGTTTTTGGTTATATGTTCATTAAACCCAGAACCACATGCTTAATATAGGTGAACCCTTTTTAGTGTTGTGTTAACCACATGTATCCCTATTAGCAAGGATAGTTTTATTGGGGTATTAGCCACAATTTAGGTTTCTCACCGGAGTGTATATGTGAATCCTTTGCATTGGTGTAAGAAATATTGATAATTATATTTCTCTTTAACATTAACATTAAGGAATAATTGTTTTATATTTTTAAGTTAACACAAAATTTTCAAAAGGTTGCCACCGCGGCGGACATGTTGAACGGTCACTAGTCCCCATTGAAGACGCGTGTTTGAATTGGGCTCCACCTATTTTTTTCAATCCACAAGGCAAAGCTGGAAAGTTCTACCCATTCTTGTCTTGGCCTTCTTTGTCCATATTCCATGTTTTATTAATTAATGTCCTAAACACTCTTAATTCAAACTATTCCCGCTAATCCTTTCTCCATCTAATTTTCCTCTAACTTTTATTTTCCCCCTCACACATAATTAATCGTGCATGCGTTAGATTGTCATCAATTATTGAGCAGTGCTACATAGATAATTAAAGTGATGGGAATATTCATTCATTCAATATTCAATAAGCATGCTAACTCTTTCAATAAAAAAGTTCTAACAAAAAATTATGCCTATCTAGTATTTTTCATAATATAAGGTTTGGTTATTGCACACACTTATGTCTATTAGGTGTTTATCCAAATTATTTGGATTCAAGTGTTAATAAAGTATGGTTTAAGTGATAACCAAATTTTTGTTTTAATAAAATTATTACATCTCGTGACAATTTCATCAAACAGCTGGCTTTTCCTACTTAGTTGGTTTTCTGTATAGTAATATATTTTGTATGAGAAGAGGAGGAAACTTCAAGATGAATGAGTTGCACTTGCACCAAGAATATGAAGATTTACTACAATCTTGCACAAGTCAAAAAGAGAAGACAAAAAATGTATTTGATATGTAAAAGTGTGCAAAGTGTGAGCAACATTGTCATGAGGGAACATCATGACATCACAAATGTGGACACTAACAAAATAGTTTCTATGAATCCAACGGGTTTGGACACCAATTGCAATATATTATCATACACCCTGCTTCTTCAGATACCCATCTCAATTCTCAACCTGCTTCTTCTGAAGCTGGGACTAATGAACATTTTCTTTAAACTGGTACAAAAAGGATCAACAACTTCATACTCTTGCTCTAGCTTCAGAGAGTGCACTCTTAACCAAAATAAGGTGAGAACTTTGTGGTTCTTTTATGCATTAACTTGCCTTTCCTATCCTACATTGAGTTCATAACATTTGCACAATGTTCTGTTTATAAACATATTCATAGTATCCTTTTTGTAGTTTGTAAGATGGGCATCACTGCTGGGTGTTTCCAGCTTTAAGCATACTTCACACTATCATTGAACCTAAATCTGAGGTTTCAACTTCCAAGTCACATTTGGCTAATGCTGAGTTGCCACACATTTTGAAACTTAGATTTAGTGTCTGTTTGGTTGGGAACAGTTAAAATCAATTCTGTGAAAGTGATTTTAAATTACTTCCGTGATGTCCAATGTGCTTCATAAATCGTGCACCATTCATTTCCTGTCATTGATTATATAAATCTATCAAAGTCAATTCTACCAAATTGTAAATTAAATGGACCCTTAATTTATTTAGAACATAGAGAAATATGTGAAAGAAACATATACATTTGAAATTGACATGCAGAGCAAATTAGTTGTAGAGTTTATTCATTGCAAAACAAGACTATATAGATCAATGTTGTATTGTGCTTGTAATCTTTAAAACACTGCAGGTGCGTGACCCTGCCACTGTTTGATAAAGAGATGTTAATCAAGTTCTTTGTTTTTTGTTGTAGAATGAGTGCATCTGAGGTAACAGCTGAAGCAACAGAAGTTCATATTCAACTAAGTGATAGGCAGAGTATTCCTCAGGAAGAAGTAACTAGTTCATTGGAGTTAAACAAGGTTGATTATGCAGTAGAAAGAAATAAATCACTGCATGCCCGTTATTATTTTAGCATTATATTCTTGATAATGAATCTTGTTGCCTGGTTTTTCCGTGACTATGGGCAAAGTGTTCTACCTTGGGTTCAATGTAAGTCAATTTTCTATCCATTTCCAAGCTCAGTGTTACCAGTACTTTTGTACTTTTTCATTTAATATCATTTATAAATATTAGCTATCAAAAAACAAATGAATTCTTTTGGTGGTATCAATTTCATATATCAGATTTTATGCATTAATGTATATCACTTTTGTTATTATGCTTGCTTAAAATTTGATTCTCTTTCTTGCTTGATTTTGTTATGTTTTGTTTATAAAGGCCTAGATTTCGGCCAATTTGGATAAACTTTTCTAAAAGAACTTCTAGGAGAAGAAAATAATCAAGAAAGTAAAATGAATTCAACTTATTTAAAAGCTCTCTCATCTACTCCAAAAGTAGCTAGCTAATTTTAACTTATGGAAGAAATTGAATTCATTTTACTTCTTTGATTTATTCTATTATTTTCTTCTAGAAGTTCATTTATAAAAGTGTATCCAAACTGGACATTAATCACATAAGGCTAGAATTTATTATTTTGACAAATATCGTACCATACAATTAGGACTGTATAGGAATTTATAGTGAATGATATTATATGGCCATTTGTTACTCAATCTTCTCATTGATCCTTTTTTTTTTTAACTTTCTACAGATAACAAAGTTTGTGGAAATGAAGGAGAGGATTGTTTTCATTCATTGGGAGTTCTTCGTGTGAGTTTAGGATGCTATGTATCTTTCAGTTATCACACAGTTTCTGTTTCTTTGAGGAACTATAATATTCTGCCACTGGATCTCTAGATATATATAACTTTGTAAACAATGCAGTTATTATTCATAAACTAAGATTGTGACAATTTTGTCAAAAGAATTATCTTCTTTAACGATGAAGTCAGATATTTTTCTTAGTTATGTTTCTCACTACAGTCAAAACAAGGAAATTATGTGAAGGTCGAAATTCATGGCATTCTGGATGGTGGGAACTGAAGTCTGTTTTATTGCTAGTGTCAATGGCACTCCCATTTTTCTTCCCTTCAGAATTTGTTCAATTATATGGTAGGTTTCAACTTTTTTTTTGTTAATTTTTACAATTGAACAGTAGTAAAAATAGTCTGATTAATGAAAAAAACTTTTTGGCACAATGCATTAGGATCTTTGTTATTAAATAACAATTTGGGTTAAACAAGAAGTTATCGTGAATCAAACTATCTCAAAAACTTAAGTTATTGGGTTGATGACACATAAATGAATATATCTAACACGCTCCCTCATGCAAGAGCCTATTGGGCTTGAAGCGTGGACAATGTATAACCCATCTACCTTGTGCTGAAATTAAACATTTTTTATTGGAATAATGGGGCGGCAATGATCAAACTCTTAACCACTTGGTCACAGATGCTTAAACCTTTTTATTGGAATACTACCATGTCATGAACCAACTGTCCCAAAAGCTTAAACTGTTGGGTGGAAGACACATGAATGGATATATTTCTAATAAAGTTCTTGTGCAAATCATTCATTTCAAAAGCAAGCAATCTTCCAACCATTTGATTAGGACATTGTCCTATTCTATCACTCAAATAGTTCTGTACTACTAATACTTTTTTTTTCATTCATTGAAAACAAAAAGGCATTATTTTTTTGTCTTTTATTGATCATATCATTGAATAAGAATCATAACATTATGATCTTGCAGGTGAGATTGCTCGTATTGGTGCAGGGTATGCTTCAGATCCTTCACTTTTTTATTTTTTGGGGACAATGGTCAACATGTTTACAAATTCTATCAAGTCTTGAATTGTTTACTTGAATATATAGTGCCAAGATAGCTTTTGAGACCACCTCTCAACTTTCTTAGCTTGTTCAAGTTCCAATTTCAAGACATATAGTTGTTGTCTGGATATAAAAGTTAAACATAATATTTCCAGTCTTTGTTCATGTTTGTTACTCACATGTATATCATGGTTAATGTTTTCACAGAATTTTTCTTCTTTTACAACTAGTGAGTGTCATCCATTTTATAACTTGGTGGAATAAGTACTGGACTCCAGATGAAGAAAGGAAGCAGAGGTACATATTATTATTACTGCAATGATTCTTTGACTTCATCTTAGAGTCAAATTTAATATCTTGTTATGAGGATAAAGACAACCTAATTGACTTCTGAATCAGTATTGTTTAAAGGCTATTTTAATTTTTCAGCAAGTAGATTAGCAAATATATAGCTTTTAATCTGAAAAGACAAACTTGAATTTAGGCTATGCTACTTGGATTTCAATATTAACTTTATATTGCTAGAGAAAAAGGAAGAACTTGCTTAGCTTGGAATTGGACCATGTAATTGGTACATACCACTGAATAGGGGAAATCAAAATTATAACTTGGTGGTTGAGATGAGATGATCCATTATGGACTAGTAGAAATAAAATAAGTTACAGTCACTGTCACTAAATTGAGAATAAGTAGCTTAAAGCTTATGAATCATAAAATCTAGGAAGGAGGAATAGAAGTATATAACTTTAAAGCAGACATAACCCATAATATTATCTTTGACATTATTAACATTAAGGCCATTTTGTTATATCTTTAACATTCATAGCAATGTCTGCATTTTGATACATAAGCATCTTATTGAGTTGGCACAGGTGCTCCCTTGGACTTTTTATGTCAACGCTGTTTTATGTTGCTGCTATATGTGGTATTGTCTACATGTACACATCATATGCCTCAAGAGCTTCATGTTCTCTCAATATATTTTTCATCACATGGACAGTAATTCTGCTTGCTGTGATGATGGTTATATCCTTAAATTCAAAGGTAACCTGCTTTAATGAGTAACTTTGCAGCTAGTATATTGATAATGTCATGGTTTGTTATACATGTGCTTATCACAATCTCATAAGTTGTTTTTCCAATAATGACTATCTTTACACTTTTTTTTGAAGTGTTGAACACTTTAGAGGAACCAAATCTAGCAAAATGACAACAGCACATAAGTTTGAACCTAAGACCTTTGGCCAGTTACTTCAACATGATTCTTTAATAGTAAAGCATTTTTTTTGTGTTAACCATAGGTATCCCCTATTACCAGGGGCAATCCTATTCGGGGCTTAGTCATAGTTAAGGCTCCTCACCCTTCTCTAAGAGTGTGTTTAGTGGGGATCGAACCTGGGAGCTTTTCCCACAATCTCAGCTTACATTGGCCAACTGAGCCACGACTCTTTCGTTTTAATAGTATAGCATTTGATATTGCACAAAGGCCAGTATGGCTAGAATCTTTATTTTGCAAGTAATTAGGCATAGTAATTAACTGAGGATCATATAGTCATTCAATTTTTTTATAAATTTATCAATACATATATCATGAAGTTATCCTAATATTCTAATTTCCAATAAAACCATTAAAATCTATGTTACATCATTTGAGCACTTGATTATTACAGGTTAACAGAGGTCTTTTATCCTCAGGGATTATGGCTTCTTACATTGTTTTCCTTTGTTGGTGTGCAATCAGAAGGTCAGGATTTTAACCCATCCATCTTTTTAACTTCTTTGTAAGCGATCTTTGACTTTGTCCATTGGATCAGGACACTATCCCTTACCTTAAAATTTTCTTGTACTAAGAAAAGTAGATATCTTAGATAATATGCATAATGTTGCCTAAAACTGACAACTAGTCTTGCTTGTGTGGAAGTACCATGGAGAAAGATGATATTTTATTTGCAACATGGATTTAGATCTATATGTGTGTAAATATATAGTAATTAATGGGTGAAAGAATTATTAGTTACCCACCCTGAAATGCTAAATCTCTGTTTGAACTCCATCTATAGCTTAATCTTTATTTTCAATAAGTTCCTTCTATGGAAAAAATGTGATGTACAAAGTTAATGCATGATACAATTTTTTGTAACTCAAGTAGCTAATATAGTATGGTGAACTTATAATGCATTCGATAGGAAACTTATGGTAACTTAACTCCCAAATACCATACAGTGGTTGGTCGCAGTGGAAGTGGACTCTGACCCCAGGACTTTACCTGCAAGGTCAAGGGAGTCTCCACTCTTGGGAGGGCTTTACCTAACCACCACCCCGGCCCGAGCTATGCATGCGGGGGATTCCCAGTCAAAGACAAAAAAAAATGACTCCCAAATGTTGTATACTTGAGTGATCATGGCGTATACTTTTTGAATGAAGATTATAAAGAAATTCCTTTCTTATATGCAATGTAATTCACTCAGCTGTGGCTAATGCCATAATTATGATATTTCGGTTAAGGGTGATACATTTATATTTACAATTTGGTTATAATATATTGGATTTTTTTTATGTGCTAATTTGATTCACTGTGAACTTCGAATCATATAATTTAATAATTTATGTGAAAGTCTTGAAATTTCTTCTGGAGATGGTATATTTATGGATCTCCATCATGGAATTTCAGTGAGCCTGCTACCATAAGATGTGAGACAAAAAACCAAGAGAAAGGAAACGGTGGTTGGATAACTATACTAGTAAGTTTTTCAATCTATCTTCATGTTAAATCTGTAAAACCTTTGTTTAGTTACTCTAAACTTCCCAAGAGTTCAAAATCCCTGAGAATTCCACCTACAAGGATAAAGTATGAAGTAGTATTAGATGTAGAGATTTTAACTTGATCATGTTTACAGTGATTGGCACATAATATTCCATATGCTGTCTAGTTTTTTTGCATGTCTAACAAATGCTGCTATCAGATTTTCATTTAGGACTCTACAATTATTGTCTTGACTCTGCACTGTCTTTGGATGTGTGGTTTTCTTTATTAATTAGAACTGGGAAATACATAATCTCATACTATGGATGTTTCTTTACATGAGTGCTTTAGTCATCTTGTAATTTTGTGCTATATACTATTCTCCTAACAGGGCTTCCTTATTGCCATATTTGCAATTGTCATGGCAGCCTTTTCCACTGGCATTGATTCAAAATGCTTTCAGGTAAATCACTCTTCTGAGTTTTGTCCATTAAATTTAGATAATTTCCTTGTTGCTTCAAAATCTCATTCTTAATCATGTTCCCCTAGAAATTAGGGAGTTCTAAAGCTTCATTCTTTGATTTAACAAGACAAAAATATACCTCAACCATAATGACAAGTTAAAGTAATTTTTTTAGGTACTAACAAGTCAAGGTAAAATTATTCCCTCCAAAAGATAACCAAAAGGATATAGATTACATTCCTTTCATCAACTTCTCAATATCCAAACTAGAATTATTTAATCTAGGCCACTTCCTTTCTATGACAGATAGAAAATGTTCAGTGTGTTGATAAAAATTATGTTTATTTAGTCCTCCACATATTGAAATAATTCTTTTGTCCTTTTTAGTTTTCCAAAGACAAAGTTGAACATGAAGATGATATTCCTTATAAATATGGATTTTCCATATGGTATTCTCCTTGGGGGCAATGTACTTTGCAATGTTATTCATCAGTTGGGATTTGAATAACTCAGCCAGGAAGTAAGGAACCTAACTCATGCATCATATGGTCTAATGGTCATTCAGTTCATAACTTTTGATGATTTTTGATGCTTTATATTCTCTTCTCTTGCATGAATCATGCTCATTTCAAACAACTAGGTGGAGCATTGATGTTGGCTGGATAAGTACATGGTTGAAAGTTATCAATGAGTGGTTTGCAGCAACAATTTACAGTAAGTAGATAATTATTGTTTACATAAAAATAGTTATTTCCTACATTTCAATAACTTTGACTCTAATATTTTTTGCTTTAATAAGACAACTATTATGCATGAGATGTACATAATAAACATTGACACATGTTACTAGTAATAACTAATAGTGGATTATAACTAAGTAGTTTGAAATTTGATAATCCACTCACCTCCAACTCATATTTTCATTGCTTTCATTTTATTTGCTTTAAACAGTATGGATGCTGATTTCTCCAGTTGTGAGACAGAACAAAATTATGGATAATGATAGAACTGTGCAGGAGACAGATGACTCAGTTATGGCATGATTGACAATGGCAAAGTTATCAATATTTTCTTCCCTTTTATAATTTTTCTATTCCTTAAAAATATTTTATTCTTTGACCCTGTAATTCTTCAATGGTTGAAAGGAAAAACTCATGAATGAAATAAAATGATAAAATTTTCTGCTTAGGGTGACAGATCTGACTGAAATATATTTTCAAAGGTAGTAGCATTGGCAACTAATATCATTTAACACTACTTAAATTCAAATCATGCTTAATTTGGTTATAATTTGATGCATAAATGAATCATTGAATCGTGATTAGCTGAGAAATAACCTGTAGTGGACCACAAGCTATTGGTTGAATTGGTGGTATAGCTTGATTATTTGTTAACCCCAGCAACAAAGTTTGCCTCACATACAAGATTATGTATCAATAGCATCGAACAACTTTATAAAGCAGAGGCATGAGAATAGGGTCCAGGGGTCCAATGATGACAAAAGAATTATACTAAATAGGGAAATCAATTTCCCCATTAACATATTTGATTCATTAAGGTTATTATAGCATTCAATTGGAAAAATAATGTACAAGTCATTTAAGTTTTTTTCTTGTAACATTTTCTAATATGGATTAATTTTGGGGTACAAGTATGGAACTTTAATATTATTGGAAAGTGCAAAACATTGTAAAATTTGTATTTAAAGTTTTAATTTTTTTTGATGAAAATTAAAAGTACAAATATGCTTTACATCAAAGAAAATTATTAAAATGACATGTCGATAAAAAATCACTTCGATGTATATTACAAATAATGCAAATTAGATTGAGACCCGCACAGTGTGCAAGTGAACATTGATTGCATTAATTAGTATTTCCCTTTTTCTATATGTAGTAGAAAATAAAATATTTAATTAATATTTTAAAGATAATAATAATATTGTCAATATTGTTAGATTAAAAATATTCAATTAATGAAAAGAAATTTATAGAATAGAATTGTTAGAGTAAAACTTATTATTAACATGAAGGCCTCCTTTTTCAATAAAAAATATCTTTTTGCTACAATTGTACAAATATGACATAAATTGACTTTTAAAAAATCTACGAAGCAAAAATTACACAATTGTAGTATAAACATAGGCATACCCTTGCGGGTTTAATAGCCATGTGTACTCTAATATTTAGGTTGTGCAATGAGATGGTGAAGTAATGAGGTGGGCAAGTTTCATGAATAGTCAATGCTAACATTTAATGCTATTGTAACTGTGAATGGGTAGAATTGAATGAGTTTCTAATAGATTAAATGGGTTTCATTGGAATGTGACACAACATATATTATAAAGGGTTTTTCTAACCTGTGCAATATTGCACAAGATAATAAAACAAAAGTGAAAATGTTTTATTGGGAATTACAACTATCACAACACTCGATGCATTGGTAATGTTAATGGTTGTAATTTCCAATACAACATTTCCACTTTTATTTTGTTAACCTGTGCAATATTGCACATGTTAGAAAAACCCTATTATAAATGATGTGGTAAAAATAGATTTATAAGACAAAAATATAGATGAAATGGCAACGTGTTGGATCTCGACTCAACTTTAATATATTATATAATGCTATATATTGTAAATGTGAATGGGTAGAATTAGGTGGGTTTCAAATAGATTAAAAGTTCAATAATGTAAAGATGGGTTTCATTGGAAGGTGACACATCATATTATAAAGTATGTGGTAAATATAGATTTATGTGGTAAAAATATAGATGAGATGACAATGTGATGAATCTTGACTCAACTTTAATATATTATATAGATAGATATATATTATATTGATTTTTTTTGCAAGAGATTCAATGCCCTCTATTTAAAACATTTGGGAAAGAGAAAATGAAATATATGAAGTAATTATATGGACGACTTAATACTCCCTCCGGTCCTATTTATAAGACAATTCAGACAAAAACACATATATTAAGAAAAGTAATTAATGCACTGATTTTCAAGAAATTACTCTACAAGATTACAAGTTTACTCCCATTTAAAATTAAACTTCACTACCATGGTTATTGTGTCCCTTTAAAACCTTTAATGGTCAACAAAGGCAAATATGAGAAAAAAACAATAATTACTTTTAGATTTGTGTAGTTTATCTTATAAATAGAACCATGCAAAAATTTTAAATGTTATCTTATAAATAAGACCGGAAAAAGTATTATTCAATATAGTTATTTAAAGTTGCACCGTGGGCTCTCTTGTTACCTTGCACTTTTTTCTAATTTTGAGTCACATTTAACTTTCTTTTACCACGCTACATTATCCTATTTCAACCCTTCTTAACACTTTTAAGTAGTTTTTAAATATTAATCTCATACTATCTCATTCATCCTCTTTCTAACTCCTTTTAATATGATTACATTAAAATGATCAATAAAATTGAATGAAATAATCTAGAATTTAGAATTAAGTAATATAAATTAATTTTTCAATACATATCAATTCTATTAAACACAATTACAGTTAAGTAGACATTACTCTATATCAATAGACACAATATTCAATAAATTTATTTTAATGACAATATACTTGGTAAACATTTGTTTGAATATATTATTTATCAATAAAATATTTACTATAAACTATTAATTAATTTTGACATAAACTATAATATTAAATGATTATATTATAAATGAATCAAACTTTTGAATGAATGTGTATTCATATATATATATATATATATATATATATCATGAGTAGATATTTATATTAAATAGAGAAAATTTTATACATGAAAATGTTTTAATATATATTTGGATAATTAAATCAGATGGAAAAAGAAACACTAAAATAGATTTGGTTGTACCAATGAGGGATTGGTTCAAGTGGTACATGTTTGATTCCCCTTAAGTAAGGTCTCGGTTCGAGTCTTGTGGATGAAAAAAATCTCCGCCGGGAGAGCTAGCCCCACAATGACGTGGATGTTCCCGGCTCAAACAGGATTGCCTCCCTGGAGAATACCTGTGGTTAAACAAAAAAAAAAGATTTGGTTGTCTTCTATAATTTTTATAATATTTTTTTATCCGTATTAGATGTATATCTTCATATGTATATGTTCATTATTTGTGGTTTATTCAACTATTAATATTTTATTTAAACATTGAATCAACAATTGCATTGCATGAGTTTTATGTATGGATAATAACATTAAGAAAAGGCACCCTGATCTATAAAAAGGGTAGAATATGTTTTTGTAATCTACTAATTAGCGTGTACCATTACTCCATATGTTAATTTTATTCAAAAATAATTTAGTAATATGATTAAAAACGAACATTGCCCAATGCCCCCTAAAGGAACCGCCTTTAATCTAGTCCAAGTTTTTTTTTTTAACAATTGGGTGAATTTGATTAAATTTTGTATGGATGGACCAAATGTGTCATAGACAAATGGACTTTTTTCCCAAGCCTAATGGTTAAAATAACCCATTTAATATTAAAAAAAATGCCACCAAAAATAAAATTGACTCATCTAATCTAATTTGCTTTAAGGCACAACTAATCTACTCCTTAATTTCCTGTTAATTATAACAACTTCATTACCACCCATGTGTCACAACCACTCCAACACACTATTGCATTCCGTACTCTATAAGACCAACATTTGAGTTCCATTAATTTCACTCATCCAAACAAAATCTCTCTTCTCATCCAAAGCACAAACACAAGATGTCTCTCACAATGTTACTTGCCTTTGCAATGATGATAGCAATGCCAATGAGCATATCAGCAATTGACCCTATTGCAGCCACTGGGAAAGAACCCATCATTGAGTTGTACATGCATGACATTCTTGGTGGCAGTAACCCAACAGCACGCCCTGTGACTGGCTTGTTAGGCAACATATACAGTGGCCAAGTGCCCTTTGCAATGCCAGTAGGATTCAAGCTCCCAGATGGTGGGATTCCCATCCCCAATTCCAATGGTGCTAATCCCACTGTCAATGGTGTTTTTGGTATTCCATTAGGAACTGGTTTGGCTGGTACTTCCTTTGCACCAAACTCAGCCAACAACAACAACAACCAAAATAATCCCCAATTGCAGTTAGGACCAGATGGATTGGGACTAGGTTTGGTACAATCACTGTTATTGATGATGTACTCACTTCTCAACCTGAATTGGGTTCCCAAATAGTTGGGAAGGCTCAAGGAGTGTATGTTGCAAGTTCAGCTGATGGGATTAGACAGATGATGGCATTCACTGCCTTGTTTGAAGGAGGGGAATATGGGGATAGCTTGAACTTTTATGGCCTTTACAAAATAGGAAGCACCTTGTCACAGTTATCTGTGGTAGGAGGCACAGGAAAGTTCAAGAATTCAAGGGGGTTTGCAGAATTAAGACCTCTTATCCCAGCAGGACAGATTGCCACTGATGGTGCTGAGACATTGTTGAGGATTGTTGTCCATTTGAATTACTGAAATGTTTTATTTATGTGGTTGTGTGAAAACAAGTGGGTACTGTAACTGTTTAAGTACTGATGATTATGAGATTGGTCTTGTATTTGTCAGTTTGATTGCAGAATGTGTTTGAAAACTTAGTTGTAATCCTATGAAGAACATATGGTGACTTTTTTTTTTAATTTGGAAACCTGGCCTAGGTTTGTTATAGCATGATTGATAATGGAGAAATGAACTGTATTCTTACCTTTTAATTGTTTGCTATCACTTGTAATTTTTTTCTTCAAGCCAGTTAATTTTCAATGCATGAGAGGCAAAAACATAAAAATGCAATAAAAGAAATCCCTATAATTTAAAATAATGAATAATATATGCTGCATTTAAAATATGTTTTTACTTACTAAAATATATTCAAAATTTGGTTTTAGTCCCTATAATTTAAAATTGGTGGTTTTGATCCTTCAACAATTGAAAATACACAAATTCAGTCATTATTGCACAGTTTTGCTATAGAGTTTGTTGCAGATTAACTATGAATTTTATCGATAAGGATTGAAAAGGAGTATTTTTATTTTTTGAGGGACTTAGCCCACCGATTTTGAATTACTGAGACTAAAATAAAATCTCGACTATATTTTAGGGACTAAAAATATATTTAACCCTGAAATAAATAATTTAAACTTGATACATAAATATTATAATATAATTAGCTTGGATTATGTATATAATATAAATTCAATATATTAATATTAATAGATAATTAAAGAATAATTATTTTGAATTTAAATTATTAATTCATAAAAAAAACAATTATTTCAAGCATACTATTGAACTTGTACCATTTCTTATAATTTTAAAATTATCATGTCCTTTTATATAGTTTCAATTTTGAGATAATAATCAAACATCATATTTAAATTTTTAAATTATATCACTTTATTGTTATAATTATTAAGTGGTGATTATACATGATTAAATGATATATATTATTAAAAGATAATGATAAATATTTAAACTTAAATTAAAAAATGGAATAAGAAGAAAATAAGTGAATGTTAAAGCACTTTTTGAAAGGAAAGTGTGAAAGAAAGACTCTCTAAATGGAAAATGTGAGAAAATATAGTAACATGGCATTTTAGTTGAGTAGAGAAAGTGAATGTCTCATTCTTTATAATAAGGTTTTAAAATTAATATATAGAAAGCTGATAATCATTAAAAAAAATACCTAGCTCTAAATAGCTTTAATTACTTTATGTAATGAAGGTCACCTAATGATTCAAGAATGAATCTTATTGTTGTTTTTGTATATTTAGTTATATGAGATATAGTATACTTATTTACACAAGTGGAAAAATGAAACTTGAATTGAAAACCTTCAACCGGTTTAACAAAAGATAACGAGCAATAATAAATCATGTTTATAATCTACATATTCCACCAACTTAGAAATCGTAATCTCCCCACATTAGAGAGTCAATAGCTCTTGACTTTGGATTTGGTTTAGTTGTACTTGTGCCCACCTCATGTTTCTGACTTTCTTCCCTAGCCAAATCTTAGACCAGGCCTGTCATGACGAAAGCATATTGAAAAAGAGTGATCATGACCTCACAAACTTAATAGTTTCTCCCATGGATTTCTACACAGAACCTCATTGCACGGTTACTTTCTTCCGTTACATCCCAACAATGCCACTATACGGAAATATTGGCACAACTGATCTACTTTCTTGTCAATTTCAACAACTTCAGTATCACCATGTCTCACAACCACTCCAACACACTCTACATTCCCTCCTCATATATATAATACCAACATTTGCATTCCACTGCACTCATCCAAACAAAAATCGATTAACACATAGAAGAACTAGCATCTACATCTGAAAAACTTGGGAACAAGATGGCTTTGGGATTGTTAACTACAGCTCCCTTGGCAATGTTGGTTGCCTTTGCACATTTGGTAATGACTATAGCAGCAGTTGATCCTGTTGCAGCCACTGGGAAAGAACCCATCATTGAATTGTACATGCATGACATTCTTGGGGGCAGTAACCCAACAGCTCGACCGGTAACAGGATTGCTGGGCAACATATACAGTGGTCAAGTGCCCTTTGCAACCCCAGTAGGATTCAAGACCCCACAGGGTGGGATTCCCATCCCCAATGCCAATGGTGCTATTCCCACTGTTAATGGGGTTACTGGTATCCCACTAGGAACTGGCTTGGCTGGTACTACCTTTTCACCTAACTCAGGCAACAACAACAACCAAAATAATGTTCAGCTGCAGTTAGGACCAGATGGTCTGGGACTAGGTTTTGGTACAATCACTGTTATTGATGATGTACTGACCTCTCAGCCTGAGTTGGGTTCCCAAATAATTGGGAAAGCTCAAGGAGTGTATGTTGCAAGTTCAGCAGATGGTACTAGACAGATGATGGCATTCACAGCCCTGTTTGAAGGAGGGGAATATGGAGATAGCTTGAACTTTTATGGCCTGTACAAGATAGGAAGCACCATGTCACAATTATCTGTGATAGGGGGCACAGGGAAGTTTAAGAATGCAAGGGGGTTTGCAGAGCTTAGACCTCTTATCCCACCAGGACAGATTGCCACTGATGGTGCAGAGACATTGCTGAGGATCATTATCCATTTGAACAACTAAAACTGTGCTGAGGAATTGTAAAAGCAATTGGGTGCTGTTTAATTACAGATGACTATGAGATTGGTCTTGTATGTTGTCAGTTTGATTTTGATTGCAAAATGTATTTGATTTCTTTTTTCTGGGGAAAAAAAGGCAAATTATGGCAATTGGAGTATTGGTTGTATTCTACTGCTTATTTAGTAATTGAATCTTTGAGGGATTTTAAATGCAAGCAGATGCTATAATACAAATACCTTAGACTATGACAGGTTCCGTGTAATAAAAGTAAAGAAAATCAGTCACAAACTATCACGAGTATAATCAGGAAAAATCATAAAAGAAAAAACTCAGACAAAGAAATTGTTCATTCACATATACTCAACTCTATGGATCACCAGTATGATTAACAATGCATCAGGAGTTCTTAAACAACTTCCACCAAACGAATTCTTACACATCAAACAGAAATTCTGAAGAGTTAACTTCGAAAAAATAAGCCTATATGGGAAAGGTTGACCGAACTTAATTTTTAACCAAGTCAATACGGGTGAAACCATGAGATATTTTAAATTATATGTACATCCTGTTATTACTAGAGGTGGTTACTTATTGACATGAACTGTACTAGAGGCAACTCTACTGCCACTCACGTCCACCAATTAATGATCCATCTTCATGTTTGACTGATGGACACTACATATAGACAACTAGATATATAGAAATATAAAGATAATTACCAATTTCATTGCATGTGGCACATGCAGAACTTCACATTTCAACACAAACTAGTGATATTAACATGAGATTGCAAGGCAGCTTCATCAAGCCCATAGAGTGCATCTATCAAGTGCATTCGCAATGATGCAGGACCTTTAGCCATCTTCATTCCCAGCTCACCGGCAACCCCAAATACAGCTAACGCTGATACTGCCGCATCTAAAGCATGGCTTTTGTCAACGGCAACAAAGGCAGCAATCAGTGCAGTGACTGAGCACCCAGTTGCTGTTATTTTTTGCATCAATGCCACCCCATTGTGAGCACCAACAACTTTATTTCCATCTGTGACAATGTCAGTTGCTCCTGACACTGCAACTATGGCACCACTTGTTTGAGCCAACAACTTTGCAGCTTCAATTGCATCCATTGACTCATGAGTACTGTCCACACCCTTGACAAGAGAGCTAAATTACAAAGTGCAATGACAGAATTTCTCAGACTAAAGAGGAGAGAATAAATAGACAGTTTCTAGTTGAAGTTTATCAATTTTTCTTCTTTTCTTTCTTTCTTTCTTATTTTGAGGAAATTATCAAGAAACATTAAGGGCCAGCAGTCAATTACAAGCAAAGCATTCTAATATCATTGGAAGAACGACATTACAGTATGTGGTATCAATATCAATGTCCTCACAGATTTTAATAGACCCCTGACTATGAGCACACAAGCTATTAGAAATAGTAAGTGCACACCTAAGTAAATTATCTCATTCTAATCAGTTCTGAAACAATTCAACACAACCAACAACAACATCCTGTAGTTCATTAGGGTGAACTAAAATACTGAATGCTCCACTGACTAAAAAATCATATACTCTTGAATAAAAACTGAATATCATGTATGCATTTGATTTGCTATAATAACAATAAGTAGACAGCACAAAAATGCTTGTTTCATGCTTGATTTTAAAAATGATCATAAAATACGATAAAATGAAAGATTAAGAAATAAATAATAGAATTTTTAGAAAGAAATGAATGAATCACCTTGGTGGTGGTATCGGTGTTGGTGGAAAGGGCAATGATTTCAGAGGCATTTCCCCTTATAACGGTAGGTTTGAATCGCAGAAGTTCGAGGCAAGCGTTGAAGCGGAAAGAAGAGGCGGAGACAGCGACGGGGTCGAGAACCCAGGGGGTTCCCAAGGTGGAGCAGAGTTGTGCGGCGGCTTTCATGGCGGGGAGCCAAGAAGGGGAGAGAGTGCCAATGTTGAGGGAGAGAGCGGCGGCGCGTGGGGTGAAGTCGGGGATCTCTTCGAGGGAGTGGAGCATGGCGGGGGAAGCACCAGCGGATAAGAGAGTGTTGGCGGTGAGGTCCATGGAAACAAAGTTGGTTATGCATTGAATCAATGGTGATCGGGTGCGAACTAGGGATAGCAGTTCCCATGCCCTTTCCCCCCATTCTTTGCTGCCGTTGGCTTCCATGCCATCAAGGGTGAGGGAGGTTTGAGAAAGGGAACACAACAATGCAGTGAATGGGCGTGTTTTCTTATCTACATGGATTAGAAATTTTGAATCTTCTCACCTGTGAATAAAGCATAATGTAAAATTTTGAGAGCTAAAAATTGGAATTAGAAGAGGAAAATTTTGTAAAAGTAACTTAGAATTGGTTCAGTAAAGTAATTTTTTAATAGCTACTAACATTTACTTAATAATGTTTCCAAATCTTTAGCTCTCAGTTAAAATTGATATTTATTCAGACTAATTAAAAATATTAATTAAATCTATTAAATTTTATCAAATCTTGAATACATAAATAAAAATGAATTAGTTTACGTTAATTAAATATATTAAATTTTATCAAGTTCACATAAATAGTGTTTCATTTCCTCAACTATCATTTTTAATATTTATTATTGTAAAGTAAATGAAAATAAATTTTAAATTAGATAAATTTAGGAGATATTAACATTTAATAGGATGAATTTACTCACATGTTTGAGACCAATAAAATTAAAATTTTGATTTGTTTATATTTAAGATCGGATGAAGTATCAAATTTTAAAATTTGATCCAATAATGATGATTTTATCTATTATTTGACTAAACACTTTTAATTTAATTAATTAATTTATCAACTTTTAACTAAATTATGTGTTAATTTTATTAAACACACTAATCTCTTCCACGTTACACAAAATTAAATAATTAATTTTAATAGCTTCATGCTAACAAATGTTTAAAAGCGTGAGTTAAAAAATCAATATATAAAATTTTTTATTGAAAATTACAATGATAATTGTATTTATAATATTAAATAATACATACTCTAATAAAAACTTTCTACACTCGCGTTTCACTTTTTTTAATAACATGAGTTTTTAAAATTTGTTTTAAATATTAATGACACTATAAATTTTAAATATTAATGAAAAATTTCATTCTCAATAAAAAAAATACATATTAAATACCAATTACTAATTATTATATTTATTATATTAAATTATTTTTAAACATTGTTTTAATAACGCTCTTCAAATCTTTTTTTCTAAACTTGCACTTGCACTTGTATGTATTCTTACAAATCTTTTATAAATTTTTAAATGCTTTAAAGAAAAGTTACATTAAAATTAACGTGTTATAAATCCAATTGCCAACATTAATAGTAGCAATTAAATAAGCGTTTACCAAAGAGTTGTGGTTCAGTTAACAACACAGACTGAAATTGTGGGAAAAGCTCCCGGGTTCGATCTCCATTAAACACACTCTTCGGAAGGGGTGAAGAGCCTGGATAGGATAGTATTGTCCCTAATAATAGGGGATACATGATTATACAAAAAAAAAATAAGCTCTTAGTCATTACCTAGTAATCTGAAAATGTGATTACTTCCCAATTCACATCTATTTATTTTAAAGTGATAAAGAAACTAATAAAAATGAAGTTGGAGAGAGAAAGAAAAGGACAAGAAGAGACACTCACACGACGCAAGAACAAACACGATGTCCATAACATAAGCAATGAGATCTCAGTTGTAGAAGAACTAGAAGGAAGTAGAAACTAGAAAGAAAGCATCAAAATGCAAAATCCAGATTCAGCAGCACCACACCCACAACACCACCACTGGCCTTCACTTCCAACAACTCCCACACTCACAACTTTCTTCAATCTCAAAGACCCAAAACCAAAACCCATCATCCTCCTTTACACCTTCCTTGCCATCTCTCTCTTCTCCATCCCTTTCATCCTCTTTCTCTCCTCTTCCTCTTCCTCCTCCACTTCACATTCTCGACCCGACCCGTTTCTCTACCCGCCCCAACAAACCCATCGCATCATCTATGACGAGGACAAGGCCACCCCTTCCCCTCCCTCCATTGCTTACCTCATTTCCGGGTCCCGTGGGGACTCGGGTCGGATCCTTCGGTTACTCTCCGCCTCCTACCACCCTTTGAACCACTACCTCCTCCACCTCGACCCTTCTGCTCCTCAATCAGATCGTGAAAAATTGGCTCTCACTGTTCAGTCTAACCCCATTTTCAAAGCTGCCCAGAATGTCCATGTCATGGGAAAACCCGATTTTGCATACCAAAAAGGGTCTTCACCTGTTTCCTTGACCCTTCATGCTGCTTCCATATTGCTTCGCTTGTCCCTCAAATGGGATTGGTTTGTTAGCCTCAGTGCTGATGCTTACCCTCTAGTTACCCAAGATGGTATGGTATGGTGAATTTTTGTTTCCATTTTTTTTACCCTTCTAGGTATGTGTTATGAAAATGTTATCATTGTGTGTTGGTGTTTTGATGTTGAATCTTTTGTGGGTGTCTCAGATCTTCTCCACATTTTGTCATTTCTACCAAAAGATATGAACTTTGTAAATCATTCAAGCTATCTTGGATGGAAAGAGTAAGTTAATGTTCTTGCGTGTGTGTTGGTATTTCCTTTTTTATATTTATATTCATTAAGGCATTTTGCGTAGGGAATCTGAATAATAAGTGTTCAGTTGAGATGATACTTATTTTCTGTAACTTTTGATGCTCTAGGTTGAGGAAGTTGAAACCCATTATTGTTGATCCCGGCCTGTATCTTTCTGAAGGGACTGAAATGTTTTATGCTACTCAGAAGAGGGAACTCCCTAGTGCTTACCGCTTGTTTACAGGTATGTATGGCTTTCCTTGTAATGTTTACAGGGTTCTTTTGTTGGGGGCTTTTAGTTTTCTCATGAAGAAGGACCAGTTTGTGGTACCTCTACTTGGCAATAGTTTGCAAGACCTGAAAATGCTGGGAGCCTTGGAGTTCTCATTCATATGTTCCTTAGTGCCCCAGTATGTCATGGTTTAATGATATATAAATCTTCTTGTGTTTAATGTACATAAAAGAAATCCATGGTTGGAAAACAATAAATAGTGCTGTCCAAAATGGGTTAGGTATGCAGCTGTTCAAAATTTCTAATTTGCTTTAAGGCACAACACAACTAATCTACTACATAATTTCCTGTTAATTTTAACAACTTCATTACCACCCATGTCTCACAACTGCTCCAACACACTTTTGCAACCTGTACTATATAAGACCAACATTTGAGTTCCATTTAACTCATCCAAACAACAACTCTATTCTCATTCACCAAATAAAAAGAACTAGACCCTCTTCATCTGAAGCGCAAACACTAGGAAACACAAGATGTTATTGGCGTTGTTGCTGGCCTTTGCGATGATGTCAATGCCAATGAACATAGCAGCAGTTGACCCTGTTGCAGCCACTGGGAAAGAACCCATCATTGAGTTGTACATGCATGACATTCTTGGGGGAAGTAACCCAACAGCACGCCCTGTGACTGGCTTGTTAGGCAACATATACAGTGGCCAAGTGCCCTTTGCAATGCCAGTGGGATTCAAGCTCCCAGATGGTGGAATTCCCATCCCCAATTCCAATGGTGCTAATCCCACTGTCAATGGTGTTTTTGGTATTCCATTAGGCACTGGTTTGGCTGGTACTTCCTTTGCACCAAACTCAGCCAACAACAACAACAACCAAAATAATCCCCAGCTGCAGTTAGGACCAGATGGATTGGGACTAGGTTTTGGTACAATCACTGTTATTGATGATGTACTCACCTCTCAACCTGAGTTGGGTTCCCAAATAATTGGGAAAGCTCAAGGAGTGTATGTTGCAAGTTCAGCTGATGGGATTAGACAGATGATGGCATTTACAGCCCTGTTTGAAGGAGGGGAATATGGGGATAGCTTGAACTTTTATGGCCTTTACAAAATAGGAAGCACCATGTCACAGCTATCTGTGGTAGGAGGCACAGGAAAGTTCAAGAATGCAAGGGGGTTTGCAGAATTGAGACCTCTTATCCCAGCAGGACAGATTGCCACTGATGGTGCTGAGACATTGCTGAGGATTGTTGTCCATTTGAACTACTGAACTGTTATGTATGTGGATGTGTGAAAAAACAAGTGGGCACCGTTTAATTACTAATGATTATTAGATTGGTCTTGTTATTTTGTCAGTTTGATTGCAGCTTGTATTTGGAAATTTAGTTGTGATCCGATGAAAATCATATGGTCATTTGTTCTTTTTAAATTTGGAAGCCTGGCCTAGGTTATTAATGGATTGTTATAGCATGATTGATAATGGACAAATGATCTGTATTCTTACTTTTAAATTGTTTGCTGTTTCTTAAAAAAAATATTCTTCAAGCCAGTTAATCTTCAATGCATGAAAGGCAAACATATAAATGCAATAAAAAAATTAAAATCGTTTGCTTTGGACGACAGATATGGCCGAATTTTTATATTTCTAATTCCAAAGACAGTATCTTGGGTGTTCATTTGAGTATTTTTCTGCAATTGCAATTCAGTGCCCATAATTTTGATCCATACAATGTCGAGGGTCTAATGGTGGTTCAATAAAAATTTCCCTTCAGTTTAATGGGCATTCTATGGTCACACAAAATACCTTTCATGCATCTTAAGGTATAGATTTTGTTTACACCTTCTCGTGATTGCTTTAAAGGAATTGCTATTTTGGATATATGGAGAGACTTTGGCAGCCTTGTTGTCTTGAACTTTTATATTACTTTTTGACTTTTTGTATCTATATTCTGTTTTAGAGGATATTTTGTCTTGCCTAAGTTATACTTACCTCTATTTTCACCAATATATTTCAATTAAAATTGTTGAGTAGATATCTTACCTAGTCTTTTTCTTATGCAGGTTCACCTTTCTCTTTCTTAAGCCGTAGTTTTATGGAGTTTTGCATCTTGGGGACAGACAACCTCCCAAGGGTTCTACTGATGTATTTTGCAAACACACCTTCATCCCTGTCTAGCTATTTCCCTACAGTTCTCTGCAATTCTCGCCAGTTCAACAAGACAGTCATAAATCAGAACTTATTATATTCTATTCATGACAGCCATAGAAATGATCTTCGACCACTCAATACCACTGATTTTGGTGACATGGTTCGCAGTGGAGCTGCCTTCGCTCGAAAGTTCCAGCCAGATGATCCTGTGCTTGATCTCATTGACCAACAAATTTTGGGTCGAGGTCCTAGATCAGTTGTTCCCGGTGGATGGTGCCTAGGTGAGCCTGGGAACAGCACATGTTTAACTTGGGGTGATGCCAAAATCTTGAGACCTGGTAAAGGCTCTCAACGTCTGGAGAAAGCAATTGTTGAATTGCTGTCAAATGGCACTTTCCGATCTCGTCAGTGTATATATGAATGATCTGACTCTAGCCTGATATCACACACCTTGTAACAGAATAGAAACCCAAAAGGATTGTTAAGAACTATGAGAATCAACTGCTTGGTGTTTGCCTTATCTATTGGAAACCTTGTAGCAATGTCAGGGTATGGATTTTTTTGGGGTGCTTTACACAAATTAGGTATGAGTATTAATTCTGTTAGCAAAATTAAATTTTTGCTAATTCTGATTGTTGTTTTATAATTTAATATGGATGTCAATATAGGATCTATGTTCAGATTTGGTTGCTGTCTGTTGGCTTAGAGATGTTTGCTTCACCCTTGAATGCTGAAAAGGGATCAAAATGCATCTTGGTGGGAATTCTTTCCAATCCCATCTTGCAATTATGTGTGGAGCTGTTAACTTCATGTTCTTTGAGAGTTTAGACAGGCTTGCACTCTGTCACTTGTGTCTTAAATCATGAGAAGATATAGGATTAATCTGAGATTATGATATTGCGAAGTTACGATTTTAGAGGTAATATTATCCCTAATGTGTATTTTTCTTAACAAAAATTCAAATAATCATGATATATTCACATCAACATTATTCATCAATAAAATTGAAAAAAAAAAGTTGACATTGATTTTCAATTTCATTAAAACTTACAAGATAAAAATAAGAAAAATGCTAGCAACACTCTTTTCAACATATTCCATATGATTGGTTAAAAGTCACATGATTTAGTGGGACCCACATAATTTAGTGAGACCCATGTGAATTTTAACCAATCACATGGAGTGCCTTGGGAAGAGTGTTAGTAGCACTCCTAAAAAAATAAACCCTTTGCCTACAGCCATTTGAGAAATACTGATGGTAATCATGCTGGGATCTTGAATAGACGTGGATATAAAAGTTGCAATTACACACGTTATAGTTGCATTTTAAATTCCTTTATTAAAACCAAAAAAATATGCTTGGTGGACAAGTACATGACATGGCATCACGTTCTGGGGGCGAAATTCTGGATGTATAAAAAATTAAGGTGAGATTCAATGTAATTAGATGATAAAAAGGTAAATGAGACAATATATGTGTAACTTGACTCAGCTTTTATAGTGACAGTGTTATGCAGCTTTTATAGCGATATGGCACTTTTGCATACATACTTGGTAAAGGTTAAGGCACAACTAATCTACTTGTTGATTTCAACAACTTCAGTATCACCAATGTCTCAACCACTTCATCACACTCTGCATTTTCTCCTATATAATACCAAGATTTGCATTGCATTGAAACCAACATCCTGGATTTCCTAACAAGTGGCATCCCACAAGTGTTCAATAAACAAGCTTGCATTTCAAACAAGACTGAATTTTTTGACAGATCAGTTTCTTTAATGTAATTTTATTAATTAATTAATACAATAAGCACACATTACAAAAGCTAGTCTCAAGAGAAAGAATTACACAAGTTTCTCTTACATTACACCCTTACTCTAATGGCAGATTTCATGCTTCTTATTCTCTAACCATGTGAGCAATTTGCTCCTAAAGTCTACTCAAGGTAGTTGAAGGATGAGTTTTTCTCTATTCTCTCAGCATTTATTCCGTGTTTGAGCTGTTGTCATGTCCTTTTTATCTCCATCAGTGATATATTGCACACAAAAAAGGAGTAGGGCTAGGCAGCAATAAATCAGAAAACCCCAAAAAAGGTGGCTACAGCAAAAAGTAGAAATAGCCCTCCCCCCAAGTAACCAACCTGATGGAAGATAAAGTGACTTACATTAGATATTAAATTAAAATACAAGCATTCAATACATAATCAGGTTATGACTTTTACCAGTTTTCAGAAATGTAGTTAGCAAGGAATGCTCCTCCAAGAATGGCAATAGATGTTGCAAGTAGGTGTCCAGCAATGGCTCCACTTGCCACACCCCAGGGAGACTGTGAAGAATAAGATATAGCTGAGGTTAATATATTAACCAAAAGATGTTATGTGTTATCTCATAATTTAAAAAAAGTGCACCTGAGCAGCCGCTAGTGCGATTGTCGCAAGCATTGAGCGATCTCCCCATTCCTAAGGCAATTCCAGTTACTAAATTAAAATTCATGCCTGATAACATAAACCAATATAAAATGCTTGGTTCTGTATATGAGGTGTTGATTAATCACAACCAACAACTTGACATTTAAAGTTCAGCCCGGAAATAATTAGACTGAGCATTCTGACATAAAGTATTAATTTGAGGGTACCTATATTTCTGGAGAGATCAATGAGAACATTTTGAGCAAATGCAACAAATTGTAAGATTTTAACAAAGCATTAATGAACTTTGTTGTTTTATTATAGTGATGATTTTACAATTAGAAATATTTGCTAAGTTGTTGCCTAATACAAAAGATAGGAAAAAGGAAGCCTTACAGCAAAAAATACAAGGCTGAATGATTTCCAAATAATCTCAAGTGGATTTGAAAGCCGTTTCGACGCCTGAAGATATTTCAGATAGACATGGTAAATGACAGTTAAATTGCCAATATCAAGGTAAAACAATTTGACATTACATAGGATCCAAACCTTTTCTTTCACAAGCTCCTCTGCTTCAGCAAGTTCATCAAGTTCAGGGCTGCTGTTGTCACCATTCTTAACCACTTCTGATGGAAGATCCCATGCGTCTTTTATTGATTTTAGGCCGAAAAACAAAAGAAGAGTTACTGCTGCATATTCTCCAATTGGCAAGGCTGTAGGTAGGCCACACAAAGCAGAAAACATAAGCTATCACCATACAGATGATCTAGATCAACTTGTCCCCAGGGTAAAAAGAATTCAATACTACAGATTACCTAAAAACAAAAGTATTCAATGAAAGTTGAACAAACACTGATAGTGAATATTGAAGACAGGTTGATAGTCTGAAAACCAAAAGCTACTTATTGCAGATGAATCAATTTTAAGCTCTCTTGATGCAGAGCCTCAGAAGGGCCAAAATGGCAGGTCAGTTTATATGCCTTATACATTATACAGTGTGCAGTCCATACAATCAGTAGGAGCTCATTCCAGTAAAGGACAAAATTTAGGAAGTTTATTATAGTTATTACACCAGTACTGACTGCTGTATATCAAAACAGATTTAAAACAAGAGACAAATATGAGGAGATAATTAGAGAAGACATATCAAGCCATAATGTGAAAAGGAAAATAATGGCAAACACCAGTCTCTCTAGTTCTCATTAGCATGTTTTTCTTGTGTTTATCAAACAGATTACACTAAATGAATACTTCACTATAACGCATCGCCTTTAAAGTCGTGAGTTGAATTCCTTCACTCTAGAACATACTAAAATATAGTAAATCTTTTGAGGATGAGAAATACTGTAGTTAACAACTTACTTGTCTGGAACTGAGCAGGCACTGACTGAAAGATTCGGCCAATTACAACAGATAAGATTGACATGAGTGCAAGAGCACCCATTGATCCCAACAGGACCTGGTTAATATAAAGAATATCTGTTAAAATATATACAATCATGTTCCAAAATAAAAATTACACTGGCTTATGATAATCAGTAAGTTAAACTATGAGCATTAATAGGTATGACAGTCCCAAAATGAGTATGTGCCCGTTTGGTTTAAATTTTAGAGCATCCAGAATCAATTCTGCAGAATTGATTTTAAATCACTTCCGTTCAACGTGCTTCGTAAAGTGTGCATCATCCATCTCAACCATTCATTTCTAGAATCAATTATACTCAACTGTAAACCAAACGGACCCTATGTCCCTAGATTACTGATTAAAACTATCTAATTCACAAGCAATTTAGATAATACAGGAAGGAAAAGTAATGACTTATTATGTAAATTCAGGCATGGTTTATACAAAAACAGAGTGTTTGAGTAAAATTGTTTCTCTAGGTTTGTACATGGATATTTAATTAGTAGTATACTATGGGTGCAATCAATCAGGGAGTTAATCAGTAATCATTAATTTACAGCAAAAGCGAATATTGAGTTGACTGTCTATTTATAGATGTGTTAAATATTCTAACACCCCAATAATAAATGAGGCTGCATTCATGTCATTTCTTGCATACCAACCCTTTACTATATAGCACAGTGGAGACTGACATGGCAGTATACAGGAAACACAGGAATTTGCTAGTCCATAAAGTACAATAGGAGGAAACAAACCATAGTGAAGAATCATTTTAATCTAAAAATAAGGAGTATATAAGCAACGAATTAAAACAACAAAGAAAACTAGATATCATGACATATTCACATCAATAATGGAATTGTGCCTCAGAGACAGCTGGGAGAGGGGGAGGAAGGAAACAATTGTTGAAAAAGGAAGTTAGAAAGCTTACCAATCCCTTTTTATATTGCATTGCCAAGAGTGCAGCAATAAAGAATGTCTGGTCATAAGATAAAGGAATAACTTTAGGTCCATGAATACATATAAGAGCATTGTATATTTGATGATAAATTAAACCTTACACATTCTACCTTTTTTCTTTGGTATGTGTTTGTAGCTTTACAAAACACAAACCACTATAACCACATAAAACACATTCCAAGAAGGTTTAAAAACAAAACAAAATAATATTCTAAAATTTTTATCCATGTAGGATTTTCATGACTAAGTTGATGTTTTCTTGGGGCGTAAAGAGTTCTGCTGATCCTGGTAACCGAAAAACGTAAATATTCTTTTAGCAGCTTATTAAATTTTAATTTGTTAGCTGCAGAACCTGCAAACTATTTTTGGAGGAAAAGGTGTTTGAGTGGGTTCTGATGCACCAAGGAGGCTTATCAGTTATCATACCCCAATAATCAGTACTAGTAAGTAGGACAAGTGAGGCACCCATGAAGAATATTTCGGTAGGAGTAGGACAGTGTAAGTACCTTGGACTAAGAGCCAAGTGGGCTTCCTAGGAAGCTGCAAGTAGCAGAATTAATGAACACTATGCATACTGTGGCGTGCTAGTTGGGGTTGCAGGAAGTATTGAGGTAATGGTATGATTTTGAGGGTGATGGTTATTAGATTTTGGACCTGGGCCTAACTCAACCCCAAAAGCTAGCTTGTAAGGTGAGGACTGCCCAAGGCTTATATACCACAATTTGGCCTTATCTCTAGGCAATGTGGGACTCTAATACACCCCCTCACGCCCAGGGCTGGACATCTGGAGCGTGGACAACTTATACAGGTGGCGGCCCAATAACAACAGATCATCTAGGATAGGCTCTAATACCATATTAGATTTTGGACCTGGGCCTAACTCAACCCCAAAAGCTAGCTTGTAAGGTGAGGACTGCCCAAGGCTTATATACCACAATTTGGCCTTATCTCTAGGCAATGTGGGACTCTAACAATGGTCAAGGGAGGAGTTGAAAAATGGAGAGGTTCATGGTGGATGACGACAAGAGATGAGGAGGAAAGGTGATTTAAAAACCTCACTTATGTAATCCCTTACTTAAAAGCTACCAATCCAATGGAAGCAAGGTTCTGGTTCTCTAGAGGAAAGGAGTGTTGCTTCTCTAGGGAGGGCATTATCCACAGCCTTCTTTGGAGAGAACAAGGTGGTGTCCCTCACCATGCATTCTCTAGAGAATTAGCATCTTTGAAGCACCTAGGTAATATTTTATCTTCGGAATATTTTATTCCAAAACACCCCGCTCCCCACTGCAGGAAATAATATGATCTTCTACATAAATCATTGTCTTGATTATCCCTTGACACTACTTTCTATTTACACTTTAATGATAAATGTCGACTAACAACAAGTCAATGCCTCTTACAAGCAATCAAGCATAAAATAAACTTAAGCAAGCTGAAAATGATTCAATCTTTGACATGTTAAGGTGGAAGATCATAGGTTTCTATCACCAAGATCTCAGATATGTTCCACCTATTTTCAATAAATTAAGTCAGAAATATAAATAAATCCCATTTTGAGCCTCCACTTGGCTTAAGCTATTAGGAGAGTCATTTTTTGATATGGTATTAGAGCCTCTATAACCAAGTGGAGAAGAGTTTGATCTTTGCCACCCTCATTCCTCATAATTAAGTTAATAAGCAATACAAGGTAAATGAACATGTGTATTGTCCATACTTCAAGCCCAAAAGACTCTTGAGTGAGGGGTATAATGAAAATGGAAAAGCCATTCTTGTGTCTCCACCTAACATATGAAGCTTTTAGACGAGAGGTCCCTGACAAACTCATTTAACTTTATCCACAGTACTGGGAACTTACTTACACCTAATATAGTATGTTGAGCCTCTAAGAAATAACATTTTACTAAAAATAAGAGTCAAATAGGAAGTGACAACATAAAGCCTTGGTAATAATAGTGAATTACCTTGTCCCCAATCTCAGAAACAAATATTAATGTAAATGCAGCAGTGAATCCTGATTTTGCAATTGCTGCTAGGATTGATGAAGGTCCCCCTTTTACAAAGGCAATTAATGAAAACACGAGAGCACATCCAAACAGCACAAGAGCTATAGAGATAGGATAAGGGATCCGATTAGGTGGTTTGACACTGCCAAGACAATAAAATATATTTACATTAGAATTGTACTGGAGCCATGAATGATCATAAAACACTAAAAAAATAAATTGATGAGAACTGAACAACAGGTTATATCACTCAACAAAAACCTGTAGGCATAATCTTTAATGTCAATCTGCTGAATAAATTAAAGTTTTTCTCTTTGAATGCAATCCCACACGTGTCATATTTGGTTTGGGGGGGGGGGGGTGGTAAATAACTTATCCTCAACCATTTCCAATGGTGATATGAATACTGCCACTTTTCTCTTCAAATGATTACCTTCTATAGTATGTATCTTTCGTATTTCAGCTGCAGGAGGAATATATTTCACACTTGCACGGATTCATCAGGCTAAGCCAGTATGAGGCATATGATAAGTGATTTATTGCTATGGAAGAACACAATATCCTTATACAAAAGTACTAGCACAAACTCAAGTTTTAATTTGGTCCAATATAAAGAAGAAGATCATCTGAGATAGTTTGAACAAAAAACAACAAAATATCCCCATGCCTCAGTATGCAAGAGTGAAAACACTCTAATAAGAGAATTAAAGCGGATAAGTAAGAATCAAAGGGTCAGACTGATAACAAATAATTGAGGAGGAGAAAGAGTGTGGTGCAGAGGAACCAGGTTTGTTGATGCAAAGCTCATGTGGCCGAATTCAGATTCTTAGATTAGAACTAAGGCTTGTTGCATTGTGTAATAGCTTCAATTATAATAGCAATATTAATAGTTCTAGGAAATTAAAAGAATTGAAGAGTAAAATATGGAATTCCACGCACTCCTCAATTTCATAAGTATACATATATTAAGGCAAGTTAGCTAACACAGCTTTACATGCAAAAATTGAGATTTCAAGGGAGATCACACTCACAAAAACAACCATTAAGCCAGTGTTAAGATTTAAGAACAAAAGTCATTTCCTGATAAGTTGCTAATGCCAACTGCCATCTCACTAGCACCAATAAGGGTATAAATGGAACTCACGTTTTAGATGAACTGTCATTGATAGAATTTTTTTCAAAGACATTCTGGCTGTCTTTCTCACTATTGCTTCCGTAATCTCCAGGTCCAACACCAACATTGGATGCATGGGCACGAATTGTTCCATGGACCAAGCTCAACCTCGATTTCTGTCTGCATCTTACTATATATAATTCAGGCATAATGTCACTCACTAAGACAACAAATATAAGTAACCAATTTATAATTTATATAAAAGCTAAGTAGCTAATCATTTCCCAATAAATGTGAGAGAGCATACAACCCATACATAAGATTTGATTCAGATGTCTATCAATCAGAATCAGCGGAAAACATGTAATTAGCACAACAACTTAGACTAGGCATTTATCCCACTAATATCACCTACCAAAAAGAATAACATTGAACTCCAGATGACAAGAAAATGTGACTTCAAACTACAATAGAAAAAGCAAAAATATTGCACAATCTTAAATTTGTTATCATAATAACTTCAAACAATATAATTTTTTTTATCCACCTTCACCACTCAAAGGGTGAAAATTGGAAATCTATCTGAACATAACCTTGTCAACACAAAAAACACACATTCAACTAGTGCTTACCAGAAAAGAAAAAAAAAAATCTATGTGAATTTTAAACTAAAGGATAAGAGCAAAACTTCCTGCTTGAGACTTCAATCCAAGTCAAACCCAGATGAAAAATACATAAATGGGGAGTGAGAAAACATCATAAAAATTGGGAAGAACTTACATGGGGAAAAAATGATGGTTCTAGAGAAAAAAGAAGAGCATGGTAATGCGTCCACCACTGCCAACAAAGGAGGAGGCTTTCCCTTTGAAACCAAGGGTGCGTGAGGACCTAACCCTTTCATGTTTTACAAAACTGCTTCTACAATTTCATTTTTTGCTTGGTTGGGTTCGTGGGTAGTGCAAATCTTGGACAACAAAACTCAAATTTTTCAGAAAGTTAGAAACTTGGAATGAAACCAAACGTTACCCTGTTGGGCTAAGGTTGTGTTGTGTTGTGTTGTGCTCTGAGTAGGCAGGTGCCGGAGAGAGAGAGAGAGAGAGATAGTTCTTGAAAACTGCCACGTGTGATAAAGGGAGATAAATGGACAGCTAAACCTGCTAGGATTCTTGAGTTTTCAATTTTTTTATTTTACTCTTTAAAATAATAAAATTAAAGAATTTTAAGTGTATTTATTTTTATATATGTGGTTAAAAATTCATATATAATAAATTTTTATTCAACATATGTATTTATAGTATTAAATATTGTCAGTTCAATAAAAATATCATATTGTGAATTGATTTAATGGTTGTTTAATACTCTCCGGTCCTATTTACAAGAACTTTTTTAATTACTTCACACAGATTAAGAAAGTTAGTTAATTTAGTTGATAACAATAAATTTATCATGAATGTGTATCATATTTACTAAATTATCCTTGAATATATTGAGACCCATTATCTTTCTCTTTCTATTTAATTACTCAAATATGTCATACTCTCTATTAATTAATTACTCATCTACATCCACTAGTGGAGTATTTTTGTCAAATAACAATTAATACATGGGACAATCTAAAAAAGTTCTTATAAAAAGGACAAAGGTTCACTTTCAAAAATATTCTTATAAATATGACCAGAGAGAGTATCATATACTTGGTATCGGCTGGTTGGTTAGTTTGATTAATGAAGTAATTGATTTGGATAACATATTAGATCAATTGTATTTAATAATTGATAATTGATGTGAATTTTATTTTTGTAAAAGCTTATAAAAAAGTTTATTGTCATATATTAAAAATCGTTTTTTATTTACTTATAATTAAAAAAAATCAAAGCTTAAAAAGGTGAAAGATAAATAAAATAATTAACTTACATAGAAAAATAATAATTAGAATCAAAGTTCATTTGATAAAAAAAGTTTAAGTTTGACATAAATTTGATGTAATCAAGTAATCAATTTGAATAATATTTTTAGATCAATTGTGTTTAATAATAGATGTCACTTTTGTTTTTACAAAAAAACTAGTGATTCCATAAAAAAAATTGGTTAAGTCATATAAATATAAATATTAGTATATATTAAAGAAAAAAAATTATTTTACCTACAATGAAAAAAAATCAAAACATACAAAGATGAAAGACAAATAAAACAATTAAATGACAAAAAAAAATAATTTCCAAGTTCGTTTGATAAAGAAAGGTTGAATTTGATGCTTTTTAGCATAATTTTATTATGTATTATACACTTACGGTTATAATTGTAACTTTGTGTATTAAAACACAATTATTTAATTGTATTTTTAACTTATTGCCATAACTTTTATTGTACATGTACATTCATGTTTTATAATTAATAAAATATGTTTAATACTTATATTGTATTTTTTTAAAAACTTAAATATTATACATATAGGATAAAATTTTGGTTCATTTTCTTACCTCCATGCCATCCTATTTTCTAATAACATCTAGTCATATGGATCTTAAATAATTACATTTACTGGACTCGAATCGTTGTAAGCTTGTTCATTCTACTTTTGTGTTTGTTTCAAACTCACCAACAACCCCATAAACAGCCGCTAATGCACTTAGCCAAACCATGAATCCAACATATATTATACTATACTAGAACTCAAAGTTGTGTGATTTTGTGCCTTAGTCATCACAATCATCAATCCAATTTAGCCACCACAACCTCAGCCAAATCCCCACCGGGCAATTAACATGACACTACATGAACCTAGAGCCCCCAACCACCATGAATCATGCTCAACCATAAACTCACACCCTTCATCTTCAAATCATATACAGCTTTTCCTTCGGACCACCATTTGTAACATCCCAAATTTTATTAAATAAAATAAAATTAATAAAATAAGAGAAATAAATAAATAATAATATTACTAAGATTAGTTTATTTTATGATTAAGGTTATTTAATAAATAATAAGAATAATAAATAGAATAAGTGGGTCGAGAGTGAGCCTAGACCAATTAACTATTTATTTAAGGAGGGGTTCTCAGTTCACCCTAATCCTTATGCGTAAAATCGTCAGAGAGCGAAACGCTAAGGAGGGGAGAAGCGACGTCTCAAGAAGGGGTTGCTGCAGAATAATCATTGAGAATCAAGAACTGTTGCGGTTCGATCTCCACTTCAAGGTACGGTGGGGGAGAGGGTGCTGCTTATATGTGCATGTGGGGGTGCTTGGGTAGTAATTTAAGACTTTAAATTCGTATTGGTATATGTTATATTGAGAATGGATGATGAAAATTGTAGATTGATGATTGATTGTATGATTCTTGAATGGATTGAATGAAATAATATAAATAGAGAAAGGGGTAAATAAGGGTATGATGATTTGGGGTTTTGATGGGTTAACTGTATAATCTGTGTAAAGATTGTTGTTTTTGCAAGTTTAATCGATATAAATGAATATGATTGAAGTATAAACGATGAGGATTGAGTAGGAATTGAAGAAGGGGAGAAAAAGGGGCAAAACGCGGTATAGTCGTGTTCTACGTAACTTGCGTTGCAGGTTGCGCTACAGCGCAGGTTGAGGCGCAGTCCTCTGGAAGCTGCGCTACAGGTTACGTTGCAGCGCAGGTTGAAGCGCAGCCCGCAAAACTTATGTTTTTTATATGATTTTGAGGAGTTCTTTTCGGAGTGAGGATGGTTTTCCTTAATACATGGAATTGAGATTGATATGTATTTAATATAAATGTTATTTTGTGGATTTGATGATATTTAATGATGAAAATGATGATGTATAAAATGATACTTGACGATGTATGATGATGAGGTTTGATGATGAGTACGATGTTGATGATGATGATGTATATATATCTTTATGACGATGATAATTATGATGACTGATGATATTTATGATGATGATGATTGGTGATATTTATGATGAGAATGATTGATGATGATGATGTTGATGTTGTACCTGAGGCTAACTCAGGGAGGTGAATAGTGTACCTGAGTCTAACTCAGGGAGGTGATGGGGATGATGATATAACTAATCTTATGATGTTTATGATGTCTTGAGCATATATGATGTTGTACTTGAGATACACAAGCCCAGGGAGGGGTAGAGTGTAGCTCAGGGAGGTGAGTATTGTACCTGGGTCTAACTCGGGGAGGTGATTATGGTACCTGAGTATAACTAGGGAGGCGAGTGATGATTATGATAATATTGATTATGGTACCTGAGTGTAACTCAGGGAGGTGAACGATGATTATGATGATATTGAATATGGTACCTGAGGTGTACAAGCCCAGAGTGGGTGAAGTACAACTCAGGGAGGTGAATGATGATTATGATGATATTGATGATTACGATGATTATGATGATATTGATGATTACAGTGATTATGATGATATTGATGAGAATGATGATTATGATGATATTGACGATTACGATGATTATGATGATGATGATATTGATGATTACGATGATTATGATGATATTGAAGAGTACGACGATTATGGTGATATTGATGATTATGATGGTTATGGTGATATTGATGATTATGATGGTTATGGTGATATTGATGATTATGATGGTTATGGTGATATTGATGATTATGAGTTATATGATGATGCTATGATTTTGTAATGATGAAATGAGTAATAGGTGCTGAGAATAGAGTAGGCGAATTATTTGGTGAATGAGGATAAGAGAATTATATGATGATATTGATGATTGTTATATGATGAACTATAGGTGATATTATCTGATAAATTATTTGATGATTGAGTATGTGGTATGATAAATGATGATGTTGTTTACATGAGGGTGAGGATAGGGTAGCCTCCTATGTGTATGTATGAGTAGTATTCTATTCCTCACCGTTACACTGTGGTTATTTTACAGGTGACGATGGAGACACAACCGGTGTCGAGTCTTGAGTAAAGGGAGTGTTGCTCTGGTACATGTGACATCAGGGCATATCATTAGGGGTTCTTTCTTTATGTTTTTAGTTATGAAGGATTTTACAAACCTTTCTTTAAATGCCTTGCACGACAAGTAGGATGTTTTGTTATTTATATTTTGGAGATTTCGCTGCTTGTGCATTCTGAAAACCTTTGAGTTCTATTTTTGTTATAATGAAGTTGTTTTACAATGAATGAGGTTTTAAATGAAGAGTTATGTGAACCTTTTTACATGTTGTGGAATATTATTCTTTCTATATTTCGAATTATTAATTGTATAAGAGTATGGGGTAGAAGGGTGTCATACCATCTCTTCCTCCTCCAAGTAGGGGTTATACCTAACAACCTGACAGTAAATTGAGACAAATGAGCAGATTTGAGCAGGGTATTGGGTAGATCAAAGGCAAAATGAGATGCATTCATGTGTAATTGTGCAGGTGCAGGATTAGAGAAAACATTTTGATGAAATCTGAAATTAATCGAATAACTTGTCAAACATTCTCAAATGGTATATGTTATCACTTTATTCAAAAAGCAAGTGAAAAAGTTAAAAGTGAGTCACTGACCAAAAGTACCTTAGCGCTATTTTTTTCATATTCTTCCAAGCATAAAATAGTCCCTCTTCTTTCTCTCAATACCACTCCTTTACATAAATCAACTTTGCTTTGCCCCATTGCATATCCCTCCACTCTGTTTATCTTTGACATTCCCTATTTGTCTTTCTCGGCTTAACTTCCCTCTAATCTCCACTCTCTTCTCCTCTTCCCTTCCTTTTTTTTCAGTTCATTCTTTCAAAAATCCAAAATCATGCTTTTACCAATGAGTGATTGGTTCATGTGGTACATGTCTAATTCTCCTTAAACAATATCTCCAATTTGAGTCTTATATATGAAAAAAACCCCGCTATGGGGGCAAATGTTGTGGATTGGTTTTTCAGAAAAATCAATACAAAAGAAATAACCAAATGAAAGCAAGAGAGGGAACCAATGAAAAATAGGACAATACATTATGATGACAAATGCCCTGGCACGTCGCAGTAAGGAAGCCAACATAAGCAACCAGGTGGTACACACAAACAGCGTGTCAGAAGGTAGTGTTTTATACTAAAATGGAGAAATCACTTTACCCCGAAGAAAAGCCAACCAACAGAAGCATAAATTGGGAAAGGGAGACAGCTACACCAGCAGAAGGCGCAATTTTATTAATTGTATTCCTGAATCAATAAGCATCCACAGTAAATTAACTTGGGCCGCAAGTCTTGTTAGCCAATATAAAAAGGCACCAGGGGGCAACCAAGGAAAACAGGGAATAAACGGGAAAAATCCCCTCCACTTGTAACCACATTTTTTAGAATTCAAGATGAATGGAAATACTTCCACCACGTAACCATGCTTCACCAAGATTATAAACCCATTTAATCTCAATCTCTCATTTCCCATTTTTGATCCAAAACACCTCCCATAGAGGATACCTGTGGACTAAACCAAAAAAGGGTTCTGAAGTATCTAGCTCAAGAGTAACTTATGTAAATTTGATTTGTTGACAAGTTTTGAAATACACAAAAATGTCCCTTTTGCAAATTATATTGAGAAATAAGAAAATTTATTGAAAATTTGAAATTAACTTATTGTAAATATTTATTTGTATGTACTAAATTAATCATATAATTTTAATATATTTACTTTATGTGAATTTATAAAAATGATAAGATGAAGGTCACACATATGCACGTTAATTTTAAATAAAATAAACAAATAATGAAATTATGTTTTTTTATTAATTTCAATTTATTTATAAGTAATAACTTAATATTGGCTTTTGACAATTAAGAATTTAATATAATTGGAAATGAAACTCTGAGTTGCTAAGATTAAAATTTTAACTTGCTCAGTGCATGGTTTAAAATAGCCCAATACAACTTAAATACAAATGAAAAATGACATTTTTAATTTGTCTTGAAATATTTTTTATTAGGCTAAAAATTTTGACCTAGCCAACCACAAGCCCAAATTAACATCAACACACCTTTGACCCATTCAACTTACAACCCAATTTACTCAATAGCCCAAACGGATGAAATCAAACCATAACTTACTTTCATTGGTCGAATTCAATTTGAAAATTTTGGGCCTACAATTAACTAACTGAAATCGACATTTATCCAACCCTACCTCTAGGTCTATAAGCCATTATCTCATTGTGATACCCTTTTCTATAACCATAACGATCATACAACTTATGAAAAAATGTATTTTTTCATATAAGGTAAATTGCGTAACTAAATGTGCATACATCCACAAACATCTACATAACTAAACTAATCATACGATAGGAAAATCAAAATATGAATGAAACAATAAATCGAAAGTAAATCAGAAGCATAGAAAATGCAGAATAATAAGTATGAGTTCATTTTAACAAGAATACAAATAATAAGCAACCCAACAAAAGACCAAAAGGGTCACTTCCTAAATCAGAGCCCCCAGTAACCCTCGAGACCACTGCACCACTCCCTAAGCAAAAGAGACACCAACCTTTCATCTTCCACAAAGCTTAAGGTCTTCATTGTCCGCAATTACTCACCTTCCTTGTAGTCTGCCTCTTCCTTGGGATCTTCCTCTTCCTCCACCATCCAACCATTTTTCCTGTTATGGCCATCGTTGATAGGATGATGAAGATAGGGGAAAGGCCAGGTATGTTGTGCAAACACACGATGACAGAAATAACTCTCTACTCTACTTGTCGATACCCTAGAGCCTTGTGAAAACTAAGGCTGAGAAGTGTAGAGATAATGACAATCTAGTGTATCATTTTAAAGTTATATTTACCTTCCCTTATTTATTATATAGTTGTTAGTCCATTATTTGCATTGAAAACCTCTCATGGTCCTCGAGGCTTATATACCAAACAACTAGAGCTTTGGTATACACAGAAAATTCGTCGTCTTCCTTTCTTCTTTTGGGCATTGATATTGAGACTCCAACACACTTAGGGACTGTTCGGGGTGGTTGCGAGTTTTTAGTTTTTGGTTTTTAAAAATTTTCAATCAAGTTTTTACAACTCAAAACCAAAAACTGAAAACCTTTTTTTGTGGTTTTCAAAATGTTTGTTTTGAAAACCACAAAAACAAGTTTTCAATTTTTGGTTTTGAGTTGTAAAAACTTGATTGAAAATTTTTAAAAACCAAAAACTGAAAACTCGCAACTCCCCGAACGACCCCTTAGGTTCTTAGTGCATAGTGTTTTGCGTGTAGTTGTGTTAACCTCGGGGAGCAAGCCCGACACTAGATTGCACCAGAGGTCTGCTGGATTTTTGCCTTCAAGGCGGTGGTTTCTTCCACGATGTAACTTTCATCATTTCTTTTCTTACATTTTGAAAGCATAAATATTGTAGTGGCGTGGCTAACCAACAAGAACATGTTGTCTGACCTCTCTCATCTTGAACCTTTGGACGACTCTAATTACAAACGATGGTCACAAAAGTTTCTCATCTTCTTCGAACAATTTGAGATTGATTAAGTGTTGTTTAAAGACCCACCGCAAATTCCTGCTGGTGATAATGTCAAACCCGAAGCCATTGAGAAGGCTACAAAAAGAGCCAGAGACTTATGAGAAATATAACAAAGTGGTACGTGGTCATATTCTTGCTCATATGACTAACAATTTATTTGATATATTTTTTATGGACAAATTTGCAAAGGCGATTTGGGAGAAGCTAGAGAAAAAATATGGAGCGGATGATGCTGGAAATAGAAATACGTGACAGGAAAATGGTTGCAGTTTCAAATGGTGGATAACAAACCAGTCATGGAAAAGGTTCATGAGTATGAACACTTGGTCACTAATATACTTAACGAAGGGATGAAGATGTGCGAAACTCTCCAAGCCAATGTTTTGATAAAAAAATTCCCTCCATCGTGGAGCGATTTCAGAAATCATATATAACATAAATAAAAGGATTTCACACTTCAAGGGCTTGTCAGTCACATGAAAATTGAAAAGGCAAATTGTCTTAAGGATAAATATCAATCTTCACCCCAAATTTTTTCTAATGCTAATTTAGTTGAATCTGCTGGTGGTTCTGTTAGAAATAGGTTTAACAAAGGAATAAAGACCTATGCAAAACAAATGGTAAGACAAGAAGCATGGTAACATACAACATGCTAAAGTTTTGAAAAATGCTTTAATATGCTTTGTTTGTGGCAAGACTAGACACAAAGCTTATCAATGCAATCTTCGCAAAGATGCCAAAACCAAAGGTGAATAATAGACAAATTGAACTCTTAGAATTAGTTCATTTAGATTTGGCAGATTTTAAGAGTACGGGTAGTAGAGGAGGAAAAAGATATTATGTTATGTTCATAGATGATTACTCACGTTATATCAATGTTTATCTATTAAAATCAAAGGATGAAATTGAAATTATGTTTCTTAATACAATGCTGAAGTAGAAAACCAACTAGATTGCAAGATAAAATGGTTTAGATCTTATAGAGGTGGTGAATACAATACAAAGTCTTGAAAAATTATGTGAATAAAAATGAAATTATACACAAGTTTACTACACCTTATTCACCTCAACAGAATGACATAACTGAAAGAAAAAGTATAACTTCAAAAAATATGATGAATGATATGTTGCTTTATTCTGCTATGCCAGATAATATGTCTGGGGAAGTTATTCTGAGTGCTTGTTATGTTCTTAACAAAGTTCCCTATAATTTTTTGGATAAAACTCCCTATGATTTGTAGAAAGGTTTTCCTTCGAACTTGATATTCTTGAAAGTGTGAGGGTGTTTGGCCAAAGTATGAATATTGGATTTTAAAACAACTAATATTGGTTCTAAGACTTTTGATGCACTTTTAA
The DNA here is from genome assembly GCA_026901365.1 of Sesbania bispinosa. Lineage (NCBI taxonomy): Eukaryota > Viridiplantae > Streptophyta > Magnoliopsida > Fabales > Fabaceae > Sesbania > Sesbania bispinosa. The sequence goes on from QLOH01000301.1 coordinate 962,611, forward strand.
TTGGTTATGCTCATGATAGTGTTGCATATAGATTCTTGTGCTTTAATGATAATACTATTATTGAAACCAGAGACGATGAATTCTCTGATAACATTTTTCCCTATAAGAAAAGTATTGTGAATGATTCAGTTCCTGTGTTTGTGCATATGAATGTTGTTGATTCTGATTTAATTGCTTCTAGTTCCAATACGTTTGAACTTAGGTGAAGTAAAAGGCAACAGACAATAATTGACTTTGGACCTAATTTTATAACAACTTTCTTAACTAAAATTGCGAGTGTTGACACACTGTATGAAGACTTGATCTTTTCTTATGTGTTAGAAGAAGATCCAAAAACATATGATGAAGCAATAAAATCTATAGATTCTACTTTTTGGAAAGAGGCTATTGAAAGTGAGTTAGATTCCATCATGATTAATCATACTTGGGAACTTGTTGATTTTCTTGTAGGAACACAATCAATAGGAAGTAAGTGGATATTTATAAAGAAAATTAGACCTGACGAATCTATTGAGAAGTTTAAAGTGACTAGTAATTAAAAGTTTTACTCAGAAACACAGTGTGCATTTCTTTGATACCTATTCACCAGTAACTAAAATGTCCACTATTAGAGCTATGATTGCTTTGGTTGCGATAAATGACTTATTCATACATCAATCGGGTGTAAAAATAGCCTTATTGAATGTAAATGCAAATGAAGAAATTTACATAAAACAATCGAAAGATAGTGTTATTTTTGGTCAAGAGTGCAAAGTTTGTAAGCTGAAAAATCTTTGTCTGGTTTAAAACATGCACCAAAACAAATAGTATGAAAAGTTTAATAGTGCTATGATAGAACATGGTTTTATTGTCAATTCTTCTAATACATGTGTGTATACAAAGTTGTTTGATAGTGATTGTGTTATAATATGTTTCTATGTGGATGACATGTTGATATTTGGAACCAGTTTGGATGTGATCGATAAGGTGAAGTCATTTTTATGTTCCAAATTTGAAACAAAAGATTTAGGAGAAGTTGATGTAATTTTGGGAATAAAAGTAAGGAAAACAAAAAATGGCTTTTCTGTAAATCAATTACAGGAAATTAGACCTGACAGATCTATTGAGAAGTTTAAAGTAAGACTAGTAATAAAAGTTTTACTCATAAACACGGTGTACATTTCTTTGATACCTATTCACCAGTAACTAAAATGTCCACTATTAGAGCTATGATTGCTTTGGTTGCGATAAATGACTTATTCGTACATCAATCGGATGTAAAAATTGAAGTATATGGTTGAATCACAAGAAGGGGGGTTGAATTGTGATTCTTTTAAAATTTTGCAATTTTATCTTCTAATAAAATTCTGCTCAAGATAGGTTCTTGGCTGTTTATTAGAAGATGGATCTCCACAAGTAGAATTGTAAGTATTAATGCTTATTATGCTGAAAATAGGATTCCTTTGGTGGAATCAATTTAGTTGCCACTTACTTAGGTATTATTAGTTTCGAAAACTTTTTGTGCACATGCAGAAGTTAAGAGAGTAAGGGAAAGAAGAAAACACAAAGGTTTTTATACTGGTTCACCTCTTCCAACCTGAGGCTACGTCCAGTCCCTACCTTTTGTAGGATTTTTCTCACTAACAAATCAGTTACAACCTTTGGGTACACACTACCACTAGTATTCTTTTTCCATAGCCTCTTAAGGCTTTCTACAGAATCACCAAACTCACAGAAACAGACCCTGACTTTCTGCAGGACTTTCTGCAGAAGCACAGGTCCAGAAATCTGCAGAACTTCCTTCTGCCGACTCCAAGCACTCACAGGCTCACACCAGAGCCTTTACAACCTCTCCAAATACTTCACCTAATGTGTCACAAGAGATTTTACAACAAACCAATCTCTCTAACCTTACAGAAGCACAAAAACAGCAAGGTAAAGTACAAACAGCTCACTATTCTACAATCAGAGTAGCAGCAGAATTTCCTAGTGAGCAAAACTCCCCCTCAACAACTTGTATAAGCAGATTAGAAAGAATTTGAGTAGAGAGAAAAGGTTCCAGAAGATGGCAATGAAAGAGCAGAGATTATTTTATGCTTCTGGAGTGAGAGGTGTGTCTCATTGTGAAGAGAGCACCTCCTTTTATAGGTGAGGAGCCTTGTAGCCGTTGGAATGCAGTCAAAATGATCCAGCTGTGATGCTTTGACAAGTCCCTTTCAGGTACAGCTGCAAAAGCTGACAGGTACAGCCGGCTGTTGACTGGTCTTCATGCTTCTGCAGAACTTGCTTCTGCAGACAGCAAAACTGGCTCATTTCTTCACCAATGCTTCTGTGAATGTGCTGAGGATGATTTCTGGATTATTTCAAGTGTATTTCAACTTGTGTTACTCAACAAAATCAGCAGGAGCTTCATTTTAGACTTTCTGGTTTAATTTGCTGCTTCTGCAGAGTCTATACTTGCACATTCCTTCTGCAGAATTGCTTCTTATCAACTGCAGATGATTCTTATGCTTCTGTGACATGTTTCATGTTCTGCAGTTGATATATCTTAAGAATGAAATTCTGTTTTTGCTTTCTACTTAGAATTTCCTCCTAAAATGAATCTTCCTTCTAAAACAATTTCATTTGGAGTTCTTGAGATGCTTCTTCTTGCTTCTGGAAACTGTGAGGAGTGCTTGATAGCTTCTGAATGCTTGAATGAGTTACTTTCAATTTACTCATTTTTATTTCAAGTTTTCCTTCACAGATTTGTCATTCTTTCAACTTATTGCTTCTGTTAACCATTAAAATGAAGCTTCTCATATTTGTCCTTCTGCAAGATGAAACCTGTTGCTTCTGGACACATTCTCAAATGAAATGGTTAGTTCTTTTGGAATCCGAATTATGCTAAGTTGCATTTGATTTGGTTGTCATGATTAAAACCACTTTGAGGGGATTCTTGGACCTTACAAAAATAGCCTTTTTGAATGTAAATGTAAATGAAGAAATTTACATGAAACAATCGGAAGATAGTGTTATTTTTGGTCTAGAGCGCAAAGTTTGTAAGCTGAAAAATCTTTTTCTGGCTTGAAACAGGCACCAAAACAATAGTATGAAAAGTTTAATAGTGCTATGATAGAACATGGTTTTATTGTCAATTCTTCTAATACATGTGTGTATACAAAGTTGTTTGATATTGATTGTGTTATAATATGTTTCTATGTGGATGACATGTTGATATTTGGAACCAGTTTGGATGTGATCGATAAGGTGAAGTCATTTTTATGTTCCAAATTTGAAACAAAAGATTTAGGAGAAGCTGGTGTAATTTTGAGAATAAAAATAAGGAAAACAAAAAATGGCTTTTTCTGTAAATCAATTACATACACTATTAAAGAAATTCAACAACTTTGATGTTACACCTATTAAAACTCCATATGATGCTAGTGTGTGCTTGAAAAAGAATAATAAATTGAGTGCATCTTAACCTGAATATGAAAAAATTATTGGTAGTGTTATGTTTTTTTATGAAATAATATACTAGACTCGATATTGCATATGCAGTAAGTAGGTTGAGTCATTATACTCACAAACCTAGTTGTGAACATTGGAATGCCTTGCATCATCATTCAAATTTTTTATAAGGAACTATGGATTGGAGTTTTCATTTTTCTAAATTTCATTCAGTGTTAGACAAGTTTTGTGATGCTAACTGGGTTTCAGAAAATGATGAGGTAAGCCTTACCAGTGGATATGTGTTCACTTTAGGTGGAGGTGCTATTTCTTAGAAATCTACTAAACAAACTTCTATAGTGCGATCTACTATGGAATCTGAATTTATTGCTATTGAGTTAGCAGGTCAAGAAGCAGAATGGTTGAGAAGCTTATCAGCAGACATACTTGTATGGGAAAACCTACACCAACAATATTTTTCACTGCGATTTAGAAGCAACTATTGGAGTTGCCAACATAAGTGCTTACAATGGAAATAGAAGACACATACGTGTCAGACATGGTGTTGTTAGGCAATTGATAAAGAACAGTGTAATTTCCCTTGAGTATGATAACTAGGGGCCGAAACCCAAATTTATTCATCACTCACGTAACTAACATGTCTTGAAATCTTAAGCACATATAGCATAGACACAAATATAAAAAAACCCTAACATATAACTCTAACACAAGGCCATGAACATACATAAACCATACAAATAGGAATGACTAGGGAGGCATGGATCAATCAACCAAAACACAAACCAAAAGAAAAGGAATAGAAGAATAGGGGTCATTAGGGACATTACACACAAATGAGGGCGAGTGTGTGAGTTATACTCACCTAAATCAAGCTCCAAGAGGGGAAGGGGGATGGTTGATGGGTGGAGATGAGCTCCTTGCTTCTTCTCCTCCTACAAATCCAAGCTTGGCACTCTTCGTCTCTCTATTTTCTGTCTAAAAGGTGAGGAAAAGTATGGGTTATGAGAAAAGAAACAATAATTTTATGCTTTTAAAAACTGATTTTGCGCGTTCTCGCTCAAACGAGACATTATCGCTTGAGCGAAAAACAGGCAGTGTATTCTGTCGCATTAACCAGGCAGAACCAACCTTGCTCTTTGCCTCATTTTCGCTTAAGCGAGGGACTTCTCGCTTAAGTGAAAACATCAGAAACAAAAATTCCCATTTTGACTAATATTTTTGCTCAAGCGAAAATCTCAAAGAATGAATCCTCCAAATTTCCATTTCTACACGCTCAAGCGAGTCATTTCTCGCTTAAGTGAAAAGGGATAGAGTTTAACCCTTTTTAATAGTTTTAAACCTTCTATAACCTAATCCCTTTCATAAAATCCTCTTCTTATCTTAATTTCACTTTTACAAGCTTTATTTCTCGCATCCTAGCTTGATTCTTCTAAGTTCATCCATGGCTTGAGGTTGAGACAAAAATACTTGATTCCTATATTTAAAATTCACTCTCAACTCTAAACTTTTATTAAATTCCCAAGTTTCGATCTTAATCTAATCCTTAAGTTATATAACTTCATTAAAATTCCTAAATTCCTAATTTTTGGGATGTTACAATTTACAATACACCCGATTCTTCCAAAATCAAATTCATCTAAGTAGGCAAGTCGTGTTGAAATGGTTATAACACCTAACTAAAGGAAGAAAACATTTCAACATAAATAATTGTACCATATCACAATTATCTTTTATTATTTTCTTTAGGAGGATATCATAAAAAGAATTTGGGCTAGAGACCAAAATAGACTTGTTTAGATCAAAACACTCGATTGATACTTGTTGGAATGGGTTGGGTATGAAGGAATATGAATTTTTTATAAGATCATTATAGATAGGATAGAGAGAGTGTCGTGTTGTGGTTTCTCCTTGTTGGAGAGTGAATTTGTGGCTACGAAGGCTCAAAAATAGAATTAAGACTCGTAGAAGCTTGGAAGGCAAGACATTAAACACCAAGATGTAATTTGATCGTGTTGAATTAGAAAATAGAATTCAAAAGGTAAAAACAATGATTAGATGATCAATTAAAGGAAATTGTTATTCAATTATAGCATGATATCACATAGCATATTAACATACTGGTTTAAATTTAATTAATTAGTGTTTAGCCAAATATTAATAAAAAACACCTTAATAAGGATTCAAAGACCAAGCACTTGAAATTTAACTAAATATAAAACAAAAAAATTTGGGTAAACTCTTAATTTAAAATTCAACTCACAAGTTAGAATCGATTAAACCAGGAATTTGTAAGTTTTTTTATTTCTTAAGTGTGAATTTAATAAAGCACTTCATCCATATACATCTCAATTGGATTGAATTTAAGTTATAATGCAAATTTAAATTAATTTAAGTAAATCAAATTAAAAAGTGCAAAGAGATTTTGGAAAGATAGATAAATCAAATTTATACATTAATTAATTGAGTCAAAAATAATTAATTCAAGGTCTTAACTCTGCATACAAGTAAAGAAAAACCCTAGGATTGACTACGGGATTAACAAACCTTTAGGTGAAAACAAAAAAATGCAAAAGAAGACAAGAAAACCTAGAGAAAAGGTAGAAAAAATGCTAGAGAAGGAGAGTGAAACCTATGCAATTGATATTTGGATGTTATAACAAGCATGCTCTGCCTTCTAAATACGATTAAATATCCCTTAAATTATCATTTTTGAATTCCTGATGTCTTTAATTTCACCTTGGGCTAAAAGAGAGCAAATAGGTCCAAGTCTCATGTGAACTGGATATCACGTGTCTAAGTTATACCCATCAAAACGGTAATTTACACCACTATTATCCAATAAAAATCTCATTATTTAAATGGATGAATTAGGAGATGCCTTCATACATTTTGTAGCTTTGAATCTTAACTTTAATTGGGAACTAATTATATTTCATTTGGACATTTATAACTTCGATTATAAGTCATTTAATGTGTAAGGTTCAAGATGTTAGGATCACAACCTTGTTAGCTCATTCAAGTCTCGGTTTCTTCATAAAAGTTGTAGATCTTTATTTTAGATTTTCAATGAGACAAAAACTACCTCATTTGGCCAAGTGCTAAAAATACGAATTTATACTTAATTGGCACAAAGGTCTAATTAAACCTAAAATTATAAAGTTTAGTATAAACATCATAATTGAGCACAAATTCACTTTAATTGAGATGGATATGATACAATTAAAATATGTAAATTATTGATTGATCATAGAGGTATACATTGGGACCAACCACCTTAGGTACACACTTGATTGGAGCTTTTGAATAGTGAAGTGTTCTTACAAAGCCTAAATCCTACTCTATTACATCAAAATGGGAATCCAATGCGATAGAATAACGGCAAGACCAATATGAAGAAGTATGTTGTTCGTAGCTGTCTCCTAGCGTCCTCTTTATAGGTATTGAGAGTTGACCTTGCATTTATGGTGTGATCCTCAGGTTGTGATTTGCGCTGCATCATTTCCTCAATCTTCCCTATCTATTTCAAATCCCTTCCTTGTATAGACTTTCTTGTCTCCTTTCTGTAATTAAACTGATTGATATGATTTGCCTTGATCGGGACTCAGGTTATCGTAAATAGATTCCCTTTATCTGTACTTCTTCCCTTGGATCGACTAAGGTGTTGTGGGTAGACCGAGATAAATTGGTAGCTGGTACGGTACATGAATCAACCATGTAAAGCCATGAAACTTGCTTTTGTTGTAGACATTATATGACTCTCATTCCTTTCCTTACCGGGTTTAGGCTACTAAAGGGGGTTGTCATGTTTAATTGACATTTATATTTCTTTGGATTTGTTGAAGTTTTTTTAAATATGAATGAATATGTGCGCTAAACTAATGCCACTGAATCATTGCATTAGTTGGCCCTATTTTTCTCTACAATCTCATGTGGATGGCCATGGTACACGGAAGAAAGTGGGATGGAGAAGATGAATCCCAACCTTTATCGTGAGAGTAATCTAATATCCGAAAAATCTTACATGACACTAATTTCTCACATCATTAAACTAATGTTATACGACAATACTGATGTGGCATTATGTTTGTCACATCACCACTTTAACAACACTCACTTGATGATAGAGACTAACACTTTGTTTGGTTAAAGAAGGGAATTAGGAATGAGAGAAATAGAGAAGAGAGAAAGTAAATAGAAATAAGATAGAAAATAAGTGAAGAGAAATAAGAGGGAGAGAGACTATGATGTCAAATCAAAATTTTTAATTGAGTAGAAATAAAAAAATTATATTCTTCTTAGTGGAGAAAAATGCCCTCCAACCTGGTAGGTGAATAAAAGACAAAAAACGCACACAAATACCTCATTGTTCCTTGTGAAAGTAAAAAGGGCATATTGGTCACCGTGAAAGGATGTCCACCACTGTTCATTTTCTCCAACCAACTGAGGAGATTCACTTTTACCGTGAGAGCCATCCGATTTTCTTTTCTCTACTTTGAATCTCTGCAAACCAAATGAGGTTGAGACTTCTCACTCTCGCCTATCTCATGCATTTCTCTCTCGCACATTTCGCTCCAAAAAAACAATAAAAGTGTCTATATTAATACAAAAGAGATCGAAACCCATAAAAAAAGATTAGGAACTAAAACTAAAAGACACTTACATAATTAGAATTAGAAACATTTACAAATGTGTTGATTCGAATCGAATAAGCTCAAGTTTTTAAATATTTGACTCTAGATTTAAATTTGGATAGATATGTACAAAAATAATACCTCTAGGAGTGATATTTATCTATACCTTTAATATTTGACCATATTTTGAGAAATAAATCTCTCATTTACTAAAAAAAAACTCTACAAAATAAAAACAAAATCATGTGAAAAATCTACTTTTCAATTTTAAGAAAGTTTAATAATTTTTAATCCAAATGCAAAAAATTAATGTAAAAATGGAACTGGTTTTATGGCATTTTATTGTGAAGGATTCTTTTCCTTATAAAAAAAATTGTGAATTTGTCATAAGAAAAATTTGGACAACAAAAATATAATAAAAAGACAAGGACAATGGTAAGATTAAAAATCCCATCCCAAGATGGGCCTTCCCTAATCCCATCCACACCATCTCTTGTTCTCTCAGTCCCTCAACTCTCTTCTCTTCTGGGGTTTCCTCTCTCTCTCTCTCTCTCAGCTGCTGCAACTTACTGTAGTCTCAACAAGTACACAACGTGAAAAGCTGGTAAGTCCTTTTCTCTTATCCATGTTTTCATTTCCCTTAATCTTTGCTCCAAGCCTTTGTTGTTCCCTTGTTACCTTTTGTTTTTGCTACCATTTCTAATTACCTGTGTTAACTGATTATTCTGCAAAATTGGGTTTTGTTATTTATGGTTTTTGAAGTGGGTATCCATAGTCTTAGTAGAAACATGAAATGGGTAGGTTTCTTGTTTGTTTCTGATTGAGGATTGCCTCTGCATTCCAATTTCTTTCTTCTGATTTTTGTTCCTTGTGTATATGTTTTCTTAATTTTTAATTTTATCTTCATTTTTGCTTTCCATTTGTATAATGCTTTGTATACCTTAGTGAGTGAAAATGTGAAGTAGTGTGTGTATGCAGTATTACAGGTATGAAGTATGAACTCTTCAATTTTTCATTTCTTTTGTTCTTTACTATTTTATTGTAGTCCTTTAATCGTTTCTAACTAGCCTCCTTAGCAGCATAAAAGAGTACAATCCACTGGTTACTAGTCATCTCATAACCTCCCTTAATTTACTGAACACCATTTTTTCTTTCTTTTTAGCTAAAGCTTGTGTTCATAGCAAATTTTTTACTATGTTTCCTAAGGTTAATGTTTTGTTCCAACGTAGCATCTTTACACTAGTTTTGATCCTCTAGTCTTAATTTATTGTTCATAAGATATGTTACTTGTTATTTTGTTTTCTTAATCATGTATAATCCTCTAAATTTGTTCAATCTTTAGTAATTTATTTGTAAAATCTCTTTAAACCCAATGATTTCTTCTTCTGTGGTGGTGAATTGTTGATTTCCCAAGGTGCCTATGCTATGCATGACTTAACATCAATGTAAATTAATATAAATCACCGAAGAGGGTTACGGTATATATAAATCTGTCATAGGCTCATAGCCATGCTTGTTGCAATACATGAAAATAACAAATAATCTACATAATCCCATGTACAATGACTGCTTAAATTTCTGTCTCTTTACATCTGTCAAAGAAGCCACCTTAAAAAGACTTATCCTGAATTAGCACCACATGTAACACTTATATCAAATAAAAAAGCCTTACCATTAGCCGAGAGTGTGAGAGGAACCGATCTTAACCATCCATGTAAGATTGAATAGTCAATATTACCTTTTCTCATGCTCACTTAAAATGTTCCCTATATATATTGGCAGAATTTGTTGCCACCAGGTGTCAATATTGCCATTCTTACACCTTTAATAATTTTATGTATGTATGTACATATGTATATTCTTTACTCACATTTGAAAATACAACTTGCTAAAGCTAATCATCCACATAGACCTTGAAATTCTACTGCTCTTACTCATAGAAGCAACCTGAATTGGAAGTAATAGTATTTTTTAGAACCAATTGAAAGGAAACAAAGAAAGAACAAAATGAAAGAGAACAGAGCATTATTGTATCCAAAAATGAGTATGCAACAGGGCCAGAGGATAGAGTTAGAAAGAACCCATAAAGATCACATGGACGTATAATGAGTTTGAAACTAATATAGAAGATAGAGTAAGAACCCAAGAGAAAATTAAGGAATTGAGATGTGGAACAGAACCAAGCAGAAGTTACGAAACGACATTGACACATGGAACAAAATTAAACAAAACCACACAGAATAGAATAGATCTGAACGGATGATAAAGGATCTGAGAACAGAGAACAGGATAGAGAATAGAGAGGTGAGCATGGAAAAGCAAGAGTGAGGGGAAAATGCAGAGAATGAGGGAGATAGAACAACTGAGTCTAATACTTCCTTATCAGAGAATCACAAGTTTCTGCCAGCAACCACAAGTTCCTTATCCATAGGGAGTTTGGGGGCATTTAAGGTAAAACTCCTGGTGGGATTTAATATTCAGTAGAGTATTTTTATTAGTGCATATAGAGCTTGCTACACTATGGCCGACTCCCACATATAGTGTGCTGCATGGGCAACTTTAGTGGGTAAAAGAGATTATTAAAGATGCAAGCATTCTGTTTCAACTAAGTCAATCAAAGGACGGCATATACAGTGCAAACTCCCCTGAAATATAGCCTTTTTTACCTAAACCATTAAAATGAACTAGAAAAAGTGGCTTCAAAGCAGGGGGACACACACACACAATGCTTGCCAAAAGTTCTATAAAGGTAGCTCCATTAGCAAGTGTCTGCATTACAATCCTATCTGTTTATAGTGCTGCTAAACCTAGATTCATCATAAATATACACATCATCTAATTTGGGTTAAGTGTTTTCCATACAATATTTTGTCTTGTTGGCCTACATCGTATTCTCATCAATATGTGCTGACATGACATCATTAGCTTCTAGAGTTCAACTTGATTTTACATTGTGTCTTTAATTTTGTAATTTAGACAGTGAAAAATTTGTACTTTCTCACACCACTTACTTTTATGGCATGTTCTTCACTTTTTATTTTTCTGTTTGCACATCTCTAGCCATACATTTATTTTCTCTCTCTATACAAGCCACTTTTATAGGCTTCAACATTTCTTTCTTTTCAGGGATGGAGGTCCTTGGTTCTGTGGATGATCTCTTGGATTTCTCATCAGACATAGGTGAGGAAGATGATGATGACAATAAACCTAGGAAAGCCTTTCCTTCACTTAACCCAAAATGCAGTAATCCACCACCGTTCAACCCATTGGACCCGGATGATCCTAGCCATTCATTTTCTGTAAGTTTGATGGTCCATTTTAACCCTTTTTTGAATGTTTATGAGGCAGTGAGAAAATTGAGTATGTTGGTTTTTTTATTGAGTTATGGCTTATTTAGGGCTTCTGTAATTACAAAAAGAGAAGTGGTACAAGAAGAATTTATAAATTATGGTTGGTCAGAAGCAGCTGGAATTGGGATTAAGACTGGGTTGAATTGTGTGAGTGAACTGCAGAAGGCATGAAGAGGAACAAGATTGTGGATTTTCTTTTAGAGCATAAGAAGTTCCTAATTGTCTTTCAACTTGTTTTATAGGAGTGTAGCTTTTATTGCAGGATGAGTTTGTCCTGGTCTGGTGGACTCTTACTGGGCGGTTGTATACTAATGTTACTTGTCTGAATTGCTCAAGGGTGTGTCTGAAATGATATAACTGCTAGTAAAACTAAGAATTTTCTTTGTGCATTTAGCAGAAGATGGGGTATTGTCCTATTGTGGCATTATTATATTTTTCTTGTTAAAAGTATAAAATAATCAGGTGCTCACAGATTTTTACTTTTTTTTTTTTCCTTTTAGCATCATTGTGTTGGAAATCCTAGATTGATAAATGAACAATATATTTTATCTTTTCATCATACTTTTCATTTATTTGTGATAATCACTTTGTTTCCAAGGTTTCCATATTTGGAGCCATATGTTTCTCAGTTCAGAAGAGAAGAAGATGGTGTGCACACTAGTTTCTTGATCCAAAGGTCACCTGCATCTGTGGCTAATTGCATGAGTCTGATGCCTGAGTTGACTTGGAAAATCCTTTTTTTCATACTAACAGAGTGATGTGAAGATTGACATGCCCCTATTTTTATGTTCCAGGAGTTTGCAGAAGAGGAGCTTGAATGGCTATCCAACAAAGATGCATTTCCTGCTGTTGAAACATTTGTTGACATGCACTCTATTCAACCTGATATATCAAAGCATCAAAAGACAACTCCAATGCTTGAGTACAGCACAAGCAGTAGCAACAGTAATAACAGCACCAACAGTGTTAGCCTCTTAAATGGCTATGATCACCTGAAAGTCCCTGTCCGTGCACGGAGCAAGTGTCGAACTAGACGTCGCTCTGGCATTGCTGACATCTCTGGCCAACAATTCTGGTGGACACAACCTAGTAACAAAAATTCCAAAGAAGAAGAAGTGATCAAAATGTCAACCATTGGGAGGAAATGTCATCACTGCGGAGCTGAAAAAACTCCACAATGGAGGGCCGGTCCCCTTGGTCCAAAGACACTTTGTAATGCATGTGGGGTTAGGTTTAAGTCTGGCCGGCTTGTGCCTGAATACCGTCCTGCAAGTAGCCCAACTTATCGTAGTGACTTGCATTCTAATTCCCACAGGAAGATAATTGAGATGAGGAGGCAGAAGCAAGTAGGGATGGTTTAAAGGCTAAGGATAAAAAGCAAAGTGGTAGTGAGCAGTGCTTTTAGCATTTAGCATGTTAGAACTTAGGATTTTGATTTTCTTTTCAATTTTGATTTATTCTAATTTAATTTTTGTCCATTTTTGCTATGGGACGGTTTAAATGGGCATTTAAAATTCTTGATGGAAATTGAAGTTAGGGAAGTCTTAAATTATTTGTGTGTTTTTGTTATGCTGAAAACAAAAAGCCAATTTGGGATTTTTGTGATTTGGCTGTTTTTATGCTTGTAACATATACTTTGATTGGGGATTAGGGAGGTGTGGTGAATGTGGTCGGTCCCTTTACCAGAGAGAAGCTCTTAAGCTTATCTGAACTAATTCTAAATTGATGGACAGTGGTGTAGTTGATTGTTGAGGAATTAAGACACCATTCAAGGATTTGTGACATCATCCAGGTATTTGAAGAAAGAAAATGAATGCTGTCTATGTTATAGATGTAAAGACAGGTATTTTCTTTTATTATTTGATCTTCCTTCTAAAGAGGTCAAGATGTATGTGACAAAATTGAGTTGATCAAGCCTTGACTAATTGGTGGCAACATGAAATCTTTCTGTTTACATTGTCCTTCTTGGTGACAATTGCAAGCATGGAGTTTGAGAAACAAAAAGCTTTTTTGTTTCCTCTTTGGTTAATGTTTATAACATGCAAGCTGCTCTATGATTTTTTTTTGCTTTGTTGAGAATGGATGGATATTGCCATGCTGATTTGTAATTTTTATGATTCAAACACTGCATCAACAAAAGGTGACTATCAAGTGTGTCTAGGACATTGGTTGAAAAAACAAAAACAAAAAGTATTTAATGAAAAAGAAAGCATTTATTATACTGAAAGTATACAAATTGATGGGTATACATTGTCACTACAATTTTTTTTTTTACATTGTCATTAAATAATATGTTATCACTTCATTTATTGTGTTTAATAACATTTATATTCATTATATGATGTGATAATATACTATTAAATGACAATACAATTTTTTTTACAAAAAGTGTATATCTATTATAATTTTTTATTAATATTTATTTTTTAAAAGTAATTAGAAGCATTGTAGTGTATCAAATGGTTATTAACCTGTAACATATGTAAACGAGGCCAAAACCCTTTTCATAACAACACAAGCTTGTGTTGTTAGATATAACAATTTCTCAAATTTTATGCTACAAAATAAGAATTACCAGGGAGATGGAGCTTTCATGGGGCTTCAATGCCAGCCTTTGATGCTGCTAAATCCGCGATGATGGAATCTGGAATATCCCTATTGGAACTCTAGTTACGAATTGAGTCATCTTTGAAATTGATCCAGATGGTACCTTATTCTTCATCCTTTTGCCTCCTTGCTGAATGGGATTTTTTTCTTTGGAATAGCCTCTGCAGTCTGCAACCCTCCTCTATGGTGATGGTGGAGGTATGCAACTTTGACCCTTTCATTCTGGCCCCAAAAGAAAAAAAAAACTTATCCCCTGGAATTAAAATGCTAAAATGTTTATAACAATTTTTAAAATTTAAATTAGTTGGTTAGTTACCTTTTTTCCGGATTACACTCTTCTGGATTGAGTTTATCTCTAGTTGAACAATATACATCTACTATTGATTTAATATAAAGTACACTAATATTAACCGCCAAAGATCCAAAGGCGAATGGATGAAAACACCTCAATATTTTGATTAAAAAAATACATTTTCATTTAATAAACTTTTACATAAATTGAAAATTATTTAACATATTATTGAAACATATTGAAATTAACATTATATAGATTTTTACTTGAAGAGTTGTTCCACGGTAGGAGGGGTTGGCCAAAGAAGGGCAACTATCAGCTCTGATCTAGGGGACAACTTTATTATGAATTACTTAGACCAAAAGTTATGCGATGACCCAACCCAACTTGTAAAATATTGATTAGGTCACCCGGACCCATGTAACCCTATTTTTCAGCCTAGAAAATGTATCATCCTAAAAGATTTTGAGATTTTGACCAAAAAAAATTGAGATTGAATAGGCATATTAATGGTGGATTCAAATGATCTGTTTCTTTTGTTTGTCTGTTTTTATATTCTTCCAATGTAAAAATGATATATCATTAAAAAAAAAATCACTTTTTTCTCTAATTTAAATTGTAATATTTTCTCTCTTACTTATTAGTTTATGTTTGAAGATATGAATTTTTAATTAAAAAGATAAGAAATGTGACAAAAAGATAAAAAATAATTTGGTTCGGATTAATGACTTAACTGAACAAGAAAATAGAAAAGACTCATTCCATAATAATTTCCATAGCCATTCAATGTCATCAAAGGAGAAACATGCTATATGGTTTCAAAAAATATTTTATGTTTCTATTTTCTATTTTTTAATTTTAATTACAAAAGTACCTTTAGTTTTGATTATAAAAAGATCACAATTTTTTATTTTGTTCCCTATTTTTAAAATTTTGTATAGGAAACCATGAAAATAACATTGTATAATTGGTTTCTGTTTCAGAAAATGACTCAAACGAGAAACGAAGCATTTGGTTTTTTAAAAACATTTTTTTCCATTTCTTATTTTTTAGTTTTAACTACAAAAGTAATCTTAGTTTTGATTATAAAAATATCTCACTATTTTTATTTTGTTCCCTGTATTTAAAATTTTGGCCAGGAAATAGTGAAAAAAAAATTATATTGGTTTCAACGTTTCCTATACAAAACTCTTAAACATGAAATAAAATAAAAAAAAAGAATAAGTTAACATTATTTTTAATTAAAAATAAAAATCAAGAAATGAAAATGAAAAATATTTTTTTTAAGTAAATGGTAATGTGCTTGGCAACATCAATAAATAAGAATTAAAAATTTATAAAAAATCGTATAATTATCTATTGATATAATTTTATCTAAAAATTACATAAAAATAAAATTTATATAACAATATTTAAGAAAATATGACCTTTTACATTTATCAACTACTTAAAGAGTTAACGTAAAAAAAAACTACTTAAAGAGTTAATTTCTCTCACACTTCTAGTTCAATAATAAAATAACTTATAAGCTTATCAACTATCAATTAATTTTACCAAATCTAACCTAAATTTATGTGTTAGCCACTTTTGTAATGTTGGCATTGTAACAAGATTGGTTTTATTTATCCTAGGTTTTGAGTTGAACTATTTTTTTAATGATTATTAACATATATTTTATTTCTCTTACATCTCCTCTTTTTCTTCTTTCCATCATTTTTTTCCTCATCACATTATCCGTTAAATCTCTCATTTTGGGTCAATTTGGACGTACTTTTGCAGAAAAATTTCTAAATGAAAAGAATAGAATAAATCAAAGATGTCAAAATAATTTAACTTCTCCGTAAGTTAAAATTAGTCTTTGTACATCACCTTCTCCAAAAGCTCTCTCGTTTAACTTCTCCATAAGTAACTAATTTCAACTCATGAAGAAGTTAAACTCATTTGACCTCTTTGATATTTTTTTCTTGAAGTTCTAGTCTTCAGTAGAAGTGTATCCAAAATTTGGCCAAATATCTCATTTCTCTTTTTTTTAAGGTGTATCCAGATACACGAGTAATGTTCTTATTTTTTACTCTATTGATACGTGTAACTAAGACGGTTACTAATATTAAAAGGGATACTAAAATGCTGTAACATATGTTAACGAGGCCAAAACCCTTTTCATAACAACACTAGCTTGTGTTGTTAGATATAACAATTTCTCAAATTTTATGCTACAAAATAAGAATTACAAGGGAGATGGAGCTTTCATGGGGCTTCAATGCCAGCCTTTGATGCTGCTAAATTCGCGATGATGGAATCTGGAATATCCCTATTGGAACTCTAGCTACGAATTGAGTCATCTTTGAAATTGATCCAGATGGTACCTTATTCTTCATCCTTTAGCCTCCTTGCTGAATGGGAATTTTTTCTTTGGAATAGCCTCTGCAATCTGCAGCCCTCCTCTATGGTGATGGTGGAGGTATGCAACTTTGACCCTTTCATTCTGGCCCCAAAAGAAAAAAAAAAAACTTATCCCCTGGAATTAAATGGTTATTGAGAATGGATGGATATTGCCATGCTGATTTGTAATTTTTATGATTCAAACACTGCATCAACAAAAGGTGACTATCAAGTGTGTCTAGGACATTGGTTGAAAAAACAAAAACAAAAAGTATTTAATGAAAAAGAAAGCATTTATTATACTGAAAGTATACAAATTGATGGGTATACATTGTCACTACAATTTTTTTTTTACATTGTTATTCAATAATATGTTATCACTTCATTTATTGTGTTTAATAACATTTATATTCATTAAATGATGTGATAATATACTATTAAATGACAATACAATTTTTTTTTTACAAAAAGTGTATATCTATTATAATTTTTTATTAATATTTATTTTTCAAAAGTAATTAGAAGCATTGTAGTGTATCAAATGGTTATTAACCTGTAACATATGTTAATGAGGCCAAAACCCTTTTCATAACAACACTAGCTTGTGTTGTTAGATATAACAATTTCTCAAATTTTATGCTACAAAATAAGAATTACCAGGGAGATGGAGCTTTCATGGGGCTTCAATGCCAGCCTTTGATGCTGCTAAATCCGCGATGATGGAATCTGGAATATCCCTATTGGAACTCTAGTTACGAATTGAGTCATCTTTGAAATTGATCCAGATGGTACCTTATTCTTCACCCTTTTGCCTCCTTGCTGAATGAGATTTTTTTCTTTGGAATAGCCTTTGCTGGGTGGGTAGGGGTAGTTTGGGAAGGGGGTATATTATGGGGGTGCGAATAGCAAAAAGGGGGGTTCTAAAAGCAACTCCCAACTTCTAGAAGTGCATATTTCTATTTATAAATATAATTAAGAGTTTAATTAGTATACACTGATCATGTAAAAGAGTTTTACACTGACGTTTAATCATGATTCTTCATTTATATGACTTTTAAAATATTAATTAGTAAAGTCAACAAACTTACCATAAATTAAGGGTTGTGATTAACCGTCTGTGTAAAAAATTTTACACTGTCAGTGCACAATCCTTTTTCTCTATAAGTAAAGACCACTTGGTAAGTAATATTAATATCAGTCAAAAACTACAAGCACTGCTCTCTTGGAGCCATAAATTTTTTAAAGAAACATATGACATTTGGAACGTTTTTTTTAATCGAATATGAGATCTGAAACAAATTAAACAATCATATATAGCAAATTGCACAATTTAATCAGTCAAACTTTGAAGTGTTATTTTTCTTGTAGTTGTTAAATCATACTTCAGAACTATCAGATTGCCTGTGCCAACGGGCATCATGTTTGTCAAAGTCGGAGTTCAACCGTACTTAGCTACATAATTTAGATGAGCAGTTTGCAGGTAAAATAAAATATGCACCGACCTTTTAATACTTCATGTGACCTCATTGATATTCCATTAAAGTAATTAAATCATATAAAACTACGAGGTTATTACATATTAAAATAAATCAGTACAATGAAAAAAAAAATCTAATGTTGACCACAACCATATATAAATAGTTAACATAGTTTTATTTAAATTTAATATTGACCATTAATTATGGTTGCATGATTAAGATTATGAAAGTATATTTCACTCGGTACATTTTCTATATATACACATCATTAACATTAATGTAAGTATATTGTTTAATAACATTTCTTAGTAAATTCAAAATCAACTAATCCAATAGTTAAGCCGTGTTACATTATTTTAATGATGATTGGTATCAAAGTTTATATAATTTAAATATTCATAAGTATGCCATATAATAATAATTTTTATTTGACTTGATTGCACTTTTGGTCCTTCTAGTGTTAATCATATTTAATTTTAGTCCCTCAATTTTTTTTTTGAGCAAATTAAATCCCTTTATTTTTAAAATTAAGCAAATTTGGTTCTCTATCAATTATTTTCTACCTAAAACCTTCAATTTTTTACTTTCTATTCAATATTTTCACAAATTGAACCGATTAAATCATATTAAATATTTTCAAACTAAAAACTCGCAAATTAAAATATAAAATTTCACCTAAAATTTAAAATCCCAATTTTTTCTCTCTTTAAACCCTAATTACACAACCTACATGCAAACACCTTTGAATTTAACCCACTAGGATCGGCCTAGTGGTTGAGGGTTTGGGTAGTTTACCATGAGGTTCTAGGTTCAAACCTCATTGCTTTCCTTGTAAAAAAAAAAAACACCTTTGAATTTTATAAATTTTTTATTAAAATTATTACTTTTCAACCTTCAAAATTCTTGTAAGTTCTATATCTCAAATATATCATAAACCCCCAAATATTTTAATTGAAAATGAGAATTGGAGGGTTTTAGGTAGAAAATAATTGACCGAGGGAATTTGTTTAATTTTAAAGAAGAGATTTGTGGCTTGAAAAAGTTTGAGGGACCAAATTTACACATTATGCAAACTCAAGAGGTAAAAAGTGCAATAAAAATGTTACCTAATCATACATTTTTGTTTAGAAAAAATAGAATTTATATAATAAAACTTTTATAAATATAACATTTTATGTGATTTTACATTTACCAACCAGATTATTGGTTAATTTTTAAGGTGTCAAAGTGAGCCAACTCGATCGGCTCACTCGGGTTGGCTCACCACGGGTTAGGCTAAAAGTGAGTCGAACCAGGTTGACTCACTTTTTTGGTGAGTTGAAAAAAATACCAACTCGGCTCGACTCACCACGAGTTGGTGGATTAAGTGGGTTGGTTCACCTAATTTAAAAAAAAATAAAAATAATAAAAAAACCAAAAAATAAAAATTCAAAATGAGTTTAAAAAAATATTAACATAAATAACATTAACATAAAAAGTGAGCTAACTCATCTCAACCCGTCTCGAACTCACTTTGGCCTATGAGTTAAGTGGGTTGACCCACTTTGACCCGTGAAAATGTGAACCTAATAATTTTTACCAACTTAACCCACCGATGAGTTAGGTTGGCTCACCAAACTGGACCCATATTGACACCTTTAGGGCCTGTTTGGTTTGAGGAAGCGTTTCCTGTTTTCATTTTCTGTTTTCATTTTGTTTCCTGTTTTCTGAAATTTTATAAAGGAAAAACTGGAAATGCTGAAAACAGCAAATTTTTGTTTCCAGCATTTTCAGTTTTTCCTTTGTAAAATTTCAGAAAACAGGAAACAGGAAATGAAAATGCAAACCAAACAGACCCTTTTGTTTCCAGCATTTCCAGTTTTTCCTTTGTAAAATTTCAGAAAACAGAAAACAAAAAATGGAAACAGGAAATGAAAATGCAAACCAAACAGACCCTTAGTATTTACCAAATATTTCTAATTTAATAAGCTAAATTATAAGCTATAAACTTATCTATTAAGAATTTATGAGTTATTAGTTAGTTTATAAGCTAATTTTATTAAATATAATCTAGCTGTTAAGCAAGTTAGGTTCATGAAAAACTTGGCCTTTTGATTGAATGATAGCACTTTAATATTTGATATCTCAACTCAATCTGCTATTTGTTGCTTGATTTTTATCCAATATTATATGAGTACAAATGTTTTTGGATGGTTGATAGATTCATTTGTACGAATTCCATGCATTGGATAGGCTTTAAATTTGAATTTGACTATTGCACTGCAAGTCGTGTTGACGTGCGCGGTGAGGCACATGTTCTAGCGCCTGCGCCATTGTCAGTATAGAACGCGTACAATCCTCAATTCCTTGGATTAGCCTATTCGACCTGATATTATTTAATATCATGTATTCTTGATATGAAGCAATTCAGCTTAAGCCGTGTAAAATATCTATGAATAACAAAACTTTTTTGTATTCAACACAACTTTTTTTTTTTTTTTTATATCTAGGATTTGAACTCAAAATTATGTATTTGTGGGTTCAATCCCCTTATTTTAAAGAATTTCTACGAAACCCCTCTAAAGGGAGGGTTTTGGTTTTGACCAATGAAAATTTACCATTATATTTTATAATAATTAGAGGTAATTTTGAAGGAATTGCAGTTTAGTCCTTGTTAAATAAATATCTTTTGCATTTATACAATTCACTTTATTAGTTTATTTATTTTTAAATTATTGTTTTAAAATGTTAATTAATTATTAGATTATTGTTAAAAAAAATAAAAATATAATTCGAGAGAATTCCATGTCCTCCTTCCCTATTCTCCTTTCCATCATTTTTCCCTAGAAATCCTATCCCCAAATTCTGTGTTCCATTGCTGCCCTGTGCGTTTGATTTTGTCCTCTCCTAGTGAATGTTGGTGTCGTGTTCGGTAAAGGTGTCTTCGATTTCGTTCAGGACATCTTTTATATATGCTTCAATTGACCGAATTAGTCGAGTTGTAATTTAATTGTCACGCCATGGTCATTTGAACTTGAAAATAGAATGGACAAACTGACACGGAAATTCGTTTGTCACGTCAGTATCAAAGTACACAATTAGGGGTGAGAACATGTCAGACCGCTCATCAGGGCCTACTACCCGGCCTACATCAGGTCTAGGCCAGGCCAGGCCAATTTATTAAATAGAGCAGACCAAGGCTTTTTCAAAAGCCTATATATCAAAACAGGTCAGGTTTCAGGCCATCGAAAAAGCCTTTTAAACCTATCAGGCCAGTCTATTTAACTAAATAAAATAAAATACTAATATTTTTTATATCAATATTATTATTATAAAGATTTTTTATTACTTTCCCTTATAATTATATACTTATTAGCTTGTATAAACATTTAAGTATGTTAAAAACTTGAGCCTATAAGTCTATTCATATATATGTTTATCATATATATTCAAGTACCTTACTATAAAACAGGCTTTTAAACAGACTTTCAGGCCTTGTCAGGCTTTAAATAGGCCAAGATCAGGCCATAAAATAAAGCATATGTCAGGTAACAGGCCAGACTCAGGCCATGAATTTAAGGTGCAGGCCAGACTCAGGCCTTGGAAAGCCTAGCTCGGCTCGGCCTATTCCCACCCCTATACACAGTGTTAAGAAGAGGGACTAAAGTTACATGATTTCAAAACATGAGGGACCCAAACCAAAGGTTTTAAAGTTTAGGGACTAAAACCAAATTCAGATCAAACTTCAGGGACTAAAAACATATTTAACCCTAAATATTTTAATGTTCATTAATTAGAGTAATGGTAAAAGATAAATTTGAAACCTAATTATTTTTTCAATAATAAATTAATAGAGCTTCTTAGAAATTAGAGATTCAATATAAATTTAATAACGGTTTAATTTGAATTTAGTATAATGATATTATTAGAAAGTAATTAACTTGAATCTAAATTTTTTTTGTGTAAACCACAGGTATTCCCTCGAAAAATGTGTTTAGTGGGAATTGAATCCGGGAGCTCTTCCCACAATCTAAACCTACGTTGCCAACTGAACCACAACTCTTTGGTCATTTAAATCTAAAGTTAATATACTAACATTAAAAGATAATTAGAAAAAAAAGGAAACATAGATATACAATTAAATTTGAATTTGAAAAATAATGAGAAGAATAAAAAATAAAAGGGCAAGTAAAGGTTTTTCTAAAAAACATTATATGTCGGTACTTCTGAAAGAGAACTTAGTGAGTGAAATTATAACTGAAAATTCTCATTTAATATGAGGAATGATCATTCCTTTTACAGATCAGTACCTAAATAATTTTTATTGAGTAGGCGTCCCACATCTTTTATTCCTATATTCTAACGTAGGTTAGATAGTGGATAAAATCAGATATAACATTACTAACTCCTTTGGAAATGGGCATGTATTTTTTTGGTGCAAGACCACATGTATCCTCCACGGGTCCTTTGGAAAAGTGCATGTATTATAAGTTAATTATTCACTTATCAGATTAAAATACAACATGAAAGTTGCCTCAACTGGTATATTCAAGTACTGGTATAAGCCTTTGCTCAGGCTTGTGAAAAAGCCTAAAAGCCTGACCTTAAAAAGAATTAAAACAATCCCTTCTCTGCCTAAACTTGTACCCCCCCCCAAAAAAAAGAAACGAAAATTTTCAACATTCAATCAGCAAATATTCTCGATGCCAAATTAGGCCGCAGGCTCCTTCCTTCTGGCTCTTGAAGGAAGGTCTTATCTTTATATAAGTCTCTAACTTCACAACAGTGGTCTTCATTTCTGGTACATTCTTTGATTTCAGATCAACTAAAAAGTTCTCTGAGATTACGTTCAGCATCTTTAAGAATTGAGATGAGAGCAAATCCAGCCATCTGACAAAGTAGTATTGATGCATTAACCTTAGAAGATCTATATAACAAAACACCTTAACATCATGTTCATTACTTACTTGCAAGAATGCATTGAGCGAAACAGCAGTATATTGATTGGCTGGGAGAGCATTCAAGAACCTTGCAAGCCATGCCCAACCTTCTTGCAAGCCATGCAAATTTGGAACGTTTGGAATTTCAGTCTGTTAAAACAAGTAGGGTCAGCTGCTCAGATGAGATCAGTTAGATGCAACTATGATCCATGTAAATCCGTCAAAAAATTGAGATATCATGACAGACCTGAACCAGTGCACCATACAACTTCACATATGATTCTAACCGCTTTAGAAAATCTTCTGTACTCTCCATCTTTTTATCATTTTCTCGATAACCAATACTTCTGAAGTATGCCTCTTTTGATTGAAAGGTCGACTGTCCGGGCAAAATTAAGAATCCAGATTCAGTAGCATAAGTGCCCATGTTTATAAAATAATATTTGAAGAACACATCGTGAGCATGTTATCAAAATAAATAATTACCCTCCAGCCATGATTAGCGTTATAAAATTTGAGTTGAAATATTTGATGCAGTGAAGATTTAGCACTGATAAATATTTGAAAGAAATATTTCCCTTTATAATATAATAATATCTATCATCCAACATTGCAAAATTATGCTTTCTGCAGCAAAATCATTGTCTATAAAAATGTCATTGGTGCATCAGAAAAGTTTGGATAACAAATGTTTACATTGTAGCAGTTAAAGCACTACCATATTTCTTCTCTTGTATATAGATAAAATGGGCCCAAACCTCTTATTTAGGCAAAATGTGATATAAAAAGGACTAATAAACCAATTTTTGTAGCAAGAGAATTTTTTTTTTTTCATATTCACGGCTTCCCCAACGACACAAATATGCCACAATCCCTTTAACATGAGGCTAAGACACTACACAAGAATAAATGACTCAGTAATGTTTCCAAGTTCTATCAAGTTACCTTTCTGTAAACCATGTGCTTTGGGACGGTGTATGGGCAGGCCCTGTGAAGCTCAGCTAGCAAAATATCCATGGCATGTGGGACCTGCCTTGCAAGATATGGTTGAAGACAAAAGCAAATAAATAATTATTGAAAAATGAAAAAAAAATACCTATATCCATTGAAAGCTTAATTATACACCATCCTTTAAACTAATCCTTCAGGTTAGAGATTAAACAAGTACCTGAGATGTTACAAGAACAATGACGTAGGCATGTGCGAAGGAAGAATTGCCAGAGGATTCACAGTATGAAACAACCTGTAAAGTATGTTGTCAGTTGTCACATCACAACTTCATTCAACCCTTTCTCAGTAGTTTTTGTTCTCATTTTGAATATTTAATTTAAATCCGATTACATGGATTTCATCCACATGTTATTTGATCACAAATAATTCCAAATATTTTGATTAATAACCAATTTTTCTAATGTAAAGCAAGTAAGCAACAAATTTCTCATTTGCAAATATTTATTTACTTAAAAATGTTCCACAGTCATTCTCAAATTTGATTAATACTGAAAATGATATCACAAAGAAAATGCATCAGGATGAAAAAAATAGAAATATTTTTTAATGATTTAAATATATAGGCTATTCATGATTTAGAGCTGTAATATTTTAATTGTTGTATATTGTTATGAACCAACTATTTCAAAATTAATGGTTTTATAATATATCTCTAACATGCCCCCTCATGCAAGAGTCCTTTAAATTTGAAGTGAGGATGATGCACAAATCCATCTATCTTGTGCTAAAATTAAACTTTTTTTTTAGATTAGTAGGGGCAGCAAGTTTGGTCATAGAGGCCTAGATACCATGTTATAAACCAACTATCTCAAAATCTTAAGCGGTCCAAGGAAGACACATGATTAGTTTTTATATTATATCTCTAACATATACACTGTCCTTTTATTTGCTACCTTATATATACTGCTAACTAATGCAAAAATAACATCTACTATAAATAACTAAACCCAGTTTTAAGATTAGTCTAATGTTTCCATTTAGACAAATAAAACAGAAAGAAACTATATAACAAGGGAATGGGCAGTAATATGAAATTACCTTTTTAGCAAATATCTCAATGCTGAATGACTGAGGACATAGAGGATCATTCAAAAGTTTAATGAGATCACTTGCTTTTGACCTACAGAATGCCCAAAAGAGTAAATAGATGCGCAATGCTAATAGTAATATCCTGTTTAAGGATTGGGATTGCTTTTAATCCTTGGACAGAATCCATTCCATACAAATATTTTTGTGTTTTCTGGCAGGTTGAAACATTTATTAAACACTGTAGCAACAGAAACAGATGTGACATAAAATTTTGTCCGTTAAAAAAATTCAAAAGTACCAGTAAAAATGATAAATTGACTAACAGCATTATGCATAAGTGAAATTAAAATATTCACCTCACCTAACGTTGTCTCTTGTGCCACTTATTTGCCTTATAAGACGGGAAATCTGATTCTCATGGAGCGTATAATCCTGAACAGATGTTGACACAAAGAAACAAGTCACTATGAGTGTGTTTGGTAAGCCATTTCAGCTAGATGAAAGCTGAAATTAGTAGTTGAAACCATTCTAGCACTGTTTGGTAAGGTAGCTTTTTTGCGTAGCTACTAGCTTTTCTTGAAAAGGTTCTTGGAGTAGCTTTTCTAAAAAATCTCAAATTTTCAGCTACTAGCTGAAAATTAATTACAAGTTTAGCCTTCAACCACCTCCACTTATCATTATTTAATAATTAATGTTGTCCTTATATGTCATTTTACCATTTTCAGCTAGTTTTACCAAACACATTCAATAGCTTTTAAGCTTTCAGCTAGCTTTAAGCTTTCAGTTAGCTTTTCAGCTAGTTTTACCAAACACACTCTGTCAAAATCAGAGCATGCTACTAGGAAAGTTACTTTTCAAAGTGAGATCTAGAACTCCAACAAATTTCTTGCGATATAAAACAGTACTGCAGAAGTGTCATGCCTCAGATATGAAGCTGCTTACAAAACCCATGAAAAATATACATTACATTATCTAGAACAGAATTCAATTAAAAAATATGATAACCAATACGACAAAATCAACAAATAATTGGTATTGCTTATTGCATGCAGGATAATAAATTAAGAGGCAAAAAGCCTTAAGATAAACATCTCCAAATCTATTTTCAACAATACCTTATTAGAGCTTGATCTTATCACTTGGTTCCTCTCACATAGCTCTTTCAGTTTCTGTAGCCTCCCATGCTCTAGATTTAAAGCATTTGTTGCAGCTCGATATAAAGTATCTAAAGAATGTGTAGGCCAGTTGAAATCTCATGATAAAACACTTTAAAACTAAATGACAATATAGATCTAGACATGCAAGCTGGGACGGATCCAGTGGGGGATGAGAGCCCATGTCCCACCTCCCAATTGATCCAAGACTTGATCAAGTGTATGAAAAATAGTTTAATTCATATTTAGTTTCATTATTTTTTTTTAGCCCCTACACTTTTGTTATAGAAAATGGTGAACAACTTCTTGATTTACAAAAGAAAAGAGCACATAGAGGATTAGATTGCATACATATCTACATAGAATATTAAAAATGAGATCAAGTATAAATTTAGCTTTAGCCTTCACTCCTTTTATTTAAAGTTCATTCTTGTTTAACATAACCAAAATTATAAGTTATACTTGACCATTCAATATTTGAGAAATGCCACCATTTTAAATTCAAAATATATAAAAATTTGGGGTTCTAAAAGTAAAAGCTCAATATAGTTTTATGTATATTTAATATACACAAGAGAGCAAGAGTGACTTTATTGTAATGTTTGTAACACAAGAAACATTAATTTTACATGATCTCTCAACCTTTTCTACTCAATATTAATTTTCATTATCATTGATGCAGCTTTAGTTGTTACAAAAATTTAACTTTTAAATACATCTTTTTTAAGACATGCAAAAACAAAATAATGAGATAAACAATCAAATAACCAGAAAAAAAAGTAACTTAGGGGTCGTTCGGGGTGGTTGCGAGTTTTTAGTTTTTGGTTTTTAAAAATTTTCAATCAAGTTTTTACAACTCAAAACCAAAAACTAAAAACCACTTTTTGTGGTTTTCAAAATGTTTGTTTTGAAAACCACAAAAACAAGTTTTCAGTTTTTGGTTGAGTTGTAAAAATTTGATTTAAAATTTTTAAAAACAAAAAACTGAAAACTCGCAACCACCCCGAACGGCCCCTTAGATGTTTGAAAACATAAATAAATAGTTTTAGATATTCTTAAAACTTACATATTCTATTACGAAATATAAACCATTTTAAATGACTATATATTTAATACTTATTTTTAGCCCTGAATGTAACGGAATACACCCACATGCACACAATATCAATTAACACCAATTGAACCAAAGCCTCACAACTTTACAAAGTGGTTCAATAATGCATTTCTAACAAAATCATTCAAATTAAGGGTTAAAAAAAGGACCATGGAGATTTAAAAAAGAAAACAAAAGAGAAAAATAATGTGTATGATAGGGGAACTTTTGTGCTTAACAATGTGGTGACTAAAAAAAAAAATTAAATGTCTTAAAAGACACCAAATTTAATGCTTATGCAAACAGCTTCACCAAATAGGTATCAATGAGGCAAGGAAGAAAAAACTAATTTCACCATTACCGAGATACAGAGACACAATTATTTTCCAACTAAATGGTAGTCACAAAAGGCAAACCACTCTGCAATATCAGATATGGAGAACCGGGTAAACAAAAAAAAAACTGACACTGGAAAGATATATTCTAAATGTGAAAGAAAGTGGAAAAAAACCCATACCAGATTCCTTGGTTTCAGCATTTGACAGGCTTGATGCAGTATCTGTTGGACGCTCAGCAGCTTCTGGTTTGGTTAATCCAGAAGTAACCTTTTTGGAACTTTCTATGGCTTCCTTTTCTGCTCTTCTTTCAGCTTCTGCTGCTGCTCTTTTTTCAGCTTCCATTGCCACCTTTCTTTTGGCTTCCAGTGCTTTTCTCTCAGCTTCCAATGCAGCTCGTTTTGCTTCTTCAGCTCTAAGCTTGGCCTGTACCCACAAAATTAAAAAATAATAAATGAATGGGCATTTGGGCTAAAGCTTCAAGTAAGAAAACTGGCAAAGAAAAGATATGCTTCAACTGACAAGACCCATATAGTGGTGGTCATGTGAATATCAGTGAATTACTAAGTCAAAGGCTAGTAGCAGGTCAAGGGAGCATAATCCAAAACAATGCAACAATAAATCTATTTGTGATATTTTTTAGGACTCTCCAAACATTGCTATAAAAGTAAATAAATAAACAAAAATAAGAAAGAAAAAGTAACCCAATACTTGACATAAAAAATGTTGATTTGAAGTTGAAAAATAATA
The DNA here is from genome assembly GCA_026901365.1 of Sesbania bispinosa. Classification (NCBI taxonomy): domain Eukaryota; kingdom Viridiplantae; phylum Streptophyta; class Magnoliopsida; order Fabales; family Fabaceae; genus Sesbania; species Sesbania bispinosa. Next base: position 991,074 of record QLOH01000301.1, read on the forward strand.
AGTAACCTCTTCAAGCATTAGCAGCTACAACTTGAAATGAAATTTGAAATCATATATGTATAATTTTACCAAATAACAATCAACTAAAAGATGGTACCTCTGCTTCAGCTTTAGCCTTTTCATGTTGCTGCTTTTCCTCTTGCAAAGCAATCTTTCTCTTGGCCTCTTCATACGCTGCATCATTTCTTATTTTCCTTTCTTCTATTTGTGATCTAAGTTCACGGTCCCGTTGAACAGCTGTCAAATGATTATCAAGTGCTTCTGCACTACGAAAAAATGGGAGGTGTCAAACATCACTTTCTTCACTTTCAACTAGTTCAAACAATGCAATTATCTAACAAAAGAACAGATGATGAGAAACAAATGGGAGGGGGTATAGGACTAGTAAAAGACATGCTACACTACACATGTCAAATCGTAGTTATTAAAACAAGAAACAACATCAATACCAAAGCACATTCAATTCAATATTCATAAAATGAATTCGTAAAATAAAATCAGATTTCCCAGCATTAGTTAAGTGCAACTTGACAGTTTGCCTTCCTCCCATAAACAAATTAATCATATATCCTTCGACCAGTAATTTTTTAAGAGAATTGTGAAATATGTTATGCCCCAACCCCACCCAAACAAATGGTAAAAGATAATGTTAATACTTTATGGATCTCTACAAATAGCAAGTTGCATTAACAAAATCATTGTTATCCAAATAATCCATTGTTTAAAGCTCTCATGAAGCACCTTAAGAATGTGAGCACAATATTAGGGTAGCCTGCAATTCTTAGACACAGTAGTCGCTGACATTGAAGTCCAACAAGACAGATATTTAGGAGAAGGAAAGAATCATATTCACTTGGAAATTAAAGAAAAGGGGGTGGGGGTAATGCAATCTTACATGCGGCGCTGATATTGAGTGTCAAACTTTTTATCCAATTCCTGCCTTGTTTCTTTATATTTCTCAACTCGAAGAAGGGAAGAAGTAGAGTTCTGACTTTCATTGACCAGAGCTGTCTCTAATGCTGAAATCTTATTTCTAATTATATCCTGTCAATCCAAGAAGATCAGAAACAAGATGTGCTATGCAGTATAAAACAAACCATGAATTTGTTTTGTAATTTATTATACGATAAACAGCGATCAAGAAAGACAAGTTATTCAATTTTGTAACAGACAAGTCAAACAGGTAAGTAACAAGTGCATTAGTATCAACAGTTCAACACAATCGCTCACCTTAACCCTAAGCTGATGTTCATGTGTCATCTCAAACAAGGCACCTTCAACCTCCCCCACTTCATCCATCAAGTAGGGTTGCACCTCAAAAGCAGAGACAACGTCGGAATCATCACTATCACTGAAACACCAACGGAAGTGCAAATATTACTCTCAAATGAAAACACCCAACAGAAATATTTCCTACTAAATTGAAAAAATAAAATAATACAAAGATAACACCAATTAAACAAAAAGGTTCAAAGTTGACATTTTCATGATTTAAAATTATGTGAAATAAAGCTAGGGTTCAAGAAATAGGCACCTCAGATAAAGTTCATCACAAGTGAACTGTTTGCCAGTTACTACTAAAGCTTTGTCATCGTCATCCTCGCTCTCTGACTCTGAGTCCTCCATCTCAAACTCATGAGCACGCAATATGAAAGTTCTACCTCTCTCAATTTTGTTCCCACTGGACAAGCCTCAAAAATTGAAGTAATTCAATTACCAGCAACAGAGTGTGCATAACTTGAAAATAAAAAAGAGAGAATCGAAGTACCGGGATGTTGTTGTTTTAACAAAAGGTGGTTCGGTAGAAGTAGTAGTGGTGGTGGTAGCGAGCTTCGTCTCCAGAGCATTGAGCTCAGAGACAAGAGCATCAAAGCTCCAATCAGGTTCTGGATCAACGGCAATGCCATCTACTATTGGCGAACAACAACGAAGCTCCAATTTCAAAGCTCCCCTATAAATGCCATGGTAAATTCAAATTCCTCTCTATCAAAACAATAGAATTGAAGCAAAATAATTGGATGTTCAGAAAAACCTTACATTGTTCACTGGAGACGATGCTTTTGGATTTGGAGGCTTGTGCGTTTTTGACGCGAACAGGTTAAATTGTAATAAGCCTGAGCGAAGAATTAATTTTGATTTTGGACGTTCCTTGTTCGAGGTCTGGATGGATTTTGAGGTAAGAAAATCATTGATACCATTATCGTGATTTAATTAATTTTGATTTTTTTTAAATCTAATTCAATTTAAATTGGATTAAATCAGATTGATTTTTAGTTTTTCAAAGAAGTAATAAGTATTAAATAAAATTTATGAAATACTGAAATAATAATAAAAATATTAAAGATTAAATATTAATTTTAATATAAATTATATTTAAGAATATACTACTTATTGAATTGAATTAATTTGATAATTTTGATAAAGAGTTAGGTGATCCGAGGTATGGAACTATGAAATCATGTTTATTATAGAAGATAAAGATAATTTGAGGTGATAATTTCACGGGCTAGGATTTTTTTTAAGAACACATGAATCATCTTCTATAAGAGATAATCATGCTTGAGTCGGATAAGATCTCAATGGGCAGTAAATAATATACAAATAAAAAACAAATGAATAACTATCAGGGTCTCTGCTTGATTCAGTTGCCCAAATCCAGTGAGAACCAGTTTTTTTGTCTATTCTAGTGCAGATACTGTCAACCAATTCTATAATATTTAGGATAAAATTCTAACTTATCAAAATTTGTCCTTTAATGGCTATTAATTGTAAGAAAAAGATGAGTTTACATACAAGACCACTGAGAAATGATCAAATCACAATCCGTAAGATAATCAAAAAGTGAGAAACTGAAAAGTTCAGAGAAGGTGGGCTTTAACCATGACATATTTTGGCATTCAAATATAAAATTCATAAACAACACCGTGATGGAGAGAAATTCTGAAATTCTGATCAATCACCATGTTAACTCAATAATAACTAAACATTGCACAGAACCAGACTGCTAAAAAGATTCTTATGCCATTAACTAGCTCTCATTTGGACATAAAACATTAGCACTTACTTGGGCCTTAGCACTTGTACTGAAAATCCTGAATGGCATGGTTTGGCACTGAAGGATTTGACATAGCCTCAACAACACAAGATTTGGTCACAAGCTCAAAAAGAGTAGGAGATAAAATAGAGATTTCACTACCAGGGGATGAGCCCTCACATTGAGAAGAATCAAAAGAAAGGTACATTCTGAAAAATGATTAATATGAATCTTAGGATAGAGATAAGTATCAACAGATCCAAGATAATCCAGAACAACTGTGTGTGTGTGTGTTTGAACAAACAATGTCTATCAGAAATATGCAGTAGGGTTCAAAATACATAATATAGAAGGCCAGACAAGTGTGTGTGTGTGTGTGTGTTTCATTTATTCTTGTCACAGAGCAATGCATTATTCAATCAAGGATTATATAGAAGACCACTACTCAGCCCAAGATATGGCCCCAAATGCCCTCCGTCTGTTGCCTTTAAGTAATATGCATCTCATGTTATGGAATACAAAAGGAGGATGTAGCTTAAATTTACCACTAATAATTCATTATTTATCATAGACTGAATGTTCAAGCAAAGCCTAAACATTACAACAAAAACAAATAAAGTTTCTTGACATCAAAATTAAGTGACACACCAAAGGGATAACAGATGCATATCTGCTCATTGGGGTTTCAGTATAAAATATAAGCAATTAGGTTGCAGTGACGATACTCAAATAAAATTTGACTGTTTCTACTAATAGTAAATCAGGAAAAAGGTTCGGTTCCGTTCAGGTAACGGGTCCAGTGTCTTTAATCCGTTACCAGAACCAATCATTAACGAGTTTGATCGGTTCGGTTCGGTTTCAACCCAATTGAGCTAAAATATCCAATCCAATCAGATTGCTTCGGTTTGGTTCATCGGATTGAACTGAACCAATGAACACCCCTAGTTTGGTTAGCTTTGGAATTAGTGTGGAGAACTATTGAAGGGGAATCCAGCATCAACAATCAAGATGGATGCTTTTCCTAGCCTGAAGGGCCACCACAGTTTCATAGGCTTTACATATGCCTTGATGGATGTAAAAGAGGGTTTAAAGCTGGATGTAGGCCACTAATTGGCCTTGATGGGGCTTTTTTGAAGGGATACTATAGAGGAAAACTTTTTCGATAGCATATGCAACTGTAAATGTTGAAAACAAAGACAACTGGGAGTGGTTTCTAACATTGTTGTATAAAGATTTGGGGAACTACATAGAAAACAAGTGGAATTTCGTTCCTGGCATGCAAAAGGTAAGTTGATACGCATGACTAGAATGATTTGTTTTTTATTGTCTAAGGGACTTATTTGAATATTATTGTTAAAGTAATAGGGATTTTTTTGAAATATTTTAATTATGTTAGGGACTAATCTGCATGTTTTACTGAGCAGAGCTTGATCCCAACATTACAAGAAGTGATGCCAGGTGCACCACACTGGTTTTGTGTGTGGCATCTTGCCAGAATTTTACAAAGCAAAGGAAAGATAAGGAGTTGAGGACACTTCTTTGGAAATGTGCAAGATCAACCACCCCTTTACAATTCAATGCCAACATGAACTTGGTGAAGAGAGTCAATGAAATGGCATGGGCTTATCTGGATAAATGACCAAAAGAAGCATGGACCAAAGCACATTTCAGTGAGTGGCCTAAAGTTGATAATATCTGCAACAACAATTGCGAGGTCTTCAATGCAAAAGTGTTGGCAGCAAGATGCAAGCCCATTATCAACATGTTGGAAGAAGTGGGAGTTTACATTATGACAACAATTAGTACCAACAAGTTGAAGTTAGCTGCCCGTGTTTGCCACTTGCCTACAATTCAACAAAGTAGGCTGGAAAAAGAGAAAAAAGAGAGTAACAATTGGGGACCAATTTGGTCAGGTATATACTTAACCTTAAAATGGAATTTTGTTCTGTTAATATATGTTAACCTATGAGGGAATTTTTTTTGGTAGGTGATGATGATGGTAGCAAGTATGAGGTTCAATGTATGCACACCAAAGTAGCTATAAACTTAGGAACACAAACATGCTCTTGTGGATTTTGGCTATTAATAGGTTAGCTTTTTGAATTGTGAATTCATGTTAATTTACTACATGATCCCTAACTTAATTTATTATACGCTTACAACTTGTTTTAAATCTTATATTTTGTAAGGCATGCACTGTAAGCATGATATTGCAACAATAGCCTAAAAAATGAAAGACCACAAGACTATTGTCATGCTTTGTTGACAACGTCTTCATACCATGCAACTTATGAACACCATGTGCAACCCTTGCAAGGAGAAGAGTTTTGGGACCATACTAACCAAATACCACCAGTCCCACCTAATATACAGAAAGCAGAAAGACCTAAGAAGCAGAGGAGAAATGAGGGAAATGGTAGGGAGTCAACTGTGGACCCACATAAGTTGAAGAGGAAGTTGGAAAACTTTACATGCAGAGTTTGTGGGGTAAAGGGCCACAACAAGCAAACATGTCCCATTACTAAGAAGAAAAGACAGGAAGACCTCCAAGCCCAACAAAAGCAAAATGCCTCGTCTGAAAGTGGAAAGTCCAACACTGCAGGAAATCCAAGTCCTCCTCCTAATGAAATTGGTCAATCAACCACTGCACCAAACTCGATAACTGATGACACTGGCCTTTCCAATACTGCAACAAATTAGAACCCAGACCAAGATGAAATTGAGCTCACTCAATCACAACCCCCCAATCACCACAAGCCCAACAAGGACACATAGGATGGTTCAAACGCCTAAGCTCACCATCAGACCTAAGTCTACACCAATCGTAAGCCCAACTGATGGAACCTCATCCCAAAGAAGTCCACCAGCAAATGCACCCAATCTGGAGTGGGTTAATAAAAAAAAGGCTATGCAGTTCATGCCAATCCCGGGCTTAAAGAAAAAGGCTTCATGATTTGTAGACTTGGTTTACTTGCTTTCATGGTTAATTTTGGTTAAAGGACCAATGTGACGACCTTTATGTTATTTTGTTAATTTTGGTTAAAGGACCAATGTGATGGCCTTTATATATTTTCTTAATTTTGTTTATAGGACCAATGTGATGGCCTTTTGGATGTAATTAGCACAATGTCAAGTGCTCTTTTTGGATGTGGTCATTGTTAGCACACTGTGAAGTTTGTTTTAATGGCCTTTGAGTTATTCTGTTAGCACACTGTGAAGTTTGTTCTTAATGGCCTTTGCCTTAATGATGTTAATGAGCATTACTATGGCAACATTAAGTTCTCACTTATTATATTTTTCATATTCATTTATGTATGTTATTCACTTATCTTTATATTGGCAGGATGTGTTGGATTATTGTTCTTTTAAAAATAACAATTATATTGGTTCAAATTGGTAAACTTAACAACAAAAACTTTCAACCACAACATTCACCAACATGAACCATGGTCTCATAGTTACATATAGATAACTAAAGTACAACAAAAACAAACTAGGATTTCATAACATATTCTAACAGAAAAGTGATCGCACTAAACATAACAATACACGTAAACATCATTAAGAAATTTAGTCTCCTAATTTCAGAATCTATTTGGCTAAGTTTATTAGTCACATTTTTCCTCCATTCATCAACCTCACTTGCTGAGGCTGGAATTATAGATGTGGCTTCAGAATCATTGTCTAAAGTATTTAAGATAAAGGATAAAAGTTCAGACAATCTCCAAAACCTGTCTGAGATTTTATAAACTCAGTTTGCGAAAAAGGTTTCTGAAAAACTGCAAAGTTTTACAAAAATACTATTCAACCCCCTTTTAGTGTTTTCTTGTGTGTTCCTACAATAACATGAGAATTAAGTGAGTTATAAGCTAAGGCTACAATAATTATGATAGAAAATTTAATACTTATAATAGACTAAATTGGAATGTTTATAACAAGATGAAAATGATTCATAACCTAGAATTTAAATGTTTATATCACATGAAGAAAATAGTCCATAACCCGAAATTGGAATGTTATTAACACATGAAGAAAAGAGTTCATAATCTGAAATTGAAATGTTTATAACACATGAGGAAAGGGTTGTAACCCATAGGAAGACAGTTATATCATAAATGTTTGTGACACATCAAAATAGAAATTACAACGCAAAACAGAAGAGTTTATAACTCATTAAGGAAGAGTTTATAACGGAGTACAAAAATGTTTATAACGTGAGACAAAAAGGTTTGTAACTTGGAACAGAAATGCTAGTAGCTCACCCATGAACTTAGAAAAATTTAATTGAGTGTTTGTGTTGCATGGTTCTGATTGCTATTAACACTTAGAACAATTCATTGAAGATCCCATACTCTAAGTATTTGTGATGCATATTGGTGAATGATATAAATTGTGGAAAGCCCCAAAGTATAGGGGATGTTGTGCCGGATTCTCGAGAGAAGTGGATTGAGATTGTTGGCCTTGGCACCTTTGTGATGATGGCCTTAGTGCCTTGGTTATTGTGGCCTTAGTCCCTTTGATGTACCGTGAGAATCCCGCAGTGTGATGTTGGGTAGGGCCCTGTTGTTGTGTGATCATGTATCATGGCATTGTTCATGGGAAAGCTACGGTAGGGTACAATCGTGATATGGTCGGTCGGGGGCCCCTGGTGTGCCTAGGGAGTGACATTGGTGGGGAAATATGCTGCGATGGTCTAGTGAGCGCCCCGTAGCCGGAGCGAGTACCGAGCGACACTGACTCACCCTGACATCCCGAGCCATAATCAGGATCGGTGGAGATTGTTCTTTCCTCTAAATCTTGCAAATAACGGATGTTGTGTACTTGGTTCCGCCCTGAGTTGGCGAGGGCAGAACTCTAACTCCCGATATATCGCTTCGCCTAATTATTGTCTAGATCAAGATATTGATATTGGTATTGTCGAAGATGTTAGTATCAACATCTTAGAAAATGTTGGCACTGGTAATGTTGAAGATATTAATATGAATATATTGGAAGGACTGGAGGTGCACCTGAGGTTCATCATTGAGTCTGCATTCCAATGACATTGGTAACACTGTATTTAAGAGTCTTTACATTGCATGCATTGACTGTTGTGATTATTTGGATGTGGAATAAAGTTCCTGTGACTTATCTTTGTTATTGTTTATATATATGTCTTGGAGATTGTAGGATTAGGTGTCTGCCTTAACTCATTCATTACTTTCTGCGAGTATGATTTTCATTACTTTCTCTCACCCCCTTTGTTTTTTATGTTTTGTTGTTTGCTTCTTGTTAATTGTTGCCACGCTATATGGATTGCTAGGAGAGATCTTATCTCATTCGAGTGGACTGCTGCTTGGGCCGAGGTAGAAGTTTTGTATCAAGTTAAGTCGGATCATAGTTACGTCAAGAGTCTTTACTTTATTTCTTGGGTCATCTATTCTTAAATGTTTTCACTTGTATTGTATCAAAGGAATGTAGAAACCACAGGAAACACTAGAAGGGGGTTGAATAGTGTTTTATAATTTCAAACAGATTTTATGAAAACCTTTTCACAAGCAAAGTGATTAACAAAAGTTTTGAGCAACTCGCTGAAATTGGACTTTTCAGGGACCTATTGAAGTGCTTCACCAGGTCCAAAAGACAGTGTTATAAACTTGTTTTATAAAGCGTTTGAGATTGTTTTAAAGTTCAAGCTTATAAAACAGATTATTCAGAACCCTCCCGTTAGCTTAAATAACAAATATATTGAGATAAGGGTAGAGAAAACTTAGCTAAGAATTTATCCTGGTCCACTCACATCCACCGTGAGATACATCCAGGCCCAATGCCAAACCAGCAAAAGATTTGCACTAACTGAGCATAGATACAAGTATTCTTTTATCCACAGACTTTTCAGGCTAAAACCCAAGTATTATTTTACAGACAAGCCTCTCCAGGCTCAAACCCAAGTATTGTTTAACCACCAAGCCTCTTCAGGCTCAACCACAAACAATGTATAAAAGAAAATGCTTAAGCTTTTAAACTACACAAGTTTAAAGCCTAAATTGGGCAAGATGTACAAGTAACTAAGTAAGACTCAGGATAAGAATTTGTTGTACAAATGAAACAAATGAATATCTCAGAGAAGAGAGAAGAGACCAGTAGACTTCTCTAAATCCCGTTGAGAGATAGCTTTCTTCCTGTTGTGACACATAGCCTTGGTAGCTTGCAGTAGCAGGTGCAGTAGGTAGTAGGTGTCAGCAGCACAGACTCCACTTTTTCTGGGCACAATGTACTTCACAACAAACATTTCCTTTTTGGTGAGAAGAAATTTGAAATATGCCAAAAAGCAAATGTTCTGACTTTCCAGAAGGATAGGAGGCACAAGCAACTGAGAAAGGCTACGGTTGACTTGAGTCATCAAAGTGAATTAGCAGAGAAGCACTTTTCCAAAAAGGTACAAGTCTCAGTACGACGTCTCTCTTCTTCAGAAGGTTCTCTGGCTTCAGTAGGTCTTAATCGCTCAGCAGGTTCCTCTACTTTAGTAGGTTGCACCACATTAGAGGGTTGCATGATTTCAGAGGGTTGTTGTATCAAATATCTTTTGAAACACAGAAACTACCTTCAGCAGAAAACTGTTCTTTCTCATAAGGAATATTAACCAAATTTGTTATTCATTAAAACTCAGGGTTATGAGACTTAAACATTATTAACCATTTAATAATATTTTGAGACTCAACATTATCCCCATTTTTAATGATAACAAATTTGCTTAAACTATCAAATATCTGAAGGGAAATAAAGATATAAGTTTAAGAATTCTCCCCTATCTCAGATACTTGAAAAGGAATAAAAAACTTGCTTTGCTTTGCTTGAATAAGAGATATCTTCTCTGAAAAGGGCTTAAACTTCATATTTTTGTTAGTTTTATCTCACTCCCCCTTTTGTCATCAATCAAAAGGGTGTTCAGAGCATGCTGAAGTGAATATAGAGCAAGACAAGATTCGGGGTAAAGGAGTTGCTGAAAGAGTTATTTAATAATGCAACAAAAACCAGTTAAGTTCAGCAGGTAAGCATATAACAGTAAGTTCAGTTTTCAGATAATGCAAGAATATGCATATTATCTCTAATGAACTTAAATCTATCTTCAACAAGATGTTTTGTGAATATATCAGCCCATTGATGCTCTGTGTCAATGAACATTATATCAAAAACACCTTTCTGAACATAGTCTCTAATGAAATGATGTTTGATTTCTATATGCTTAGCTCTAGAATGCTGAATGGGTTTTTTAGAAAGATTTATGGCACTTGTATTATCACAAAATACAGGAATAGATTTAACAGGGATGTTGAAATCTTCAAGTTCATATTTTACCCATAGCAGCTGTGAACAACAACATGCAACAACAATGTACTCAGCTTCAGCAGTTGAGAGGGCTATTGTACTTTGTCTTTTGCTAGCCCAACTTATCATATTTTCTCCAATAAAGTGACATCCTCCACTTGTTGATTTTCTTTCAACTCTATCTCCAGCAAAATCAACATCACAGTAACCTAGTAATCTACAGTCCTTACTCTTCTTATAGCATAGACCAAGATTAGTAGTACCATTGAGATATCTAAAAATTCTTTTAACGGCCTTGTAATGAGTTATTCTTGGATCTGATTGAAATCTTGCACATAAGCATACACTGAACATAATATCAGGCCTACTTGTTGTAAGATACAACAGGGATCCAATCATGCCTCTATACATGGTTGTGTCAACACATTCTTCTCCTTCATCTTTACTTAAGATTGTTGAAGGGTGCATAGGAGTTGATATAGGTTTGCAATCGTGCATGTTAAACTTCTTAAGCATTTCTTTTGTATATTTCTCCTCATGGATCCATATAAAATCAAAATCTTGCTTAATTTGAAGTCCTAAGAAAAATTTGAGTTCACCCATTAAACTCATTTCAAATTCAGATTGCATAAGCCTTGAAAACTCAGTGCATAGAGAGGAGTTTTTTTATCCAAAGATAATGTCATCAACATATATTTGGACTAGAATCAGGTCTTTGTTAGATATTTTTCTGAAAAGAGTTGTGCAACTTTTCCTCTTTCAAAACCATTTTTGAGTAGAGAGTTGCTTTATCCGTCATACCAAGCTCTGGGAGCTTGTTTCAGACCATACATAGCCTTTTTCAATTTAAAAACATGCTAAGGAAAAGTCAGATTTTCAAAACCACGGGGTTGTCTAACAAATACCTATTCCTCAATGAATCCATTTAGGAATATCATATTTGAAAGAAAGCTTGGGTAATCCTTTTACAAGGTTATGTTTTGTAAGTTTTGAGATTAATTTCAAGCTGGCATGCCCAAGTTTCTGACGTCAAATTTGTTTTTCATCTTTAACAGAAAGTAAACAAGTCACATTTTGATATGAAAATTCCTCAAGATCTATTTTATACACATTATTGTGTCTCTTGGCAATAAAAATGACTTAGTCAGAAGCATCTTTGACTACACAACTTCCTTTGTGAAGGATACTTATGGGATTTAGGCAAGCGTACCAAAATTCCAGCAGTATAATAGTAAGTAAAGAGTATCGTATCCACAGGGAACGGTTCAACTCGTAATGATTAGTGATCAGTTTATCAAGTAAGAACGGTATTTGATGTTTGTATTGCGGAAATTAAAGGCATAAAAGGAAATATGAAGAGTAGAGCAGAGTAAGATAACGTTAGTTGGATCAGGATTGAACTTCGTATCATCGCACCCCTTTTATATGTGAACCTCAAGATTATTTATGAATATATTTCTATGATACCCTAGACAAACTATATTATTTTACCCCGAGTCACCAGTAGTAAAATACTCGAAGATAATCCATGCGGGTTCTCCCAGGCGACAAATTACCCCGGCTTGATTGCTCTATTTTTCCGTTCGTTAACACTATCAATTCATCCTATATTCCTATAGCGACTACTATGAGTACTTTTACCAATCAGAGTTCAAGTTTCCTACCTATCGGTTCCCCCAAACTCTCTATTGAATTCACAAAACCATTTTCCAATGTATTTTATAAAAGCAACCTATAACTCTGGCACACAGGTGGAAGCTACGCATTAAACAAAGTATAAAAGTACTGATATCATAGAATAGGGATTCATAAACAATAAAGAGAATTCACATACAGTTGGGGATTGAATTAACAACATTCAATCCTATTGGAGAGTTTAGCTACGCATGATAGCCATTACAAACCAATGAAGAAACTATCACACTTTTCTTCAATCCTAGCGTTGCTATCTCGGCAGTCATCGATGTCTCCACTGAAACTTTGAGCCCTAAACTCTAACTCTCTTCTCTCTCCCCAAAAGCTACATTGATCTTTGCAAAAGGTCCTATATATAGACCAAGGAAGGCTATCTGAAATCTGGAAGGAATCTATTTTGAAATTGAACTTGAAATCTAATCCGTGTAGCTGCGCTTCACTTGCGCTCAGGGAAAGTGAAGCGTGGATTACAGTGCGCTCCAACCTGCGCTTAGTGCGGGTGGAGCGTGGAACACGTTCCAGACTTCTCTGTTTCCTCTTTTAACAACTTGATTTCTTCTTGATCTTATCCTTGTTTGCTTGGCTTTCCTTGTTTCCCTCTTCTTGGCTTGATTCTGTGTTTATCTTGACTTTGAATTTAAATTGGGGAAGTTGTCCGCAGAATCCTTATTTAAATAGCTACTGATCTTATCTTTATTTGCTCTTATTTAAACTCCAAATCTACAGATCCTATCCTCAAATAATGCTATCTTCTTTTCTCACTTAAATCTCTCTCATAAATCTGCAAAATCAACAGATTTTCTATTAAAATAGAATCAAATTCAAATTTAAATTAAATAAACACAATTATTACAATTATTAATAAAATAGGATTATTTTGGGGCATAAATTACTATTTTACCCTTGATAAGTGCAGTAAAAATACAAGAATAAATCATATAATTGGCACTTATCAAATACCCCCAACTTAACTTCTTGCTTGTCCTCAAGAAAGAGACCTTTATGCAATCAAGAATTGATTCAACCCCCCTGTTACAATTCTCAGAAATAAGGATAAATTTTCATCATCTCTTTATTAGGCAGAAGTCACTTTCCAAATATTAGAAAAAAAACAGAATTAAGAGATGTTACCAATGCTCAATTAGAATAGGATATAATAATTCAGTTAAACTTTCTCAGAAATAGCAATTAAAGCAATAAATGATAAAGCAAGGAATTCTCTCATGCTTACGGGTAAGTATTTCCCTCAATTTTTCCACCACAGTTGAACAACTAGAATTGATAGTCGTTTCTAGTTTCTAAACATGCACATGGTTAATATGGATCAAAAGGTCTTTTCTTGGTTGTAATGAGGCTGGGTTATCAAGAAATCATGGTTTTTCTGGATAAGCAAATAACACTTAGAATAAAGAGCATCTTTCGATTTTTCTTGAACTTGGAACTTCTCTCCATTCTCCATCTCATTCTAGATTTGTCTTATTTTAGCTGGTCTCTTTCTTTGTTTGAAGATGCACTCCCCCCAACTTATTCAATTGATGCACTTTTTCTTTTTGATTTTTGAGGGAGTGATCTTCTTTTGCTTTCTTGTGTCTGCTCTTTGTAGTTCTTTTACCTTTCAAGTAACCAACCTTTTCTCCCATTTTTTCAAATTGCACCTTGCTCTTTATCCCAAGTGTATAAGGGACATGATATAACAATCATTTGGGTTGGGGTGCATAAGAAGAAACATTCAAGCTCAAATGGGTTACCAAAAAAATTGGAAAATTTTTATCAAGGGTTGGTGAAGTTGGCTGGATGTCTCTAGAAGGGGGGTTGAATAGAGACTTCTCAAATCTGTTCCTGAAATTTCCAAACTAAAATTGAAGGATGAGATGTAGTCTCAAGTCTGTTGACTTGGAATCTCTTGGTAAGACAGAATACACGTTAATTCAATTTTATTGAGTCCATCTGTGTTCAAGTTAGTTTAGAGTCTCATCTGAGACGTTGGTTTAATTCTTAGAGATGCAGCCTGGTTATTTAGTTAATTTAAGATAAGCACAGTAAAGATAAGGGAAGAGATAAGGGGCAGAGATCTTATCCTGGTTCACCCACACCTTGGGCTACGTCCAGTCCTCACAACACGTGCACTTGAGATGATAGTTGAGATGTGATAAGATGCTTAGTAATTGTGCAGTAATACAGGCAGTCTCTCTCACGCCACACTATTTCATGAAGTCTCTTTTTTATACTCCAGATAGAAACTAGCCGTTTATATGACCGTTTCTGGCTGTTGAGACACATAGCTGACAGATAAGCTTTTTCTGTTTAGCCACAACAGCTTTTTAGGGACGTGGGTACTGTGTCAGTGTACTTGGTTGACCCTGTGCTGACTTTACTTGCTGTCTTTTCTACTGAGCTTGCAATATTGCTTCTGTTCAGAGTCTGTCTTAACTTTCTTGTATCTCTGATAAGATCTCATTCTACTGCTTCTGTCCTGAGACGACGTCTCAGGCTGTCCTTGCATCTGTTCATGGCTTGCATCTCAAGCTGAACTTGCATCTGTTTATGGCTTGCATCTCAAGCTATGCTTGAGTCTCTTTCTTATTTTTGCTTCTACTTGTTTTATCTGAGATCTTTTCTGTTAATACGATGTTATCTGAACATAGGCTTGCATCTCAAGCTGTACTAGTGTCTCTTTGCTGGCTGAGTCTGCAACTGATCCTTTATCTTGAGAACCAAAGCTGTTGCAGGTTTTCTTGAACCATGACAGCTTACAGTTTCGTTCTTGTGTTTCGTCATCCATGACTTTGCTTGTCTTATGGTCTAGAGATCCTCTTTAACTCATGTGCCTACCTTAAAACTTCTGCAGTAAACAAAGACTGGAAATCTCTACCACACTTAAGCACATAATTAGTAATACCAAATGCATCTCATATATTTAAACTTAAACAGTTTGTCATATTAAAAACTTCTTGGAGGTGAGATTGTCTCAACAATCTCCCCCTTTTTTGATGATGGCAAACTATGAAGTTTAAATATTCGATGAGGTAAAAATTTAAGATATAGAGGTAGAGTGAACTCCCTCTGAAACATGCAGTGCTTGAGGATAATTTTAAGGAGATGAGCTCCCTCTGAGTTATAGGCTTATTTGCTGTTTGAGTTTTAATTCTTATTGTTTGATGATAGTAAAAGAAAACAACAAATAGATAGTGAGAGCAAATGAGAGTCATCATATATTAATTAATCAAAAGGATTTCTAGAGGAATACATATCATAGCAAAAAGATGCCACTGCATTAACCAAAACAAGTGAAAAGATGTTATCACATCTTATCCTTCTAACTTAAACACTTTCTTCACAAACATAATACTGTACCTAGATAGACTCTCATCAGATACTATACTTAGATATCTAACCAACTCTCCCCCTTTTGACATTATCAAAAGAAATAAAACTAGCATAGCTAGGATGAGAAGGAAGAGGATGAGTCTGAGCTAGAAGAAGGCCTTGCAATAGTTTGTGGGAGCTCTGGAAGAGGAGGCAGATTGGAGAGATGCAAATTCATCTTCCAGTTAAATTCATTGGAAGTTCTAACAGCTTGAAGCACTGTGTCCAGTCCATTAAGAATTTCCTCTTGCCTCTTTTTGTGATGCTTGAGCTTTTTAAGGATCCTTTTCTGATTCTGCTCAAGTCTAGATTGAAGGTTCTGGTGATGCTGCTGTTGTTCTTCATGTAGCTGGTTCAGAAAAGTGTTGATGGAATTTGATAAATGAGTGGGAATAGAGGGCTTAGATGAAGGTGCCTCATGCCTGTCAGCAGGTGGTGCATATTGATCATATTTAGGCAGAGAGGAATCTTGTAGAATTGTCTCCACAAAGAACTTTCCAGGAGTAGGCCAGGAAGTGGGAATTGAGTAAGTAGGCTCATACCTCACGGGGGTTGCCTGTTTGGTGGTGATAACCTCTATAGTCTCAGTCTCAACTTGCTGTGTCTCTTGGGGGGCTTCAAAGCTTGAAGTGGTGTTGTCCTTTTCTAAGCTCACCAAGGTCTCAGCAACAATCTTACTGATAGGAGAGACTTCCTGTGGAATCTGTTCTGGTGGAGGAGACTTAGGTGAAGTTTGGTGCAGTGGAGAGTGGTGTTCCATCTCTTGATCCATCTCAGGTGTTGGTTCTTTATCAGTCATAACTCCTTCTTCCATTCCTTGCTCACTGGGCTTCTCAATGGTGACAGGGGCTGGTTCAGTGAGTGTAAGAGTTGTGTGATCAGGCTTGGATTTCTTCTTCTTCTTTTTCTTGGTCTCAGTCTTTGTAGAGACAGAAGGCTGAGTTTTCCTTTTCTTTTCTTTCATTGGAATTTCAGAACCCTCTTGAGATTCTTCACCAGCTTCCTTTGAGGCCTTCTTCTTCTTTTTCTTTTCAGCTTCTGAAATTTTGGATGATGGAGATGCTTGTGTAGTGGTAGGAACAGGAGGATGAGGATCATTTAAAGGAAAAGTAGGAGGAGGGATGCTCTTACCATCTAACCCGAGAGACTTTAGGTTTGTTTTTCCCACGTAGCCAGGTCTCTCATCAGAGGCATTGATCTTAGAATTATGGAAGGCATGCTCCATATGCCTTAAGATGAGAAAGGGCAGATTTAGGGGAATTCCACGTTTAAGATGGTACATGACCATCATATCCTGATGATAGACTTTGTTGAATGTGCCGGCCCGAGGTATGATGCACTTGACAACAAGATGGAACAGGAATTTTCCAAATAAGTTAAGAGATGAAGAAGAGTCTGTAATGAGACCACCTTTGAAGAGAGAGGTGCCTACATTGGCTGATGGAATCCCAATCTCATTCCACCAGTGTTCTTCATTGTATAACCCATTCCCAGCCATAGGTGCTTGGATGATGGCACCAAGAGTTTCTTCTGTCAACTCTATGTGGATTCCTCTGATGTCAGAGATGATGTGTGGCTGACCTTGAGACGATCCCTTAGCCTTGTAGCATGCTACGTAGAATGCGCTAGTCATCTTAGGAAAGACTGACTCGGTCATGGTCAAGTAGTCCTTCCAGCCTTGCTTTTCCAGGTAGGGGCCAATGTCCCATCCTTCATCCCTTAGCTCTTGGGATGAGATTACTCTTCCCACTATGATTTTCTTTTCTGCGAACCTTTTAGTGAACTTCTCTTCTACTTCAGCATTGCAGAAGAGATCAGATTGGAAGTACAACTTCTTTCCTTCTACCACTTTCTCTTTCCATCTTCTGGAGGTTTCAGGTTGAGTCAGATCAACATGGATGGGAGATCTAGGTGGTGCTGTCTGGATGACTTGGGAAGCAATCCTATGGGATTTCATCCTAAATGGCAGTGGAGTGTTCTTTTTGGATGATGTGGATTTGGAGGGAGGAGAAGGTTGGGTAGGTTACGAGGATTGTGAAGGCTCTGTTTCTGTGCTAGGTTGAGGAGAGGGAGAACGACTTAAGGTTTCTTGGCTAGATTGCACACTGTGAGATTTGGATCCTTCTGATGAGGAAGAGGTCATTTTTGCTTCTGGAGATGATAAGGATGAGGATTTTTCAGAGTATGGTAACTTAAAACCAGTAACTTTTATGCGCATGTGAGGAATAGAAGAAGGTAATTGTGTGTTAAAGATGTTCTTTAAATAGAGAGCTGAAAAGGGGAGAGAGAGAGAATAAATGCATTAGTGGAGAGTTATTGGAAACAGTTGAGGGTGGTTGGCTCTCCTTTTATAGCATAACGACTAGTTTGCCAAAAAGTGGGCAGTTACTAGCCGTTGACTAACGACTCTCTTTTCCTCATTTCATCATGCAATAACATCTCAGTAATTAGTGAGACATAAGTTGAGACATGTCGTGAGACGTGTCTGATAGAAGATACATCTGAGACCTTGTCTCTTCTTAGATGACCCCTTAGTCTCAATTTTAATGAGACTCAGAGCAGCTTAGGATTCAAATAATTGTTTTTTTAATTAAGACAACACACATTCAACATTTTTAGATTTTCAATGAATCTTTCTTCCAGTAAGGGCTTAGTAAAGATGTCAGCTAGCTGACTCTTAGTATGTACAAAGATTATTTCAATATTTCCTTTTTGCACATGATCCCTTATGAAGTGATGCTTGATATCTATGTGTTTAGATCTTGAGTGATGAACATGATTCTTTGCAAGATTTATGGAACTAGTGTTATCACAATAAATGGGTATTTTAGAATACTTGACTGCATAATCCAACATTTGAGATTTGATCCACAACATATGTGTGCAGCATGCAGCTGCTGAGACATATTCAGCTTCAGTTGTGGACAAGGCAATGATATTCTGCTTCTTGCATGACCAAGAGATGAGACACTTTCCCAAAAATTGACAAGATCCACTGGTGCTTTTTTATCCATCTTGTCACCAGCAAAGTCAGCATCACTGTATCCTATAAGATCAAAGCTACATCCTTAATCATACCAGAGACCAAGATTAGTGGTTCCAATTAAATATCTAAATATTCTTTTAACAGCTGTGAGATGAGATTCTTTAGGGTCAGATTGGTACCTTGCACAAATGCCTACAACATATTGAATATCAGGTCTGCTAGCAGTTAAGTACATAAGGGAACCAATCATACCTCTATAAAGCTTGTCTGAGATAGCTTTACCAGCCTCATCCTTGTCAATCTGAGTTGAGGGGTGCATAGGGGTTTTCATTGGCTTGGCCTCACTCATTTTGAATTTGTTGATCAAATCTCTTGTGTATTTTTATTGGTTTATGAAGATGCCATCTGTTAATTGTTTGATTTGCAGTCCTAAGAAAAATCTCAGCTCACCCATCATGCTCATCTCAAATTCTTCCTGCATGAGACTTGAGAATTCTTGACATAGAGATTCATTAGTTGACCCAAAAATGATATCATCAACATAGATTTGAACAATTAACAAGTCTTTGTTGATTTCCTTTTTGAATAATGTGGTATCAGTCTTACCTCTGGTAAAACCATTTTTAATTAAGAAGGAACTCAACCTGTCATACCAAGCTCTTGGAGCTTGCTTGAGACCATACAGGGCTTTTGAGAGTCTGAGAATATATTCTGGATGATCAGGATCTTTAAAGCCAGGAGGCTGTCTTACATAGACTTCTTCTTCTATGATACCATTCAAGAAATCACTTTTTACATCCATCCGGTACAACTTGAAGTCTTTATGTGCAACAAAGGCTAGTAGAATTCTGATGGCTTCAAGTCTGGCAATAGGTGCAAAGGTCTCATCATAGTCTATCCCTTCCTGTTGATTGTATCCTTGTGCCACCAATCTGGCTTTGTTTCTTATGACTTTCCCTTTCTCATTTAACTTGTTTCTGAATACCCATCTGGTGCCAATGATGGATTGATGTGATGGTGGAGGAACCAGACTCCAGACTTCACTCTTCTCAAACTGATTCAGTTCTTCTTCCATAGCCTTAATCCAAAATTCATCATTGAGAGCTTCATGTATGTCTTTTGGTTCTATCTCAGATAGTAATGCTATTAAATTTTCATTGCTTCTGAAAGAAGATCTGGTTCTAACTCTATCTGAGGTGTCTCCAATGATTTGATCTCTGGGATGAGATCTCACCAATCTCCAACTCCTGGGTAGTTGAGATGCATGCTCATTCTGGATCTCAATACTTCCTTGCCTTGTTTCTTGAGTTCCAGTTTGATCATCTGGTTTGTCTTCTTTTTGGAGGGAATGGTATGTTCCAAGATGCTTGCTTCTGTGAGATACTCCTTCAGATTGGATTTCTTTTCTGTGCTCAGATTGAGATGATCTCACTAGCTTTTGCTCAGGTGAGGGACTTTCCTCAGCTTCTTGAGTTGAGATCTTCAGCTCTCCCATCATTTCATCAATCTCATCGTCCACCTCTTTCTGAGAGCTGCCTTGTATCTCATTAAAAACTACATGCATAGATTCTTCAGCAGTTTTGGTTCTCAGATTATAAACTCTATAGGCTTTAGATGTTAGTGAATATCCTAGGAAAATACCTTATCAGATTTTGTATCAAATTTTCCTAACTGTTCTTTAGTATTTAAAATATAGCAGTCACATCCAAAAACATGAAAATAAGAGATTGAAGGCTTTCTACCTTTCCACAACTCATATGGAGTTTTATTCAAGATCTTCCTTATAGTGACTCTGTTTATAATATAACAAGATGTGTTGACAGCTTATGCCCAAAAGTATTTTTCAATTCCAGAGTCACATAATAAAGTTCTTGCTATTTCTTGAAGGGTCATATTCTTTCTCTCAACTACTCCATTCTGTTGAGGAGTCCTTGGACAAGAGAAGTTATGAGTAATGCCATTTTTATCAAAAAATCTCTTAAACTTGGCATTCTCAAACTTTCCTCCATGATCACTCCTTACAGCACCAATTCTATATCCTTTCTCAGACTGAATTTTCTTGCAAAAGATTTTGAAAGAATTATAAGATTCATCTTTCTGAGAGAGGAATAGAACCCAGGTGAATCTTGAGACTTACAGTATTGGTTGGTCCAAATAGATCAATGTGAAGGATCTCAAGTGTCCTGGTAGTTGAGACATGAGTTTTGGACTTGAAACTTGACTTGCTATGCTTGCTCTTTATACATGAATCACAAATCATATCCTTGTCAAATTTTACCTTAGGTAATCCTTTGACAAGAGATTGACTGGCAAGTTGACTCATGGTTCTCATGTTAATATGTCCAACCCTCTTATGCCAAAGCCATTTTTCATGGTCATGAGACATGAGACATGTGAGATCAGATAGGCTCTCAAGTGTGACTGAGTAAAGATTTTTGTTTCTAGTTCCAGAAAAAAACTCTGTTTCCAGTTTTAGAGTCTATGATCTCACAGAAGTTAGGTTGGAAACTCACATGATAGCCATTGTCACATAATTGGCTGATACTAAGCAAATTGTGTTTCAGACCTTCAACAAAGTAAACATTTTCAATTTGAGCTGAGTTGGTCTTACCAATCTTACCTATGCCCTTAATTTGGGCTTTACTGTTGTCTCCAAAAGAGACAACCACAGTAGCCTTTTCTTCAAGTGACAGGAACTTGCTTTTGTCTCCTGTCATGTGCCTTGAACATCCATTGTCCAGCACCCACACCTTCTTTGACCTTGCTGCTGCCAGGCACATCTGTCACAACATGAAATTTAGCTTTAGGTACCCACTCATATTTGGGTCCTTCATGGTTAGTCACCTTTCTCTTAGATGCTACATGTCTCAGGTAGCATTCGGTGGCCTTATGACCAAACTTGCTACAGCAAGAGCATCTTTCTTTCTTCCTTTTCCTTGCAGGAATGAAGAAGTCCTTGTACCAAATCTCACTGGAATATTTCTCATAGCCCAGTCCAGCTTTATAAAAAATTCCTTTTTGAGACCCAATGAATCTCTTAAGATTTTTAGTTCCTTTAACAAACTTTGCCAGATCATCTATGAGAATTCTATTTTGTTTCTTGAGATTCTGATTCTCTTCAAAGAGATGCTTTAGCTTTTGCTCATTTGAAGACTGACTTTTGCTTTTGATAAGCTCAGACAATCTCATGTGAGACAACATGAGACTGCTATTTTTATGATTCAAATTTTCATTTTCTTTTTCCAAGAACTTTACTTTCTCAAGAGCTGTGTCTAGCTCAGATTTCAAATGAGAACTTTTTTATACCAAAAGATTTGAATCATGAAGCATATTTTCAAAAGCACATTTAAGCTCAGTCAAGGTTAATTCAGAATCTGAGTCACTTACCTCATCATCATCTGATGAGTCACCATTTTCCATAAGACATATGTTAGCTGACTCTTCATCTGGGCTTTCATCTCCTTCAGTGTCATCCCAGGTGGCCATCATTGCCTTCTTCTTTGGACTTCTTTTCTTGTCCTTTTTGAGTAATGGACATTCAGATTTGATGTGTCCAGGCTTTCTGCATTCAAAGCATATGAACTGTCCTCTTCTATCAGGTTTCATTTCTCCTCTTCTTGAGGGAAAACTCTTTCTTCCATTTCCTCTTGCTCTCCACATGCGTCTGATCTTCCTTGAGATGTATGCCAACTCATCATCCATTTCACTGTCACCATCCTCTTCATCTTCTTCTATTTCTGTATCATGAGATGAGTTAAGTGAGGTCTGTTGAGATGAGCTTACTTTCTTACCTTTTGAATTGCTGGAAGTTGCCTTCAAAGCTATAGTCTTGGGTCGTCTGATGAGGTCTTCTTCCATCAGTTCCTGCTCATGTACCTTCAGTGATCCAAGGAGCTCATCTAATCTAAGGGTGCTCAGATCCTTTGCTTCTTGTATATCTGTGACTTTAGGTCTCCAGGGTTTAGGTAGGCTTCTCAAGATTTTCCTTACCATATCTTGGTTTGAGTATGTTCTACCCAGAGACTTGAGGTCATTGGTTATGACAGTGAACCTTCTCACCATTTCTTCTATGCATTCATCTTCATTCATTTTAAAGAGCTCATACTGCCTTACCAGTATGTTGATCTTGGCTTCTTTGACTTGATTAGTCCCTTCATGCTCAATCTCAAGAGCATCCCATATTTCCTTAGTTGAGACACACCCAACTACTTTGTCATACTCACTTCTGCTTAAAGCACATGTGAGTAGGTATTTAGCCCTTGAGTTGAGTATATATCTTGCCTTCTCAGCATCTGTCCATTGCTCTCTGGGCTTGGCTGCCCTGAGCCCGAGCTCATCTGTGATATAGGGCACATAAGGACCTATCTCAATGATTTCCCAGAGATCAGCATGCTGAGACTCAATGAATAATCTCATCCTGTCTTTCCAGTAATAGTAATCTGTTCCATCAAAGGCAGGAGGTCTGTTTGTAGATGCTCCTTCAAGAATGAACAGACTTGCACTTGGACCAGCCATGGATCTTTTCCTCTTCACACGTAGGTGTGCTCAACCTCAAAAAGGTCGAGCTCTGATACCAACTGAAGTTGGCTGGATGTCTCTAGAAGGGGGGTTGAATAGAGACTTCTCAAATCTGTTCCTGAAATTTCCAAACTAAAATTGAAGGATGAGATGTAGTCTCAAGTCTGTTGACTTGGAATCTCTTGGTAAGACAGAATACATGTTAATTCAATTTTATTGAGTCTGTCTGTGTTCAAGTTAGTTTAGAGTCTCAACTGAGACGTTGGTTTAATTCTTAGAGATGCAGCTTGGTTATTTAGTTAATTTAAGATAAGCACAGTAAAGATAAGGGAAGAGATAAGGGGCAGAGATCTTATCATGGTTCACCCACACCTTGGGCTACGTCCAGTCCTCACAACACGTGAGATTTCCAATATTGACAAACCCGTCAATACAAGTATTCTTACTGCCTCTTCAGGACGTCTCACTCACACTAAGCCTAGGCACTCCTATCTTAGCTGAGCCACAAGTATTGTGTATAGCCTCTTCAGAACACACACATCTCACTCTAAGACTAGGCACACTCCTATCTTAGATGAGACAAGGTTACAAAGTAAGTTGAGGTAAGACTAGCTTACAAGCATATAAAGTACAGATGAAAGATGTAGTTAGCTAGATAAGCTCTCTTCTAAAATATGATGACTGTATGACACTCAGAGAAGAGAGATGAGTAGAGACAAATGTAGATCTCAAGTTGGGATGAGTCTGTGTAATAATCAGTTGAGACGTGCACTTGAGATGATAGTTGAGATGTGATAAGATGCTTAGTAATAGTGCAGTAATGCAGGCAGTCTCTCTCACGCCACATTGTTTCATGAAGTCTCTTTTTTATACTCCAGATAGAAACTAGCTGTTTATATGACCGTTTCTGGCTGTTGAGACACATAGCTGACAGATAAGCTTTTTCTGTTTAGCCACAACAGCTTTTTAGGGACATGGGTACTGTGGCAGTGTACTTGGTTGACCCTGTGCTGACTTTACTTGTTGTCTTTTCTACTGAGCTTGCAATATTGCTTCTGTCCAGAGTGTGTCTTAACTTTCTTGTATCTCTGATAAGATCTCATTCTACTGCTTCTATCCTGAGACGACGTCGTCTCAGGCTGTCCTTGCATCTCAAGCTGAACTTGCATTTGTTCATGGCTTGCATCTCAAGCTGAACTTGCATCTGTTTATGGCTTGCATCTCAAGCTATGCCTGAGTCTCTTTCTTATTTTTGCTTCTACTTGTTTTATCTGAGATCTTTTCTGTTAATACGATGTTATCTGAACATAGGCTTGCATCTCAAGCTGTACTAGTGTCTCTTTGTTGGCTGAGTCTGCAACTGATCCTTTATCTTGAGAACCAAAGCTATTGCAGGTTTTCTTGAACCATGACAGCTTACAGTTTCGTTCTTGTGTTTCTTCATCCATGACCTTGCTTGTCTTATGGTCTAGGGATCCTCTTTAACTCATGTGCCTAGATTAAAACTTCTGCAATAAACAAAGACTGGAAATCTCTGCCACACTTAAGCACATAATTAGTAATACCAAATGCATCTCAATATTTAAACTTAAACAGTTTGTCATATTAAAAACTTCTTGGAGGTGAGCTTGTCTCAACAGTTGGCCTCTTGGTAATGAGCAAATAATTTAAATACAAAAATTGCCTTTGTCACTTCCATATTTTCCATGAACAGAATAAAATCTAAAAACTCAATCAATAACAATTGACAAACAGCGGTGAAAAACTCTCAATTTAAGTGTTTGGACTCACAACTCACCGGCTTTTTGGCTACATTCCTTGAAAAAGCACTCAGTGGTTTTAATAAACTATCCTGATAGGTTCTCCTGAGAAATATTCTAATCCTTACTGATTATGGAATTAATCACAAAACCCTTTCTTCTTTTCTAATCTTGTTAGTTAAACTGCCTAATTTCATAGAATTTTGAAAAATTTACCCTTAAATCCCTAATTCCTAAAATCCTAAATGTTTTTGAAAAATCCTAAAAATCCCATCAGTAGGATCTATTTGTAATTTTTTTGGAGTTTTCTGTACTTGGGGAATTCCTCTGTCAATATGGAACACAATGCTCTCATCTTTAGAGCTTAATTGGTATTTTCCCCGATCAACATCCACTATTGCCTTAGCAGCTTTCATGAAGGGTCTTCCTAGAATTAAGGGGACATCAGTATCCTCCTCTTCCATCTCTGCAATGTAGAAATCAACAGCATATACAAACTTATCCACTTTGATTGGTAGGTCTTCAATTATCCCACATGGACTTTGGGTGGACTTATTTGCAAGCAGTAACTTCACGTTGGCTGGCTTGACCTTCAAAATTCCCAGCTTGTTAAAATATGATAGCGGCATCAAATTGATGCTCGCCCTGTAAAAGTGGAGAATAGGATTGCTGAATTGCTTGAGGAAAAATACCTCAGCAGCTGCATATTTATATACATGATTTACACTCACTAATAAAGGAAACATAGGAAATATAATCTGTACAAAATAAGGAAACATAGACCTATACAAAAATAAGGAAATACAACTATACAAATCAACACCTAATGTAGTTTCCTAGTTTCCTTAAATACATTTATTCTATTCTAATTTCCCTAAATAGGAGATACTCTCTAACACTCCCCCTCAAGCTGGAGCATACAAATCATATGCACCAAGCTTGCCACAAAGAAATTGTATTCGAGGACCTCGAAGGGACTTTGTCAGAATGTTTGCTAGTTGATCATTAGAGTTAACAAACTCAATGACAACTTCCTTGGAAAGAACCTTTTCCCTGATAAAGTGACAGTCAATCTCTATATGTTTTGTTCTTTCATGAAAGACTGGGTTGGACGGAATGTGGAGTGCAGCTTGGTTATCACAATATAACTTCATCTCGTTAACGTTACCAAACTTCAACTACCTAAGCAACTGTTTTACCCAGATAAGTTCACAAGTAACCAATGCCATAGCACGATATTCAGCCTCAACACTTGATCGAGCAACTACTTGTTGTTTCTTACTCTTCCAAGATATGAGATTTCCACCTATGAAGACACAATAACCTGAAGTGGAGCGTCTATCAATGGGAGAACCAGCCCAGTCTGCATCTGAAAATCCGACAACATGAGTGTTTCCTTTGTCTTCATAAACCAACCCTTGACCAGGAGCATTTTTAATGTATCTCAGAATTTGAGTCACCGCATTCCGGTGATCAACACAAGGGGATTGCATGAACTGACTTACTACACTGACTGCAAAAGAGATATCTGGTCTGGTTATAGTAAGATAGTTTAGTTTCCCAATTACCTTTCTATACCTTCCAGGATCTGGATAGAGCTCCCCCTAATCTGGTAACAACTTGCTATTTGGATCCATGGGAGTGTTAACAGGCTTACAATTTATCATTCATGTTTCCTCCAATATATCTAAAGCATACTTCCTTTTTGAAATTGTAATACCACTTCTAGACTGAGCAACCTCCAAACCAAGAAAGTACTTTAGTTTACCCAAATCTTTGGTTTGAAAATGATCAAACAAATGTTTCTTTAGCCGAGACACTCCCTCATGATCATCACCTGTAATGACTATATCATCCACATAAACCAAGGGATAAATACACCTACCAACTGAATTATGTTGATAAAAAACTGAATGATCAACTTCACTGCGAGTCATACCAAACCTTTGTACCACTGTGTTAAACTTCCCGAACCAAGCTCGGGGAGACTGTTTCAGACCATAAAGAGATCTCTTCAACTTACACACCAAGCCAGACTCCCCCTGAGCAACAAACCCATGTGGTTGCTCCATATAGATTTCTTCTGCAAGGTCTCCATGAAGGAATGCATTCTTGATGTCAAGTTGAAGTAACGGCAAATGACGAATGGCTGCCATGGCAAGAAGAAGGCGAACAGAAGCCATCTTAGCGACAAGAGAGAATGTGTCACTATAATTAAGGCATATGTTTGAGTGTATCCCTTAGCAACCAAGCGAGCTTTAAGACGATCAATACAACCATTTGAATCAACTTTCACAGCATATACCCATTTGCATCCTACAACTTTCTTCCCCGGAGGAAGGTGAACGAGATCCCATGTGCCACTATGCTCAAGAGCAGTCATTTCATCAATCATGGCTTGCCTCCATCCCGAATGGGAAAGTGCCTCACTGTCACTTTTAGGAATAGAAACAGAGGACAAAGAAGATACAAAGGCATAATATGATGGTGATAAACGATAAAAACTGAGAAAGTTGTAGATAGGATGAGGATTTCGAGTGGATCGAGTACCTTTCCGGAGAGCAATGGGAAGACTTGATTGGGAGGACTTTGGCAGGTTCGTGATAGGAGAAGCCGTTGGAGTTAGACATGAATCACTAGGATCTTCTATTATGTCTTCTGTTGGTGGAAGAACTTGTTGTGTTCTTCGTTGATATGTGGTGAGAGGGTGCTGCGAAGTACCAGACTGAGTCTCTCCGGGCTGGACAGAACCAGGTGACGAAACCTGCAAAGGAGACAGAGGTGGACCAAAGTAGGGAATTGGTAATACATCAGAGATTGTATTAGACTCAACGGAAGAGGTGAAGTATGGTATTTCTTCAAAGAACGTTACATCTGCAGAAATATATCAACGATGTGAGGAAGGACAATAACATCGATATCCTTTTTGTAGCCTGGAATAGCCGACAAAGACATATTTGATAGCACAAGGAGACAAATTATCTGTACCTGGAGAGAGGTTATGAACAAAACAAGTACAACCAAACACACGAGGAGGGACAACATATAGAGACTTTGTAGGAAATAATAATTTGTGAGGTACCTGGTTGTTAATAACAGAAGAAGACATACGATTAATGAGATAACAAGCTGTTAAAATAGCATCCCCCAAAAATGTAGAGGCATATTTGTATGTAATAACAAAGTTCTGGCAGTCTCAATAAGATGGCGATTTTTTCTTTCTGCCACACCATTTTGTTGAGGTGTGTGGGGACATGTAGACTGATGTAGAATGCCATGAGAGGACATAAACGATGAAAATTCATGAGAGAAATATTCTTTGGCATTGTCACTCCTTAAAATCTTAATTGATTTGCCAAATTGATTTTGTATTTCAATATAGAATGACTTGAATATAGAAAATAACTCAGATCGTTCTTTCATTAGAAACAACCAAGTAAACCTAGAAAAGTCATCTATAAAGGTGACAAAATACCTAAATCCTAATGAATTGGAGACGCGACTGGGACCCCATATATCAGAATGAATAACAGCAAAAGGTTCTATTTGATTTTGAACCTGAGTAGGAAAGGAAGAACGAACAAGCTTCCCAAGTTGACATGACTCACAATCTAGGGACTTCAATTTTACAAGACATGGAACCATAAGTTGAAGTTTCTGTAGATTGGGATGACCAAGACGTTGATGAAGAAGATGGGGAGACTCAGTAGCAGTACATACTGTTGGAGACATGGTCTCCAAATAGTAGAGCCCTTGTTATTCATGTCCTATGCCAATCGTCTTCCCCGTACCGCGATCCTGAATAATGAAAGAGTCAGAATCAAAGGTGATTGAGCAATTAAGTGAATGAGTGAGCTGACTCAAGGAAATCAAATTAAAGGGACATCCAGGCATAAATAGTACAGATTTTAATGAGAGAGATTTAGTGGGAGAAACATGACCAATGCCTTGGACAGGTACTTTAGTACCATTAACAAGAGTATTAGAGCGAGAAATCTCAAGTAAAGGAGAAGAAAACAATGACCGATTACCAGACACATGGTCGGAAGCACCAGAATCAATAATCCAAGATGTCGGATTATGACCGGTATGAGATAGACAAACTGTAGGATTACCGGTATGAGCAATTGTAGTTGTGGCTGACTGATCCTGTTTGGCTGCCTTCCACTGCATATACTCTTGGATCTCATCTTCAGAAAAAAGACATGGGTTGCTTTCCTGTCGGTTGCTTCACAGTCATAACTTCATATCGCCTATCATCCTCCTGTATAGGCATAGACTGAGTAAGGTTGACCATTTTCTCAGGAAAATCATGAATAGAATAGCATGTCTCTTGAGTGTGACCTGATCTCTTGCAATAAGTGCAATAGGGACGATTGCATCCTCGGCCTCCACGACCTCCTCGACCACCTCTTCCTCCACGGTTTGCACGTCCTCCACGAAAACCTGAAGTGGTCATCATTGCAGATCCATCAGGTGTGTTAAGATGAGAATCAGAGGTTTTGGGTGAAAGGACTCTCAACAGGCGAGTGATAAGATTTTCCATGGTAGGAACGTCTTGTGCGATCAAAATTTGATCACGGAGAAGGTCAAAGTCGGGATGCATGGCTCGTAAGGCCATTACCACATAAAAATTTTCTAATTTATTCAGGAGGCCCTGAAGAGTGTCTGCTTGCAAGAACATCTTCAATTCTTCTACGACTGCCTGTAATTGTGGAACAAATGTTGACATATCATGATCCGTTTGCTTGAGGGATGCCAATTTTTTAGCAGAATCATACAGACGCTGAATATCATTGGCAAACAGGTTCCGAGCCTTGCTCCAAAAAGGTGAAACATGTTTTAAAGGCCCTAAGATTTATCAAAGTAGTGGATTCCACAGATTGCCATAACAGGGCACACAATTGATAATCTAACTTTTTCCATTGACTCTAATTTTCCAAAGGAATTTCAGACACTGACATCTCTAGGTGATCAACAAGACCCTGACCTATAAACCAAAGTTCAACAGAAGCTGACCAAGCAAGGTAATTCTTTCCATTCAGTTTTTCAGAGGTGATTATAGGAGTACCTGAGAAGCTATAGGAGATGGAAGAATTTTGAGATGTTGGTTGAACTTGGTTTTGAGGCTGAACAGGATCGCCATGCTCAGAATCAGACGTGGATGATGTAGAAACACAGGGAAACACTAAAAGGGGGGTTGAATAGTGTTTCTTTATATTTTTGAAAGCTTTTTGAAAACAACAAGTTACAAACAGTTTCACACAGGTTTATGGGGGCTGTCTGAAGTTTTTGGATGGTTCCTGAAAATATATTTTAAAAGGTTTCTTTGCTTTTAAAATATTTAGAATAGCTTTTCAACACCCTTGATATTAATATAAACGAGTTGATAAGAGATAAGGGATAGAAAACTTAGCCAAGGATTTATCCTGGTTCACTCACTACCACTGTGAGCTACCTCCAGTCCCAATGCCAACAAGTACTTGGATTTTCTCTTAATCTTTCACAAAGATTACAAGTATTCTTTTCTATCAAGCCTCTTCAGGCTCTACAACCAAGACAAGCCTCTCTAGGCTCAAACAACACAAGTATTCTTTTTCAGACAAGCCTCTCCAGGCTCAACAACAATTACAGTTAAAAAGAGTTTAAGCTTTTAAACTACACAAGTTTGAAGCTCAAACCTATTACAATGTACAGCTTAAAAACTGAAGTATACTCAGGATATGAAAATATAAAGTGTACAAAGAATTTTATCAGAGTGATTTTCTTGAAGAAATTTGCAGCGATGATTCTCTTTTTCTATATGTTCTTCTCCGTGTCTTCATGATGGTCTTCATGAGGGGTATTTATACCCAGACTTTAATCCGTTGAAAAACCACCATTTAGAGATAGCATTAAATGCTATTAAATCCGTTGTGAGACATACTTCTGAGCATCCTGACATTTCTGACACAGTACAAGGTTGCATCTGCCAAAAGGCTGCTTCAGGAATTGCTGCGTTGCTGCGTTTACAGAGATTTCCTCAGTGGTGTATGAAATTCAAATGCACCAGGAAAGGCCTCTGTGTTTGTTGCCATAAATGTGTTCCAAAATGTACGAGCAACAGAGACTCAGAAAAGTCTTCACGCAGGGTTTCAGCAAAGATGCCACGTCATTACTAAAGCTTCAGACGGCTTCCAAACTTCAGACGGGTTCCAGTCTTCAGACGGGCTTGGCTCTTCAGACAGGTTGACCACTTCAGAAGGCCTGTTTCCCTCAGATGACTTGAAGCACTTCTTAAAGACTTATAAAGCGTATTGTGGCTTGCTGAAATCACAGATAGATAATTAAACACTTAAGAGTATCTGTGAAAATAAATACTGTAAATTTGTTAATCATTAAAACTTGGAAATATTGCTGTCTTAAAACATCATAAAATCTCTTATGATATTTTTGAGACTCAACATTCTCTCCCTTTTTAATGATGACAAATTTATCTTAAAACTGTAAAATCTGAAAGGAGTATGTGAGAATAAAGTAGCTTTTAATAATAACTCCCCCTCAGATAATGAACTTAATGGTTCTTCTTTTCTCCCCCTGAGTCCTGTAGCACTTCACATTTGAATCAGATTTTTGTTAGTTTTAGTACTCCCCCTTTTGTCATCAATCAAAAGGGAATCCAGAGCATAACAACAATAGAAATCAAAAGGATAATCATGAAGTATAAACTCAGAAAAATCATGCAGGGAACAACTGATATATAATCATAAAAAGTTTCAGATAAGCATAGAAATTGCCAGAGATAAAAATAAACATGGCTACATCACAGACTAGCCAGATTTCTTCAACAAAGCATCCTTCAGCAAGGACATGAGATCATCCCTTGTCTTGTCCAATTGAGAAAGAAGGG
This sequence comes from Sesbania bispinosa, assembly GCA_026901365.1. Taxonomy (NCBI): domain Eukaryota; kingdom Viridiplantae; phylum Streptophyta; class Magnoliopsida; order Fabales; family Fabaceae; genus Sesbania; species Sesbania bispinosa. The sequence goes on from QLOH01000301.1 coordinate 1,022,630, forward strand.
CAGACTTCATATCTTCTTGAGCATTCTTGATCTCTTGCTGTTCATGAAGAATCTGATCTTGCTTAGCTATGAGTTCAGTCTTGTGCAAAGCCAGAGTATGTTCTTGTTTGGCAAGAAGCTCAGCATTGGCTTTCTCTAGCTTCTGTATCTTGAACCTCAGTCTTCTATTCTCTTCTTCATAGTCAGGTGCTGATTCATAAAAAATAATTTCAATGTATCTGCACACAAAACTCAGCGCATCAAATCCTGGAAGTAGTCCATATTTGTGAGGATGATAGACTGGATGATAGACTGGATGAAAGAATGTTCCAATGGGGTTGATCATCTCCCATTCTTCATGAAAAGGTGCAGTCAAAAGTGGGAAGTGTTGTCTGATAAACATATACTGCACATTCATGGATCTCCCATAGCCAATGAGAGAGTCTTCATCAGGTCCAGTTGACCCAGATGAGGATCCAACATCCTCTCTGATTTTCCAGTAAGAGTTCCAAACTCTGTCCCTGAGACTGTGATCCATGCCTCCACCTTGCTTTCTGACATTGGCTGGTAGATGCTTCCATTCGCTTGGTGACAAAGGTTTGAAGGGGGCTGTGTAAACCTTGGGTTCTTTAAACTTATCAGCAGAACCTTCCTTCAGAGGATACCTAGGAATGATCCTGTCAGGTTGCACCAGAATTTTAGTGCTTGGCCTGATAGAAGTATTTCTAGGTGGCCTGTAACCTCTCATGCCAATCCAGTTCAGATGAGCTCTTTGAAACAATTCTCCTTCTGTACACAGCTTTCTGACAAAACACCACTCATCAGTACTCATCTTCAGACAATCATCTTCAGAACAGGGATCAAGTGGAGCCCACTTGTGTTCAGGAACTACCACTCCCTTTTTGATCTTCTCAAGCTGTCCAGAGTATTGACCATCAAAGCTTCCAGTATACTTGCTCCGTTCAGCTTCAGCAGTGTGCAAGATAAGTCCTTGATGCATGTAGATGGGGGGGGTGTATCCTTGAAAAACATCAGCTCTTCATAAAGGTTAGGGAATTTTGGCACTCTTTCCCTTTCAAAGAAGGATCCCCCATACCTTTTGTGGGGCACTTCAGCTTCTTCTGCATACTGAGAGTCAGTAAAAGGATAGGCATAAGGATCAAAAGTGGGTTATGTGAAGAAATCCCTACTTTTGGGTCCAAGTCTAAGATGTGCAGGTAGCATGCTTCCTTTCCACACACATTGCTGGGTCTCCTCAGCAGAGTTTTCAGATCTGTATGATTCTGATGGTGATGAGGAGGATGATGAAGATGGTGATGGTGATGGTGATGGTGCTTCCTTTTCTTCAGACAGGATAGGTTGTTCATCAACCTTGTCTGAAACTCCCTCTTCTGAAACAACTACTTTATCAACTTGTTCAAAATTTTCTTCTTCTTCCTTCTCTTCGGGCAATCCTTTTTCTGGTGATGAAGGTGGTGAAGGTGTAACATTGTCAAACCTCACCCTTATTAGTTTGTAGGGTTCCGTTGGAGGTTCCTCTTTCTGAATTTTGCTTTTCTTGACTTCCCTTTCTGCCTCCTCCCTTTCAGTTTGCTTTTCTTCTCTTCTTCTTTTGAAAAAAAGATTGGCTTTGACAAACTTCTGATATTTATCTGCCATGTCTATAGCATCTTGTTTACTAGAGATACTCCTAGTGATTTTGTGGTAACTTCAGGAGCACTAGTAAGGAACTTGCTTATTCTTTTCTTCCTCAAGGCAACACTGGATCTCTTTCTTTTCTTGGTTCCTTCAGCCAAGCCAGCTAGCCTTTCTTTTTCAGCTAAGGCAATCTGTGTAGATACTGCATAAGCATGATCAGCCTTTTCTTGTTCTAACTTCTTCTCCAATTCTTGATTTTCAATCATAGTAGCAATTGCAGCTACCTTGATCAATTCAGGATCAGAGGGACAGGCAGCAACAGGTTGTGCAGCAATAACATCAGTATCAGCAACAGGTTCCTCATGTGCCTTTCCTTCTAGATTAGAAGTAGGCTCAAGAGGTTTTGCTCCTTCAGACTTTTGACCCCCAATTTCAGACGACTTTGTCAAAGTCTTCTGAACAGGTTCAACAGTCTTAAGGTGCAACTTAGGGTTTGCTGGTGCCACCTTTGCAGCACTCTTAACCGGTAGCTTCGGCAGCTTAGGTTGAGGGGAGGGCTTGGATGCAACAAACTCATCCTTCCTTATGTCCCCTTGAAGTTCACGCTCCAGAGCTTCAAAAGCAGGTCCACTTCTAGATGCCTTTTCTAACAGTAAACTCTCCTTCATAGTAGGAGAAAAATGTCTTGGAATGAGAGGGTTCTTTAGCTTCATACTGGTAATATTGGCCTCACCAAAAAGAGCAGGTGCTTTGTGATCAAACTTAAGAGGTACTCTAAAATGCATCAGTACCTTGGTGATAAGTAGATTGTGAGTAAGGCTTCCAGCAGAATCCCTAATCTTCTTCTGAATGTGGAACATAAGCATCTTTGGGAGATTCATCTTCTTCTTCAGCAATAGGTTGATCAAGCAAAATCTCTCAAGTTCAGAGACATGGTTTCTGCTTCCACTCTTAGGGAAAATGCATTGCCCTAGAATGGCATGAAGAACTCTAACTTTATCCAGCATGTTCTTTGAGTCAGTGCTCTGAGGCTTCGCTGTTCCATACAGTATCTTGGTGAACTTCTCAGAACCACAATTTCTTCCTTCCCATCCTGGAGTGAAGACATCTCCTTCAGCTTGTACACCAGTCACCTTGGAAAGAATATCAGCATCTATGAAGATGGACTCTCCAAGAACTTCAGCTCGGATGCTTTCATATTCACCTTTGTTGTTTGGAATTCCTCTTGCTGAAAACCAGAAATCAATGATGCTCTGTTCATTCCAAGAGCAATCAGTTTTCTCAAAGAATGAAGTCCAACCAGCAGCATCAAATTCCTCAAAAAGGTCCGTGCCCAAATCACTGAGACCCCGAAGATCAACACCTTTGGACTTGACAATCTTTCCTCCAGTGCTTGTCTTCTTTGGTGCCATTGCAGTTGCAGACAAAAGCTTTGAGCAAAAAATTGTTGTGAGAGAGAGAAGATGAAGTTGAAGAGTGAGCAGAGAGAAAATGTGAGCCTTCTTCAATATGTAACCTCCTTTATTATATAGACACCTACGATGCAATGATGGTATGTACTGGCTGCGCAGACGTTGGGGAACGTGCAGAGTGGAAGAGATAAAATAAATGGCATTCAACCATCTCAGCTAGCCACGTCATCATTTTATTTCAGACAAGTGAATAATTTCAGACAACTAATGTAATTTCAGAAACCCTAAAATTTCAGACATGTCACAATTTCAGACATACTGAGATTTCAGATGTTCATTTCAGACAATATACAAAGTCAGTTAGAAAATGCATGTATGCTCAGACTATTACGTATGAATTTAAATCTGACTTCAGTCAGAGGTTTTGTGAATATATCTGCCCATTGAAGCTCTGTTTCAATGAACTTTATATCAAAAACACCTTTCTGAACATAGTCTCTAATGAAATGATGGTTGATTTCTATATGCTTTGCTCTAGAATGTTAAATGGGGTTTTTAGACAGATTAATGGCACTTGTATTATCACACAAAATAGGTATAACAGATATAGGAATATTAAAATCCTCAAGCTGATACTTCACCCAAAGGAGTTGTGAACAACAACTTGCTGCTGAGATATATTCAGCTTCAGCTGTTGATAATGCAATGGTGCTTTGCCTTTTACTTGACCAGCTGATCATGTTGCCTCCAAAGAAGTGACAACCTCCACTGGTGCTTTTTCTTTCAATTCTGTCTCCAGCAAAGTCAGCATCACAGTATCCTATTATCCTGCGTTCTTTGTCTTTCTTATAGCAAAGACCAAGATTAGTAGTACCTTTAAGATATCTAAAAATCCTCTTAACAGCTTTATAATGAGTAATTCTTGGATCTGATTGAAATCTAGCACAAAGACACACACTGAACATAATGTCAGGTCTGCTTGCTGTTAGATACAATAAAGAACCAATCATTCCTCTATACAAAGTCTGATTCACTGGTTCTTCATTCTCATCTTTGCTTAAATATGCAGAAGGATGCATAGGAGTTGACATGGGTTTGCAATCGTTTAAATTAAACTTCTTAAGCATTTCTTTTGTATATTTCTCTTGATGAATCCATATACAATTAGAATCTTGCTTAATTTGAAGTCCTAAGAAAAATTTTAATTCACCCATTAGGCTCATTTCAAATTCAGATTGCATTAACTCAGAAAACTCCTTGCAAAGAGAAGAATCCGTGGAACCAAATATAATGTCATCAACATATATCTGGACTAGCATGAGACCTTTGTTAGACTGTTTTCTAAAAAGAGTTGTGTCAACTTTTCCTCTTTCAAAACCATTTTTGGTAAGAAAATTGCTCAATCTGTCATACCAAGCTCTTGGGGCTTGTTTTAGACCATAGAGAGCCTTTTTCAATTTGAAAACATAATTTGGGAAAGTGACATCCTCAAAACCAGGGGGTTGTCTAACAAAGACTTCTTCTTCAATGAAACCATTGAGAAAAGCACTTTTAACGTCCATTTGATATAGCTTGATGCCATTATTTATAGCATAAGACAATAAAATTCTAATTGCTTCCAACCTGGCCACTGGGGCAAAGGTTTCTGTGAAATCAATTCCTTCTTGCTGATTGTATCCTTGAGCCACAAGCCTTGCCTTGTTTCTGACTACTTTGCCTTCTTCAGACAACTTGTTTCTGAACACCCATTTGGTTCCAATAATAGTTTTCCCATGGGGTTTAGGAACAAGGGTCCAGACATCACTCCTAGCAAATTGATTTAACTCTTCTTGCATGGCTAGGATCCACCCTTCATCATGCAGAGCTTCATCAATATCTTTGGGTTCAACTTCAGACAGGAGAGCCAATGAATTCAGATTCCTGAACTTTGATCTTGTCTTCACTCCTTCTGAAGTGCTTCCAATAATTTGCTCTTTAGGGTGATGTGACTTGTATCTCCAATCAGTTCTGTGAATGGGTACAGCATCTGTTTGAGACTCAACATCTGTCTGAAGAGGTTCAGTAACAGTAGGCACTTCAGACAACTGTTCATCTTTCAAGTTGCTGTTGTCATTTAGCTCTATTCCTGCAAAATCATCCTCTAGATCTGATAGTTCCCTATCAGTCTCTTTCTTGTCATTGAATTTAACATGGATTGATTCTTCTACAACTAGAGTTCTAGAGTTATAAACTCTGTAAGCCTTAGATGTTTCAGAATAACCTATGAAAAATCCTTTGTCAGATTTTGCATCAAACTTTCCAAGATCATCCTTTGTGTTAAGTATAAAACACTCACAGCCAAAGGGATGAAAGTAAGATATGTTGGGTTTTCTTCCTTTCCACAATTCATAAGGAGTTCTTTTAAGAATTGGTCTTACCAATATTCTGTTTTGAAGGTAGCAAGCTGTGTTAATAGCTTCTGCCCAGAAGGATCTTGGTAGATTGCATGAGTTGAGCATGGTTCTTCCCATCTCTTGCAGACTTCTGTTCTTTCTCTCAACAACCCCATTTTGTTGAGGTGTTCTAGCCACAGAGAAATTGTGTGAGATCCCATTCTCATCACAGAACATTTCAAAGTTTGCATTTTCAAACTCTCCACCATGATCACTTCTGATGACAGATATACAGAATCCTTTTTCATTATGTACCTTCTTACAGAATATTGTGAAATTCTTAAAAGTTTCATCCTTGCTTCTAAGGAACATAACCCATGTGTATCTAGAATAGTCATCAACAATGACCAAACCATATTTCTTACCACTAATGCTTTCTGTTCTAATAGGACCAAACAAGTCAATATGCAATAGTTCTAGAGGTCTGCTAGTAGAAACAACATCTTTACTCTTAAATGAGTGTCTTGTTTGTTTCCCTTTCAGACAGCTTTCACATAAAATGTCAGATTTGTATGAAAGCTTGGGTAAGCCTTTAACCAGATTGTATTTTGCTAATCTTGAGATTAATCTCAAGCTGGCATGCCCAAGTCTTTGATGCCAAATCTATTTTTCATCTTCAACAGAAATAAAACATTTAACATTTTGACTTGCTAGTTCCTCTAGATCAATTTTGTACACATTGTTGTGCCTTTTAGCAGTAAAAAGGATTTGATCAGAAGAGTGTTTGACTATACAACCTTCCTTAGTGAAAGAGACCACATATCCATTGTCACATAATTGACTTATGCTCAGTAGGTTGTGTTGAAGTCCTTCCACTAGGAGAACATTTTTAATAAGGGATAAAGGTGACATACCTACAGTCCCTATTCCTGTGATCTTCCCTTGCTGGTTTCCACCAAAGGTGACCACACCTCCATTTCTTGGTCTAAGGTTTTGGAACAAAGACCTTTCTCCTGTCATGTGTCGCGAGCATCCACTGTCCAGGTACCATTTGTGGTGTTTCTTTTGTCCTGTTAAACACATCTGCAACAGGAATAATCAAGTTTTTAGGTACCCATATTCTTTTGGGTCCTCTTTTGTTAGACCTGGGTGTTGGTCTCTTTTTGTGTTTACACTGAGTCACATTGTGTCCAGCTTTTCCACAGTGAGAACACCCAGTAACCTTTCCTTTGCCTTTTTCAATATTAAAAATATGAGGTTTAGGTATGTTATGATCCCAAAAGCCTAAGCCACTTTTGTCAATGGAATGTCTTTGATCACCAAGTAATCTGTTCAAATTATCAATTCCTTTGACAAACTTAGCTAAGTCTTTTGTCAGTTGCTCAACTTGCTTCTGAAGTTTTATATTTTCTTCAGACACATGTTGAGAACTACTGATGTCAGACACAAGGATCTTTTCCTTGAGCATAATATTTTCTATTTCAAGGGCTTCATATTTATTACACATTTCTGTGTGAGCCTTGGATAGATTCTTATACTCTTGAAATAGTTCTTTGGAGCTTTCCATCAGATCATCATACATTTCTTGAAGGGTTAAAGGAAATATCTCTTCTTCAGAGCTGTCTGATGATGGCAGACTGGCCATAAGACATAAGTTGGCCTCTTCTGAAGTATCTTCTTCTTCTTCAGAAGTAGATTCATCAAGGTCTTCCCATGTTGCCATTAGTCCCTTCTTCTTTTTGAAGAACTTCTTCTTTTTGAATGTGTTTTTCTTCAACTTAGGACACTCAGCCTTCATGTGACCTGGTTGTTTGCATTCAAAACAAGTAATTTTGTCATTTTGAAAATCTTTACCTGTCTTACCTCCTTTAGAAGTTGAAGGTTGATTCCTTCTGAACTTTCCTCTGTTTTGGAGCATTCTTTTGATCTTCCTACTTAAAAGAGCAAGATCATCATCTTCTGAGCTATCTTCAGAATTCTCATCTGTTTCTGAAGTTTCCTCAGCTTGCATAGCCTTCATTTTGCCATGCCTAGACTGACTGGTATTGGAGTTTAGAGCCAGAGATTTCTTCTTGTTGTCATCTTCTCCAAGCTCAAGCTCATGAACCTTGAGAGATCCCAGAAGTTCCTCCATTCTAAGAGAGTTTAAGTCTCTTGCCTCTTGAATGGCAGTAACTTTGGGTCTCCAGGTCTTAGGCAAGCTTCTTAGAATCTTTCTGTTATTATCTCCAGATTCATAAGTTCTGCCCAAGGACCTGAGTCCATTTGTAATGGTCTGAAACCTCCCAAACATCTGATCAATGGTTTCTGTTTCTTCCATTTTGAACATCTCATATTGATGTATGAGCATACTAATCTTGGATTGCTTGACAGTTTCAGTCCCTTCATGGGCTGCTGCAAGAGTATCCCAGATTTCCTTGGCAGATGTACAACCATGCACCTTCTCATATTCTGATTTGTTTAATGAGCATATCAGATAGAGTTTGGCTTTGGCATTCATCTGAACTCTAGCCTTCTGCTCCAAGGTCCAATCAGCCTTAGGTATAGGCACATTGTTTTGCATGGGCTCATAGTCTCCATCAGTAACTACATCCCAGACATCAATGTTGTTACTTTCAATGAACAGCTTCATACGATCTCTCCAGTAGTGATAGTCTACTCCATTGAATGCTGGGGGTCTTGTGATAGATGCACCCTCAGAGATGTATTGCCTGTTGTTGTTTGCAGCTTCCATCTGGATCTTTTAGTCCTCAACACTTGTTAGGTGCTCAACCCTGAGTTAAGCTCTGGTACCAACTGTAGAAACACAGGGAAACACTAAAAGGGGGGGTTGAATAGTATTTCTTTATATTTTTTAAAGCTTTTTGAAAACAACAAGTTACAAACAGTTTCAGACAAGTTTATGGGGGCTGTCTAAAGTTTTTGGATGGTTCCTGAAAATATATTTTAAAAGGTTTCTTTTCTTTTAAAATATTTAGAATAGCTTTTCAACACCCTTGATATTAATATAAACGAATTGATAAGAGATAAGGGATAGAAAACTTAGCCAAGGATTTATCCTGGTTCACTCACTACCACTGTGAGCTACCTCCAGTCCCAATGCCAACAAGCACTTGGATTTTCTCTTAATCTTTCACAAAGATTACAAGTATTCTTTTCTATCAAGCCTCTTCAGGCTCTACAACCAAGACAAGCCTCTCTAGGCTCAAACAACACAAGTATTCTTTTTCAGACAAGCCTCTCCAGGCTCAACAATAATTACAGTTAAAAAGAGTTTAAGCTTTTAAACTACACAAGTTTGAAGCTCAAACCTATTACAATGTACAGCTTAAAAACTGAGGTATACTCAGGATATGAAAATATAAAGTGTACAAAGAATTTTATCAGAGTGATTTTCTTGAAGAAATTTGCAGCGATGATTCTCTTTTTCTATATGTTCTTCTCCGTGTCTTCATGATGGTCTTCATGAGGGGTATTTATACCCAGACTTTAATCCGTTGAAAAACCACCGTTTAGAGATAGCATTAAATGCTATTAAATCCGTTGTGAGACATACTTCTGAGCATCCTGACATTTCTGACACAGTACAAGGTTGCATCTGCCAAAAGGCTGCTTCAGGAATTGCTGCGTTGCTGCGTTTACAGAGATTTCCTCAGTGGTGTATGAAATTCAAATGCACCAGGAAAGGCCTCTGTGTTTGTTGCCATAAATGTGTTCCAAAATGTACGAGCAGCAGAGACTCAGAAAAGTCTTCACGCAGGGTTTCAGCAAAGATGCCACGTCATTACTAAAGCTTCAGACGGCTTCCAAACTTCAGACGGGTTCCAGTCTTCAGACGGGTTCCAGTCTTCAGACGGGCTTGGCTCTTCAGACAGGTTGACCACTTCAGAAGGCCTGTTTCCCTCAGATGACTTGAAGCACTTCTTAAAGACTTATAAAGCGTATTGTGGCTTGCTGAAATCACAGATAGATAATTAAACACTTAAGAGTATCTGTGAAAATAAATACTGTAAATTTGTTAATCATTAAAACTTGGAAATATTGCTGTCTTAAAACATCATAAAATCTCTTATGATATTTTTGAGACTCAACAGATGACGACATTATAATGACCACGAAGAAGACCGACGGACTGAGATCTGACTTTTAGGGTATTCGACCCCCCAAAACGGACAGAGGAGGCCTGGACGAAGCTGACGGGACCGGCGGCGAAGCAAACAGAGGCCTGGAAGGCGGAGCGTGGCTTACACGCGCCGACAAGGACAGTGGATGGTGGCGGCGTGTGAGGGCGCGTGCGGAAGCGGATGGCAGCGCTATTTTCGGGGATCAACAGATCGGCACCTTCTGTGTCTGTTTCTGACGTTGCGGTTGCCGGACGGTGACTGCAGGTGGCCGTACAGTGACTGCTGGTGGCCGGACGGTGACTGCAGGTGGCTGGATGGTGGTCGAACTGTTGCTGGACATCAGAACTGTGAGAGAGGGATAGGGACATTGGACAGCGGACTAGGATTCTGACTTTTATCAGGCCCACATGAAGTGAGCTTTGATACCATGTAAAAGTGGAGAATAGGATTGTTGAATTGCTTGAGGAAAAATACCTCAATAGCTTCATACTTATATACATGATTTACATTCACTAATAAAGGAAACATAGGAAATATAATTTGTACGAAATAAGGAAACATAGACCTATACAAAAATAAGGAAATACAGCTGTATAAATCAACACCTAATGTAGTTTCCTTAAATACATTTTTTCTATTCTAATTTCCCTAAATAGGAGATATTCTCTAACACGCCCCAAGATCCAATAAAGCATGTGTAGCTGGTTGATTACCAATAGAAAGTGGCACAGTGAACTTATCTGGGTCAAGTGACTTATCTGTGGTGTAGACCTCTTCTGGTTCTTCTTCTTCTTGCAAAACTACTTCTGACTTCTCCTCTTGTTGAACACTCTTTTCTACAATCTCTTTTGTGGGCACTTGCTCTTCAAATGTGATGTTTTCTTTTATATCACTTTCCTCTATAATGTTGCCATCAGTAGCAATCAAGTTGCAGTGCTCCTTTGGATTAGTCTGAGTGTTTGCTGTAAAGTGGCCATTCTTGTGTTCTGCCATCTCTGTTGCTAATTGGCCCACTTGGTTTTCTAATGATTTGATTGATGCTTCTGTGTTCTTTCTAAATCCATCAAATCCTTGTAAGAAGGCATCAATCTTCTCTTCCAACCTGTTCAATCTGTCATGCGTAGATGGTTGTTGCTGCTGGTATGGTGTCTGTCTGTTCCCTCCATTCTGCCCTCATCCAGAGTTGTTTTGGTTATTTCTCCATCCTTGTGAGTACTGATTGTTGTTGTTGGAGAAATTTCCAGGCCTCCCCTGGTTACCCATGAAGTTGACTTGTTCAGCTTGATTTTCTTGGTAAGAGCAATGACCATTGGGATGGTCGCGTCCGCAAAAGTCACAAATCAACGGTTGGGCTTGAATAGGTTGGGATTGGACAACTTTTAACTGTTGAGGGAGTGCTTCCAATTGTTTAGTGAGTGCTTCTAGCTGTCTTTTCATGAGCTTGTTTTTCACTAGAAGAGCATCGTTACTGCTGAGTTCCAACACTCCTTTCTTTTGTAATTGAGCTGGTTGTGGTCCACACTGGGCTTGTTGATCATTCTGAGCAAAGTTTTCAATGATTGCAATCGCTCGCTCTGCATCCACAGATAAGATAGTTCCTCCTGTTGCAGCATCTATGAAAGATTTGGAATCAGACTTGAGTCCATTGCAGAAAATGTTGAGTTGAGCAATGTCATCATAGCCATGATTAGGACATTTGCGCAGCAAAGATTTGTATCTCTCCTAGGCTTCACATAATGGTTCATCTGTTCCTTGCCTGAATGTGGATATGTCTGTCTTGGCTTGTATGTGTTTTCCTGGTGGGAAGAATCTTTTTAAGAATTTGTCTTCAACCACTCCCCAATTGTTCAGACTTTGGTTTGGATGCGACTTCAACCACTCCTTAGCTTTACCTATCAATGAAAAAGGAAATAGGCGTAAGTATACAGACTCTAAATCACCTTCCTCAAAACCCATAGTGCCAATTAATTCATAAAAGTTTGAAAGATGTGTATGTGGATCCTCATGATCCAATCCTGCGAATTGATGGGAACTGATAAGATTGAGGTGAACACCCTTCAACTCCAAGGACTTCGCTGTTACGGGTAAGACAATGCTCGAATAATGGCGAGGTGCTTGATGCATGACATAGTCTCCCAAGGTTCTTCTTCTTTGTGGTTGTTCTTCTGCCATATTTTTGGGTTCTTCCTCAAGTCTCCTTCTTCTCCTTCTTCCTTCTTCTACTTCTGTTCTTCCTTGATGTCCTTTCTATTTATGGATCAAATTGTAATTGATTTGGGGACACATGGCCTCTCAAAAGCATAAACAAGAAAACTTGAAAAGGGTAAGTGTGGAAGAGAATTTTAATAAAAAGAATAAAAAGAAAAAGAAAAAGAAAAATTCCTAAAATTTCCTAAAAAATAAAAATCTATAATCCTAAGATAGAGTATATACAACTTGACAGTTAGACCTCCCAAGTCTATACGAATTGATACACCGTTCCCCGGCAACGGAGCCAAAAATACTTGATGGGATTTAGGCAAGCGTACCAAAATTCTAGCAGTATAATAGTAAGTAAAGAGTATCGTATCCACAAGGAACGGTTCAACTCGTAATGATTAGTGATCAGACTATCAAGTAAGAACGGTATTTGATGTTTGTATTGCGGAAATTAAATGCATAAAAGGAAATATGAAGAGTAGAGTAGAGTAAGATAGCGTTACTTGGATCAGGATTGAACTTTGTATCATCGCACCCCTTTTATATGTGAACCTCAAGATTATTTATGAATATATTTCTATGATACCCTAGCCAAACTATATTATTTTACCCCGAGTCACCAGTAGTAAAATACTCGAAGATAATCCATGCGGGTTCTCCCAGGCGACAAATTACCCTGGCTTGATTGCTCTATTTTTCCGCTTGTTAACACTATCAATTCATCCTATATTGCTATAGCGACTACTATGAGTACTTTTACCAATCAGAGTTCAAGTTTCCTACCTATCGGTTCCCCCAAACTCGCTATCAAATTCACAAAACCATTTTCCAATGTATTTTATAAAAGCAATCTATAACTCCGGCACACAGGCGGAAGCTACGCATTAAGCAAAGTATAAAAGTACCGATATCATAGAATAGAGATTCATAAACAATAAAGAGAATTCACATACAGTTAGGGATTGAATCAACTACATTCAATCCTATTGGAGAGTTTAGCTACGCATGGTAGCCATTACAGACCAATGAAGAAACTGTCACACTTTTCTTCAATCCTAGCGTTGCTATCTCGGCAGCCCTTCGATGTCTCCATTGGAACTTTGAGCCCTAAACTCTAACTCTCTTCTCTCTCCCCAAAAGCTACATTGATCTTTGCAAAAGGTCCTATTTATAGACCAAGGAAGGCTATCTGAAATCTGGAAGGAATCTGTTTTGAAATTGAACTTGAAATCTAATCCGTGTAGTTGCATCAGCGCAAGTGAAGCGTGGATTACAGAATGTTGCGCTCCAACCTGCGCTTAGCGCAGGTGGAGCGTGGAACACGTTCCAGACTTCTCCGTTTCCTCTTTTAACAGCTTGATTTCTTCCTGATCTTATCCTTGTTTGTTTGGCTTTCCTTGTTTCCCTCTTTTTGGCTTGATTCTGTGTTTATCTTGACTTTGAATTTAAATTGGGGAAGTTATCCACAGAATCCTTTTTTAAATGCTTGCTGATCTTATCTTTATTTGCTCTTATTTAAACTTCAATTCTGCAGATCCTATCCTCAAATAATGCTATCTTCTTTTCTCATTTAAATCTCTCTCATAAATCTGCAAAATCAACAGATTTTCTATTAAAATAGCATCAAACTAGTGTCCAACCTGTGCGATGCACGGATATTATTATTCCAATAGATTATTAACATTGAATGATATAATATACATAATTTATTAAATATGTGTAATTAAAAAATAATAACGATTTATTCCTTTTTTAATATTTAATTCTATATTTCTTTGTGTATAAAGAATATAAAAATTAAAAAAGAAAAAATGGATTTGAAAAATCAAATAGCAAATATTAATAATTAAAAATGGAATATAAATTTTGTTTCATTTATATTTTTTGAAATGTCTCCTTGTACATCATATTTTTTGTCACATTACAACACTTATTGTCATTACATATAAGAATCATAAGTCTTGTTGAACTTAACCATAGATACAACAACATATAATTGACCATGCAAGAAAACTGGATTTGGTAAATACACACCAACATGGGACAATGTCTGACATTCACTTTTATTAATTTGGTTCCGTTACAAAGTCCACCAGATATATCAAGATTACACATTAGCATGACAGACACTCATTATTTAACATCAACTTATGATAAGGAAGTGTAAAACACCTAATATCATTTAAGAACTCAGTTGTCAATCAATCAGCTTCAATACCAATCTCCCCATCTACCTTCCATATAGTGTCAGAACTCAAATACACCCCCTCTTCTCTAGGAAATAATGTCATGACATATTCATTAATTGAATGAACATCTAATGTAGGAGCAAGAATTGCTTTATCCTATCTCAAATACAATGTTTCCAGAAATTGAAAGCAATTTATGGTATGCAAATGAAACTATATCTCCAATTGTATTACCTGTAGAATCCATCAGTAAATCCTTCGGCAATTCAATATTAGTGATCACCATCACCATAAATGTCTAAATCACCATCACCTAATGTAATAATTCACTTAGCAAACTCTATAATCTCACGTTTAGTTAAAGCACTCCCACAACTCTATAATATTCACGACAAGAGCAGGGCTAATTCCCGTGGAGGGTACCTATGATTTATAAAAAAAATCACTTTGAACATATAATTAAAAAATTAATTTAGCATTTAAACGTACTATATACTAAATACATAATAAATCAAAATATAAAATAATAATTTTATTGAAGTAGAAGAAAACAACATAATTATGAATTTTATAATTTTAATAAAAAATATATATTCATAGAAAATTTTAACAAATCCATCATAAATATAATTACAAATTTAAATTATATTGAGAGAAAATATTTTAGTAAAATAATAAAAAAATGAAATTGTGATAAGAAACAGAAAGAAAAAGAAAAAAGGAAAACGACGGGAGCAGGACTACCTCCTGTCAAGGGTAAATGTAGTTCACAAAAAAGCCACTTATGTAATGAAATAAATTAATATGAATGGATAATGTGAGAAATTTATTAATATTATAATAATAGAAAAATAAAAAAAAAGTGTGACAAATAAAACAAAAAAACAACAACATAGGCACTAATTTGAATTTACATTTTAAGTAAGGAACCATATATATATATATATAAAAGAAATCCATCAACAATAGATAAAGCTAACTATATATAGCAAAGTAAAGCTAACTATACATAGCAAAAAGACCCCCAATGAATAGTGCAAACAAAACATACTAAATATATAATAAATCAAAATATAAAATAATAATTTTATTGATAAATTACTATTTTAACCTTGATAAGTGCAGTAAAAATACAAGAATAAATCATATAATTGGCACTTACCAGATACAACATATCCACTGTCACATAATTAACTTATGCTCAGTAGATTGTGTTGAAGACCTTCAACAAGAAGAACATTCTGAATAACAGAGAGAGGGGATATACCTATTGAACCAATGCTAGTGATTCTACCTTTCTAGTTTCCTCCAAAGGTCACCACCCCTCTATCCTTAGGTCTAAGGTTTTGGAACAAAGACCTTTCTCCTGTCATGTGTCGCGAGCAGCCACTGCCCAGGTACCATTTGTGGTGTCTCCTTTGTCCTATTAAACACATCTGCAACAGGAATAATCAGGGACTTAGGTACCCACAACTTCTTGGGTCTTTTTTTGTTAGCAGCAGTCCTGCCCTTTCTATTTTGTTTGCACTGATACACACTGTGTCCAGGCTTTCCACAGTGAGAGCATCTCTTACCTTTCTTAGCTTTTTCAGAAGGTTTAGAATTTGAATCATGTGATGATTCACTGTCTGAGTATCCTAGACCTTCTTTGTTTTTGGAGTTCTTTTGAACACCCAACATTTTGTTGAGGTTCTTGGTTCCATTGACAAAGTTGGAAAGATCTCTAATAAGTTCAACAACTTGTTTTCTAAGATTCTCATTTTCCTTGATTAAACCTTCTGAACTACTAGGCTCAATACTCAGGAGTTTTTCTTTGAGTATAAGATTTTCAGTCTCAAGAGCTTCATTTTTGTTTGAAACTTCTGTGTAAGCTCTAGACAGGTCCTTATACCCTTGGAAAAGCTCCTTAGATCTTTCAAGTAAATCATCATACATATCTTGAAGAGTTTGAGGAATTACCTCAGATTCAGAATTGTCTGATGAAGGGAGAGTTGCCATTAAGCATAGGTTGGCCTCTTCAGCAGATTCATCTTCCTCTTTTGAGGTTGAATCATCTAAGTCCTCCCAAGTTTCCATCAAACCCTTTTTCTTCTTGAAGAACTTCTTCTTATAAGAAGGTTTCTTCAGCTTTGGACAATCAACCTTCATATGCCCTGGCTGTTTGCATTCATAACAGATTATTTTGTCAGTAGAGAAAGATTCTTTACCTGACTTACCCATTTTGGTTTCAGAGGATGGGTCTTTTCTGAACTTTCCTTTCCTCTGAAGCATCTTCTTGATCTTTCTGCTCAGAAGATCTAGATCATCATCATCATCAAAGCTCCCTTTTGATTCTTCAGAACCTTCTGAAGATTCCTCAGCTTTCATGGCCTTCTGTGGTCCAGCCTTCAGCAGTTTAGACTTGGCATTCAGGGCAAGTGACTTCTTTTTAGGAGCATCTTCGCCAAGTTCCAACTCATGGACTTTGAGGGATCCCAAAAGTTACTCCATTCTCAAGGTGTTGAGGTCCTTTGCCTCTTAAATGGCAGTAACTTTGGGCCTCCAAATCTTTGGTAAACTCCTAAGAATCTTGCAATTATCATCAGCAGAGTCATAGGATCTGCCAAGAGATTTGAGTCTATTAGTTATGGTCTGAAATCTTCCAAACATCTGATCAATAGATTCAGATTCATGCATCTTGAACATCTCATACTGATGAACAAGCATGCTGATTTTGGATTGTTTTACATTGTCAGTCCCCTCATGGGCTGAGGCTAATGTATCCCAGATTTCTTTGGCAGAAGTGCATCCATGCACCTTCTCATATTTTGATTTACTCAAGGAGCAAACCAGATAAAGTTTTGCTTTGGCATTAAGTTGCACACGTGCCTTCTGATCACCAGTCCATTCTGCTTTAGGAATGGGCACACCATTATTGGTGGGAATATAATCACCATCCGCGACTACTAGGGATGGAAAAACGGGTTGGCCCGGCCCAACCCTCGATCGACCCTTCAGAAAATGGGACGGGTTGGGCTGGCCCTAAACGGAAAATGGACGAAAAATGTTAGCTCAGCCCATATTTGAGAGGGCTGTCAGGGCCAACGGGCTAGCCCTTATAACGAACTAACGAAGTGATTTTTTTTTTCTTAGCATCCTTTATAGTTTATACCTCATTCTCATGACCGTTTTTCACAATTCACATACACAGAGAGAATCTAAAATAACTCAGCTAACACACACACACACATGAAATTGTGGTTTGTGATAATAGAAGGATTCGATCATTAGCAGCACAACATTTCTCTTTCCATGCTCCTCCTTTAATAAGTCCATTAGAACCTCCAGAATTCTTTAACAGTTCAAGCACATTAAAACAGAGGCCATCACTAATGAGTATCAATAAGCATAGCCTTTTTTTCAACCGATCTACACTATAAAAGTATTGTAAAAACACAAGATTACCAATAAAAACAGTAAAACCACAAGATTACAGAGGCACTGTTTCTATCATGTTCGGTATGCTAAGTCAGAATGAGAAATTAACAATAAAAACACAAGAGGCATGGACTTGCTATCCTTGACCGGAGAAGGAGGCTATCGACCGGAGAAGGACGTCGTTCACGGTGAAAGATGTTGTCACGGACGGAGCTGTTCGATGGCAGCAAGACACTGTTCGCGGACAGAGACGGTGAAGGACGCTGTTGTAGTTGTTCGACGGCGCTGCTCACGGACGGAGCTGTTCGCGGTGAAGGACATTGTTCTACGGCGCTGCTTGCGGACGAACACGTTCGACGGCAGCAGCGGACGGAGCGGTCGGCAGCAGTGGATTAGACGGGTTAGACGGGCCAATGGGCTGAAAGTCCCAACCCAGCCCTATAAATTTGACGGGAAAGGACGGGTTGGCCCGATGGGCCAGGCTCGTTTTGCCATCCCTAGCGACTACATCACAAAAATCTATGTTATTGCTCTCAATGAACAGCTTCATACGGTCTCTCCAATAATGGTAGTTTGTACCATTGAAAGCTGAGGGCCTTGAGACTGAGGCTCCTTCTTCAATGTAGTGGGGATTGCTTGTTGAGGTTTCCATTTAGATCTACTTCCCTCAGCACTTGTTAGATGCTCAACTCGAGGTTGAGCTCTGATACCAACTGTAGAAACCACATGAAACACTAGAAAGGGGGGTTGAATAGTGTTTATAATTTCAAATAGATTTTATGAAAACCTTTTCACAAGCAAAGTGATTAACAAAAGTTTTGAGCAACTTGCTGAACTTGGACTTTTCAGGGACTTATTGAAGTGATTCGGCAGGTCCAAAAGACAGTGTTATAAACTTGTTTTATAAAGCGTTTGAGATTGTTTTAAAGTTCAAGCTTATAAAATAGATTATTCAGAACCCTCCTGTTAGCTTAAATAACAAATATACTGAGATAAGGGTAGATAAAACTTAGCCAAGAATTTATCCTGGTTCACTCACATCCACCGTGAGCTACGTCCAGTCCCAATGCCAAACCAGCAAAGGGTTTCCACTAACTGAGCATAGATACAAGTATTCTTTTATCCACAGCCTCTTCAGGCTAAAAACCAAGTATTATTTTACAGACAAACCTCTCCAGGCTCAAACCCAAGTATTGTTTAAACACCAAGCCTCTTCAGGCTCAACCACAAACAGTGTATAAAAAGAAAATGCTTAAGCTTTTAAACTACACAAATTTAAAGCCTAAACTGGGTAAGATGTACAAGTAATTGAGTAAGACTCAGGATAAGAATTTGTTATACAAATGAAACAAATGAATATCTCAGAGAATTTTGAGCAGCGTTTCAGCAAGTTCGTTCGTTCTCACATTCTTTTCTGCATGAGACTTCATATACATAGGAGAAGAGAGAAGAGACCAGTAGACTTCTCTAAATCCCGTTGAGAGATAGCTTTCATCCCGTTGTGACACATAGCCTTGGTAGCTTGCATTAGCAGGTGTCAGCAACACATACTCCACTTTTTCTAGGCACAGTGTACTTCACAACAGACAATGTCTTTTTGGTGACAAGAAATTTGAAATATGACAAAAAGCAAATGTTCTGACTTTCCAGAAGGACAGGAGGCACAAGCAACTGAGAACGGCTACGGTTGACTTGAGTCTTCAAAGGGAATTAGCAAAGAAGCACTTTTCCAAAAAGGTACAAGTCTCAGTACGACATCTCTCTTCTTCAAAAGGTTCTCTGGCTTCAGTAGGTCTTGATCACTCAACAGGTTCCTCTACTTCAGCAGGTTGCACCACATCAGAGGATTGCTGTATCAGACATCTTCTGAAACACAGAAACCACCTTTAGCAGAAAACTGTTTTTTCTCATAAGGAATATTAACCAAATTTGTTATTAATTAAAACTCAGGGTTATGAGACTTAAACATTATTAACCATTTAATAATATTTTGAAACTCAACAAGGAAACTTCTTACTTACAAGGAAATGTAGAATCAATGTATTTTCCCTACTATTTTCTATTTTCATGTTGAAATAAATCATTTCATATATAAAAAATAATTTTTAAAAACAATTTTATAAAATGAATTTTAAAAATTAAAAAATAAAACTGAATCAAAAACACCCTTATATTTATATTTTATTGATATATACTTCTAACATAATTAAATAATATATATTCTAAAATTTAAATAAAAATATCCAAAAGATAAATAGATTATCGTATGAAAACTATCAAAGTATTTCTTAATTAATATTTAAAAAAAAAAACTTCAAAGGATAAGAAATGATTCAAGATAGTGGATAGTATTGAATAAGAAGAAATTTAAATTTTTTTAATAATAAAAAACTTTCCAATTTTTAACATAAAATAAAAAATGCCATAAGATTAATGTGAGGACTCCGTTGGTTCGAGAGTAAATGCAAGCTCCGTTGTACTGAATCTTAAAATTCATTTTAGATTCAAATAAATATTGGATTGAATCTATCACTTGACCAAATTTTTAAGATTTATCGAGGGTGAGTCTAAGGTGATTAGGGTGGGGAAACCATGTTGGTTTAAATACCGGCTACAGAAGGTTCATTACCTTTTACCAGATTTTTTCAAAATAATTAGGGGGTCCCTCCAGATTTTGTATATGGAGGCTGGTTTATTTACAATTAAACAATTGAATAGCGTAGATGCTGGTGGGAGAAAGGAGGAAATCCTAAGTTAGGAAAAAAGGACGCTGTCGCATTCGCACAACCGTGAAGAACCATTACTGGATTCAGTCTCTCACCAAGGCATTCATTCCACTAACTTTGCTTAGAAATTTATACAACACTTGATTATTGCCCAAAACAATAAGTCTTTGGGTTTTTTGCTTATTGCATTGATCATTTTCTGCCATTGATGAAGGTGAGGGTCAGAACGACGCAGTGCACAGTGGCATTTCAAGTTCAACAACCAATGCAGCCACACTTACGGTGCCGCCACCTCCAGGTCTTGATACTATTTTAAAAATGCAAAAATCATGTTGTCTTGCCTTGGTGGGGTCAACGACAAAAGTGAACTTAAAAGAGTCAAAGCATTAGATAGTTCCCTTCCCGACCGTCACTCCTTCGCCACCTCACCATCATCGTTACAACTCATCCACGTCCGCAATTCACCATGCGCCTCGATTTTGGTCTTTCTCCCTGATTTTTAAAACTTTTATTTTATATTCCTATATTTTTAGAACACTTTAATCATAGTCTCTGACGCTAATTAATTAGTTCAATTAAGTTGTTGACCCTTTTAATTGATTTTTCCCATTAATCTTTAGTGTTGGGTTTCATTTAATCCATGTGGTTGGTGAGTCAATTTATTAAGCAATTGAATTCATTAACAACTTAACCGAACTAATTCAAATCAAGGTTTAAGTGTTTCAAAAGTATAAGGACATAAAATAAATGTTTTATAATTCAGGGACGAAAATCAAATTTGATAAAAAATACAGGAACGAAAAACATATTTTATTTCTAAATTACGTTGATCTGTAACTTAGAAACACTTTTGGGGACCTCAAAAACATGCAATAAGACTGCTGGAAAACATGGAGAAGATCAGAGGAGGGGTAATTAAAAAGGACCGTGATGAAAAAGAAGTGAATTTTACTTAATGATAACATTACTTAAAAGCTTATATTAAGAAGCTCTCAAGAGATAATGACTAACTAAAAGAGACAAATATGCTAATTCAACACACTACTCTAACTCATCTCCACTAATCAACATATGGTAATAAAGGCTAAACAGGACAAAAACGCCTCCTTCATCACTAACCCAACCTCCTTGGGTTAATTATTCAAAAACCTAATAAACACCACTTGAACTTTTCTTAGTCATGAATCATTGCAGCATCAAAATAATGCACTTTTAGCATAATAAAATCAATTATATCTCCACTAGGGACATTATTTAATGTGACCATGATAGTTCTTGGTTATCAATTCGACATGTTTTGTTTTTTTGAACCTTTTGGTCACCGTCAAACTGTTATATATGAAAAATATCCAGGATTTGGAATAGCCAACTAATGATCAAAGATACCTCTAATAAGAACAAAGGCCTTGGTTAATTTTTAAGTAATTATTCCCTTTCTGGTATAAAGAGCCTAGATCCCACTCCTTTTATGGTAATTTTACATAGCACGAGTTTGGTTTACTCCAAAATCACGTTTTAAACGTGGATCCGGGCTAACGCTACACTCGAATCCACGTTTGAAACGTGGTTTTGGAGTAAACCAAACACACTAATAGTTCTCAAAAATCGGTTCCCCTGAGAATTGGTCTGATCAACTCTAAAATATCAGTGGAGCACAAAATAGGTGCGTACCGGTCCAAATTTAGTGAAGTCGGGAGAAAAAAATAGTTTGAACTGGTTATTTTTTGAAAAAAATAATTTTTTTATATTTGTATTTAATCTAAAATATTTTTAAGATAAATAAATATACATATTTAAGAATTTCATATAAATATATATTATTTTATCAATTATTTATGTTAATTTACACTTTTATATATTTTATTTTTTATGATTTTATTTTATTTTATTACTTGAAATATTATATAATATTAAAAATGTAATATTTAATTATTATCAGTTTGACCGTTGTTCAACCAATGGTTAAATCAATGACCGTGACCAATGCTTTCACATGTTTAATTATTAGTCCAGTTTTTATATCATTGTATTGTAATTTTAGGAGATACAAATATTTGAGTATTACACTTAATATATTTCTATATTTAAATATTTTTTAGTTCAAATTCGACTTAATTAACTATACATTTTTTATAGTTTAAATATTTTTTTTAAATGTTTGCCTTTTTAATTTATATGTATATTTTACCTAAATTTAAAAATCTATGCAATGCACACGTGATATTTGTTTAGTGCATAATTGATTAACAGATGTTTTTGATAACTTTATTGTTTATTTTTTATTCAAAAATCGTTACTACAATTTCTACCTACAATCGTTATCTAAATCTTACTAAGATAATGAAAAGGGAAAGATAATGGGCAAAATTTCAAAAGGACAAGCATCAAAAGCTCAATAAATCAACCCATTCAGGTAGAGTGGTATTCCATGTTGTGAAGGAATTTAAGTGGAATCAAGCCAAACCTGTGAAGGATTTTAAGTGGAGTCAAGCCAAACCCCAGAGGAGCATGCACAATTGAAGTGCAGATTCATCCTATTAAGCACACAATAAGATCCTATAAAGTTATAAGAAAGTGATGGCCTCACATGTGCTCCAATTGCTTGTGGTGTGTAGCTCTTTGTGGGACCAAAGGTCAACAATCTTTTTAGGATTGCATGATGAGCAGTGAGAAGGAAAAACCCACAAATGGGGGACCCTTTGATAGGGACATAAAGCAATTGGATGGAAAGCTTAAGCAGCTACCTTTCTCACCCAACCCCTTGAGTCTGTGTCCTTCAGATTAGTAGGGCCACTGGTATAAGTAGTTGGATATGGCCCCTTTTCCAGCCCGTGTGTGGTTGTTTATATTTTAATTTCCCTCACTTTTAATTAATTGAAAAAAAAGAGTACCCCATGCTCATGCCTATATGATCTTACTTTATTTACATAATTTTTACATACAAATGTACGTGTCGTTGATATATATGAGTACGTGGCTCATTGTATTTTTTTCCAAATAAAAATATAATTTAAATTTTGATGATTAAAATTTTAGGGATAGTTTAGTGTCAGAAAATATTTTATGTTTTCATTTTCTGGATTTTAGTTTTAATTATAAAAATATTTTCAGTTTTAGTTATTAAAATATCATATTATTTTCATTTTATTTTTCTATTTTTAAAGTTTTATACAATAAATAATGAAAATAACTTTGAATTGATTTATCTATTTAATTTTCTGTACAAATTATGAAATATGAAATAAAATGAAAAAACAAGTATATTATTTATAATTAAAACTAAAAATAAAAATGAAAATAAAAAAATTCTAAAAATAAACGATCGACACCTTAACTTTTTGTAACCATAATTTTACCACCCTTAGACACAATAAGAGGGCCGGACCTCAACCATAATTGTAGAAATCCTTCCTAAGTTGCAACAGAAACCCTGATAAAAGCACTCGTTTCATCTCTTAAAAGCCTACAATAGGCCTCCATATTTGATAAACACTTATGTTACAGATCTAGTTACAAAATGCACTAAACAATTAAAGCCAAATGGATATAGTTTAGCGCAATTGCCAAAAGAAGTCAACAGCAATCCGTACACAACGGCAGGGCACAACGAACGTAATTGCCCCAAAATAAAGGCACAACCTTTTGCCTTGGAGATTACCCATCAGGCAGTCACCAAAAGAGGAATGTGACTGTTGGCCACACAAGTCAAAAAGTACAAACGTAATCTAATTTGGACTTGTGTAAATGTCTTATAGATTAACCTAGAATTCCATATAAAACTTGGTCCCTAAGCCAGCAGCAATATAAATATAAAAGGGGGTAAGTGAACCAGCAAAGGAACAATTTATCAATGAATCCATCTAGTGCACTATGCCTCTCCAAGTTTTACGAACCTATTCTATTTCAATATTCATTTTCATTTCTATCCCGAAACAACCTAAAAGACACATCAACATTGAGCTTGAAGCCATTCAAGGGAGGCTTCCAATTGATTAGAGCTTTCTTGTGGTGCCATGAGGCTTCCAATCTATGTGACATTGTTTATCATAGAATGTGTATTACTCAATCTACTAAATATGATAGTTGGAGGGCATATTTGACACACATTAAAAGATCCACTTATTATTGTCTATCCATATGCTAACTTGTAGAACTTTTTAAATTTATGTAGAACGACTGATATTTGAATATTTTTGCTTATAACAACACATTCACTTATAAAAGAAGTTCAAATATAGATTGGCAATTCAAAAATCAAGAGTTTGAGTGTGGGAGTAGTATTAAACTTTTCAACGCTTGATTAAATGATAAGAAACTTGGTTTTGTAACGTCCTAATTTCTAAATTCAGAAATAATGCCTTTTGGGAGCACCATTTCCAAATTCGTGAAATTATTTCGCGCATTTATAGTATCGTCAAACACATAAACTTATCCGCTTAAGTAATCCCACACTTACATAAGCAACAATCTCAAGACACATGAATAACATTAATAGCAATATCATAGTTGCCACAGAGGGCTCAAATACATCATGATCAAAATGCATAACAGGATATAACTATACATGTGTCCTGGAAGATAAATAGATCCCTGAGGACCCACATGTACAATTATATCCCATCAAAATAAACTGGACCTATGCCTATACAAAAGAAATCGACTACATCATAAGCTATCCAAAAGAAAGTGGGTCATCACTAGGCCCACACCAACCCCTACTGACCTCCTTTGCCTTGGTGAGGTCCCTGCACATCTAAACATAATTCCCATAACGTGGGATGAGACTACGTCCCAGTGAGAGTGATAAAAGCATACATGTGTGGGGATAGCAATCAAATGAGATGCAGCAAGCATATATCAAGTCAAGTGAATCATGTGGCATATGTGAAAGTCATAAATACAATGTTAGTCCTGAAGTGTTTTACCCAACACCCAAAGGGTCTTCCCACTTTACATGAGGCTAGACTAAGCTCAAACTAACAGGAATCGTCGTTCCTGAAGGCCCTAAGACCTTACCCAATTAATCCTGATAGATTCAAACATGATTGCTTAATTTTTATCCTAAGTCCATGAACCGAAGACAGAGTCTTGGAACTTGAGTCCATGGACCAAAATCTTGATTATTAACATGAGGTCAAGAGACCCAAAATCATTCCATGAGGTCTTAAGACCCAAAGTATTTTCATGAGGTCCGAAGACCCAAAAATCTCTTCTTTACCATGATTAGGGTTAGAAATGTGAATCATCATCCGTAAATACGTGAACATGAAGATAAATATGAGTGTATAGTCATTCAAAGCACATTTCCTAAAACCCTAACAATACCTAGGGCACATGTTATTAGCATCAAAACAAGACAAGATATTAATATGTCAATAGCAACCTGTAACATCCCAAATTTTATTAAATAAATAAGTAGAGGAAATAATTAATAAAATTAAGAGTAATTAATAGAGTAGAATAAATAAATAAATAATATTAATAAAGTTAAACCATTTAATGCGTAAGAGTTATTTAATAAATAATAATAATAGTAGGATTAGAATATTTATTGAGGAGAGTTATTTAATAAGAGATAATAAATAAATAATAATATTAAGTAAGATTAGGATATTTTATGAGTAAGGGTATTTAATAAATAATAAGAATAATAAATAAAGTAAGTGGGTTGAGAGTGAGCCTAGCCCAATTAAGTATGTATTTAAGGAGGGGTTCTCAGTTCACCCTAATCCTTATTCGTATAATCGTCATAGAGCGAAAGGCCAAGGAGGGGAGAAACCAGGTCTCAAGAGGAGGTTGCTGAGGAGTAATCATCAAGAACCAAGAAAGAGTCTTCTTTGTTGTTCGATCTCCACTACAAGGTACGGTGGGGAAGGGGGTGCTGCTTATATATGCATGTAGGGGTGAATGGGTAGTGAGAATAACCTTTAAAGATTAATAATTGAAATCAATATGTGAATATGTGTTGTTTTGTGATGAAAACTGTGGATTGTTGATTGTTGTATGATTCTTGATGAATCTTGAGTGAATTGAATGAAAATAATGAGAACAGTGAAAAATGGTTAAACAAGGATTTAGAGATGAGGAACCATAATTGATTAGATGTTTAATTTATTGGAAATCATAAGAATGATTGTTGATTTTAGTGAATTCAATTGGTAAAAAACGAGTTTAATTGAGTTAGGAACTTGAGGAATTAAGTAGGGATTGAAGAAGAGGTAGAGGAAAGTCATTCCCGTTTTTACACAGAGCTGCGAATGTAAAATAGCGACTGCGGATTCGTTCACCGTTGGATCGGGCCGAAATTTTAATAGCTGGTTCGGAAAATCTGGTTCTTCCTTCGGAACGGTTGGATTGTCGATATGAGGTATAGGTTAGGATATATCTAGTTCGTACTAGAGGAAAGTTATTCCCGTTTTTAGATAGAGCTGCGACTGTAAAACAGTGACTGCAGATTCGTTCACCGTTGGATCGGGCTGAACTTTTAACAGCTGGTTCGGAACACCTAGTTCTTCATTCTGAACGGTTGGATCGTTGATATGAAGTCACGGTTGGGAGATATTTAGTTCGCACGGTAGCTGTAGATTTGAGGTTTTTATTGATGAAATTGAGTTAGATGTTTATTGTTTTGTGGATTGCTTGATTAATTAGATGTTTAGAGTATAATGATTGTGGATGCTTTAGGATGATGATGATTAATGATGCTTGATGGTGCTTTATAATGAGTATGATGTTAATGATTGATGATGTGTGATGATGTTTGCGATGATTATGATGAAGATAATGATGTTAATAGTGTATATCACTTATGATGATGATGTTTGATGATGAGCATGATGATGATGATAATGATGTTAATAGTGTATATCACTTATGATGATGATGTTTGATGATGAGCATGATGATGATGATAATGATGTTAATAGTGTATATCACCTTTTGATGATGATGTTGATGAGTATGCATTGAGCATATGAGGAGTTTGTACCAAGGAGCATAAGCCTAGAGAGAGGCGAGTGCGACTTGGGAGAGCGTGGTACCAAGGAGCATGAGCCTAGAGAGAGGCGAGTGCGACTTGGGAGAGTGTGGTACCAAGGAGCATGAGCCTAGAGAGAGGCGAGTGTGACTTGGGAGAGTTTGTACTAAGGAACATGAGCCTAGAGAGAGGCGAGTGTGACTTGGGAGAGTTTGTACTAAGAAGCATGAGCCTAGAGAGAGGCAAGTGTGACTTGGGAGAGTTTGTACTAAGGAACATGAGCCTAGAGAGAGGCGAGTGTGACTTGGGAGAGTTTGTACTAAGGAACATGAGCCTAGAGAGAGGCGAGTGTGACTTGGGAGAGTTTGTACTAAGGAACATGAGCCTAGAGAGAGGCGAGTGTGACTTGGGAGAGTTTGTACTAAGGAGCATGAGCCTAGAGAGAAGCGAGTGCAACTTGGGATAGTTTGTACTAAGGAGTATGAGCCTAGAGACAGGCGAGTGCGACTTGGGAGAGTTTGTACCGAGGAGCACAAGCCTAGAGTGGGGCGAAATGCAACTCGGGAGAGTATTGATGAGGATGATGTTGATGAGTTTGGTGTATATGATGATGGATAAATATGTGTTATAAATGATGATGAAATGAGTTATATGATATTGTTGATGAGTTTTGGTGTATATGATGATGGATAAATATGTGTTATAAATGATGATGAAATGAGATATATGATGATGGATGAATCTATGTTATATATGATGATGTAATGGAGTTATATGATAATGTTGATGAGTTTTGAGTGCATACATGATGGATGTATATGTGTTATATTTGATGATGTTATTGAGTTATGAATGACGTTATGAGCATTAATGATTAATGATGAATGAGTATTATATGAGTATGTGATTCCTTTGGTGAATGATGGTATGTTGTTTATATGTTGGTATGAATGAATAGCTATATGCTGATTTATAGGTGATTCTTATCTGCTGAATTATTTGATGTTTTGGTATGGGGTATGATGAATGATGGTGTTGTTTATAAGTGAGTGAGGATAGGGTAGCTCCTATGTGTATGTATGAGTAGTATTCTTTTCCTCACCGTATTACTGTGGATATTTTTACAGGTATTGATGAGGACACGATTGGTGTCGAGTTTGAGTAAAGGGAATGTGCTCTGATAGATGTGACATTAGGGTATAATTTTGGGGGTCTTTTATTATGTTTCTAGTTAGGAAGATTCTTGTAAACCTTTTTGGATGCCTTGCACGGAAAGTAGGATGATTGGTAATTTTATTTCTTTAGAGATTCCGCTGCATGAGTATGTGAGTACATTTGAGTTTATTTTATTTTAATTAAGTTGTTTTCAAACTAATGAGGTTTTTAATAAGAGAGTTTTGTGAACCTTTTTACCCATCGTGGGACATTATCTTTTTACACTTCAATTTATCAAACATATAAGAGTATGGGGTAGAAGGGTGTCACACAACCAATCAAATGATTATTCATCATCTACGAGAATGGGAAGATAGAAGGGGGATCATCCAAAGAACCACTTCCTAACATGAGAGTGAGTGTGTGATCACACTCACCTTGAGAGTGGATAAAAGATGGAGAATGAGGAATGTTGGGGATGAGGAGAACCAAGGAGCACTTGATCTTGAGGAGTGTGGACCTTCCTTGACCTTCAATGGGACCTCCTCTCACTAGAACCTCTCTTTCTCTCTCTAAGTTGGTGGAAGAAGGGGAAAAGAATGAATGAGAGCGAACCCTAATAAAAGCTTTTAAGAGCTGTAAGTGGACTCTCGCTCAAGCGAGATGCTCGGGATCAAATTTCCCTTCTCATTCTCGCTTGGGCAAGAGGCTCCTCGCTTGGGTGAGAATGGACCAGAAAATGACCCATCTTTGGAAGATTCTCGCTTGGGCGAGAACCATCTCGCTCAAGCGAAAAGCGTCTAGAGAGCCCCCTAAAATTCCGTTGTTCCTCACTTAGGCGAGACCATTCTCGCTCAAGCGAAATATGCAGAAACCAATTTTCTCCTTTTTGCTGCACAACTTGCTCAAGCGAGCCCATTCTCGCTTGAGTGAGAATACTGAAACCTGATTTTCTTGCTTAAGACTCTTAGCCCTTCTATTACCAATTCCTTACCTTTTTTCCTCATTACTAACATCAAAATTATTATCATACAACCTCTCATTAGTTATTATTATGAATTAGTGGGATGTTACACCTCGCTTGGGCGAGACCATTCTCGCTCAAGCGATATATACAGAAACCAATTTTCTCCTTTTTGCTGCACAACTCACTCAAGCGAGCCCATTCTCACTTGAGCGAGAATATTGAAACCTGTTTTTCTTGCTTAAGACTCTTAGCCCTTCTATTACCAATTCCTTACCTTTTTTCCTCATTACTAACATCAAAATTGTTATCCTATAACCTCTCATTAGTTATTATTATGAATTAGGGGGATGTTACAAGTTTCCCTTTGGTAGGTTAGATATTGGGTTCAAGTCTTGCAAATGAATAAAATGGTTACGGAAGAGATTATTTCATTAAATGAATCCATCTAACTCGACTCGAATTATTTTGGGTCTAATGTGATTTCTGGATACCGAGGCTCTTAGATAAAAAAAATGTCAATTATTTGATAAAGCTTAAAAGGTGGGGGACTTTCAAAGAATTTCTTCAATTACTTATATGCATAAAATTATTATTATACAGTCGTATGATAAATTGGGACTCAAATATCTTATGTTACATTGGTTTCATTATACAAAATGATGAAAAGATAAAGGAACAAGTACTTTTGTAACATCCTAATTCCTAGAACTCAGGAATTATGCCCGTTAGAAGCATAAGTCCTGAATTTAGGGAATTATTTTTCGCGACATTAACAATATCAATAACAGAAAATACAACATGTATAATTAAATACAAGGTTCCAGTTGAACATGTCCTGTGAATCGGTACCATAACTATGTCATGGATATCATAATACATGCATCCTAACAAAGCGGAAACATAGAGATACACATATCCTATCAATTATACAATCCAGTAAATGAAATTAAAACTCAAAGTGGTGGCCTTCAGCCAGATAAACTATAAACTCGGTACAACGATCAAGTCCTCAACGACCCGCCTGTGGATCTAAAACATAAACCCACGAAGGGGTGAAACTAATGCCTCAGTGAGCAAAGCAGTGCATACACGTAAATTAACATCATCAAACATAACAAGATAAGGATTACGATAAACATGAATCTCTATTCAACAATGTACTCTCAATCATAACATGAACATGAACTGCTTACCCAGTAGTAGGGGTCTTTTCACTTAACATACAGTTAGACTGAGCTCAGATTACAAGGGATATCTCCCTTGGGGACATAACGTCACCACTGTTACCTGACGACCGAAGCCTAGTTTTAACATGAACATGATTGGTCCGAGACCCGTGTCGAAGCCTAACATAAGTATTTTACTTGAATCTCTGAATAACATGATTTGAACATGAATAATGGAAATATCGTTAATTAACAATGACATTTACTTGAACATGAGCTTAATTGAACAATGAAACATAACCCAAGCTTCCAATCATGCAATGAAATCCCTAAAGAGGATAACCTCACTTAAATCACACTTGTATTATGGATACACGATCCCTTAATAGTAACACATAAACACAATCCAAATCATAATCCCCTAACCTAGGTTTTCCTTTAAAGAGGCTCAATAAAAAACAATCATACAACCATCCAATGATTTTCAAGTAATAATCATATCAAACTTCTCAAACACACAAAAATAGTAAGGGGGAGAAAGATTAGGGCTCACACAAGGAAATCATACAATGGAAGTGGTGTGGGTGAGCTTCACTCACCTAGAATGGAAGACAATGAAGAAGAGGGAGGAGGAAAAGATGAATCCAAGCTAAGGAATGGTGGGGGAAACCTTCAATCAAGCCTTCCTTTTTCTTCCTTGCTCCTTCTCTCTCTAAGCTCTCCCCTTTCTCTCTCTAAAACCCTAATGGAGTCAAGTAAAATGAGGGGAAAGAGAGGTTCTGCTCGTTTTAAAAAAACCAGAACGCGTTCGCGCGCATCAGCGCGCTTGAGCGCGCAAACTTTTTGCCAGAACCCCAAAATTCAATTCTTTGCTCGCTTGAGTGAGCCCTAGCTCGCTTGAGTGAGCCCTAGCTCGCTTGAGCGAGCAGACCAGAGTGCAATCTTCCAGTTTGTTGCCTAAATCATTCCTCTAACATCCAAACACTACCAAATAAATTTCTTTTATCTCAAAACACTTTTTTATTACCATTTTAACACATATTATAACTGAAGCTTGGGATGTTACAACTTTGGTATATAATATGTGACAAAAAAGTAGCACTCAAGTTAAAATGAAAATTTTACTTCACACTTACAAAACATACAATATTATGTATTGAGGGATTGAATGTTAGGTGGTAAAAGAGCTAATACATATGCAAGTATGTTTAGTGCACAAATATGAGAATGTTATGATAGATGAGTAGTTACACAAGAAGAATGAAATCACAAGAGAGTTAAGATAACTTCCATGGCATAAAAGTAACATGGATAAATAAGAGGGCTCTATTGATTTGAGAGTGAACATGTGAGGGTTAGGACTTGGATTTAATATATTGAAGTATATATGAGTAGACGAGTTTATGCGTCAATATTAAATTTATATTTTTTCACTGATAATCTTACCAAAATCATTTTAACGCTTTAACCTAATGCTTTTAACATTCTAATTAGTTTGTAGAAAAAAACTTACAAAAGTAATTAAAAAATAACTAATCGTTATCTTAGGTTGACTTTCTTTATCAATTTATACAAAATATTTTGAGCTATATAATATTTTAAAAGATGTGATTAATGAATAAAATATATTTATGGAGATACAATCAAGTTTTGATGAAGACATCCACTTGAAAACAATGGAGGATTTACAAGCTCAATCATATTTCCTATGTAATTTTCATTTGTTGAGTGGTAGAATTTAAGAAAACATGAAGAAGGCACTTGGATCTCATAATTGAATCTAAAAGACTAATAGAATTTACAAAGGTAAAAAATAATTAAGCACCTTTCAAATGTTAGGTGATAATAGATTAGGTGAATCACTAGTAAGAATTTTAGTTTATTTGTTAAATAATCATTACCTAACCAATATAATTAATTAAATTAGTAAGTGATCTTTCCGAAACTCTCAGAGTGACTTCAGCAGCGTCGTACGGTGATGGATGGTGGCGTTCACAGCGGATCCACGGCGGAGCAGGGTGTACCTGCAGATGAAGTTGGCTGAATGTCTCTAGAAGGGGGGTTGAATAGAGACTTGAAAATATTATTCCTGAAAATTCACACTTAAATACACGTTGAGACGTGATCTCAAGTTTGACACTTGGAGTCTCAAGTAGGTTAGATGAGATGTTGTCTCAACAATAAATTTGTAATCAAGTAATGATGATTTGTTGATAAATGAAGCTTGATTATTCTTGAATAGATTTGATTTAGTTTAATAAACAGATTTGAGATGTAAGATTAATTAGCTCATCAAATGTTAAGACCTTAAAAGAGAATGAGTGAGACTATTGACTGATCTCAGGTTGAGATAGGGTCTGAGATGAGATGAGGCCTGAGATGTTAGATGAGATATAAGATGAGATGCATGGACAGATCTTAGTTATTACAACTTGGTTTTCTCTGAACAGATTTAATTTATTTTAACAAACAGATTTTAGATATGAGATGTGCAATATAAAGAGATAGGGAGAAGAGATGCACACAGAGATTTATACTGGTTCACCCACAACCTTGGGCTACATCCAGTCCTCACAACTCGTGAGATTTCCACTATTGACAAACCCGTCAATACAAGTATTCTTTGTTTTCAACTGCCTCTTCAGGCAACTCATGCAGTATTCTTTTGCAAGCAGCCTCTCCAGGCGCAACGAGTATTCTTTTATTTTCAACTGCCTCTCCAGGCAACTCAATGAGTATTCTCTTTACAGTGCCTCTCCAGGCTTTACAAACGCTCACACTAAGCTCAGGCACCTCCTGACTTAGTTGAGACTTGATGGTATGAGATGAGATGTGATTGATCTAGCTTAGATTACATACAAAGTATGGATAAACCGTGAGCTCAGCTAGATGGTAGCTCTCTAAATCACTCAAAGAGTGTATACAAATCAGTACAAAACAAGAGCTAAGCCTACCACAAGATATTAGCTAAGATAGCATAGGTAGGTAGGTTGAGATTCACTTGAGACTTGGATTTTTCTGGTTGTGCAGCAGCATCTCTGCTGAGTCTCACTGTGTCTCTCACGCGTCTCATCATAATGAGACTTCCTTTTATAGTCTTCAAAAAAACTAGCCGTTAACTAGCCGTTATACTACCCGTTGGAAGAGAGAGAAGCTGTCTTTCACTTTTCAGTCATGAGCTCTGTACTTTTCTGGTGCAGTCTCTGCTGTGATAGTGTACTTGCGTTGACTAGCTTTTTGCTGTTGCGTCTCTGATGAGCTGAGTCTGATGTCTGCATCTCATCTCTGCGTCTCAAGTCTGAGTCTCATGTCTGCGTCTCAAGTCTGAGTCTCATGTCTGCATCTCATCTCTGCGTCTGATCTTGAGACTGCATATGATCTAAGACCGTCTCATGTCTGCATCTGCATCTCTGCATCTAAACTTGAGACTGCATCTGATCTCTGCGTCTGATCTTGAGACTGCATCTGATCTGAGACCGTATCATGTTTGCATCTGCATCTCTGCGTCTGAACTTGAGACTGCATCTGATCTTGAGACTACATCTTATCTGAGACCGTCTCATGTCTGATTCTGCATCTCAAGTTGAGTCTACATCTCAAGTCTGATTCTGCATCTCTGTTGAGTCTGCATCTCAAGTCTGACTTTGAATCTCATTTTTGCTCAGCTTCATATTTCAAAGTTCTTCTTTGTCATGCTTGGACTGAATATGATCTTATAATGAATTTGGGCTTGTCTCAATCTGATTTTACAGTTTGAGCTTGTCTCAAGCTGACTTTGAATCTCTTCTTGGTTTGGCATCTTCTATTCTGATCTTATCTCTTGATTCTGAAGCTAAGTTGGAGTCTCATCTCTTGGCAGATCTTGCATCTGACTGTTGATCCTTCCTTTTAAGTTTGTAGATGAGTCTCTTCTTTGAGCATTGGTCTTAAGCTGATTTTTAGACTGAGCTTGCATCTAAACATGAGATAGAATCTTATGCTTGAGTTTGCGTCTCATCTTGACTTGACTTGATGATTGGCATTTCTAGTAGAGACTTTTCTGATTGTAGCTGAGACTTCACTCTGATGTGCACCTCTCTCAACTTAGGCTATCTTCCCTTTAAAGATTCTGAAGACTTTCTGATAAAGGATATGTCTTGAGGCTTTCTTCTGAAATGACCTTCAGCATATAGAACTTCTAAGCTCTGCCTATTCTTCAAAGATAATTCTGAAGTCTGATGTTTCTTATCATTTGGATTCTAATCTTTCTGCATTCTTCATGAGAATCCTGTCTTTCTAAGCTCTCACATAACAAAACATCAGTAACTTCAAGAACAAAAAACATTAAGTTTGATCAATAGGTTTGTTGTCATTAAAACCAAATCTCAGAGGGTTTTTGCACTAACAGCAGAGACTCCGATGCTTAACGTAAGTAAGGATTCTAACTGAGTTACCATATAGAAATCAGAAGGAAGCGTACCTGAAAAGTTTGTGATCCTCGATATTTATAGATGATTTTAGGCGAGAAATTCAGTTACGGATGTAACTTCCTCTGTGAATTGCGGGATTACGTGCCTCAACGAGAGTGATCCCACACGCTGACGTCCATCACAGAAATGTGATATCTCCCGATACGTTACATCGGAATCTGTGTAATAGGCGAAAGATCTATAATTAATGAAGTGATATCTCGGATCTAAACCTCGGAATCCATATCCTTAGGTTTGGTCCCTCAACCCTGATATTCATATGTCGGCAATATCCTAATGTCAGCCCCTTAAGTCAGGATGCATTGCCATGATTATGTCGGAAATGTTAGCTTGACAATATTCCAGAACAGTTGCCCCCTAAGTCGATTAATCCTTTATGGATTATTCGACTTGAAGTATCCGACTTGAGCAAAGGTTATCCGAGATGGTATTTGAATTCAGGACTTTCCGCGCAAAATCCATGGTACCTTCCAAGGTCGCGTCACTTGATTTTCCTAATTTTTAGTTATAAATGAATTTTCAATTGTCGTGACGTGTGTCAAGATCCTATACATTTGGGCCCATGGGCTTCATTAGCTGTTCACATCTGGGCCGTTGGTTAGAGATATTTAATTGAGAGAAAGTGAAAAGTTTTTCACTTTTCAGTTTCTCTTTCGAAGTCTCTCGAAAAACCCGAGACCTTGTTGTCTTCTTCCCTTTGCCAATCTCCCACAACACACTTCCATTTCCCTTAATCTTTCTCCTGCTACCTCTGATTTTCGGGCAGTGCTTGTATGAACTTGGGGATTGCGGAACTTTACGAAGAATTTAAAGACATTTCTCGAAGAATTGTTCCAGCTAAATCTTTGTTTCTCTTTTATTCATAACTTTAGAGAATGGTGATGACTAGGGCTAAGTCTAGAGCTCTCTGTGTAGAAAGAAAACATCAATGTATAACTGTGTCAGAGGAACCCGAGGATCCCAGCATCGTGGATCTCATTCATAAGCGGAGACGAGTTACAGGAGTTTCTAACTCCAGTATTTCTCGTGAGTCAGTTGAAAGAACTGCTCATATTCTTAGGAAATAGGGTTATCCAAAGTATTTTTCCGCAGAGTCTTCTGGGTTTGGCTTTGTTAATCTCGGGATAGATTCTTCATCTCAATGTATTAATTTTGATTCAGGACTTTTGGACAGGTCCTAGATGGGAAAGCGGAAGATTTATACTACTCCCGAAATCAACTATCCAGTCCCACCAGCATTATCCAACCTGACATGGGTGGACACAGAGGCACTTGGGACTTCCAGCATGTATAGTTCCTTAGAAGCTCTAGAGCTAGGATTCCAGGACATAGAATGGGGGGAACAAGGCAATGAAAAGAATTGGAGTTTGGTGGTCCCCGTGGAAGATGACCGGATATGTTCTCAAGGCGACTTGGGTGAGAATTTATTCATACCGATGTATAAGACCATTTTTGACGATCTCGGATTCTGGTTACCTTTTCATTTGTTTGAGTTAGAAGTCCTTCAGCACTTGGAAGTTTCCCCCTCTCAATTACACCCCAATAGTTGGGCCTTTATCAGGAGCTTCATGATCCTGTGTGATGGACTGAACCTTGAGCTTAATTCCAACATCTTCTTTCATTTCTTTCAACCACTAGTACAGAAAGATGGGCCAAACCGATATTCTTGGTTATCCCTCCGTGCTGGGGCTGGTGGTAAGATTTTCGAACTCTGTCAAGAATCTTACAAGAATTTTAAAGATAAGTTTGTTTTCTGCAAACCGAAGGATGCAGCTCGACAAAATATCCTCGGAGAAGATGGCCGGGCAATGATTCATCCATATTGGAGTGATGGCCATTTCCAAAGAGCATCAAAAGAATATATTGTCGAGTTCAAAGAACTATCACCAGATGAGAGACGAGTTGTTGACGTCATTAAGAAGTTTGTCAAGGATTTTGGACATTTACCAAGCCAGGATGTAATTGCTGAGGATGGATGTGCAACTCGACAATCTTTGGGTAATTACATTTTATGTGATGTATAACACGAAAATACTTGTATATATATTAATCTTTGTCTCATCTTGCAGAGAAAATGGCGGCGAAACAAGAGAAAAACTTACCGAGAAATTGCTGAAGAAACAAGCTTTAGAGGCCAAGAAAGAAGAGGAAGCCGACATCAATCTTGTACAAGTTGTTGATCAAGGCAAGATCAAACGACCAAGGTTGACCAACTCGGGACCCAAAATCGGTGATGTCCCTGTCTTCAAACCTTCAGAAACAAATCCCACTGAGAATCTATCAAAAGGGTCTTCTTCTTCTCGGCTTTCTTTAGATGAAAAAGGAAAAGCAAATATCGAGGGGTCATCCGGTGGTGCCTTGCCGACTTCTAATATGATAAAAGAAGAAGTTCGGAAGTATTTGGCTATCCAAGCGCAAACGCTTTTCAAGGATAAGTCTGATACTGAGATATCTGATTTTATGAACCATGCCACTAGCTGGGCGATGAGGTTTGCGATGATGTGCAATATTTTGCCGGATCTGTTCGGGATCTCAATGCTCTTTTACCTTTAAAAGAAGAATTGCAAAAGATAACAACAAAGCTGGAGGTGGATGAGCTCAAGATGTAGGAGGCAATTGATAATGTCCAACTTCTAACAACGGAGAAAGATAAACTTTATAAGGAAAACCTCACTCTGGTTGAGCAAGTGAAGTCTCTCACTACTGCAAAAGATGAGGCTGAAAAGAAAGCAGAGTCGGTCTCGACTGAGCTTAAATCGGTTCGTGAGAAAGCAAAATCATCGTCTGAGGCGACAAGACTTGCTCAGATTGAAATTAACAACTTGAAAGGAAGAGTGAAAAAGTTAGAAGTTCAATTGGCCGAGGAAACTGCCGCGAAGGAACAAGCTGAGAAGTTGTGGATAGATGCCTCCGCCCTGTACTTTTATGAGGCCATCAAACAAATGAGGTTTCTAAATCCTTCAGTTAACCTGAATACCCGAGGTATGTCTACTATCTGTACTGTTGAAGATGGAAAGTGGTACAATGTTCTTCCTACCGGTAATGTAGAAGCTATTCCCGGCGAGATAGAGCCGTCTACTTCGAAGATTCACGGAGATGAGGAAGAAGAAGTGGAGCAGGATGCCGATGTAGCGTCCGATGAATGAAGAGCCAGGATGTCGGTCATGTTTGTATTTTCCTGCTTCAATGCATTTTTCTAAAAATGTGGGATTTTTTGAACATCAGAAATTAAATTTTCGTTTAAACTAATTCTGACTATTATTTATGAAAGTTTTAACTTTAGCCGAATTTCGAGTGTCAACAATCCCTAGAAAATATTAAATCATTTGAAACTAAACTTGATGAAATTTCGAAATGCTCAAGGAGCGTGAGATAATCCAACGTAACGAGGGACTAAGCCCGAGATGCTCAAGGAGCGTATCCTCGAAGATTGAAGGTAATCCGACGTGTCGAGGGACTAAGCCCGAGATGCTCAAGGAGAGTATCCTCGAAGCATTGAAGGTAATCCGACGTGTCGAGGGACTAAGCCTGAGATGCTCAAGGAGCGTATCCTCGAAGCATTGAAGGTAATCTGATGTGTCGAGGGACTAAGCCCGAGATGCTCAAGGAGCGTATCCTCGAAGTATTGAAGATAATCCGACGTGTCGACGGACTAAGCCTGAGATGCTCAAGGGTAAATCTGAAATTTTCGTTGGCAAAACAACAAGTTTTATTTATGTGAACAAACTTTACATCTGAGCAAATCGTTACGACAATCAACTAAAATATCTGCGGAGCTTATCCGCATTCCAAGTCTGCGGTATTGCTATGTCGGGTAGCGTTTCCAACCAATATGCGCCAGTTCCGGTTTTGGAAGTAACCCGATATGGGCCTTCCCAATTCTCTGCCAACTTTCCCTAGGCTACGTTTTTATTGCCAACATCGGCTCTCCTTAACACTAGATCTCCTACTTTGAAAGATCAAGGAACAACAATTTTATCTCGGCGTCTCGCCGATTGTAATTTAATTGTTGCTTCTCGGATTGATGCCCTCTCACAGATTTCTTCTAGTAAATCCAACTCTTCACGCATTCTATCTTCATTAAATCCGGGATCATATGCATGAAGCCGAAAACTTTCTTCTCCGACTTCAACAGGAATCACGACGTCAACCCCATATGCTAGTCTGAAAGGAGTTTCTCCAGTAGTAGAATGTGGCGTAGTGTGATAAGCCCACATTACATTGGGCAATTGTTCAACCCAGAGGCTTTTTGCCGACTCAAGTCGTTTCTTTAATCCTTTGAGTATCACCTTATTAGCAGCTTTCGCCTGTCCATTGGTCTGTGGATGTTCAACCGATGAGAATCTGTGATTTATATGAAAATCCGACATTATCTCCCGAAATCCTTTGTCGGTGAACTGAGTTCCGTTGTCAGATACTATAATGTTGGGGATTCCAAATCTGCAGATGACGAAATGATAAACAAACTTTGAAAGATTCTTGGCCGTGATCTTGGCTAGTGGTTGTGCCTCAATCCACTTAGTAAAATAATCAACTGCTACTGCCAAATATTTAAGTTTCCATGGGGCTATTGGAAGTGGGCCGAGAATGTCAATTCCCCACCAAGAGAATGGCCATGGAGTTGAGATCGACCATAAAGGTTCTGCAGGTGCCCTGTGAATATCGGCATGTCTTTGACATGACGAACATTTCTTAACATACTTCATACAATCGGATTCAATTGTCGGCCAATAATATCCGACCCTCAGGATTTTTCGAGACAAAGAATGCCCTCCGGGATGATGGCCACAAACACCTTCATGAACTTCTGCCATGACATAGTCGATCAAATTTCCCGAGATGCACTTCATCAAGGGTTGCGCCAAACCCCTTCTGTAAAGGATTCCGTCAACAAAACAATACCTAGCAGCTTGTCTCTGTATCCGTCTTGCATCCTCGGCGTCATCTGGTAGAACACCATCCTGTAAATAATTCTGAATGCATGTGTACCAACATTCTTCATTGTCAATCATCATCATAACAGTGGGAGTTGAGATAACTTCTTGTATCACAGATTTATTATTCCCAAATGTCCTTATACTCACAAGTTTTGAAAGCACGTCGGCTCTAGCATTTCTTTCTCTAGGAATATGGTTAATCTCAAACTCGATGAAACTGCCGCGTAAATTTTTAACTACCTGTAAATATTTTTCAAGCAGAGGGTCTTTAACCTGGTAATCTCCATTGACCTGAGAAACAACCAATTGAGAATCACTGTTAACACGGACCCGTCTTGCCCCGACTTCAGATGCCATTCGTAATCCAGCTATCACGGCTTCATACTCAGCTTGGTTATTTGAAGTTGGAAATGAAAGACTGAGTAAATGTTCTAGGATCACCCCGTGTGCATTTTCTAAATGTATACCGGCTCCACTTCCTTTAGGATTTGATGATCCGTCGACATGTATTTCCCACCGATCATCTGAGACATATTGTGTCGGGGTCAATTCCGCGATGAAGTCTGATAAAGCTTGAGCCTTGATTGCTTGCCGAGGTTCGTATGTTAATCCGAACTCGGATAATTCCACTGCCCAAGATACCATCATTCCAGCTAGATCTGGTCGATGAAGGACTTGTCTGATGGGTTGATTGGTTCTTACCATAATTTGATGTGCCTGGAAATACTGGAGAAGTCGGTGAGCTGCTGTGATAAGTGTCAATGTGATTTTCTCTACCTTGGGATATCTTAGTTCAGGTCCTTGCAATGCTTTGCTGACAAAGAAAATTGGAAGCTGGGATCCTTCAACTTCTCG
Source organism: Sesbania bispinosa (assembly GCA_026901365.1). NCBI lineage: Eukaryota > Viridiplantae > Streptophyta > Magnoliopsida > Fabales > Fabaceae > Sesbania > Sesbania bispinosa. The sequence continues at coordinate 1,063,211 of QLOH01000301.1, forward strand.
AATCAACACTGCGACAATAGCTTCATCTACAACTGACAGATATAAGTATAAAATTTCACCCGGGGCAGACTTTGATAGTACAGGAGGTGATGTTAGTATCATCTTTATCTGTTGAAAAGCTTCTTCACACTCTTCATCCCAAACAAAAGATTTCCCTTTTTTCAAAAGGCGGAAAAAAGGAAGTGCCCGAGATGCAGATCTTGAGATAAATCTTGTTAAGGCTGCAAGCCTTCCCGTTAGCTGTTGAACTTCTTTTACTGACGTCGGACTCTTCATACCAAGAATAGCCCGACATTTATCCGGATTAGCCTCTACGCCACGCTCTGTGAGCATGAATCCGAGAAACTTTCCTGTCCGGACACCGAAGGTGCATTTCTTTGGATTTAAACGCATATTATATCGTCGGAGTTGTTGAAAAACTTCACCGAGGTCACAAACATGGTTTTCATCCGATGTGCTTTTTGCTATCATATCGTCGGCATATACCTCGACTACTCTTCCGATTTGATCTTGGAATACTGTATTCATCATTCTTTGGTATGTTGCTCTGGAATTTTTCAATCCAAATGGCATCATCCAATAACAATAATTTGCTCCTTCTGTCATGAACGCTGTTTTTTCTTGATCAGGGGGGGTACATCGGAATCTGATCGTATCCGGAATATACATCCATAAAAAACAAAAGTCGAAATTCGGAAGATTTATCGACCAGTCGATCGATGTTAAGCAGAGGGTAAGAATCTTTTGGACATGCTTTATTCAAGTCAGTGTAATCTACACACATTCGCCACTTGCCATTTGGCTTTTTAACTAAAACTACATTGGACAACCAAGTTGTGTATTTGACTTCACGTATAAATCCAGCGTCTAACAGCTCCGACACTTGCTGCTTTGCTGCCTCCGCTCTTTCTGCCGACATCTTCCGCCGTCTCTGCTCCACTAGCTTAGCTTTTGGGTCCATAGAGAGGCGATGGCAGGTGACGTCGGGATCCAAGCCCGGCATATCAGCTGCGGTCCATGGAAATAGATCTGCATTACGATGAATGAGTGCACATAATTCCTCCTCAATTTCTGAGGATAAACCACAATCGATCTGTACTGCTTGTTCTGGGATTGCACCAATTTGGAGTGATTTAAACTCCCCATCCGGAATGGGCCTGGTCTCAGCGAAATCTTCTCTCACGTCTAAATCCGTCAACAATACCCCGGCTGATGATGGATATTTTTCGACTTTATCTTCTTGCACAACAGATTTATCCGGCTTCGAAATCTTTAAAGATTCTTTGTAACAGGATCGCGCCATGACTTGATCACCATGAATACTGATGACCTCGCCCTCATCACTCCAGAATTTCATCATTAAATGATTCGTTGAAATGATAGCCCCAATGGCATTTAGTGTAGGCCTTCCGAGTATTGCATTGTAGGTCGTGGGACAGTCAACCACTAGGAAACGGACTTTGGTTGTTTTTGACAATGGTAATTGTCCAAAAGTCACCAATAACTCCACATACCCAGCAGGTTGAATCTTATCCCCAGTGAAGCCAATTAAATCTGCGCCCTTGTATGGTAATAGATCCGATTCCGGAATATGAAGGAGGTGAAATGTTTTCAAAAACAATACATCAACTGAACTTCCTTGATCGACAAACACCCTTCTAACTTCATGATTTGCCATTATCACCTTGATGAGCATAGGATCGTCATGACCTAGAATAACCGGGCCATAATCATCGTCAGAAAAGGTTAAAAGAGGTAATTTTCGTCTTGGTTCACCATGCGAGGGCCGAGATGAAGTTGAAGTCGCCATAACTTCTTTAAGATGCCTCTTCTTTGAATTACTTGATTCTCCTCCTCCAGCAAATCCCCATACTATGACGTATATGACTAGATGTTTAGGGGAAGAGGGTCCTTCCTGAGGTGGTGTCCTCTGCCTGGATGAGGTTGGTTGCTCCTTGTGTTCCCTGTGTGAACTACTCGGCGGTGATCGATCTCGGGATGGTCTTTGAGAACTAGATTTATCCGGCCTGGGTGATCTGGTTCTGGATCTACTGTGCTCTTGTCTACTCGATTCATGTCGGCGGTCTTCATTCCTATAGTCGTCTCTCTGACCATCAGAATTTGTGTGTCGAGATGAGCCCCCCGGGTCTTTCTTAAATCTGTTCAACTTGCCACGTCGGATAAGTTCCTCGATGGCATCCTTTAAATGAAGGCATTGATCGGTATCATGCCCTTGAGATTTGTGAAATCTGCAATACTTTGACTTGTCTGTTTCGGGCCCGACTTTCTGAGGTCGGGGTCTACGCATCCCGGCCTCAAACATTTCCACGTTAAGAATGTCATTCAAGATTTTTCCTCTGGGTTGAATCAAAGGAGTATAGGACGTATAACGACAGAGTGGCTCCTTGTTGCCTTTATTATCTTGTTTGGTCCCCTTGTTTTTCTGCCCCTGATCTTTTTGTGTCTGGCCCGGGTTGGTTTCTTTTACTTTGAGGGCTAACTCTTCATCCTCAAGGCTGATATATTCTTCGGCACGGCTCAAAATTTCCTCCATGCTACTGGGTTTCCTCTTGGATAAGTCGATCCAAAAAGGAGAATGAGGGATGAGGCATTATTTGGCTAACATCAAGTGCACTCCGGGCTGAAGTCCCTGCACTAGAAGTGCCTCCTTGGTGAACTTACTGATGTAATCTCGGAGGAACTCTAACGGTCCTTGTCTAATTTGTTTCAATGAAGCTTCCGTCTTTGGTTGAACTTTACTAGTTGTGAAACTAGTATTAAATTTCACTCTCAAGTCGGCCCAGATATTTATGGATCTCGGGGGAAGAGTCTGAAACCATCGCAAGGCGGTTTTCTTCAAAGACAACGGAAATATTCGGCACATGATGGGGCCTGATGCGTTTCTTATTGACATAGAGGACTCATAAACATCCAGGTGTTCCAAAGGATCTCCAGTTCCGTCATATAGTTCTGGAACTGGAATTTTCTTGAACCGCTTGTTGATAGGAAAGAGCATGATACGTTCTGAAAAGGGAAGGCCAACTTGTATCACCTCATCATCCGTCGCATGTCTGGATTCGTTATTTGTCGGAGCCGTCCTCTGTTGAGGAGGTGAATTCGAGTGTACCGATTGCACTAATACTTGTGGTGAATCACGGTCTTGCTGTTGGGAAACATGCTCTGCTCGTGAAGGCTGGCGGTGAGAGGCACGACGTTCAAAAGCTGCTTTCTCATTAGTTGCCTTCTCATTAGTTGTTTCTCACTAGCTGCTTTCCCATTAGCTGTTTTCTCATTAGCAATACGACGATGAGCGTTTTCCATGTGAAGCTCTGTTTCCACCGTCTCAAGGTGACGAGCATATAGCTCCAGCATTTCGCCTTGACGACGAATAAAATCTATAAGTTCTCCTCGAGATGGTTGATTGCATGGAGAGGAAGGTGAACCATGATTTCCTTGAGTTAATGGAATTGTCCTTGCGCGCGGGGCACCAGCTTGTGGAGGAGGCATCCCGGCTAAGGCTGATACAATTCCTGCCGCAGAAGAGAGCATTGCTGGTGTTGTGGTTGAGGTTACAGGAGGAATAGTTCCCTCTCCTCCGGCGAGTGACTGACTGCTTCTAGTTGCCGCCATTGTTGACTGAATGAAGGTCAGGTGAGAGAGTTTGAAGGATCTGAGTGATTGAGAAACACAATGGAATCAAGAACGAAAGTCTCTTCCCACAGACGGCGCCAATGATCTTTCCGAAACTCTCAGAGTGACTTCAGCAGCGTCGTACGGTGATGGATGGTGGCGTTCACAGCGGATCCACGGCGGAGCAGGGTGTACCTGCAGAGACTCTGATGCTTAACGTAAGTAAGGATTCTAACTGAGTTACCATATAGAAATCAGAAGGAAGCATACCTGAAAAGCTTGTGATCCTCGATATTTATAGATGATTTTAGGCGGGAAATTCAGTTAGGATGTAACTGCCTCAGTGAATTGCGGGATTACGCGCCTCAACGAGAGTGATCCCACACGCTGACGTCCATCACGGAAATGTGATATCTCCCGATATGTTACATCGGAATCTGTGTAATAGGCGAAAGATCTATAATTAATGAAGTGATATCTCGGATCTAAACCTTGGAATCCATATCCTTAGGTTTGGTCCCTCAACCCTGATATTCATATGTCGGCAATATTCTAATGCCAACCCCTTAAGTCGGAATGCATTGCCATGATTATGTCGGAGATGTTAGCTTGACAATATTCCAGAACAGTAAGCAATTCAGTTATTGATCATGTTTAACAAATTTAATCTATTTCAAAACTTCAGAATTGATTACAAATGCATAGAAAATTAAAAAAAATTATATTTGACATATCATTTAATCAATTAAAAATATGACATAATTGATTAAATTGATTCAAAGTTGTTTCTAGAAAGAAGAAAAATAATATAATCAAATGAAACAACTCATGTTCGATTACAAAATGGCAAGATAATCAATTATCACTTAAAATAATGGATTAAATAAGTTGGAAAAAGTTTATAAATGCCGTAAGTACCTGACTAGCTTGTTTTAAATTGATTGTGACAATATAATGACTATTTCTCAATTTCCCCTATAAATATATGATTATATAAGACTCAAATTAGTGAGATTAAATCTTAAAATCACAGTGTCACAAAGAATTGAGATCCTAGAGTCATTTTCATTACTTTTCTCTTAGAAAGGAAGAGTTTGAGGTTCACATTGTAACATTTTTCACATTGAGTGTGATTTTTATTGTATTGATTCTATTGAGAGTTCTAAATATGTTGTGATATTTTTAAAGAGATTTTGTATAGGGGATACATCTCATGTAACTTTTAGGATTTGAGTGAAGGATCTTGAACTTTGTGAAATCAAGATTGAAGAGTCTTGACGATTAAATGGTTGTAAAAACACTATGATGAAAAAAAGATAATGAGAAACTTCAAGCTGTAGCTTGGGGATCAAATGTAGCTTTTAGGGCTGGAGAGTGAACCAAGACAAATTTGCGGTTTACATTTTCTCTTACCGTATCTCATTTAATTTCTGTACAATATATCTTTATTATAGTGGGATCTAGTTTATTGCTTATTCTAAAATTGATTTGCATTATGCACATTTCATTCATACCTTAACTCATAAGTCATAATTGCTATTTTTACATCAATAACTCAAATCTTGAATATTTTTTTCATTATTTTTTTAAAAGAGTTTTGAAAATTCTTAATTTCATCTTGAACTCAAATAAACAACAAATTGGTAAATTTGGTAATGAACATAAAGTAGATGAAGAGGAGAGACACAAAATTGAGTTCATGTTGCTCAATGAAAGTGGATAAGGGTGATGGAAACAATGATGGCGTGATGTTGTCAGGTTGAACATTGCGGATGAGGCAGTGGGGAGATAAGAGAAGATGGCAAGCAATAAAGAGGGTTTTTTGGGAAAGAGAATGCCTGCGAATGTGATGAAGGGTTAAAGAAAAAGGAGTCAGGGGAGATAGAAGGAAGGGGGCAATAGTGGCTAAGGAATAAGGTCGGGGAAGAAGTACAAAATAAATGGTAAATAAATTATGTAAACGTTAAATTAAATAAATTTATATAAAGGGTCATTATTTACATTCTCTCTATTTTTTATTTATTTTGTCACTCATCCAAATGACCGAAGATATTTTTTCCCGCTTCTTTTTTCTTTCTCATTTATCATCCATACAATATATCTTTCCCACTTATTTTATCTTCAGTTTTAAATTTCTTTATCTCTTAATTTTTTCGTAGGGAGTGCACATGGGCTAGGTAGACCTAACTAGCGCGACTCCACCTGAGGAAAAAAAAAATGATGGGTTAGTGGTAAGGTTTTGGGTGAATTTAGTTTCCATACAGTTTAACCTGATTAACTTGGGGTCAAAATTGGGTTTTTGCATTACAACATTTTTTACTTTAGACCATAGCTAAAAAATATGGTCGAAAACATTAAAACTGTGGGGTAAAGATTTAGGCCACGATTTTTTAGTCGTCATATCTTCATTTGTGGCCTATTTCAATAGGCTACGATTTTTCACCTTTAACCACACGTCTTTAAAATTGTGGTATAAACTAATACATTAATAGACCACGATTTTTGTGAGTACTTTCAGGCCACGATTGTTGTTTTACATGTTTTGACCATGGTGTTACTCGTGTAGATATATGTTTAAACCATAGTTATACATGTGTGATCATATATTTTACACCACACTTTTATAACTGTGGACAACAAAGATAGACGTCGGCCATGAATTTTAGGCTTAAATTATTTACGTATGACCACACCATATATATATATATATAATTAATTATCAATTTTGAGTTTAGGTAACAACACTTTTATAGAATTATTTATTTAATCCACATTTATATGAATGTCATTTATTAGTTATAATATTTAATTATTTAATTATATATATAATCGGATACTATATATAGTACAATGACTAAATATAAAATTTAAAATCAGCTATTTAACTTGTAAATTGTAATATGTATATATACAATAAATAATTACTCTAAAATAATCCAAAAGATGCATAAAACACTTGTATCTATTTTAATACCTACACCTAAACCTGAAGAACCAAAGCCAGCAGCAGCAATAGAAGTAGCAAGGATGCAAGTAAATGATAAAAAAGGCTCACATGCATCCTATTCTAACACAAACATTGTACTAATCTGGCCTCAAATATAAGCAAAAAATAAGTAAATTACGCTTATTAAGAATATTAGTTAACTCATTAGATTTTCTCAAATTCAGATAAAAAATGAATATTGTAATTCCTAAACTACCCTATACCTAATAATTATTGAAATCAAATTAAAATTAACTATACGCACTAATGATCTAACCCTCCGCCTTCCTCAACTTACATTTTTTATTTCACATTTTTTGTGTTTGATGTTTCAAATCAGAACACTCCTTACCTTAAACTTTTTATTTCACGGTGTTAATTGTCTTGAACATGTTATCTACATGGACAAACATTGATATAATTAAATTTCCGTAAAAAATATTGATAGAAATAAATAAAATAAATCATAAAGTAAAAGTTTAAAAGCCGCAGGTTGTAACAGTGTACCATTCGTCGGTGCATCTTGGCCTCCTTCACCTACTTCGTGTCTGTTTGGTTAAGATTTTGAATTCTCCAGAATCAATTCTGCAGAATTGATTTTAAATCACTTCCGTCCAACGTGCTTCGTAAAGCGTGCACACTCATTTTCAACCATTGATTTCTAGAATCAATTCTACTCAACTGTAAACCAAACGGACCCTTCACCTCCATTTATGTCATTCTGGGTTTCTAAAAATTAGAAGAAATAAAAATCAGTTACAGTTGGTGGTTATATGCTTATATGTTATCTTTCTTCTCTAAGTTCTTAAAATCTAAAGTTATGTACCGGAAAGCATGGCGTAATCCTCAAACTCATTTTCAAAGAGGGCATCTTCAGATTCTTCTTCAAAAACTTCTTCTTCTTCTTCATGCACTTGAGACACATTCAAGTCAATAGGAAATAGATCGGTTTGACACACATTTAAGTCGATGGGAAGCAAATTGGTGATATTTGAAGAAGGATGATCCAATCCATTGAAAAGAGTTATGTTTTCCTTACTAGTAATGTCTGAAATATAGCTGATGGTGTTTTGTTGTTGTCCATCACTGATGCTATATGGTCAACATCACCTAAATCATTATAAGGGGTGTTCAAATCAATATCAAGAGGCATATTTGAAGAACTATTCACACAACTGGAGTTCTCAGTTTTTTATTTTCCTTATGAGGTTTTGAGAAAAGATGGATTTTATCCACATTTAAAGAGTCTTGCAGACTTCTTTATGCCGAAAAATTTAACTAAAAATTTGGAGGCCATGTATTGTGATTTCATTTTTAACATATTCAAGACAATTAAAACCATGAAATAAAAACTTTAAGGTAAGGAGTGTTCCAATTTGAAACATCACACAAAAAAAACGTGAAATAAAAAAATGTAAGTTGAGGAAGGTGGAGGGTTAGATCATTAATGCGTATAGTTAATTTTAATTTTGATTTCAATAAATATTAGGTAGGGTAGTTTAGGAATTGCAATATTCATTTTTTATCTGAATTTGAGAAAATCTAATGAGGTTAACTAATATTCTTAATAAGCGTAATTTACTTATTTTTTGCTTATATTTGAAACTAGAGTAATATATTTTTTTTAAAAAAAATAAAATCAAATAAATTCTATTAAAAATGCATTATAACTAGTATTAACTCATTTTTAATAATTAATTTTATTTATTTGTAAATCAAACCGACAAATATCCTTTTTCCTTCTTCCCCTCTCACTTTCTGCCACTTGCATATTTAAAATGTATAAATGAATTAATTTCTAAATTTTTTTAAGCTTAATTTTTGAAAATTTATGAAAACTAAACAAAAATTCAAGACTATCAAAAGCTTTTGTTTACAAGCACAAAAAGACCGCCAATATTAAGTAAAAAAAACGCCAAAGTGGATATAGGTCATTGGAAACTCCTACAGTGGTCACTGGACTTTTTCAACAAGCATAATTTTTTGACTGCCTGAAATCAGATGAGAAGGTTACCACTTACCAGAAATCTCATTTTCTTGTGGATTCAAGCATTTTTCTTATTGGGTAAATTTGGTCACCAAAAATAACCATTTGTGTTTTTTTTATTGACTTCTTCACATTGTTGTCACTATTTAACTCTTCGTTCAATATTCTTAAAGTTGAACAGGTTATTAAATTAATAAAAATATTGATTCATAATATATATTAGTTTGATTATAATTAAATCATTAGTGATAATTAAATATATATATATATATATTAATATTATAAAATATATTAACTAATAAATTAACATAAAAAATTTATTATGTCTTATAAAATAAAAGAGAATAGTAGGAAAATGGAAAAATAAATAATTTTGTAAATATCGCAACTATAGGCGCCAGAACCATGGCGAAAGGGTTCAATTATATCTTCTAAGTTCAAAGAGCCAAGAAACTTAAGTTTGAATCTCAACATCGACATTCTCTTTTTGTATAATTTAAATGAAAAAAGCAACCGTCCTTAGAAGTATATACCTATTTTTATTAAAATACAAATAGCTGTCATATATTACCTATTTATTCCTGTTTAAAAAATTAAGAGAAAATATTTTGTCAAATTAAAATAATTATTATAAGAGAAAGTATTGAATAGTGAGTATGTGGAAATTTTAAAAACTTGTTTACTTTGAAAAGTTTTAAAGTAAACGTTGAAGTTGTTCATTCCTGATTTTCAAGATCCATTTTCAAAGGACTAAAATAACATTTTAATTCTTATAAAATACCTGAGTTTTGATTTTCGTTTCTGGAAATTTTTTCTTTTTTATTTCTTCATTATAAAATTTTAAGCTATTTTTTAGTCCCTGTTGTTAATTCCACTATTAATTACGAATGTGTCGAACATTCACCACAATTAGTAATCATATGTATTGTACCCTGACACATTATACAATAGTGTTAGCCTCTTTAAACACATTCAAATACTATTTGTGATATATATGAAAGAGGAAATGTACAAAGAATTTCAGTTCAAATTGACCATGAAATTTGACTCTCAAAATGAGTTTAAGGAAGCTAATACTCTTATATAATGTGTTAGGGTATTTCTGAAATATTGTTGACTATTATGGACGTTTGACACATCCATAATTAACAGTAGAATGAACATCAGGGATTAAAAAATAGCATAAATATTTTATAAGGATAAAATAAAAAAGAAAAAAATTTCAGGACGAACCCGGGTATTTTATATGGACTAAAATATTGTTTTAGTCTTTTCAAATAAGAGGTTAGAGGAGTGAAAACACTCTTTTGACACCTTTTTTTTTTCAATATAATATTTTTTTTAATTATTGGTTGAGATTTACAAATGTTCATGTGATATAACTCATTCATTTTCTATTTAGTGGGACCAATACAAAATAAAAACCGTGTTGAAAACATTATATTAAAAAAGTAATATTTTAATTACTTGTCTAATGGACGAGATAATATTCTTATTTTATTTATAGATTTAATTGATATACAATATTAATGTAAAGAAATTTTACATAGATATTCAATGATGTGCCGCCATATTAGTTAATGAATGTGACATCTCATATGTTATTAAATTCAATAAATGATATGACAACACATTATTAGATGTCTATATAAAATTTCTTTACATTGACAGTATATATATATTAAACTCTTTATTTATGTTTTAAATAAAATTAAAAAATTAAGTATAAAAGAGTATATGTTTTAAAATTTAAATATAATTATTTGAAAGATAAAGAGTATATCAATTAAATTCAAATATTAATGTATTTCTTAATTAGTATAATTTAAAATTTCAAAAGGAAAAAGGATAAATAGAGATTTAAGTTATATGAATAGTATTGGATTAAAGAAAAATTCAAACTCTTTCCAAATTTTTATAATTTTTAAAATATAAAAGTCTTGTGAATCGTGGAAGCTCCATTGATTTGAGAGTGAACGGAATGTTGTTAGTATGTGGTACCGAAATTACTCTTTTTAACCCATTAGGATTGTTCTAGTGATGGAGATTTAAGTAGTTTATATTAGAGCTGTTAATTTGGGTTATCCAGTTAGATCTAATGTGGGTAGCGGATTTTTATGGGCTGGACTAAAAAACTTGAGAGTTATTCGAGCTTTTAAAATAAAAGTTCGAGTCTTACATTTTTTTGGTGTTTTGCAGGTAGCCCAATATTTATGTGGATTTTACGAGCTTTTGTGAATTTTTGCAAGTTATGACTTTGTCAGGCATGGTTAAAAAGTCCGGGAATTATTCATACTTTTGAAATAAAGGTTCTAGCTTTACATTTTTACAGTTTTGCGGATCGGTTCAATCAGGCTAGTCTATTTTATTGACTCTAAAAGTTTATATGAGTTCCTAGGTTTAAACCTAAGTCTTTTGCGGATCGGTTCGATCAGGCTAGTCTATTTTACTGATTCTAAAAGTATATATATGATCTGCAGTTCATTGACTATGTTTAATTTGCTTATTTTAATTAAGGATTTTTTTTTTGAAAAAATTTAAAGAATAATGTTTATATATATATATATATATATGAGTCAGGATCCGTTGACACCAGCTGTCAAACTTCAAGACTTACACCAATTAATAACTTTTTATAGAATGCGAAATTGACCAATCTAACCATTGAATTGAAAGTTCTTATAAAGTAGATCAAGCTTATAAAATTTCATAAAAATAAAAAACTAATTGTTACTTCATCAAACTAATTTATTTTAACGTATAATATACTTTTAAAATATAAGTAAAAGTCCACTATTAGATAACATACCTACGAATGTCCAAATTATCTAAAATTTGATATACATGATCATGAAGGTGATATAATATAATTCAACGGTTGGATCGGTCAATTTCACATTCTATAAAAAGTTATTAATTGGTGTAAGTCTTGAAGTTTGACATCTGGTGTCAACGGATCCTGACTCATATATATATATATATATATATATATATAAACATTATTCTTTAAAATTTTTCAAAAAAAAAATCCTTAATTAGAATAAGCAAATTAAACATAGTCAATGAACTGATTTGCAGATCATACCAACTGATTTGGTCTAACTTTCGGAACAATATCCTCACCATTTCTTTTCCTCTTCACTCAATCCCACCAATCCTCACGCTCTAACCTTTCAATGTCTTTATTTATTTTTAGATAAAAATAATTTTTTATTTAATTATGTAAATTTATTTTAAAATGATTTTTACCATTATGTTAAACCTTTTACCTTTCAATGCATTTCAGTTTCCTGACAAGTAAAATAATAATAATTGCAATGGCAACAATGTTTTTTATTTTTTTATGATGAAATGGCAGAAATGCAATGACAACAACGGTAATGTCAATATCTGTTTACTTTGAGTGTATATATATTAAACTCATTAATTAATATAATATATTAATGGAACCTACAAAGTTTGACTACACCTGTTTTTTAACCATGCCATTTGATTTTGATACGCCCTTTTTTTAACCATGCCATCTGATTTTGATTTGACATGTGCATAACAGCATAAGTAACACAAGTAAGGTCTCTTAAGTGCATGCGAGTTTTTAATTTTTAGTTTTTTTAAAAAATTTATAATATAAAATTAAAAATTAAAAACCAATTTTTATAATTATTAAAATGGAAATTTTGAAAATTATAAAAAAATGGTTTTTAGTTTTCTGTTTTGAGATGTAAAAATTTGGTTAAAATTTGTTTAAAATAAAATACTGAAAACTCGCGATCACCCCAAACGATCCTTAAATTTGGCATTTCATCGAGGGTCCCCCATTTTGAATTTTGATAAAATTATTTTTAAAAAAATAGAAAATGATATTAAAAGGATCAAATTTAAAATAATTATTAATAAAAATTGATTTATATTTACAAATAATATTTTAAGAGTAAATTTTGATAAATTGATTTATTTAAATTTTAATGTAAGATATTTTTTAATATGTAAATATAAGTATATTTTTATAAACTTCATGCTTAAAAATATCAATTCATACATAGAAAGCAATCAAGCATGGAGGCTGAGATGGTCTTCTTTTGCTAAGAAATGGTTAATTTGAAACCAACTAATGATGAGGGTGGGGGATAAGATCAACCCAATGAATATTTAGGTATAATGTAAATTTTAAAATTAAAAAATTTAAATTAATAAAAATAATTTATTAAATTATTATAATTTTAATTTTTTTGAGATTTTATATATATATATATAATTATTTATTAATAGATTAATTTTTAGAAATTTAATTACTAACTTATAATTAATAGAACAAGGGGCATATTTTTATGTAAAAATATTTATATCTATTAATAAAATTATTATAAGTTTATTAAAAATGATTTTTGAGTAACTTATAACTAAATTTATGGAGAGAACAAATATCGCAATAAATAAAGGCCTATTTATACGATAAAAATATTTATTTCTTATGAATAATCTAATACTTTATTTTTAACTAATACTATTAACAAGTAAACAAAATGTGAGGGCCTAAAGCAATGGCCTTACTCGTTATAGGGTAAGGTCGACTCTGGTGGGAGAGGGAAGGATGGTCGAATACCTTTCAAATATAAAGTCTTAGGGAGGAAGGACACTTCTCTGACAAGGGACATGAATGACTTAATAGGCAAAACTTATTTTGAATGGAGCTAGAAGGTGGCAATAAGTTATTAGATAATAAGGGGGTCTAAAAAAGGGGGAGAACTCTATTAATAGGATTAAGTGATAGATTATAATAGTAGGTTTGACGCCACATCTTGACCTAAAACCTTAAGGTAATGAGTATATGGGTCCTTACACTTATATTGTCCTCATTTAACTAATTCATAATCAATGTGGGACATAAATCACACTTAAATTTTCATAATAAACTATTATAAAGATGTTACATTGGCAACAAGATTTATGATGATTTGTATGAACCCTCATGTGATGTTTCAGTGGTGTAATTGGTGGGAATGAGAGTGATGGCTACATAGTGACGTGAGACAAGCATATGGACTAGGTTGGTCTTATATAACCACTACCTCAACTGTAAGAATCTAGTCACCAATTTTCATAACTTTAGAGTGTAATATAGAGAAAACCTTGGTATAGATAAGGTTTCCAAGTTTAGGTTTACTATATTATGATATGAGCACCTTGATGGGCTTGGCCACAATGATGGGAAACCTAGTTCATGTTGACATGAACAAATTGAACATAACTAGGGGCCCTTCACATGAGTATTTGTTGAAATAGATTTGACTTTACTATTGGTCATAAAGGTTTGGATTCATGATCATTGATAAAATGTCGAGTATGAAGTGTTGGTGTATATCTTAGAGGCTAAATGCATATTGGTGTTTTTGCATACAATATATGTCATATTATCCATAAAAGGCATTTTTATTCTATTATTTAGTTATATAATTAATTAATATGATGTAGCTTTTAGAATGACTTGCTTATTACCACAAGATATCAAGTTTGACTTGTGTAGGGGTTAAGAGATATTTTTTTTTTTGCCTAAGTCTTGATCATAGCCATGACCATTCAATAGAAGTTCGAATATACCCATGCCAACTCGAGGAAGAATAAAGTTCGAGACAGGTAGTCTTCGAACCATGGTATCAAGGATTGATGATTCGAGACATTAAGGGCCATTTTCAAGCCACATAATGGTAACCTAGGTTGAAGCCTCATGGCTCAAAGGAAATAGTTTGAAGTTGGTGTTCAAAGGCTTATTTCAGAAACTTGAATGCACATGTCATCTAGAGCAGTTATTAGCAGTTCTTTTTTAGAGAGTGGAGGATGTGGGAGCGTGAAGGCAGTTCAATGACTCAGCCAGAGAAAATGGGGGCCTACGACTAGTTGAAGGTAGTTACTTTGAAGTAGTTGGTGAGAATCCTATAAAAGGAGGAAAGACAAAGGCTACAAGGTTGGCAAATTGAATACTCAAACACAGAAGTCACAACGTTCATCCTGAGACCAAGGCAACAAGTTGCAAGAGCAAGTAGGTGAAGGGAATCAAGCATGTGGTCAGGGTGCAACGGAATAATGGATTCCCTCCCTTGTTATAATCGTTAATGCGAAAACATGAATTAAGACATATAAGGCGTGAAATATAATGACATACCTTTTAAGGATTGTAAACGAGGCAATAGCAGCCACGTCTCTAGTGGTGTCCACGCCAACAGCCGAACTAGGAAACCCTCCTTAACTCTGCTAGTAGTGTTTAGAGAGAAAGAGCGACTACTCGTGTGTCTTGGGTAATGCATCTCATGCTCTATTTATAGAGTGGTGGATAGGGTTTTACCCCTCACTCACTTATCCCTAACACATATGGGTCTGGCCCATTAGGTTATAATTCTAATCAAATTAGAATTATTATCTTTTCCTAGCGGCTTGTTGTATGCATGTGACCCAATAGGCTTTTAATATTTGGTTACGATATTAAAATAAAACCCTTTTATATTTAATATCATAAATAGTGAGCGATATCTAGCAATACATCACTACTACCCAAATATTGAGAATGTCAACAACTTTGACTAATCCTATTTTATGATAATAATTTATATTATCCGTCCCTTTGTCCAAATATCTAATTGAACACAAGGGCATGGAATGTGTCAACCTTTTATAGTTCAATTTATGTTTTCTTGATCCCCAAGTAGACTGTACAAAAAATAAACATATCATGTTTATCTTCCTGAGCATGGCCATGATTTTTGCAGTCTCACTTTATCAAGAGGCCTACAGATATAACTCCTGTTACATAGGAGGGACAAATTCCATCTAGGGAACTCACATTCCACCACATAATTTATTACATGCCCAAAAACCCAACTTTATGATCACCTTGTTACAAGCAACGTTTGATGATATTTAAATCATATAACTCCTTATGTAGGAATCGTAGTGATTTCAGGTCGAAAGACTTCATATAACATTTATCAATATAAGAAACGTTCATGACACTTATGTAACAATCCATGCAACGTTCTTAAGGTGGGTCTGTCCAGTACACCATTACTCTTAATGTGTACCTATGTGAGCACATGATATCTCATATCCATGATCTGTGAGATGTAATCATCAATGAACTCACATACTAGTCTAAATGCATCTTTGTCCTAAGATGATACTTGACTAGGGACTATTTAAGAATAGTTCTTCATAAGATCTCGCGATCAAGTCATCTACTTGATTTCTTATGAAGTTTAAGCTTACTATTCTAAGAACAATAATTATATTCTAAAAGAATAAGTTTGCCTTTATAAAATAACATGATACAAGTGATGGATGTTCATAAATATATAAGTCTCTAGTGCATATTCCTAACACTTTCTATTTCTGGATCAAATTGTAACTAATTTGGGGACACATGGTCTCTCAAAAGCATAAACAAGAAAACTTGAAAAGGGTAAGTGTGGAAGAGAATTTTAATAAAAAGAATAAAAACAAAAACAAAGAAAAATTCCTAAAAAATCCTAAAAAAATAAAAATCTATAATCCTAAGATAGAGTATATACAACTTGATAGTTAGACCTCCCAAGTCTATACGAATTGATACACCGTTCCCCGGCAACGGCGCCAAAAATACTTGATGGGATTTAGACAAGCGTACCAAAATTCCAGCAGTATAATAGTAAGTAAAGAGTATCGTATCCACAAGGAACGGTTCAACTCGTAATGATTAGTGATCAAACTATCAAGTAGAAACAATATTTGAAGTTTGTATTGCGGAAATTAAATGCATAAAAGGAAATATGAAAAGAGTACAGTAAGATAACGTTACTTGGATCAAGATTGAACTTCGTATCATCGCACCCATTTTATATGTGAACCTCAAGATTATTTATGAATATATTTCTATGACACCCTAGCCAAACTATATTATTTTACCCCGAGTCACCAGTAGTAAAATACTAGAAGATAATCCATGCGGGTTCTCCCAGGCGACAAATTACCCCGACTTGATTGCTCTGTTTTTCCGTTCGTTAACACTGTCAATTCATCCTATATTCCTATAGCGATCACTATGAGTATTTTTACCAATCAGAGTTCAATTTTCCTACCTATCGGTTCCCCCAAACTCACTGTTGAATTCACAAAACCATTTTCCAATGTATTTTATAAAAGCAACCTATAACTCCGGCACACAGGCGGAAGCTACGCATTAAGCAAAGAATAAAAGTACCGATATCATAGAATAGGGATTCATAAACAATAAAGAGAATTCACATACAGTTGGGGATTGAATCAACTAGATTCAATCCTATTGGAGAGTTTAGCTACGCATGGTAGCCATTACAGACCAATGAACTGTCACACTTTTCTTCAATCCTGGCGTTGCTGTCTCGACAGCCCTTCCGTTGAGCCCTAAACTCTAACTCTTTTCTCTCTCCTAAAAGCTACATTGATCTTTGAAAAAGGTCATATTTATAGACCAAGGAAGGCTATCTGAAATCTGGAAGGAATCTATTTTGAAATTAGATTTGAAAACAAATCCGTGTAGTTGTGCTTCACTTGCGCTCAGCGCAAGTGAAGCGTGGATTACAGAATGCTGCGCTCCAATTGGAGCGTGGAACACGTCCCAGACTTCTCTGTTTCCTCTTTTAACAGCTTGATTTCTTCCTGATCTTATCCTTGTCTGCTTGGATTTCCTTGATTACCTCTTTTTGGATTGATTCTGTGTTTATCTTGACTTTTGAATTTAAATTGGGGAAGTTATCCGCAGTGTCCTTATTTAAATGGTTGCTGATCTTATCTTTATTTTCTCTCTTTTAAACTTCAAATCTGCAGATCCTATCCTCAAATAATGCTATCTTATTTTCTCATTTAAATCACTCCTTTCCTTTTTATGGTTCACATGCAAAGTATGTTCCTTCCAAGTTCTATATGTAGCACCATTAATTCAGTGACCAAAAAATTTATTTGGGAAAAGATAAGTCTTCCCACAATTTGAATTTGGTTCATTGGGACATGCTCACACTATTTAGAAAGTGTAGTGGGTTTAGTCTTAGGGATGCCAAAATATCGAATGGTGCACTTTTAGGGAGGCTTATATAGTATATCATCCATGAGAAAAAAAGTTTTAGATTCAAGTTTTGTCCCAAACATACTTGGGATACTCCTTTTTTTTGTTTCCATTACTTAAAATGCCTAATTTGTTTGGTGTTTATTATTAAAGCTCTTGGCAATTTATGGCAGGGTTTCCAGTTGAGGGTTAGAGTTGGGAATTCATCTTTTTGGTATTCAAAATGAATGAGTGTTGGTCCCTTATGCAACCTAGTTCCTTGCTATCTATAATGCTTCATCCATCTTTAAAGAAGCAAAATATTGAGTTTTCTACTTCACCCAAAATCTCTCATAATTGGGTTTGAAAAAATGTGAGTAGTAAATATACTAATGGTAATGACTACAAATGGCTTATAATGCCAATGAGATATGGTAACGTTAATGAGTTGGGTTCCGATAGGTGTACACATAAAACAGTGCACCACTGTTTTTACAACAGTGGGCATGTGTGCCTAAATCCCCTCATTTTCTCTCTCCTTGTGCCCACTCCCCTTAAAACAACAGTGTGGTACAATTGTTGTACCATACTGTTTTATGTATAGTTATACATTTTGTAATGAGTTATGGTCTTGGGTTTAAAAATCCATGAAATTAAGAAGGTGAAATTTTATTTGAACTATATTGCACAAGTACTTCCTACAAATGATCTCCAATTCAAGCATGAATTGTCTTCTACTGATCTCTACCCTCATTGTTTCATTCACATTGAATTTGTCTTGCATAATAACCTCAAGGATTGCATGCATGCATGTGAGAGTCAATTGGAATAGAGTGGGTTTGGACACTGTTCAACATTTCCTTAGGGATGATCTTGTTGTTTGGATCAACCATTTCTGATCAACCATTTCTTTAGAGGGCCTCATTCGAGCCTCTTTCACTCTCCTCTGTGGTAGATCTAACATTGGTAAAACAATAATGTCTTTGACGATACCAAACAAGATGCTTATATGGATTTGTGGAATATTTAGAACATGAGAGATGACTTTATTGACTTTTCCCTCATTACCTAGAATGCTAGTTTAAGA
Organism: Sesbania bispinosa; assembly: GCA_026901365.1. Classification (NCBI taxonomy): domain Eukaryota; kingdom Viridiplantae; phylum Streptophyta; class Magnoliopsida; order Fabales; family Fabaceae; genus Sesbania; species Sesbania bispinosa. Next base: position 1,081,947 of record QLOH01000301.1, read on the forward strand.
CCTAAATTAGTGTGATGGAATTTCCTTTTTCAATGACTTTTAAAGTTAAATGTGAATGGAAAAGTTTTTGTAGTTACAACAAAACCATGGGGGCTCAATGCTTTATTTAGGAAAGACTTAGGGCATCAAATGAGTGGGTTCACTTGTTTTGTTGAGGGTGGTGACCTTTTTTAGCCGAACTATATTCATGTATGGTTGTTGGTTTTCAAGCATATTATTTATGAAATGAGTTCCGTTGATATAGTTTTTTTGTTTTCTTCTACCCGCCATACTCTCATTTCCTTTACATGCAGACTTTATAGAAGATGTTTTGATTCTTCTTCATCACTATTATAAGGTTCTTACTAAGTTTGCTATGCATGAAACAAATCGATGTGTAGATGCCATAACCTCTCTAGGAGGTTTTGGGGGAAATTAATTAGCTAACTTGAAGATTTGTAGTGTTTAATTTTTAAAACAAAACTTTAGCAAAATCATAGTTTTAGAATTCTCTAAATCAAAACCAAAGACACGTCAACTCCTCTTTTTAAGCTTGCTCCTATGTTTCTCATTTTCCTGTAAATAAATCATTTATTTATCTCACTCTCTAATGGACTTTATATATATATATATTATAAATTTGAGATTTCACTTTAGAAAAGTGAAACACTTACTCTCCCTCCTAGCGTTAGTTTGGTTGTAGCGATTTAGTGAAGAGATCAAAAGGGCGAAGACAGATTTAGCGAAGAATTTTACGGTCCACCTCATTTGGTATTGGGAGAGAGAGATTACAACAAAGCAAATTGTGTGGGCTCCAATACTTTTTCATTAATTCTATGCTAAAGTGAGAAGAAAGTGTAGAGAGTTCAACGAGAAACGACTATCAGACAATGTTATGCCCCTCAAAATCAATTTTATGACAAATGGTTGTTGCATAACACATGAATTTATTGGAGGGTTTTTTTGTCCTTCTATTTTTTCAAAAAAATCTCTCTTATACTTCTATATAATCAAACACTTATTCAAACTAATTTCTCTTCTATTTTCTCTCTATTTCTCTTATTCCAAATAACATATTTGTGTACAAATTCACTTATTCTCTCTTTTCCATCTCTCTATCCCTCCCCCTCTCTCCTATTTCTCTACTTCATCCAAACATAATGTTAAAGAATCTTTAACCATCTCTCTCCTTACTTATTTCATGGTGAACTTCATACACATATTGTGAGAGTACATGCGATTTTCCCTCTCAATCCTTAATAATTAATATTAACCTTCTCTCTCTTCTCTTTCTCCGTGAATTTTTAAATGCCAATCCTTAATTTTAAATTTTGTTAAGATTCAAAATCGTATTGTATCATTTTTTATTCTAATTTGTATTTTTAACAAAAATCTTGATTCTTATGATTTTAATTTATTTAACGATAACTTATTATCAAATAATACTGTAAATTAGATTTTAATAATAAAATATAATATATTATTGTAATTTAAAATTAAAGAATTATTTAAAATTATTCTAATTCTTATTTTTTAATTTTACATATATTAATTTATTATGAATTTAATTTTAATTATAAAAATTATTTTATCTGCGTAATACATATGAGTTAATATACTTAGTTGTTACTTCCTCTGGTCATTTTTATAAGATACACTTAATTGAATTACACATATTAAATCGGTTAAATTTAATTAATTTTATTGGAGTTTTAAAAAATTTTAACTTTCTAGTTTTACCCTTATTTAATATATTACTCCCTCCGATCCTATTTATAGGACAACGCTTGGAGTTTTTCCATGGTCATATTTACAAGACAAAGTACATAAATATAGAAACATTTATTATTTTTTTCTCATATTTGCCCTGTTGACCATTAAAAATTATAAGTGACACAATTACTATGATAATGGAGTTTAATTTTAAATAGAGGTACGTAAACTTGTAATCTTGTAGAATAATTTCTTGAAAATCAATGCATTAATTACTTTTTTTAATATGTGTATTTTTGTCTAAATTGTCTTATAATTAGGACCGAAGTTAGTAATTAACTAACTCCACTACCAATTACAATAGTTAGAAAGACGTTAAAGTTAATAAAGATAAATAAGAAAAATAATAATATATGTTGCCTTGAAATTGTAAAGTGACTTATAAAAAATCACAAAAACTTATGAGAAGTGTCTTATAAAAAAGACCGGAAAGAGTATTATTTTATGGGTCATGCTAACGAGTGCCCTAAGGCCACTAGTTAAAGAACCCTATATAGAAAGAGTGTGTTTGGTAATACTAGCTGAAAAGCTAGCTGAAAGCTTAAGAGAGTGTTTGGCTTGCCATTTCAGCTAACTGAAAGTTGAAAATAGTAGCTGAAACCATTTCAGCAGTGTTTGGGAAGGTAACTTTTTTTGGTAGCTACAAGCTTTTCTTAAAAAGCTACTTGGGGTAGCTTTTTTAAAAAAGCTCCAATTTTCAGCTATTAGCTGAAAATTAATTACAAGTTTAACCCTCAACCACCCTCACTTATCATTATTTAATAATTAATGTTGTCCTTAAATATCATTTTACCATTTTCAACTAGTTTTACCAAACACATTCAATAGTTTTTCAGCTTTCAGCTAGCTTTAAGCTTTCACGAGCTTTTCAGCTTTCAGCTAGCTTTAAGTTTTTCAGCTAGCTTTTCAGCTAGTTTTACTAAACACACTCTAAAGCTAGCTGAAAGCTGGAAAGCTATTGAATGTGTTTGGTATAATTAGTTGAAAATGGTAAAATGATATTTAAGGATAACATTAATTATTAAATAATGATAAGTGGGGTGGTTGATGGTTAAACTTGTAATTAATTTTCAGCTAGTAGCTGAAAATTGGAGCTTTTTTAAAAAAGCTACCCCAAGTAGCTTTTTAAGAAAAACTTGTAGCTACAAAAAAAGCTACATTCCCAAACACTGTTGAAATGATTTCAGCTACTATTTTCAACTTTCAGCTAGCTGAAATGACAAGCCAAACACACTTTAAGTCTTTATTGGAAATCACAAACATTGATTCATTGAGAGTATTAAATATTGCACATTCCAATAAAAACTTTCTAATTATGATTCCTTAACTTAGTTAGCTTTTTCCCTTATTTTATTGGTGATTGCTCCGGTGCATTTAACAAAGTTGGGGCACCGATGCATTGGAGTGTTTGACTTATAAGATTCTGCCACATGTCACCACTACTATTTATTTATGTTTACATGTTTTCCTCCCATGAACATTTTTAATTTAAATATTTTTCCATGAACATTTTTAATTTACATTTTCTCCCTAGGATGCAATTTGTAAATTAAGCAAAATTTGTGCTCGGCCAGTTGAGATGAACTTCGTAACTTGCTTCTCTTTTCTACTTCCAAAACTTGGCTATTCGTATTCCACTCTCCAGTAGCATTGGACGGTTACTTTAACCAAAAGACCTTTTGAAGAAGGCAGACCTTTTTCGTTCTCTTCCTTCTCGTCGTTTTCGTCGTCCTCTTCGTCCTCTCCGTTTATCTGCGCAAGGTATGTTCTCTTTTCGTCGCTCTTCATTGCAGTCTTGCATTTAATACCTCTATTTCCTCTGTAAATGTATGCTTGGTGATTTCATCGTTCATCAATGTCACCCCTAAACGCGATCACCTTGAATATCTAACAGAGAAAGATTTGTTATTTTCTAATTTTGTTCGGTTGATCAAGATTATTTTCCCTTATTCATTGTATTTTTCCATTTTATCTCATGCATTTTACATTGTATAGCTTTTTTAGTATGAGACTCATCGTCTCAGTTGGCATCAATGTTTTGTTTAGGGCTTCCTTCGGTCTTCATGTATGTATAAATATGTGTGATTAAAATTTCCTTGCCGTTTATATTGGTTGAACTGATGGTGGAATTATTTTTGTATCATGCCTTGTTTAATCATGTATACTATGCTTTGTTTGTGGTTTATGTTACTGTTGCTTCCTACTCTGTTTCTTGTGTTCTTTGTGTTTAGGTGAATGATAAAAATTTGGTGTGTCTTTCCTATTTATTCTGAAGCTGAGTTTGGCATGTGTTAGTATTGAATCCACATTGTTGATCCCTTACTTTGTTTTAAGTTTTCTTTTTCTTAAGATGAATTATGAATACTTGTTGTGCTTTAAATTATTTTTTTCTAAAACTGAGAATGGCATGTGTTAGTATTGATTCCACATTGTCAGATCCCTTACTCAGTTTCTTGTTTTCTTTGTCTTAAGATGAATGTTAAATACTTGTTGTGGCTTTCCTTTCCATCTGAAACTGAGTTTGCCATTTGTTAGTATTGATTTTACATTGATGCCCCCTTACTCTGTTTCGTGTTTACTTTGTCTTAATATGAATGATGAAAACTTGTTGTGACTTTCATTTTTTTCAGAAACTGAGAATGGCATGTGTTAGTATTGAATTTACATGAAATTCATTTGTAGCTTGAAATCCTTCTTTATTAGATTTGTTTCAATGAACTATTGAATTTATTTTGTTGCTTATAAGTTATTTCAGAGTTCGTTTAAAGTGACTTAAAACTCTGGTTGAAGATGGGATCACTTAGAATTGTGATTGAACCAATAATGGTAAATAACATTTTAGCAGTTTTGCTTTCTTTTTTAGTTTATTGTTAACTAAAAAGAATTTTAAAGTAAGACATGATTAAATGTATCTTTTTTATTATGTGTCCATAATTTTGAAATTTAGGTCCATGTACCATTTCCCTACGACTTTTACCAACCAAGGCAGAAACTGCTAGGGAAAAGGATAGAGTTTTGTTCATCACTTTGATCAGCGTTTTACCATTCTCTTGCATTTTGGTTACAAGTCTGTTGTGATGTGGGAATTTGCTGAAGATTTGAAGAGAGTCTATAATTTTGATAAGACTGTGTATACGTACCTTAATTATGAGGGTGGTATAAGATTTCGATTTGAGATTAGGGATGAGGACTCAAATGAAACATTGACCCCCGCCTTAGCTCATCGAAGTGGAAGAAGGGGTGTTAACAATCCCGTCGTAGTTCGGGTCATTTCTGGTTCACATGTCAATGATGCTGACAGTAAAAAAATGGTGGAGGTGGTATTGAGAATCAGTCTGATCTTGTGAATTCAAGTGTTGGAAGCAGGGTTATGATTTTTCAAAATAATACTGACATTGTTAATGAGCATGTTAAAAAGAGGATTATTAGTTTTGAGAAAGTTATATCAAAGAGTCAATCAAAGGTTGGACAGACTCTGGTAAGTTTAATTTCTTCATTTGTTATATCATTTGTGTTTTTGGTCAGTTTTAATTTGTATTAGTTCCTAATCCTTACCCCAACCCGTCATCAGCCCCTACCAAGGAATTTTGTGCGAGAATTTATCAGAAAAAACTAGACAGAGCTAAGGCTACATGTTGGAGATGGTCGATCCTACAAATGTACTTTGTTGAGGCGAAAAGGAAGGGAATTTGATTGCCACTTGGGAAAACCTTGGTACAACTTAGTATCTGATATGAGACTAAGAACATGAGACAAAGTTGTTTTCAACACAATTATCAAAGGCTTAAACTGTGTCAATGTGAAGATCATTCGGAAGGGCTATTAGAAACTATGGGACATAGTTAGATGAATTTATATAATGTTTTGTTTTGGGAAGTTAGGTTATTAGTTTTTTGGTCTTTGAGATCTTTAAAGACAAACTCTCTTATGTCAGTTCTTACCTTATATATATATATATATATATATAAAGTCACATAGTTAAAGTGTTACACAACTGGTATTTCGTTGTTAATGTTAGTAGGATTTATTTACTAATTTGTTACAATTTGATTGAGTGATTTATATTGATGGTTGAATGATAATCATATTACTATAATTTTCTAAATTAAATCACATGATTTATGAGTTGATTATTTTCTAATTTTCAAATTGACCACAATATATGTTGGTTTTAAAGAATGTCTTCCAATTCATTTACTTCAAATAAAAGGGTTGTATCCTTGTCTGATGAAAGGATTTGTTTCTGTGGATTGAATGGTGTTTTGAGGACATCTTGGTCAGATAAAAATCCTGGTAGAAGATATGTCACATGTCCCAATAAGGCAATCAATAAGGGTCATGTGATTGATTTTAATCCCAACTTAACAATATTAATTAAAAGTAAATTTTTAATTTTTAATTTTTAATTTGATTTCATGATATTTTAGTAATTTCTTTGTTTTGACAGGGCTGCAATTACTTTGATTGGTTAGATTGTCCAATTGAGAGTCATCAATCTTTACCGAAATGCAATGTTGTGGAATCTGGCAATGAAACTTGTGGCTGTGGCATGGAAATTCAGATGATGAATGAGAAAGTTAACATTGAAATAGCAAATTTGAAAGCCTATATGATTGAGTCAAGGAAACGTTTAGAGTTGATTTTGGTAACAATGTTAGGTGTGATGGTTATCATAATGATTACATTAGCCAAATCTCTAAGTTATTGACATGTAATAGTATTTAAGCACTTATATAAACAGTCTATGGGAAATTACAATTTTTATGTAATTACAAGTTTTATTTACCTTGTTTAGTTCAAGTTTCATTTACCATGTTTATATTATCTGTAAGATTTCAAACCACTTTCATATGAGGAAGTCATTAATCAAATATTATCAAACCACTTTCATGTTTATGTTTATGGAAGTTCAAATTACATTTTCAGACTTGAGAAAATGACTCTCACCAATTAGGCAATAACATCTATAATCACAAACTAACTTACTTACTTTGTGAAAACAATAATAAATACCCTTAATCAAATCAATAACAGGTCTAATAAGTAATTGACTAATTGATCTAATAAGAAACAATATGGTTCAGAATGGTTCAGACTTACGTACTCAATTTATGCCTAATTTGGTAATCTTTACCAAATATAATAGATATGATAAATTCATTTACTCGAATTCTTAGATATAAGCTATAAAACCAAATAACTTATGGTAAGCTCTTGTGCATGATTCAAACATGTTAATTGAACCTCTAATTAAATTGAATTCACATATTAGGAGACAAATTTCTGATAATATATTTAAAAAATCTTGTTCATAATAATAGAAATTAAAAGTAAACAAAATTAATCAAAACACAAAAGGCCATAACCCAAAGGCCATATCATTTGTTCATAAACTTAATAACTTGAAAAATCTAAGGAACAATAGCAGGAGCATCCAATGTCTTCATCCAGTTTTCTGCTCTCCCTTTGACAACTTCTTGGAGTGTGTTGTAGGGGTTCATTGCCAAATCAAGTGCAATTCGTATCCTTGTACCTTCATCAACCTGGATACGGTATCCGTTCAATCCCATCTCCACCATCCACATTATCACCCATGCTCCACAATCATTCCTACAATCATGGATGCAAATTTCATGTCAACATATATGTTATTTACACATGTACTTATTTAATTAAAAATAAATTATTAATTATAAACTTACGATTCTGCATTTTGAGTCCTGATATCATTTGGTTTAAAGATAAGAAATTTGATGACAAGTGGTCTCGGGGTTGACTCAAATTGATAGAATTTTGGATCTTGCAACAAATGTTCCATATAAAGTCCCTAAGAGTATAAATTTTGATCATATATTAATGTTATATGAACTGAATTATATAAAAGAAATTTAATGACTAACATAACAAACAAATACATATTTTACCAATGTTTTGACACTTCTCATTCTAATTTCCATTCTTGACTCACTTGGAAAAGAATCAAGATAAACAACCTCTTTGTTGATGAAATCAATCACCACCAGAAAACCAATGAAAATTACCATCATTAACAGGTATAAAGACCTATAGCATAAGGATAAAGAGTCATGTCAAAATGAAATACATGATCATTTTAATATCAACTTTAAATTTTGATTTACCTTTTTTATGAAATCTGCATTTCCCATAAAAGTACTTTTATAATCTTTTATCATTTGCGGAATAGGAATGTTCCAGGACAATACAAATTGTTGTCTCCACATTAATAAAACTTTGCTTGTAAGATTTATAATAAAACAATTTCACAACAGTCTGCAGTACAAACACATAGTGCTTAAATAATTACAGATTATAGTATGGTTTTAGAACTTACAGCAAAAGTGGTTGGTACAAACCAATATTCAACATTTGTTAATGTGTCAATGACAAGCAGCCAAATTAATCACCTAAAATAAACAAATTAATACATCAATGACTTGCTGCACATCATTACTAATATAGTGATAATATGAAAACAATACACAAGTCTAAAACATGTTATTTGGTAACTTACATCTTGATCAATCTCACATTTTGGTTTAAGATTGTGTAACATAGCCCTGTTTCCCTCACAAAATTTAAGTGGTGTTGCAACTATGCCCTCTTTCCCGTATTAAATAAATGAATTAGTTAGTGTTTTAATATGTGTGATTATTATAACTATAATAGTATTATAAAATACTGCATCTACTAACCTATCATCCTCATCCTTCACCTCCTCACAGAAAATATAGGCAGCAATTTCGGCCCCTTCCTTACTCAGTGAAATAGGATGTGTTGGCTTAAACATGTCTTTCAAGCACTGAATAAATAATATCGACATGTATCAAAAACAAATCCAAAGCAATATAATTAATAACAGAAGACAATGAAATAACCATATAACCTACCTGAGGGACATCAAGGCCTATTAAACCATCTGCATTCAAAAAATTGTTGCCTGAGTTAAGGTAATAGCCAGAGGAGGTTGTTGTAATCATAAGAACTGTGTTACTCTTTTTTTCCAGATAATGGGGTTGTAAATAATTTATTCACTGAACCGGAGTGTTGAAATGGTTGCATTGGTTGAACACTATCCTCCCCTTCACATAACTTCTGTAAAATTCTCTCAGTATCATCCTTTGGCCTTCTATCAATGGTGGGTGTCATGTTATTATCATTACCAAGTGCTGAAAATAGATTTCTAGGTGAATCAAATGTTGATATCTTATGCTGCCTACTATTCAGAAAGTGTTGTGACATAGTTTCCATTGTTTTAATCACTCTTTCCAATTTATTCTCCATTGTTTCAACCCTATTTTCAAGGTTGCCCTGCAACATGTAAACAGAAATTAGCTTTCAGTGTTCAATCACTTAAATACAACATGTAAATAGAACATGAAATTACATATATTTAGGAATAAACATGAGAAAGAGGAACTACCTTTCCTGGTTTAGTTGGTACATCTTGTGGATTCCATTCATCATGTACCTCCTTATTCAACATTGAATCATGGTGGCTTCAATATTTCATACAAAATAAATTCAAAAAATTATAAGATGAATATAATATTACTCAGAAAAAGCTAACCCTAAACAAATTAAAGATTATGATCCTATATGACTATATACCTTGATGAAATCTCCACAATAGGTATCCTACTTTTTTTTAACCCTAAGAGAAGATTCAGCCTCATTCGGGATCGTTCTTCTAGCACGTATCCTGTTACTAAACCTCAACGGAGTTTTGCCTTTGGATTTCATTATGCAAATCACAGAGTGTTGATTTAGTGATAGAAAGGATGAATAATGGAAAGAAACAAGGAACGAAGTAACTTACATGAATTCTAGATGCGATCCTTTTATAGAGTTTGTCCCATAATAGAACCATCACCCTGGTTGAAATTTGAATCGACGCCATGAGAAAAAGGAACGAACGCTTTGAATCCCTCTCTCTAATTGTTCGGCTGAGTTGGGAATTTGAGAAGGGAGTAATGGGTTGTGTTTTCAAGCAAAACGTGTTCAGGGAGAACTGAAGGGACGCGCGAAATATCAAATGAATTTGGCAGTATTTCAGCCAAAAATATAAGCATATACAATTGAAGTCTATTTTCATAATTTATCATCTTATTAATTAAAAATATTTAAGTATATAACCTATGGTTTAATATTCTCATTTTAATATGACCCATATAACCTATGGTTTAATATTCTCATTTTAATATGACCAATATAACCTATGGTTTAATATTCTCATTTTAATATGACCCATATAACCTATGGTTTTAGAACCTCATTTTCATATGACCCATATAACCTATGGTTTAATATTCTCATTTTCATATGACCCATATAACCTATGGTTTTAGAACCTCATTTTAATATGAACCATATAACCTATGGTTTTAGAACCTTATTTTCATATGACCCATATAACCTGTGGTTTAATATTCTCATTTTCATATGACCCATATAACCTATGGTTTAATATTCTCATTTTCATATGACCCATATAACATATGGTTTTAGAACCTCATTTTAATATGACCCATATAACCTATAGTTTTAGAACCTCATTTTAATATGAACCATATAACCTATGGTTTTAGAACCTCATTCTCATTTTTTATAATTAATTAAATAATACAATTTAAAAAAAATTGCTATGAAAAAAATAAAAATCCTGGATAAACAGAAAATAACTTCTCATTAAAATATTGATGAACATTGCATTGTATCATTTTACAATTTAAAGACAAGACTGTGATTTGTATTCGAGTACATCACATGTATACATCAAATTAAACTACAAATTTGGTAGAATAGGAGAGGCAATTCTTGAAAATCATTTTTCTCTTGGATTGAAGAAACTGATGCCTACACCGGCTTTCCTCTGAACTTCATTTAGACTTGTAGTAAATTCCTGGAAAAAAAACTGTTTAGTCACATAATCTAACTAAAATAAACACAGTATAAAACATTGTCATTACCTGTGGATCATGTGAATCAAATGTATTAATTTCATGGAACATTGCTGTGTTACGGAATGGTTGTTGCACTGGCATAGAAGGATACTAGGGCATTATGTGTACTCTGCTGCTAAACTGTGCATGACCAAAGTGTGGTAACATTGACGGCTGATATTGATAAGTTCCTGTGAACCTAAGATCATTATGGACGAATCTAAAATCATCATTTACATCTCTGTTTTGATGACTCATATCATTCACATGTTCCATTGACCTTGAACAATCCCTCATATCAACATTTCTTACCTATTGACATCAGAAACAAGTAATAAAAATTTAAGACCAAACATTGTATTATTCCCCTAAAAAATTGTATTAAACAACTTACAAAATTTACTTGTGGCCCATCATTTACAGACTCTTGAGTTAATTTAACAACATCATTGTGTTTCATCCTCTTATTAGATTTTTTACAAATCAATGGACCCTGCAGGTAAAACAGTCAGCATCAAATGACATGAAAACCAATGATGTAATGCAATTTAAATTGAAAAGAATGAGTTAAAGCTGTCCTGATGTACTTTTCCCATGTCCAGACAGATTTACACCTTTACTACGGGCTAAAGAATCATGATTATGTGTATCCTAACATAAAAATAAAATAAACTTAGAACATAATTGTTAAATTATGAAACAAATCTGAATTTCTAACTACATTTAAATATAAATCACAATACCGTTACATCTCTTGTTCTCCATCACTCTCAACTGAAGACTCCTCTTCTTCTACAATTTGAAGCTGATCTCGAGTTGAGAACTTGGAACATGTCCTGATTGTGTGCCCTGCACACTTACAATAAGAGCGTTTCCTTCTTTTCATATTTTTCTTACTCTTACGGGGTGCACCTTTAGTTTTAACAATAGTTGGATCACGGATAACCCTTGATATATCAACAATGTTCACATCAACCCCATCTTGCCTTTCCATTTGATCTGCTAATTGATGGATGGCCTCAATGTTTTTCACAAAATTATGAGGATTTTTATGTGCAGCCTTGTTAAGCCTATTACAAGCAGCACCCACAACACCAAACCTCAACACTTCCTTCTTGGTCGTATCACCTTCATCAACATAAATTGCAGATATATAATCAACCTTAGCAAACTTAGTCCACCTTTTGCAGATCAGTGAAGGGGGAATTAACTCTACTTGCTCGTGCTTCATAGCACAAAAAATATGTGAACATGGTAAGCCACATGACTCAAATAACCGACAATCACATACAAACTTCCCAACAGACTTATCAATTAGAACAACATATACAGAATCAGGACGTCCAAATTTGTTCATCTTCACTGTCACAATATTACCTACCTCAGACCTTTCAATCATATTCAATGCATCAACTTTCTCAATTTCCTTTCTAATTTCAAAAAACTTATTCCTGGTGTACACATTACAGGCATGAACTTCATACTTTTCCAAAACAGTTGTAAGAACTGGCTGGGTGTATGTAGATTTAAAATCAGAAGCTAATTCATTGTGCCTATATTCATTCAAAGCTTTTTCAAAATTGTGAAAAAACTCAACAAGACTATTTTTACTCTGAACATATCTCTTGATAAAAGAATTAATACCTTCACAAATTGAGGTTGTCCAGACACCAACAAAAAAGTTATATCTGAAAAAAGCGGTAGCCCACATCCCCTTGAGGTCATACACCTTCCTCACCCACCTATTGTTGCTCAGACCAGGTTTCTCAATGACATGTACCCATTCTTGCTCAAACTTCTCAGGAGTAAAATTGGCATAAATTAACTTCTTAAAATCTTCCAAAAATTTCGGATTCTTGACATTCTCACAAGCATTTTGGTGAAGATGCCATGAACACAACCTGTGGATAGAATCTGGAAACACAGATCTTATAGCTTCACGCATGGCACCATCCCCATTGGTAACAACTGCCTTAGGTACTTTATTGAACATAGCTTCCAGTAAAGATTCAAGTACCCATTTATATGTTTCTATCTTCTCGTCAGAAACAAGAGCACAACCAAAAATTGTGGTTTCCCCATGATGATTATAACCACAGAAAATTACTAAAGGCCTATTATACTTGTTTTTTTATATGTGGTGTCAAAGGAAACTATATCACCAAAACAAGCATAATCAATTCTGCTTCCTACATCAGCCCAGAACAAGTTTTCAAGCCTATCATCTTCAGTAGTAGTGAACATAACAAATGTCATGGGATTACTATCATACTTAGCTTGAAGATAGCACAAAGCAGCAAAAGCATCTCCATCCTCTATTTTGGCCCTATTTTCCTTGTCAATATGATTGTACAAGTCCTTCTTACAAAATCCCAAATCTGAGTGACCACCTTTCTGACCCATTATTAGCCTCATTATATGACAAGTCCTAACACCATATAAGTGAAGACTATTTACTTGTGCCTTATCAGCAGCACTCAGACCACGATAAGCAGGCATCAAATGTACCATATTTGCAGGAGTTAGCTCATGATTGTGTTGTGGCTCAAACATTCCAACCCTCCACTTCCCACTATTATTATTATTATCTAAATACAATCGAAGCCTTGCAAGACAATTGGTACGAGTAATGGCCTTATCTTCCCTAATTCTATTTGTCCTATTTAAATGCTTCTCACTCTTTTCCCCTGTCTATTACAAACTAATTGCCTCATGGTAATAAACCTATTACGATCACGATAAACATCATCTTTCCTAATCGCAAAACCTTTGAATTTCGCATACTCACAATAAAAATTATATGCATCCAGTTCAGAATCAAACTCAAGCATTCTAATGTCGTCATCAGTTAACTCAGAAATACTTTTGAACACATCAGGAACAACCTCACCAGAACAAGCATTTTCTTCATCAGGGGATTTCAAATTATTTACATCTTCACCTTCACCCTCATTAACCCTATTACCCTTGTCTTCCATCATGTTTAAAAAAATCTCTTCACTCAAATTTTCCATTACAACCTTAAATTTAAAGAACACAAAATTAATAAAATTGAAAAGAAACAAATCACTACAATAAAATGAACATCAGAACTAATTCAAGCTACTAAATCAGCCTTAAAACATGAATCATGAAGCGATTATCAATAACATTCAGATTTCACACAGAATTGTCAAAGAAATCGTACACAGAGTATTATTGGTTCTAACAAAAATAGATTATAAACCCTAAGTTCAAGAAACTCACCAGGATAGGGGAAATAAAAAATAAATCGAAGGCAGAATCGTTGAGTTCAAAAATTAACTGCAAAATAAATTAATATCCATAAAAATCAGAGAATGAACGAACAAACAAAGGATACAAAGATGAATTGCGAATCATACCCGTTTTTGAATGAACACCGAACGCAATGATAGTCGCCTCAAACGATTACGTTGAAGAACCCAGCTGTTGAAAACCCAATCTGATAACATGCAGTCGCGTGCGTGATGAGTTGAAGTAGAAATTTGTTCGAACAAAACGAACAACAAAATCTTAGGGCTTAAACAAAAAAATGTTCATCTAATTCAAAGGTGGGAATACTGAATGTAAATTACAGAAGACATGGGTAATATTTTAATTGTGAAACAAAGCTGGGTACATAAATACAAATACACAAAATTTTGGGGTCATAAAACATAAAGAGATCTTTTGACTGAATATGACACATGTCAGATGCTGGTAGGAATGGTTGACCAATGCACCGGTGCCCCGAACTTGTTAAATGCACCATAGAATCTACCTATTTTATTTTGTTACCCTTGTTCCTCATTCGGGGAAAAAAAACCAATTCTTATCAACAAAAAAAATTAAAAAATTTCATTTCTCTTCACATCAATTTTACCTACCGCATAATCAATTTTCATTTCTCTCCACATCAATTTAACCTTGGAAACGTGATTTCTCACGTATCCAAAGACTGTGACTGTGGGTTCTTGATTCTTGTTATGTGGTGGTATTAATTGATCGACAACTGTAAAGTACCTCTCTTCTTTTTATTCCTCTTTTGCAATTTGGATCTTGTAGCTGTAGGTGCAGCAATCAATTGTCCAAACTTGAATATAAATAAATAAAAATACTTATATATAATTTAAATTTCAAATAATTTCATCTTATTTAATGAAATCACATCAAAATATCATATATTTATTTTAACTTTTATTTTACGATGATTATATTTAATGAATCATATGCCAATAAAAAATGAATTTTCACATAAAATAAATTTAATAAAATTAAATGTAAAATAATTTATCCAATATAATTATTTTTTAAATGATATTTTAATCAACTTTTTTAATAAATGTAAATTTAATTAATATTATTTATAATTAAGTCGGAGTAGACGAGTAGTAATAGTAACGCGTATAGTCAATGATCTTTCTCATTCTCCGGTCAATGTTTCGATGATCCCCCCAAAATATTTATGATTCCTCACCTCGTTAGTTTATAATTTTCATATCACTTTTCTTTTTTGTTATTATCAAGGGGGATTAAATCAGTGTACCAGTGTTTTTTAGAAAGAGCATTGGGACATTATTCTCCATCTATCACAATTAAATGATAATAGGAAGAAAGTCATGTTATAAAAATTTAAACATAAGACAATGCTAACAATATTTGTCTTTAATAAAAGACAAATGGGGAATATGACTATTTTGGATAATAAAGAAAAGTGAATCTTAGTGTTTGCCATAATAATCGGTTTGAAATATTTAAAATACTAACTAATATATAGTGGATGGCAAATAAAATAAGACATAATGTGATGTACGTACACCAAAAAGTAAATAAGACATAGTGTGGTGTGAGAGAATGTCATTGGTGTTTTGAGTAAATACACTAATACAAGTAGCTTTATTGTAAAAGTACTTGTAATAAGTATAAATAAAATATAATGTATAAATTAATAGCATTAAAGGATTAATTTAATTGATAAATTATTATTTACCAGTAATAAAAATATAAATTTAAGTACTACAAATAGTCAAATGTACATATAGATTTTTTTATAATTTTAAAAATATTAAAAAATTAAATTAAAAAATTTAAAATTATTTTAATAACAATTTACAAATGTCTTATTATACTTAATAAAAAGTATATGAGAAAATATGAAAAAGAAAACAATAATTTTTTTACCGAATAGGTAATTAAAATAAAAAGATCAATTTATTTTATATAAAAGTTTAAAAAATGTGTCATAAAATGAAAAAAAAAACATATGAGAATATATGACAAAGAAATATATAAAATTCTTTTACAAGGCTTAAATATATCATAGAAGAGAACTTTTTTTAAAGGATAATATTTGTGAGAAAAATTATGGGATTAACTCTCGTGTCGGGGTGAACACTGATCTAGAGGTGGAAATAGGTCAGGCCGCTCGTCGGGAACCTACGACCCGACCTATTTTAAGGCATATTTTGGCTTGACTCAGACCTAGGATTTTGAAAAGACCTTTTTAATTAAATAAGTCAAACTTAGGCTTTTTAAAAAGCCTATTAAGCTCAACGAGCTAGCTTATTTATAAATAATATTATTTTTAATAATAATACATAACTTTTAATTTTTTTCTGCATAGACATGTTGGCCTATTTAAAGGCAGATGTCATTAACATATTTACATTATTAAAAAGCAAGTGGAATAGTACCTAAACATATTAGCCTATTTTGTGATAGGCTTATTATTCTATTTGAAGGCCATAATAAGAAATAGTCTCTTAAACAGACTAATAAACCAAACTAGGCTTTCAAATAAGCCAAACCTAAAAAATGACTTATAATAGATAACATGCCGAATTTGGGCCACGAAAAATATAGTACAGGCCAGACTTGGGCCTTACAAAACCCACCTTGACTCGACCTACTTCCACCTCTACACGGGTCAATACAATCCTCAAGAGGGAGAAGGTAATATTCGACTAAATCACACTTTTCCGGAATTAGTCATTACCTATAACAATAGAAGGGAGATTATTATTATTATTATTATTATTATTATTATTATTATTATTATTATTGTGTTTGGGACTACAAGTATTATCTATAAGAGGCTAGTGAAAGTCAAGTGGATAAAATCATTACAGGTAGATAATAATGTAGTTGCCTATCAAATTTAAACTCAACATCATTGATTAAGATGAATGAACTCGGACTAGCTCCTCTACACCTTCAACGTTCATAGAAAGAAGATTTGATTGATCTTAAACATGTTTTTGATTAAAAAAAGGACATGTATAGTTACTAAGATGCAAAAATCAAAGTGAATCATTTCTATTTTCAACCATTTGAAATTGAATGGTAGTAACTGGTAAAACAAGTTTGGTTGAGTAGAAAAAAGAACCCAAAACTACAGCTGACAGCTTCAACTACAATCTACAACGATTTCAGCGCCTACCTACCAACAAAACAACGAAGTCCCAATCACAATCACGAGAAGCAAACAAAAACAAACACAAAACTCCAAAATATTTTTGCTCAGAAAATTTTCCTCAAAGCTTTTCCTTTCACTCTTCCTCTACATCATATACTTTTCTCCTACCTTTCCAAAACAATTGAAAACAACACCAGCAGCAGCATCAACAACAACAACAAAGAAGGGCCCTTTTGGTTTTATGGAGAGACAATGAAAATGATCCTATGAGAGAAAGATGAAAGCATGCTTTGTCGGCCATTAAAACTTCACCCCCCAAAAAGATCCTTCCACACTCATCATTCATCTTTTCTCTTTCTTTCTTTCATTCATTCATTCATTCATTCATTCATTCATTCCCTTTCGCCACACCCCACAACTTGCACACACAAAGCCATCCCCACTTACCCTGGAAGATATTCATTTTTCTGATTCATTGAACTCTGAGTCATCTTCTCTGGTTGTTTATTAGCCCCTGGAAAAAAAAGGGGGGTTTGGATTTTTTCTGCTCAAAATCTTGGCTTTTTCTGCTTCAGATCGAAGATCCTCACTTTTCATGCCAAAAGGTGAGGTGGGTATATTCTATTTTTGGCTAAAGTATCATTTACTCCATGGTTCTTCTCAATTTCACTTCACAAGGAATTATTGATCCCAACCGGTGGACTTGCTGCTTTTGTTATTATCACCTTTTGAAGAGTGATGGTGGCCTTTGAAAGGTATGTTATGTTATGGCTTTCTTTCTTTACTTTTTTTCCTCCCTTTTTTCTATTTTGAATCATGCTTTCTGTGTAATATACATGTGTATATTTGTTTTGCCTTTGAACTGATTCATTAAGATTCTGGGAATGGCATTTGGAATTGTTATCTTATGTATGACTTTAAGTTCATTAGGCCTACCCTAACTCTGAATTTTGATATTTTGTAAATATAAGTGGTTACCAAAATTTTTCTAGTTGCACTAAAAAAAAATTTGGGTTATGCAAGTGGGCAGTGACTGATTGATAGTTTGCTTGTGCAGGTCTTGAGTACTAAGATGTCTGGGAACATCAAGGAGGGGAGAGCTTTGGCAAAAGGGTGTTTTGTTATTTTACTTCTATTGATTTTACTTCTTTGTAGCACAGAGGGGTTGAACACAGAGGGACAAATCCTCCTAGAGCTTAAGAATGGACTTCATGATGAACTTAATCTTCTGGGAAATTGGAAGTCTACTGATGAAACCCCATGTGGATGGACAGGTGTAAATTGCAGTTATGAATATAGCAGTAATTATAATCCAGTGGTGGTGTCTCTTAATCTGAGTTCTATGGGTCTTTCTGGAACTCTAAATGCTAGCATTGGGGGTCTGACCCATCTAACTTATCTCAATCTTGCTTTCAATGATCTGATTGGAAATATCCCCAAGGAGATTAGTGAATGTTTGAGTTTGGAGTATATTTACTTGAACAATAACCAATTTGAGGGACCAATTCCTTCTGAATTGAGTAAGCTGTCTGTTTTGAGAAATTTGAATATTTGCAACAATAAACTCTCTGGTGTTATTCCAGATGAGTTTGGAAACTTGTCTTCATTGGTTGAATTAGTGGCCTATAGCAACTTCCTTGTTGGCCCCCTGCCTAATTCCATTGGAAATCTTAAGAATCTTGCTTCTTTCAGAGTTGGGGCAAATAACATTACAGGTACCTTGCCAAAGGAAATTGGCAGATGTAGGAACTTGATACGTCTTGGTCTTGCTCAAAATCAGATAGGAGGGGAGATACCAAGTGAGATTGGGATGCTCAGCAGCTTAAAGGAACTGATTTTATGGGAAAACCAGTTTTCAGGACCTATTCCTAAAGAGCTTGGGAACTGTAGCAGTCTTGAGACCCTTGCTTTATATGGCAATAATCTTATTGGACCTCTTCCTCCAGAGATTGGGAACCTCAAATCATTGAAGTGGTTGTATTTTTACAGAACTAAGTTGAATGGGACCATTCCAAGGGAAATTGGAAATCTTTCTTCAGCTATACACATTGATTTCTCAGAGAACTCTTTAGTAGGTGATATCCCTTCAGAGTTCAGCAAAATAAGTGGTCTAAGTTTGCTCTTTCTCTTTGAGAACCAGCTAACTGGTGTTATACCAGATGAGTTTAGTAGCTTGAAGAACCTTACAAAGTTAGACCTGTCACTGAATCATCTTACAGGTTCAATTCCACTTGGCTTCCAATACTTGACTCAAATGTTTCAGTTGCAACTTTTTGGCAACTCCCTGAGTGGTATTATTCCTCAGGGACTTGGACTTCACAGTCCTCTTTGGGTGGTTGATTTTTCTGACAACAAATTGACAGGAAGAATACCTCCTCATCTCTGCAGAAATTCTCGCTTGATGTTGTTGAATCTGGCAGGTAATCAACTTTATGGAAATATACCCACAGGGATATTGAACTGTGAATCATTGGCACAATTGGTGTTAACTGGAAACAGGCTTACTGGTGGCTTCCCTTCAGAATTGTGTAAACTGGTGAACCTTACAGCCATTGATTTGAACGAGAACAGGTTCAGTGGTCCACTTCCTCCTGAGATTGCAAACTGCCACAAATTGCAAAGGCTTCATATTGCAAACAATTACTTCATATCCAAGTTGCCTAAGGCAATAGGAAATCTCTCTCAATTGGTGACTTTTAATGTTTCATCAAATCTATTCACTGGAAGAATCCCACCTGAAATTTTTTGGTGCCAAAGGCTCCAGAGGCTTGATCTCAGTCAGAATAGGTTTAATGGTTCCTTGCCAAGTGAGATTGGAACACTTCAGCACTTGGAGATTCTCAAGCTCTCTGACAATAAGCTGTCTGGATACATTCCTGCATCCTTAGGTAATCTGTCTCATCTGAACTGGTTGCTGATGGGTGGCAATTTATTTTCTGGTGAAATACCTTCCCATTTGGGTTCTCTTTCAAGTTTACAGATTGGAATGGATCTCAGTTACAATAATCTTTCTGGAAGAATACCATCTCAGCTTGGCAATCTCAATATGCTTGAATATCTCTTGCTCAATAACAACCATTTGGATGGTGAAATTCCCAGCACCTTTGCAGAACTTTCAAGCTTGTTGGGGTGTAATTTCTCATACAATAACCTCTCTGGACCTATACCTTCCACTAAAATTTTCCAAAGTATGGATGTGAGCAGCTTTATTGGTGGTAATAAAGGCCTTTGTGGTTCACCTCTCGGTGACTGCAACACCAATTCAGCTTCTCACTCTGATCCTTCAGGGGAAAGTGTTGAGTCTCCTCGTGCTAAAATTGTCATGATCATTGCAGCTCTTGTTGGTGGTGTTTCTCTCATTTTGATTATAGTAATTTTGTATTATATGAGACGTCCTAGGGAGTCTATTGATTCCTTTAGAGACACTGAGAGTCCTTCCCCAGATTCTGATATCTATTTCCCTCCAAAGGAAGGTTTCACATTTCAAGATCTAATTGAAGCTACAAAAAGATTTCATGAAAGTTATGTTATTGGTAGGGGAGCATGTGGAACAGTTTATAAGGCAGTGATGAAATCTGGTAAGACAATTGCTGTTAAGAAGTTAGCATCCAACAGGGAAGGGAACAACATTGAGAATAGTTTCAGGGCTGAAATATTGACTCTGGGAAGGATAAGGCATAGGAATATAGTGAAGTTGTATGGCTTTTGCTATCACCAAGGTTCCAATCTCCTTCTATATGAGTACATGGAAAGGGGTAGCTTAGGTGAACTATTGCATGGTTCTGCAAGTAATTTGGAGTGGCCAACTCGGTTCATGATTGCCCTTGGAGCTGCTGAGGGTCTTGCCTACTTGCATCATGACTGCAAACCAAAGATCATTCACCGTGACATAAAGTCTAATAACATTCTTCTTGATGAAAATTTTGAGGCCCATGTTGGTGATTTTGGCTTGGCAAAAGTGATTGATATGCCCCAATCAAAATCAATGTCTGCAGTTGCTGGATCTTATGGGTATATTGCTCCTGGTAAGCTCCTTTTTTTCATGATGATTAGTTAATGAAGCATAAACCTTCTTCTTTACTTTATATCTTGTTCTGACATAGATATCCTAGTCTGTCTAGACTCTAGATAGATCATAGTATTGTAAATCCTGTGTTGTAGAGCTTAAAATGATTTGCAGTTTCACTTCATGCTTTTAAACAATATTTTACAAAGGGTTTGTTTGTAGTGACATGATCAACTTGCAATGCCTTATTTGTATCTGATCCTTTAATGTATAATAAATAAATTATTCTTTTTTAGGCACATAGGTACAAGGGTTGAAACTGAGATATTAGAAGAATCATACTTACACATGACCATGTGATGTACCGTTTTCAAGCCTTCAAATTTTCAGTTAGTTTGGTATCCCCTTAAAGTTTAAGATGAAAATTTTTCATAAAACACATACCTAAACTTGATTATGTGCATGTGTTTCTTAGTGTCTACTTTTATTTTGTTTTTCATTTACACAAAACCTTAGGAGACTGAATTTGATTACTTATCAATTATATATTGTTTGCTGAACTATTTTATATATGGTGCATGGCAGAATATGCATATACCATGAAGGTGACAGAAAAGTGTGACATATATAGTTATGGTGTTGTGCTTTTGGAATTGCTAACTGGAAGAACACCAGTTCAGCCACTAGAGCAAGGAGGTGATCTTGTCACATGGGTAAGAAACCATATCCGGGAGCATAACAATACATTGACATCAGAAATACTTGACAGCCGTGTGGATCTTGAAGACCAAATCACCACAAATCACATGCTCACTGTTTTGAAACTTGCTTTAGTATGCACAAGTATGTCTCCTTCTAAGAGGCCATCAATGAGGGAAGTTGTGTCCATGCTCATTGAGTCTAATGAGAAAGAAGGAAACTTAACACTCACTCAAACATACCATGATCTTCCTTCCAAAGATGGCATATGAAAAGTATGCAATTTCTCTCAGATTTTGTTAACATATCTGATTTTTTTTATGCTCATTTTCAATAGTATTGTTTACCACAAGAGAGAGAGAGTAGAGGATGATTCTTGTACATTCTTTCACTCCATTATGCCACTAGACTTTAACTATTTTACTTCATAGCAGTCTTTGTTATTAATTTCATGTCCATGTATTTTTCTTTTGGAATTCAGTATAGTAACTTATATTGTACAGTTGGGTATTACCATTGAATGTGTATCATGGAGGTTATGTTCTCGTGTAGTGTAGGGAAGGATATATATTTTAAGTTGTTCATGGAACTTGATGATGATCAATGAACAATTAAATTAATTCGCATTTTAACATATTTTAGTTCATTTTCCTTGATTGAATTGGGACACAAGTTTTTAGAGACATTTTGCATTTGAATTGGAAGACAGTGTGTATATATACCTTTTATCAAATTGCAATTGCTATAATTTTATCATGAGATGTACTAGCATAGATGCTGGAGATGCTATTTATTAGAATACAAATTCAATTCCTTAAAAGCATAAAATTATTATTTAATCATTTAATGTAAATACTGGATCTTATCTTCATAGATTAACAAAAAAAAAAACGTTTTATAGATGGGCAATGCAAGTAAAACATCTTGTTAGTAGTAAATTACTAGTGTGTTTGAAAACGCGTTAGATGAGGACTTCAAAGCACATTTAGACGTAAACCACTACTGATAGTATTGTGGTAAACACGAAGCAAACTCATTTTAAATCATGCTATACGTCTATACAAATATAGTTAATATAATTTTAAGGATTTAATGAATATATATTATTAATATAATTTTTTTTATATCATCATTGAGTGATGCATTATCACATTATTAAATGAATTTAATAATACACGAGTTGTTATATTCATTAAATGACGTGATGATATATTGTTAAATGACAACGTAAAATATTTTTACATTAATAATATATACTAATTTTGATAAAAAAAATCAAGGTATACTAATTATATTCTATTTTTGAATTCTAAATTAAAAAAAACAATATTTATGAAGAGATATGCTTTCAAGATAAAAACTATCAATCATATTTTTTTGGACAAAAAAAAAAACTATCAATCATAAAGAAACTAAAAGTGGACTTGAAAAGCAACTTTAAGCTTGATTGAGATATCAAGAAAGCCTATCAGTCCCGTAAATCTAAGGTTTAAACTTTTTTAGGCTTGATCTCATCACTCATAGCTTTGTTATCATCAAAATCATTATCAAATAAGCATAATTTACATTATTTCATTTTGTCAATACCCATTCTATTATTATATTAGAAACTTATTATATGTGTGAAATTTATATAACAATTTTTTAATCTGTGCAATGTTGTACAAGTTAATAAATAAAAAATGGATTCAATATATTGATAATATGAAATATTATATTTCTTAATAAAATATTTTTATTTTTAATTTATTATCTTATGCAATATTGTATTTAGAAAAAAATATTTATATAAAGACGAATTTTGTATGAAAAAATGTTAAGGAAAAGATAATTAGAATCAGATCCCATTTAAATTTAACAATATCCAGAAGTCCAAAATGTGATGGACCAAGGTAGAGAAGTTCAATTAAAGAATATCAAATATAAATAAATAAAATTATTAAGGTGGCTTCCAGATAAAGGGATAAAAAGACTATTAAAGTCTTTACTTACACTGTTATATGTGCACTTGGGTTGGCAATACAGAATTCCATGCATCTAAGTGACACTATTAAGTTTTCTACATGTGTATGTCTTTTATTCAATACTTAATTTTCGGTGGATGCATTATTTTTTCCATACTTTCCTATGTGCTTTAGTCAATATACAATCGATTGAAGCAAAAGCAACATATTTTAACCAAAGCTTCACGGGCCACTTTTGTTTTGAATACTTCAAATCAAAATACTTATTAATATATGATTGTACTGTATAATTTAATAATTATATTAACATCCTTAATAAAATAATCACAAGTCGCGTTTTGGTTTGTTTTGTCTGATCTACCAACAAATTAAAATTTACTTATGTAGATCTCTTCTGTTCTTCGGTTTCTTAAGTGAATAAAAAACACTTCTTGCTTTGACCCAAAAATATTGATTGGTCGCCTGGTTGGAATAAAACAAGAGCTTATTCCTTTCACTTAATGACTAACAAATTAAATTCTAATAATGAACAAGTGTATTGATATCTTGTTTGTTCTATCTGGAGCATAAATACGGTATTAAAAAAGTGAGCGTAATTAATTAATTATTTAAAGAATTGAATTTTTTTTATTACTTAGATGAAATCAAATTATCTATAACATAAATTTAAATGTAAAGAAACTAAAATATATAAAAATATATTTATTAATAACTAATAACACAATTTAATATTTTAATCAATATATAAAATATATATGGATTTAAAAGAAAAACATTTACGTATAGCTGACATGAGACTAACTTTTGCATGTATTTTTTTTATCTGGGAATTTCTGCATGTATAATAAATTTTCGATACAAAAAAAATTGAAAATTAATGTAATAAATCAGTTTTATAAATGTATATAAAAAAATTAGTGCAGCACATGGGCAGAGTAAGCATATTCGCATTCGGGATATGGCCAAACACAGAAGCTATCATGTGTGAGAGACTTAATTAAAACCAGTTTAATTTTAAAAACTTTACAGGTAAATAATTTTTAAAAGTTTATAATCTTAAAAATTAGACGACATAGTTGAAAGATGATAGCAATCTAGAAATCTAGGTGCGTTTACTTTTAATTTTTTTTTAATTTTAATTACGAAATATTTTTAATTTTGGTTATAAAAATATCACATTATTTTTGTTTTATTTAATGTTTTCAAAATTTTATATAAAAGATAGTGAAAATAACTTTGTATTAATTTCTTTATTTTTTGTATAAAAGTTTAAAACATGAAATAAAATGAAAAAAATAAATTAATATTATTTGTAATTAAAATTAAAAACAGAAAATATTTTCAAGAAATAAACGGACCTTAAATTCTAAGGATATGCTAGGCCTAGGCAGAAACCAATTTCTGATCACCGACATGGTGATTATTCAAAGATACGGTCATATTAGATCCTGAACGATGGAAATTAGACCAAAGTTTTATTATAATAAAAAAGAAATTAGACCAAAGTTTTTGACTGTAATTTATTATAATAAAAAAGAAATTAGACCAAAGTTTTTGACTGTGCACTTACAGAGGCAGGGAAGCCTCCGGCTCTTTGAGCACTTACAGAGGTACTTATATTTACTTACTTCACCCCAAAGGAATGAGTGGGGGTTCGAACCTGCGACTTGTCAGATACGAGACCCTGGTTTGCTCCACTCGACCAACTTGTGCGGTTTTGATTGTGCATTTTGTCTCTTAAGTTAGTTTACACTTTTATTGGTATCAATGAAAGTTATAGAAAAATGATTGACATGTTACGCGTCATTCTGAATTTAGCAAGGCAATTCATTCTCCTCCCCTAAATGAAAAGATGCAATTTTGCCTTCATTTATTCTCGGAGTCTTCTCAACTTCAATCAGTGACAAACCCTCAATGGAGTGCCCCAAATAATGAAGGAGGCATCAAAGCCTTTTGCTCTGGTTTTGCTTTTCGTATCTTCCTTTTTGGGTGGGGGTAATCTTATAAAACTCATACCGGTTATTGACTATTCACCAAAAAAAATAAAATTCACAAAAAAAAATACCGGTTATTGACTCTATCACAGTTGTGGATTAATGTGTCATTGGTCCATCTTATAAGTTATTGGTTAAATCGGCATATATATAATTATATAAATTTTATACTAAAAAAAATTAGAGACTTGTATAATATAAAGGACAGAATTAAAAATTAAAATATTTATCCAATAAAAAGGAAATAATTAAACATTATCATAAGGTTAAATTAAAAAAAATAGAAGTAATATTAATATCTAAATAGTTCTAACATGATATCTTAAAATTAAATTGAAAAATGAAAATTACATTATTTAATATTTTTATATTATTAATTCAATATAAAGTTGTGAAAATTTAAAAACACTCGTTGCCCGCAAAAACCCGTAAAAAATTGGGTAGCCCGCAAAAATTCGCAACAAAGGGCTACCCCCAAAAATGTAGGGTTTATGCATTTATTTTAGAAGTTTGAATAACTCTTGAGCTTTTTAATCTGGCCAGCAAAAACCCGCTACCCCGCATCGTGTCGAGCTGGATAGCCTGAATTACCAGGTTTAGAAGCAAAAATGAGGGTGAGGCGGAGGTGGGTGGGGGAGGGGAGATGGGAGTGGGGGTTGCTAAAGGGAAAAAGGGAGATGGAGGTGGGGTGGGGGTGAGAGTAGTTCTTTTTTTGCACCGAGGGTGAGAGTAGTTTGAGAAAGATATTTTTAAAAAGGAGGATGTGAATAGCCAAAGAGAGGTGCTAAGCTGACCATTACTTTTGGCACCGCAGTTTTTTCTATTCCCACCCCATCATTTTTAACTTCCAACAATACCCCTCCGGGAGTTGCTTTTATAACCCCCCTTTTTACTATTCGCACCCCCATAATATACCCCCTTCCCACACTACCCCTACCCTTCCCCAACGCCCCATTCCTGTTTCCCAAACCCCCTCCCCTTTAAACTTTTTTTGAAGCTTTGAGTTTAGAGACGGAATTTTTCCGTCTCTAAACTCGTCCCCCCAATCCACACCCCCTTTCGGAATTTAAAAATTTTCCGGAACCTTCCGGAAATTAATATCTGGTAGGTTCCGGAAAATTTTTAAATGGAGACGAGTTTAGAGACGGAAAAATTCCGTCTCTAAACCAAAAGCTTCAAAAAAAATTAAAGGGGAAGGGAGTTGGTTGCAGGGGGAGTTTAGAGACGGAAAAATTCCGTCTCTAAACTCAAAGCTTAAAAAAAAATTAAAGGGGGGTTGGGGAACAGGAATGGGGCGTTGGGGAAGGGGGAAGGGGATGGGGAGGTGGGTGGCGGTAGGGGTGGGGGTGGGGTTCGGGTGGGGGTAGGGGTAGTTTGGGAAGGGGGTATATTATGGGGGTGCAAATAGCAAAAAGGGGGTTCTAAAAGCAACTCCCTACTCCTTCCCAGCCACCCCACCCCCACCCCCACTGTCTCGCCACCCCATTCCCTCCTTCCCCCTTCCCTTTTCCCTATCACCCCCTAAAGATGGAGCGGTGGAGCTTATCATACGGTGGCGTGGCTCTGCAGTGGTGTGAGATGGATGACGCTGCGAAGGCGCAGCGGACGACCTGAAACGGGTGGAGCTGCGGCGGATGTCTTCGCACGGCGGTAGCTGCAACGAGATGCGGCGGATCTGGTGGGGAAAGACGGGCTCTGCAAGGACTGATACGACCGAGCACCGCCGCTCCCCTTCCCGCCTGTGCATCGTCGTGCACAGCTCAGGCCGCCGCGCACGACCGCCTCCCTTGCATGCAGCAACCTCCATGGACGTTGCATCTTCCTCTCTCGTTTACTCTTACACAGTGAGCTATCCCAAGTAAAATAGAGAGATTGAGACTTGAGAGATTGGATTTGGGAGGATTGGGGAACAAATGAGTGTGAGAGAAGGAAAGAATGAGAAAGGGAAAAAGAGAGGGAGAGGGTATAAGCAAATAGCAAAGCATACGGACACATTTGTACGTAAGTCACTTTAAAAAAAAACTTTCGGACACAGGTGTCTGGGAATGGTTCCCGGACAGTCTTGTCTGGAAGTTATATTTTTTTTATAAAAAAATGGCTTACGGACAAGGCTGTCCGGAATGGTTCCCGGACATCCGGGAATGGTTCCCGGACACCCTTGTCCGTAAGCCATTTTTTATAAAAAAAATATAACTTCCGGACAAGATTGTCCGGGAACATTCCCGGACACCCTTGTCCGTAACCAATTAACAGAAGGGCAGATTTGGGTTTTACAATTTTTCAAAAAAATATGGGGGTGGGAATAGCAAATAACGCGATGCGAAAAGTAAAGCCATGCTAAGCTTTTGGTCAATCCATGAGTCCATATCCATTCAAGGGCTTTGCTATTTCCACACCTTTTTGCTATTCCCACCACCCCATTCATTTTTTAAAATGTTTCTTACCAAACTACCATCACCCTTTCCCCTTCACCACCACCCCAATATCTATACATACATACACACACGTATATATAACTTTTACATTTCTCAAATTTGATTGTACTATAAATGTTAAAATAATTTTGAGACTTTTTCTTTTGTGGGATTTAAAGACTGAAAAATACCAACTAAAGAGATGGTTATTGTGTGAATTGATTTTATTATTGGTTTTTCCTTAAAATAAAGGGACACTTTTGTCACGACCCAAATCCAAGGCCGTGACCGGCACACAGGCTAATATCTTTAGCCTGGCAAGCCTAAAACAATAGTACATTACTTGATAAATGATTTTCCACAATAAATTTATTTCCAGGATTTTACAGAAAATTTGACAGAGTCTCCCCTATATTTTGGACATCCCAAAATTTATAGAAAATCATGTTAACAACAAATATCATCAACTAGAGTTTCCAACAACATAGTATTGATCCAATCAGCATCAAAATATGCATCTTACATAAACCAATGACTAAACTCCCTATAGCTGCAGAATATACCAAAATGAAATAATAGTGAAGTTGGGACAACTGAATCTTCCAGTAGCCTACTACTTGACTGCCTGGGAATCTGGATGAAAAACAATAGAAAGGGGTAAGTCACAAAGACTTAGAGAGGGCCTAACAACCACCATGAACTAGAAGGGAAACATACCAACACACGAGTTTTTCAATAGAAACAATTGACAGTTTAAAATTTATTTCTCAACTTAAAACTTACTAAACAAGTGAGTTCGATAAATCCCACAATATGGGGTAACTTGTTTCCAATTAGGGATGGCAATTGAGCCCAAACCCTATGGGTACCCGCAAAAATTACCTGCAACGGGCAGGGTAAAAACCCGCAAAGCAGGTATGGGCGCGGGTACGGGCTAAAGCCCGCATTTTTTCATGGGGACGGGCGCGGGTACGGGAACTTTGATGCCCAGCCCGTCCCATACCCGCACTCATATATATAATTATTTAATAAAAAACACCATATATAATTATATAGAGATATATTAATTTTATTAAAATATCTAATATATTTATGCATATTTTTAAAATTGATATATATATATATTACAAATTAAAAATATATTTTTATAACTATCTATTTGTGTTTTTTTTTACTTTATAGTATATGACTAATTAGTGTTAATAATCATTTTTTACAGATCTTGAAGAATTCTAACACGTGATATCCAAGTTTATAAAATAGTGTGACGTGAAAGTATATTTTAATATTTAATAAAAAAATTGAACTTTAGATCATTTGTTGCATGTGTTTTAGAACATCAACATATTGTGTTTCAATGTAATTAAATTGTTGTATCACTAATATTTAAAAATTATATTTGGACGATATTCCAGTAACTTTTTCAATTGAGATATAGTTTTCTTAAATTAATATTTTTAGTAAGTTTTAAATTTTTTATTTAATAAAAGTGCGGGTAACGGGCGCGGGTACGGGCATATAGGTGCCCAGCGGGTATGGGGACGGGCACTAAAGTTACTGCCCACGCGGGTATGAGCACGGGTACGGGCTTTTTTTGAAAACGCGGGTACCCATTGCCATCCCTATTTCCAATATCCAAGAGATAAGTTTATCATATCCAAAGCAATACAAATTTATCATGTATAAGTTTAATAAGTACATCTGAAATGCAATAAATTTAGTAAAACATAAATCATATGAAATGTAAATACAGTAGGAACCACTCAGGATAGAACCGAGAGGCGGCTCCATCTCTCTGATAGCCCTCTCCTCCGAAGGGTGGCCTTTCCCATAGGGCGGCTTCATCTAACAGATAGTCGTCTCCTCCCCAGAGCCATGTCCATATCTCAATATCATAGGGGGAAGCTACATCTCGCTGATAGCCCTCTCCTCCATGAGTGACCTTTCTCTTGGGGCGGCTCCATCTAACAGATAGCCCTCTTCTCCCGGAATTATATCATGTCTCAATGTCAAGTCATATCATATATATCGGGGGCAGCTCCATCTCGTTGATAGACCTCTCCACAAAGTGGCGGCTCCATCTCGTTGATAGCCCTCTCCACAAAGTGGCGGCTCCATCTAACGGATAGCCCTCTCCTCCCGGAATCATACAACTAGGTGCACCTAGACCATTATCATCCGTTAATGACATACGGGGTTCTAACATGGATCCCAATAATATAAATATCAAGTTTATTTTACTTTCTCAAAGCCCCTTCAAAAATTAAATCTCCAATTTCATCAAACATAATGAAATAAATTTCATAGAGAATAAAATCAATAAAAAGAGTATGTTTCCCAAATTTGTTAAGTTAACAACATTAAAATAGAACAAGATGAATTAAAATAGTAATTATAAAAATATTAAAGTAGGCCATGATGACCGTTAAACCACTCACAACTACGGAGAGTCAACCAAATTGCTTCCCAACAACTTCAAGAGTATTGTGCGAGGTAGAAATCAACAGATCTGAGCACCATCAAATAGTTCCAACATTTAGAAATTTATTTGATGCTCTACCTATTTATGGGTAACCATAAAATCCCTAAAACTAGTGCCCGAAGCTCTAAAAATAATTCTTCCTAAAATTAACACATACCAATAGCCTATTTATGAGTTGTGGGTTTACCTTAGAGATTCGAAACGAACAATTTTTACGGTGTGGGAACTCTTCTCTTTTCTCAGAGCACTATCCCTAACCCCAAAAATTACCAAATTTAGTTTCGGAAAGAAAAAAAGGAAATGACTAGAAATTATGGGTTTCATTACCTTCCAATAGGTGTAAGGGAATTAGGGGAAAATGAAGCACAAGGTAAAAGGAATGGATAGAAGAAGAAGAGGTGGGGTTAGGGTTCAACTTCTCGTATTTGAAAAGCTGATGCCTTTTTCTTTTTCTTTTTTTTTTTGGTAAAAATGAAACGGTGCTTTTCAACTTAATTTTCAAATACAAGTATTTCATTATTTAAAATTAAATATATTAATACCAATGAGGGTTGGTTTAAGTGGTGCATGATTGATTCTCCTTAAGCAAGATCTCGGGCTCGAGTCTTGTGGATGGAACAAATCCTCGCTTGGAGAGTTAACCCCACCATGATGTTCCAGGCTCGAACATTGTCTCCTATGAAAGATACCTTTGGTTAAACAATATATATATATATATATATATATATTAAAAATTATGTGATATTAATTATTAACATTAAATTAGTTCTTAATAAAGGATAGATATTCTTGGTATTGATTGGCATAAGTAATTTAGAGTATCGAGTATTAAAACTTATAATGCCAAAATTAATTGAAGATTAAAAAGGAAAAGTATCTGAGAATATGAAGAATGAATTCTTTCTTTGGCATTTATTTATCACCCCGTGCTTCTTCTCCATTAAGATTACCTCCACAAGCAAACTTAGAATTCACCAACAGTTTATAAGGTAGATTTTTAAGTCACATTCTTTACCTTTTTTAAGGTGAATTTTACACCAGTTATTTTATTTGTCACGTGTCATAACAAGAATAATAGAACTAACATTTTCTTTTTTATATGTATAAATCTTATGTCACTTTCTTTTTCACTATCAATACATATCCATCCATGCACATGCCCAGGATTTTCGGTTTTGGCCATGGATACCTTGAGCTTGAGGTAAGATTGTTCTATGATCATAGATATTTAGATTAGATATCTAAGTTTCTAATACCAGGGATTGAACACAAATTAATGTTAATGGGGATTATACGTAAGAAAACTCTAAAATAGATTCATTGTGTCTCATGGTTTTTCGGATTGATTCTCTTCTTAGCAATTCTCTGATCTCAAGAGTTCTGGGAATTTTATTATTTTTCTCTGGACACATAAGAGAAAATGGTCTGTATATTGTGAATAAGGTTTCTTCTTCTTTCTTGTCATTTTTCTTTCCTCATACATTTTCAAACATTGAACACTAAAGCATTCTATACTAATTCCTATTAGTTATGTTATACGTAATCTAAATCAATTTGGGGGATTTATTGTTACAATCGAAACCTAATTAACTAAATCTCTATCAAGGCCTAACCATCATCGCTTAATCCAATTGGCAATTTTGAAGAATTTTAATGTCCTTTATATAGTTTTGTCTTTCATCCTTGCTCATAAAGAAAGGATATAAATCCCATAGAAATGAAAAATTCATGCATAAGGGTCTTTTAGGGGATACAAAACAAAATTCTCAATGTAACTTGCATAAACTGGTGGTAAACCTCTAGAACTATTTGTTCATCTGGTTCTTGATATTTGTTATGTGACATGGATCAAGTTTCTTAGGCTTGAACTTGAAGGATTATAAAGTGGAGTCACTTGATCACCTAAACCAGTGTTCAATTTGAAATCTGGTTGGCTATGGGAAAGCGAATTCGGGAGAAAGAGGGTGCAACATCTAATGGAGTTAATTGTCATCCTACTCATCCAGGGCGAGTATGGGGAATTCTTCATGTTATAAAGTATCATCATTGGCGTCATGTCAAGAGAAGGCTTACATACAGGAGGCATGGTGGTGGAAGACGTGATGCAAGTAAGCCTTCAATTTGTGAATTCAAATCAAATATGCTTTTTTTTTTTTATAGATGAAAATTTAGGGTGAGGGGATGGTGCCTCAGACCAAGGCAGAGAAAGCCTCGAACTAAAAGAGAACCTATAGAGATACTTACATTTAACTCGTCCCAAGGAGACAAGTGGGGGTTCGAACCTGCGACATGTCTGAAAATCAAATATGCTTCTTCAGCCTTCTCATATATGGGATTGTTTCTGACTATATTGTCTTCTATGTATATTGGCATGTTACTGTTATCTTGAGCCTAAATTTGGAACCATTTGTTTATTCTGGTGTTATTATGTCAAAAAGTTTCTGTTTCCACTAATCCACTTTATAAATGTCACAACTTTCTTACACTTTGCAGGAGATGATATTCCAGGAACTTCTGATGATTCTGTGGTTGGTAACATGTCGTTACATTGTAAGCCAAGTCCAGCATTATCTAATGTAAGTAAAAGATAGTATTTTGGTTGCTTTCATTAGTGTCAAGTTATTAACCATCATTAAGTTTTTTCTCCATGTATAATGTTTTGTCACTGTGTTAGTCATTCTGAGATTGACTTTGAATGTCTTCTGGCATTTTAGAGGCATTACTTCCTTATTTGTTAACTATATGTTCATAAAGGGACATAGTGAGTAGTATCTAATTTAAAGTTTTCCAGGTTGAAGAAAAGATGGTACAATCCACTCCACCAGCCAAACAGTCTATTAAATCCAGATTAAAAGCACTTCTTAATGAAGAAGTATACAAAAAGAAGGGTAGACATAAGAGAAGCTCAACCTGTCCTGCAAAGTCACAACTAAACCGTCCTGATTCTGTTCATCACTTGGAGGTTGATCCACTTAGTGAAATGTTATTAACTGTTGAGAGTCCTGAACCAGTTCTAGAAACCTTTCAAAACCATCTTGCTGCTGGCACATTGGATGTATTGTCACCAGTTTTCTCTGGGAAATCAATTACCAACAATGACAAATGTGTAGATTGTGGCATTATCTTTTCTAGTGACACTTTGGAAGATCACAAGACTCATAAGCATTGGACTGATGCAAAAAACTTGAATGCCCAGCATGAAGGTGTGCCAGAAGAGAAGTTGATGAATGCAAAGATACTTACAACTGATGCTTCACCTCACCTTTTCAAGGATTTTCTTGATGCTCTGGATGTTATCAACACAAACAAGGACTTTCTATTAAAATATATACAGGATCCAGGCTCTCCTTTGCCATTCCATATACATGATCATGAATCTCCCAGTGGTAAAACAAGAAGATCCAAATCTATCTCATTTCCTGTTTCTGGCTCATCATCAGGAACCAAAGATACAGCATCAGGCCAACTAATAAACCAAATGGTTGATGACTTGTTCATTTCAAATGTGGGGAAACAATCACAGATTCAAACTCACATGCAAAATGTATCCATGTCTGAGTCTCCAGAAGATTTTCAACAAAAGTCCTTATCATCATCAGGTTCATCACATAGAGGTGATCAATTCCTCAATCCAGATCAAGAAGGGGCTGCAAGAGATTGTAATAGTTCATCAGCTTCATCCCAGGTTCCTAACCAAGTGAAAACTAAGCATTTCAAGGATCTTAGAGAGAAGATAAAGTATATAATTGAAGAAAGCAAAAATGAAAAATATCGCATTACCATGGATGCTATACTTGACAAAATTCCTCGTGGAAGTAGGCTTTCCAAGAATGTAAAGAAGTTGATCCATGACCAATCCAAAGACCCCACAATCAATGGAGAAGGAAAAGACAATGCTTTGAATCGTCTTTCTTCTTACTCCTTCAATAAACGTCAACCACCAAACATGAGGACTTCATCTCTAAAAGAATCAGCTAATAGATATTCTCAGCTATATGAGACTTGTTTTAACAGTGAAGCCAAGTATCCTAAGACTGAGAACTTAAGATTGAAAACAGAAGAGAGACCAATAGTAAAGACCCCAAAATCCTTTAAGAGGTTTCTTTCATTACCAAATTTAAAATCTTACTTCAATCATAGTGAGGAGCCTTCTGTTCATTTATCTCCCCAGAATTCAATGAGGAAATCTGGAGATAGAACCACAAGCACAAGTGTTATTGATCATCAGAGCAAGTTTGACCATAGTGATGACTCAAAGAGTCAAAATCTTCCACCTACACTTGCTGATAACACAAATCAAGAAAGTAGCTTGAATGCTGAACGAAAACAGCTTCTTGTGAGGAGTGCTTCAAAATCAGGATTTGATACTTTAGGAAACTTAGGAGACAATGATGGTGTTTTAGGAAACCTGCCACCTACACTTGCTGATAACACAAATCAAGAAAGTAGCTTGAATGCTGAACAAAAGCAACTTCTTGTAAGGAGTGCTTCAAAATCAGGAATAGATGTTATAGGAAACTTGGGAGACAGTGATGATTTTGCTTGCAAT
This sequence comes from Sesbania bispinosa, assembly GCA_026901365.1. Lineage (NCBI taxonomy): Eukaryota > Viridiplantae > Streptophyta > Magnoliopsida > Fabales > Fabaceae > Sesbania > Sesbania bispinosa. Next base: position 1,117,182 of record QLOH01000301.1, read on the forward strand.
GAACAGGACTTTGGACCAGCAACAGAATCTAGTCCTTTGCAGGTAGAAGGAAACTCAGTCTTCTCTTCTGACACCAGCTTCCTAGATGTTACATTTGAGCTTGAGAACTTAAACATACTGGAAGGTATATTTCATCCTTTTATACTTGAAATTGCAAAATGTCATTCTTAACATAATCATGTTTCTATGTCTGCATGCATGCATGTTGTGAGTGAAAACAATGCTTGTCTAATATTTTTAATAGCATGAACCAGTTGTGTTGAAGTATAAAAAGCATAGTGTGATTTCCATATTTGAAGGTGGAAATGTTTCTGTATAAAGATGGCCGTATGAGTCACATGTAACTTGAAAGAAATTTTATTTTGTGTTTAATGTATTCTGTTACTACCAATGTGAAGGAATCATGTACTTATAGTCAAGGGATACTTGAAATGCATAGAGTCTGTAACAAGAAATATAGCTTGAACATAATAACTTAGTAAATGATCAGCTTAGTTTAATTTGAATTGTTCATTTCTTTTCAAAAATTAAATCAATAAATTTCCTATATAAACTTACAAGTTGATCATAGTTACATGGCTAGTCTTGTTGAGTCTACTTATATTGATTCTGAAACTAGTCTGTTACTCTTGCCATGATTCTGGTTATGTGAATTGACTGCTCTAATGCTGATGATTGTACATAATCAGATTTAGAATTAAAGCCAGGGCCAGATGATGAATTTGATAACATGGCTGAGCAAGAGCAACATGAAGCTAATATTGATCACCCTGAGGTGGTTGAGAATTTTCAGAAATTTGGAACTCTAAGCAAGCGCTTCAACTATGAAATTCCAAGTATTGATGTGGATGCAAATAATGAAGCTGCATTTAATTATGTGAGAAAGGTTTTAGAGCTCTCAGGGTTTACTAGCCATGAATCTCATGGGATATGGTATTCTGATGACCAGCCAGTTGATCCTTCAGTATATGAAGAATTGGAGGGCTGCTTGCTTCTGGATCCTGATTGTTCTGGAAATTGTGAGGAAGATGGACAGTGTAATCATCTGCTCCTGTTTGATATAATCAATGAAGGATTGATGGAGATTTTTGGGAGATCATATAACTATTATCCTAGACCCTTGTCTTCTCTCTCCCATGTTCATACATTGCCAGCAGGAGATAATGTTCTCCATAAAGTATGGACCCTTATTAGCTGGTATCTGAGTTCACCATCTGAGGCTTACCCATCATTGGATTACTATGTGAGCAGAGATCTAGCAAAAAATGATGGGTGGATGAATCTCCAATTTGATTCTGAATGTGTGGGGCTTGAACTAGATGACATGATTTTTGATGATCTTTTGGAGGAAATTATCTGCACTTAAACTTTTGCTTGGTATTTTTCTTCATACTCTAATACTTCTGGTTAAATTTTGATGTAAAAGTTAATGTAGCTTAGTGTTTAATTGTTTATTCTTCCTAGTGCAAATCCTTTTCAGAGTTAATAATTCAAGGAAATATATATTCTGTACATTAATCATGTATCTTGTACAGCTGGATAGTAAGTAGTTTGAATCTCACACTAAACCATATAAAATTCAATATCCATAGATTAGATTTATTAAAATGAATGACTAGTGGTCTACGTGGAAGATTATTTCACCACATAATGTGATTGAGGCCTTGTTAATTAATTGGCTGAGGCCTGATGATGATGGAAACCATTTCTTCTTATTCCACCACTGTATTGTTAATTAGGCAGACCCATGGTGGGGTCACTGTTTCATCTTAGAATCATGGGATACCTAAGAACTACCATGTATGTGCCTTTATTTTTTACAAGAATAAAAAGGACAAAAACTAATGGTGTGTTTGATATACACATTATTCACGTTTTAAATGTGAATCCAAAAAGAAGCTACTTTCAGTAGCATTTACATGGATCCACGTTTGAAACGTGGTTTTGGGGTAAACCAAACACACACTAAATCTGATCACCATATCTAATCCATTCAATTTTCTAAGTAGAAACAAAACAGAATTTATTTCATAGAAGACAACTTTGTCTTATTTTGACACAGAAAGGTACCATGACATGTACCATTTATTATCAACACAAAAGAAAAGTACACACATAAGAGTAGTTCACTAGTTTCTCACTGCATGATGCATGCATGTTCAGCAAATTCAGTATCCAACTTCAACAAAAACGCCCTCCACCTTTTCTACCTTCACCACCACCACCAATTGAACCACCACCACCACCGCCACGGCCACTACCACTGCCACTTCCTATCCCAACACCACTTCCTTGTCCACCACCACCTTGAAATCCACCACTCCCACGTCCAGTGCCTATTCCAACGCCAGAGCCACCTCCCCTGCCACTTCCACTGCCACCACCACCTCCAAAACCAATCTCAGAAGATGGAGACTTTTGGGCAGTAGGAAGAGAATTACTTGATTCTTGTGGGGTGTGTTCTGCCATGAAAGTGGAGCTTAGAACAAAAAGGGAAAATGCTAAGCAGAACAGAACAAGTCGAGCCATATTTAATTAAACTCTTTGAAGTGAAGTGGTTATTGTAATTATGTGTTTTTGGCCAAAATGTGGTAGATGGAGCTGCATTTTATACTGGTTTGAATGGAGCGGTGGCTATTCCCATTACTTTGATGTGGCATGAAAAGCTGATTTTGTGGAACATCATGTTTTGGTTATCAACAACATGTTGTGATTGTGATCCACTCCAAGCCATTTTTTAGAGTCTTTTGACTTGAAGTCGGTCCATAATATCATACTCTGCACGTTCGTGGAATATTCATGATAAGTATATATAGTTAGCATTCACATACATTAGGCATTAAACTCAGTGTATATTCTTAATTAATTTGTGATTCAAATGAATGTAATCTATGTATTGCAACACATAAGATGATGTGTTATTACTTATGACACCAAATAAATCTGTAATCACGAATTCACGAATTCAATTTTGTAGGGCGGAGGAAAACCCAAGTAAAAAACGAAGGAGCTAGTGTAACTCTTTGTTAACTACTCGATAGGGTATCTCACTCCAATGGAGCAATTCATATTAGTTATTACATTGAATAAATTATATATTTTTTAACATTTCTCCACAATGTTATATCATTGTTTTATATTTTAAGCAATTCAATTTATTTTTTTTTCTCCAACCTAGCAATTCTAAATAGGAAAAAGTTTCTTCTACATTCATATTTTGAGTGAAGGAAATGTAGAGAACAAAGAGATTGAAAAAAAATGAGGAGAAAGAAAATTAGATATCTGATAATTGATGTGATAATAAAGAAAAAAGTAAGTGTTGATAAAAGTGTAAAAAAATAAGTGTGAAAAAAATCAAAGTTGATGGTAAGAAAGTTACTATGCCCATCATTGGAGATCAGGAGATGACCTAACTAGTGTTATGGGTGTTTCATATCCAATCCAATCCAGTGCAAACTACAAAAATCGAACCGATAAATCGAAAACAGAATCAAAACGAAAATAAAAAACTTCAAATCGCTAAAACTGAAATTGTTTATTGTATTGGATTGATTTTCATATCCTATGTTAAAAACCGATCCAATACAATGCAAATGAAACTTATATACACATATAATACTTTATTTATAAAAAAATCATATATATATATTTATGAAATTACTTATACTAATATACTTTTTATTATTTTATTATTTAATATCATATTAATATCTCTATAAATATATCAATTTTAAACTAGTTTTAAATTAATTTTTATGTTCCATGTTCTTCTTTTTATATAATTTTATATTTATATTAATAAATATAAGTTCCAATAAAAAATATTTATTATTTCTTAATTTTATCACTTTTATTATCTCTTTAAAAAATCGAAAATTGATCTAACTCAATCCATTTTAAAATTGGACCGAATTTGATCGGATTTAAAGAATAATCAAAACCGATCGGATGATGAAACGATAAAACTGCAATGATTGGATCATATAATTTTTTACCGTAAAAACGACCCAAATCGAACCGCGAGCACTTCTAACTGGTGTGCAAAAGGTGTAAGATTTTAAAAAATATATAAAAATAACACAAATGTGAAAACATTAATTAGGGGTTAAATAGGCTATGTTAGTCTTGGTTTTCTAATACTAGAGCCTAGTTTATATATTATATTTATATATACTTCCTAAACCTAAGGTGATCTAAGCTTTGTGATATTTAACTTACATTAGCTTTGTTTTAAGCTTTAGGCTTCTAAAAAGTTTGGTTTCACTTGAAAGCATATTTAAAAGCAACAAGGTCTTTGAATATTTGACGGGCATACCTAATAAGAGTATATTTATCCCAACACTCCATCAAAGCTTCTTAAACAAATGTTTTATAATTTTTCACATGTTTTCATATTATTATATTATTTTTATTACTTTTGAGTAATCCATTCATTTTTTATCTCCAACTCAGCAATTCTCAAAAGATTTTTAAATGAATCTCATAATTTACCCCACACTTATATATTTCACCACTATATAAAGAAAAAAACGCAAAAAGATGAAAATAGTCATTGCAGTGAATGAATTCACCATTGCTTGCATAGTCGTTATGTTACAAATTTTCACCAAATATTGTATTATAAAAAAACTTAAATTAATTATTATAAATAATACTATAATAAAAACCTGCAGCAACGCGCAAATGAAAGCTCTCACCCATCGCTTCTCTCCAACGGACGAGCAACAATGCTGCAAGATTGAGCACCCATCACGCGAAATTGGCAACCCGCGATGAAGATGTCCTTAAGATTTATAGGCTTAACCTTATAAGGTTTATAGGCTTAAGTAACATGATCAATTATTTAAATATATATGTCAACATGTATATGATTTCAAAACATTATAATAAAAATATTATATGATAATATTATTATATTATTTATATTTAAGTAAATCATCCTAATAGATTTAGAATGCTATTTGCAAGGCCTAAAATTTGGTCGTTTAGATAGCTAAACAGACTCTTAAAAAACTAAACCTAATTTATTTACTAAATTAACCAAGCATAATCTAGCTCTAACCTTTTTTTACCACAACAATAATCTTGAAAACCAAACAAGTACAAGGAATTAAAAACAAATTTAAGGAAACTCTAGAATTAAATCACAGCTACAAGGGGTACGTTCAAATTTCTATCAATATCATTTGGACTTATTCGGCATATGCTCTTCCCCTTTGGTTGTGGAAGCCCTTGCTTTGAGAGATGCCTGTTAGACAAGCGGCCTCAAATAACTTAAGAGGGGGGTGAATTAAGTTACTCCAAATTTTCGCTTTTTCGTTTATTTACTTCTTTTATCTTTTATTATACTTACAACAATTCTTGTATGATAAAATATGAATGCAAACTTCCTAATTTCTCAATATATAATAAATTAGCAATCACAACAAATAAGTAAAAGTTAAGGGAAGAAGAAATGCAAACTCGATTTATACTGGTTCGGCCAACCCCTTGCCTACGTCCAGTCCTCAAGTCACCCACTTGAAATTTCCACTATTCTTGTAAAATCCTTTACAAAAGATGAACACTCACACACCTTGGAACCTCTTCCCTTGTGTTGAGTTTCACCCACAATTCACGAGAGGCACCCTCTCTTTAATCACACAATAACAGAATAATTGTTTGTACAAGATGAACTCTATTTTAGAGTAGATGATACAACTTGAAGTTTCTATAAGAATCCTTTAACAATTTGCAAGTATATGGCCAAAACGATTCTTAAAGAGATTTCTCACTTTTTGTTATTTCACATTGTAATCTACTGATTTTTCGAAATGAAGACACATATTTATAATAGAACAATTGAAGCTTTGTATCTTTTGATAAGGAATTGTGTCTCTTCATAATTTTCAGAAAAATCTCGCTGGTAATCGATTACCAATATGTTGTAATCGATTACACACTTCAACTTTTGAACCGTTGTGTCTTTAAATTTGAATTTTGAACTTTTTGCTCTCTGGTAATCGATTACATTACCAGAACCAAAATTTCGTTTCTGAAATTGAATGCTCGCTGGTAATCGATTACAATCCAACTGGTAATCGATTACCAGTTCAAAATATTTATTTTGAACTTAATTTTGGTTCATAAAACATTTTGCATAAACTTTATTTTAAATGCAAAATTACTTGCAAAGTCTAGAATTCTTTTAACACTTTATCTAACTAGACTAATACTTATCTAACATCACTTGTAGTCTTGATCTTGCATTGACCTTGCTCCTTGCTCTTTCTCTTTCTTTTGCCAAATTCTTTTTGTCAATCTTGTGAACTCATTTTCTTTCCATTGGCATCATCAAAACCTGTATATAATATATTTACAAGTATATGCATCTACAATGCCATCTCTGCTGCAGCCAACCTTGGCCTCACCGAGATTGTCCTTAAGAGTGACTCTCTTCAGTTGATTCGTGCCTGTAGAAAAGAAATGAAGATTGGGGAAATAAAACACATTGTTTTAGATATCCTTCTGCTTCAATCTAAGTTCATTTGGTGTGGATTTACCTGGGTTGGGAGGAACGAGAATACAACAACACATACGGTAGCAAGACTTGCTCATAAGAGTCGTCTCCCTTCAAATTGGACCCAATGCCCGCCCCTTCAGCTTCGATCTATACTTTCCCATGATTCTACGAAGGCTCTACGACGTAACCGGTCATCTATTCGGGATGACTCTGATCTTGCTTAGTGTTTTCTCTTCAGCTATTTCTCCGGGGCCGAAGATCTAGGGTTTTTTCGAACCCAACTTAGAAGTTGGTTATGTCTTTAATGTGTACTTTTTAATTTAAGTCAGAGAGCAAATCTAGTTCTACTCAGTGTATCTTAGGTAGATTTGCACTTGTCTCTGTTTCTTGTATTGGGTTGGGCCCTTGTGTGCTGGTTTCCAGCCTTTATTCCTTAATACATCTCACTTTTGACAAAAAAAAAATTGAGTGTGTTTGTTTTTGTTTTATTCTTTTACTTTTTTAAAATTATTTTATAAAATTATTTTAAGAACTATTTTTTTATAAATGCATGAAATGATTTAGTTTTAACATTGTCACAACATAACTAGAAAAACTAAAACACATTTTTAAACATCTTAAAGTTATTTCAGAATTTTAATTTTTAAAAACTAAAAACTATCCCCACTTTAAAATCGTTTTTAAAAATTGTTTGTTAATTTTTTTAAATTTATGTTTTTAAAAACAAAAAATATTTTTAAACCATAAAAAATCTTTATAGAATTATTTCTTTTTAAAATTCAGCTCTAAAAAGGCTAACAAATTATATTTATTTATATGAAGTATTATTTTTTTCATAAGAAAAAAGAAAGTATTATTAAAAGAACATTGTTACGAACCAATATTATTTGGTCCTACTCAAGTCAGCCCAATGAGGTCTCAGAATCATAAAGCAAACAAGTCGGCCCAAGTACACAAGTCGACTCAAGTACATAAGTGGGCCCAAGTACATAAGTCAGCTCAAGTACATATGCCAGCCAAGTACACAAGTTGGTTCAAGTACATAAGCCAGCCTAAGTACACAAGTCGGCTCAAGCACTCGGACCAAGTACACAAGTCATCCCAACTCAAAAACCCTAATTGGAGCACCGTAGGCGCGTCCGTACAGTCCCGTACCGGATCACGTCCCAAGGGTAGGCCCAAGGCCCAAATCTATAAATATTCCTCTATAAATACTGGTAAGGTGAGAGGTCAAGTATGCATGAATCACCTCAGTTACTATTACTCTGCTAGGGTTCAGGCTGACTTGGGCGTCTGAGTGTCTTTGCAGGTACTCCCCTCGCCGTGGACCGAGTAGAGAGATTCATCAGAGACCAGAACCGAGTCTGAGAAACCTGGAGACCGAGTTTGAGATCCTTAGAGCATCTGAGTCCAAGTTCCATACTCGAACATTTGACACTAGAAGGAGGGCTTCCCCCTTACCAGCATGACAGTCAGCACTAGACTCCAGACTAGGCAAGCTCAACCCCAACCACCCCCTGAAGGTTGGGTTGAGGACGCCTCTTACCATGATGAAGGCTTTGGTGATGTCAGCACATCACGGCTAGCTCCCCAGATCAACCAAACCACTGGAACACCCCTCTACTCAGACCCTACAATGAGATTATTCGCCAACTCGAGGCTCGTATCATAGAACTCGAGAACCAAATTCCCAAAACCCCACTTGTTCAACAACCAACTCCATCTCTACAACCCAAATAAGCTTTACACCAACTTGAGGAACGCATTCGACAGGTGGAACGCAGCTTGGCACATCCTCAGCCTACTACCCATTCTCACCTGAATGCCAGTTATTATACTCCCACTCATCAAGAAGTCACCCAACCAAAAAGAATTACCAACCCATTGTCTCCCATCTCTCACGCCCCGTTTAAACACCCTTATTCCGACCAACTTTCCAGGCCCGAGATACCCAAACCCTTTAGAAACACTCTACCCATAGAATCTTTCAATGGAACCACTGACCCTAGCAAACACATTGATGCATTTTGTAAAGGCTTTTCGTGGGAGTCCCGGAAGTTGTAATTTTCCGCTCTTTCCCACGCACTCTATAGGGAGAAGCTCTAGCGTGGTTCAAAACTCACCCACCAAAGTCGGTTGACCGATGGGAAGACTTACAATCTACCTTTATGGGCCGATTTACCACCTACACCAAACTCCCCAGATACTAATTCACCCTAACCAAAGTCAAGCAACATAAGGAAGAATCCCTTAGGGTTTTCCTTGTGCAATTCTATAAGGAATGTGTACTAGCTCATCCCGGACCTTGTGGAGAATGTGCAATTGTTGTGCGCCGTCTCGGCTTTGACTCCTGGTTCACCCCTTGCTATTTCTCTATCTGAAGAACCCATCTGCTCTATGGAACAATTCCGGATGAGGTCAGCTAAGTTTGTAGGAAGAGAAATCCATTTAGCTAGATCTTATCACAACACCCAAACGCAACAATGAAACCGAGATCTTAATCATTAATAAAAACACAGTTTCCCTCCAGATTTGTCTTTTTCACAATATTCGTCTTTTGCACTTTATTCGTTCTTGTTACTTTAACTTCAATACCCATTTTATTTTACACCAAAACCGGATGTGAAGAGCATTTCGGCTTAACCAAAACTTGATGTGAAGAGAATCTCGACTCAACGATAAACTAGATGTGAAGAGCATCTCGACTCAACCAAAACCGGATGTGAAGAGCATCTCGGATCAATGATAACCAGATGCGAAAAGCATCTCGGCTCACCAAAACCATATGTTAATAGCATCTCGGCTTACCAAAACCAAATGTGAATAGCATCTCGACTCAACCAAAATTAGATGTGAAGAGCATCTCGACTCAACGATAAATCGATGTGAAGAGCATCTCAGATCAACGATAAACCGGATGTGAAGAGCATCTCAGCTCACCAAAATCGGATGTGAAGAGCATCTTGACTCAACCAAAATTAGATGTGAAGAGCATCTCGACTGAACGAAAACCAGATGTGAAGAATATCTCGACTCAACAATAAATGTATGTGAAGAGCATCTCAAATCACGAAAACCGGATGTGAAGAGCATCTTGGATATTTAATAATGAATAAAAATAAAAAAACGCATAAGGTTGAAACAAAAGCCAGGGGAGGCCCCCTCAACATCTCAGATACACCAGGGCCGACCGTGATTGTCCTCGACCCTTTTGTCAGAATGACATAGAGGAGGGTCACGACGCTTCAACATCCCAGAAAAAACTCAAGAACCTCGTCATCCCAGTCAGATATTGTAAAACTTGAACCGATTTTCGTAGTGTGCTCCATCTCCGCTCAAGCTTGGGGGCATTTGTTACGAACCAATACTATTAGGTCCTAGTAACTCAAGTCAGCCCAATGAGGTCTCGGAATCATAAAGCAAACAAGTAGGCCCAAGTACACAAGTCGACTCAAGTACATAATTAAGCCGACCTAAGTACACAAGTCAGCCCAAGTATACAAGTCGGCTCAAGCACACAAGTCGGCCTAAGTACACAAGTCGACCCAAATACACAAGTCAGCCCAAGTACATAAGTTAGTCCAAGTACATAAGTAACCCCAAGTTTATAAGTCAATCCAACTCAGAAACCCTAATTGGAGCATTGTAGGCACGCCCGTACAGTCCCGTACCAGATCACGTCCCAAAGGTATGCCTAAGGCCCAAATCCGTAAATATTCCTCTATAAATACGGGTAAGGTGAGGGGTCAGGTACGCATCACCTATGTTACTATTACTCTGTTAGGGTTCAGGATGACTTGGGCGTCGGAGTCTTTGCAGGTATTCCCCCTACCATGGACCGAGTAGAGAGATTCATCAGAGACTAGAACCGAGTTCGAGAATCCCGGAGACCAAGTCCGAGTTCCATACTCTAACAAACACAAACTCTTATACATAATCAAGAAATTTTGAACAACTTATTAGTTACATGGGGAAATTATATCATGAACTCTAAAAAAAAGTAGATTAAGGACACCATAATGTAAGGTCCAAGACCCTTTGAGAAAATGTTTTAATGACAACAAACTTTCACAACAATATTCTAAGTGTTCTGAATACTTTGGTACTAATGCTTTCACTTGAGAATGCTTGAAAGAATACAGGAAAAGTTACAGAAGGAAGGTGCAAAGATCAAAAACATCATTTAACATAAGAACATGTGTCCAGAAGCATGTTACATAGAGCTTTCATGTCAAAAGTGATGAAACAAGTTCAAGAAATAGCTTCTTAGCTTCAAGAAGGTCAAAACAGTTCATCTAAGATCCCAGGAATATTAAACTGTGTTGTATCAAGCTTCAGAAGCAAAGTTGAAGCTTTGAAAGGATCATTCAAGACCACTAGAAGCATGAGAAGGAGTTTTTCATGAAACCAGACACCTTCTGAAAGTGAAAGATCACTTAAGCAATTCAAGCATAGTCATTCCAAGTGTTGCTGATGCAAACAAAGCAATTGGAGAAGATTAGTGTCACTAGAAACACAGTTTTGTCCTTAGAAGCAAAACTTACAGTTTCTGCAGGAGCATCAAATACTTATTTGAGGTTGCAAACAAGATCAAAGTATCTCTAGAAGCATTGAACAAGTTCCCACACTCCTCAAGATATTATCCTTGAATATTTCAAGTTAAAGAACACTAAAAGGAGATTCCATAAGCATAACTACTTCTCTCACAATGCAAATAAAGCAAGGACAAAAGATTGGAAGCTTTACAAGCATATTTGAAGAAGAAACAGAATTTCTGCACACTTCCAGAAGATGCAGTTTGCTTCTGCAGAAGAAACAGAATTTATGCACACTTCCAGAAGATGCAGTTTGCTTCTGCAGAAGATGCAGTTTGCTGCAGAAGGAAGAAAACAATTTTGCAGAAGAAACCTAATGACAGACTTTCTGCAGAAGATACAGAATCCATCATAACTTGCTAAATTCATTTATGAGGCTGCAACTAAGTTTATTACAGGTAAAATAATCTGTATCAAGTTTTTGAATAAGCCCAGGTTGATTACAGAAGAAAAGTCTGCAGAAAGAACCAAGTTGAATTTCTGCAGAAGATACTGTCCAGAAGATGAGACCAGTCAACCTGACAGCTGTACCAAGCTGTAACCTTGCTGCAAAGTGAAAGTGACTTGTCCTAAAGCACAGCCGGTTTCCAACGGCTAGTTTGACCACCATAACTCTATAAAACAGCCCCATTCAGCTGGGCAAAAGCAAGGAGAACAAAGGGGAAGAAATCCAAAGAAGCATAATGTAGAAATCCCCTTCTAGAGTGAGGTTCTCCTTCAACCACTCCAATATGAAGAGCTGTTGTGCATAATTCTTAGAGAGTGTGTTTAGGCTCAGCTTTGTAATGATTAATCCACTCCATGAGTGTTTTATGAGCCATATGTAAAAAACCCATATCTTGTTGAAGAGTGTTTGTAATCTCCCAAGCTAACTAGAGAGAGTTAGTGTTGGTTTGAGAGGGTGTAGAGCCTGCAGAGGCTGAGCAAATAATACTGGTGTTAGAGCCTGCAGAGGCTGCAGAATAATACTTGTAAGGAGCCTGAAGAGGCTGCACAATAATACTAGTGGTGAGGTGCACCCAAGAAGTCATTGTATCAAGGTTGATATAGTGGAAAATCCTACAGGTGTAGGTACTGGATGTAGCCCAAGGATTGTGAGGGTGAACCAGTATAAAAATCACGTGTGCAATATCTCTTACACTTACTCTCTTTAATTTTCTGCACATACATCTATTGCTTGGTTAGTTATTGTTCATATTTTGAATATTTAGCAAGCTACAAACCATATTTTGATAAACTTGTTTTTAAACTGATATTTTCACATAAAACATATTCATATCAGTTAAAATGCTGATCTGGAAAGTTTCATTAAATTATGAAACTGTTTGGTGCTTCAGAAGCACATTTCTTCAAATTTGTCCATTGTTCAACATTGAACTTGGGGTCCAAACTACCAGATCTTTATAAACATGATTTTAATTCAATCTAACTTGATATTCTAATTGATTACTACTTAAATATCAAATCTGGAAAGTTTTATAAAGTTTCAAGTTCATTTGACCCTTCAGAAGATAGGTTTAAAGTGACAGATTCAATGTATTGCTTCTGCACAACTGCAGAAACTTTAAATTATTCTTCTGAACAGTTTTTCTCACATAATCTTATTAGTTATTGGTTAAATAACTATTCTGGAAAGTTTTATTAAAATACAAAATCATTTGACCCTTCAGAAGATAGGTTTAAAGTGACAGATTCAATGTATTGCTTCTGCACAACTGCAGAAACTTTAAACTATTCTTCTGAACAGTTTTTCTCACATAATCTTATTAGTTATTGGTTAAATAACTATTCTGGAAAGTTTTATTAAAATACAAAATCATTTGACCCTCCAGAAGATTGGTTTAAAGTGACAAATTCATTATTTTGCTTCTGCATAATTGCATAAACATTATATTATTCTTCTTAACCTTATTCTGAGTTGTAACTACATTAAATACATTATATGGAAGAATAAATTTTGATGATATCAGTCCTTATGATTTGGCTTGCCTATAAGAAGATAGTTTTATCTACTTAGTTGACATTATACACTAACCACTATCTTCTAGAAGGAACTTCTGATAGCCAAGGCATTCCTTGAGCAAAGATCAGTAAGTTGTTCAAAGTACTTGCAGGTTGGACCAAAAGTTTTCAAGGGTCACAATTCAACCCCCCTTCTTGTGACTCTCTGATTTACTTCAATTGGTATCAGAGCTCAACCTCTATGGGTTGAGCACACTTAACCGTGTGAGAGGAAAAGATTCAGGAAGAAGTAATGGCCAACCAAGAGGCATACTCTCAGAGTGTTGATGCAGAAAATTCAAGAAATGAACAACTTCAAGAAGGAGCCAATAATGCTAGAAATTGATGCAACTCTACATGTGGCTCAAATGGACTTTAAGGTATGTACTGCTAAATTTGAACATTGTCCTCCCTATGATGAGATAGATTTTGCTTATGATGGATTCAATGATGGTTTGATAAACTTTGAAAATAAGAATATGGAATTCTTAGAAAGAAGATTCTTTATTAAACTTCAAATTAAAACTTTGAAGGCTGAATATGATTTTCTTGAAGAAGATATACTTGCAAATTGTGAAACCTCAACTGTCTTCAAAAATCATGTTAATCTTGAAAATGAAGTTGAAAACTTATTTGCCAAAACTGAAGTATCTACTTGCTCTTAATCCATGTTTGTCAATAATGGAAAAAATGCTATTTTACATGGAAAACTAAGTAAAGGTTGTGGCAAACAGATTTAAGAATCTTATCACAATACCAAGTCCATGTTTTTTCAGAATGATGTTTAAAAGATCAAACCATCATCCAGTCTCATTATCATGGTCATCTCTCTTGTTTGAGCAATTTTAGAAGAACTATTTATATGAGAGATGCAATGGTATGGATTGTTAAATCTTTTAAGAATTCAACCACTAACACTCAAGGACCCAAGATGAAATGGGTACCAAAATGTCTCCTTAGTAATTTTGTTATGCAGAAAAATTCTCAAAAAGATAGGACCATTTGCTAAAGGAAAAACTTCCAAGGCTTAGATGAAAATATTCCCCACAAAGAAGGAACATGACTCTAGCCAATGCTTCTCAAATGCTTGGTGTGAAATCTCAAAGGTTCATGAATTATAGAAAGAAGCAATGGGTAAGAAAAAGTACTGTTTAATTGACCAAGAACAAGGTATCAATGATTTCTGTCCCCAATGCATATTCATTTCATAGAATCAATGAATTTGAAGCAGATTCCTCATAGGTTTATGCTAAGGTCTTGTGTGCTTGATGATTGAATGATCATCATTGACTTACATTTCTATGGACATTCTATTCTAATTACTTAATTAGTTTTGAACATAAAAGAAAATGTTTAGAAGATCAAAAGTAATATGCTAAGTACTGCTATTTTAAAATTCTGATATAGCTACTTTTAAATGAGCATAACTTGGGCTACAAAAGTCTGTTTTAGGTGAAACCAATTTTGTTTGAAAGATTATTGATGGTAGTATCAAACTGGAAAATATGAGAATTTTACCTTAATCACAAAAGTCCCAATAAAAGTTTGAATGCAGTTGTTCTATAATAGTTTCTGATGTAAACTAGTCAACTTCAATTGATCATATCTTGAGCTATAGAAATGCTTTTTGAGTGAAACCAATTTTGTTTGAAATTTAATTTATGATATTATTAAACTTGAAAGTTTAATAAATTTATCTTAATCACAAAAGTCCCAGTAAAATTTTGAATGCAGTTGTTCTGTCATAAGTTCTGATATAAACTAGTACACTTCAACAGATCATAACTTGAGCTACAAGAATGTTTTTTTAGTGAAACTAAATTTATTTGAAAGCTTATTCATATTAGTATCAAACTGGAAAGTTTTAGAATTTTATGACAACTACAAGAGTCCCAGTAAATTCGCGAATATAGTTGTTCTGCTGTAAATTCTGATATAAAGCAGTCCACTTCATCAGATCATAACTTGGGCTACAAAAGTGATATTTGAATGAAACTAGTTTCATTGGAAAACTGATTCATATTAATTTTAGACTGGAAAGTTTCAGATTTTTTGAACATCTAAATAATTCCCAGTAAGTCATTAAAGTAGGCTGTTCTGTTATATGATCATGTTTGAGCCTACTATCTTTGGATGTTCATAACTGGTGCTAGGAAAATCTTTTTCAAGTGAAACCAGTTGGATTTGAAAGATAATACATAATAGTTTAATCTCATTAAGTATCCAAATTTTTGGTTGCATGGATCTGTATCAATGCATAAAAAACAGAACTGTCCTATTCTGCTCTTTGTCATAAATCAGTCAACTTACATGAATCATATCTTGGGATAGGAAAATCCAAATTGCATGATCTTTGTCTTGTTAAAAAGATTGAGATATCTAGTATATTATAGTGAAATCTCATCTTTGTGTGAATTGAAAATGACTCACAAATGCAGTTTGAAGTATACAATTCAATGATACTTTTCTGATCTAATGCACTAACTTGGAATTAGAATATCTTTGGATGTACAAATCCAAATGAGATGATTTTTGTGGCCTTAGAATGATTGTATCATTCTTTTTATTGTGATCATATATTTGTTCAAAAGTTCTATAGATATTGGATTTTAAAGAAATGACTAGAACCATTTTAAATGACTCTAGTGTTCAAAATCTTTTTGGGCTAAAGTTGTAAGCATCTCATGCTATACTTTGAATATAGTCACTATTAAAAGCATTTATAAATTGTGGAAATGAAGAAAACTAAACATTTTACTCTTGTATACATTTGGGTGTGAATGGTAAGTTTGATACAAATAAGGCTATCTTGCATATTCTTCCACTTCAAAAGCCTATAGGGTATACCATATTAATCAAACCATAGAAGAAAGCATGTATGTTATTTTCAATGATTCTAACCTTTCTTCTCAAGGAAAATACAGTAGTATATCAGATGATGAATCTGACAAGCTTCAGAAGATACCTTCTGAGAATAAAAATTCTCCAGAAGATACAGCAAAACAGGAAATTTCATAGAAGATTTTGCAGAAGATGTCTGTACATAATGAGAGGATCTTCCAAAGAGCTGGAAACTAATTATAGCTCATCCCAATGAACAAATCCTTGGGAATACTACAAAAGGAGTAAAAACCAGATCTCAACTAAGAGGAAATGAAAATAGTGCAGCCTTCTTATCTTAAATTGAACCCAAGAATGTGAATGAAGCTCTAGAAGATGATTCATGAGTAGAAGCAATGAAAGAAGAGCTGGAACAATTTGAGAAAAATAAAGTATGGACACTTGTTCCTTCTCCAGAAGATCATTCCATCATTGGGACAAAATGAATGTTCAGAAACAAGATGGATGAAGAAGGAAAATTGATGAAATCTCCACTCTTCAAGAAAAGTCTACAAAAGATCTTCTTATAAGATTCAAAATGGATGGAGCCAAGCCAATGACAACTCTAATGCATCCATTCACCTTGCTTGATAAATACAAATGTGGTGAGTTTGTTTCTAAAAAGGAATACAAAGGTATGATTGCTTCCTTATTATTCTTAAAAAACAAGTAGGCAAGCTTTTGCATTTTTAATTAAATTATGTGCAAGGTTTCTATCTTCTCCTAAAAGAATTTCATGTCATATCAATAAAATGAATATTTAGAATCCTTGTTTGAGCTACTAATCTTGGCCTTTGGTACAAGAAAGGAACAAGCTTTGATCTTGTAGGATTCTATGATGTTGATTTTGCTGAAGTTAGGATTGAGAGAAAAGGCACAGACGGTGAATGCCAAATTCATGGTTAATCTCTCTTATCATGGCAAGCAAAATACTATTGCCGTATCCGTTGTAGAAGCAAAATATACATCAACAGTAAGATATTCACAAAGGTTGGGTTTAAGCATTAAATGGAGGACTACTCTCTGAGGTACACTGAAATCCCAATCTTATGTGATGATTAAAGTTCCATGAACCTATCTATCAATACCATGCATCACTTTAGATCAAAACATTTTGACATCAAGTATTATTTTATTAGAAATCATGGTCATAAGCATGGCATTGAACTGAAATATGTTGAAACAAAATCTTAACTTGCTGATATCTTTTCTAAACATCTTCTAAGAAGAAAGATAAAGGTTCATTAAAGATCAAATGCATAATTGTTGTGTTCTAAGTTCAACACGAACCTTCTTTACCTAATCTAGAACACATAGAAGATGAATTTCCCATTTAGAAGCAAAAGTCATGCTTTTGAAGAGAGAGTAAAGAGAGATGGAATTCTCTCTATTGATGATATTCTCACATTCCTCAATGCCTAAGAGGGAGTTGTTGCCTTCATTTTTACTCACTATAAATAGTAGCTATAATCCAAAGTGAAAGATAGGATGTTTTCTTCATATATTCAAATCTTTTTCACAACATTACTAATGTTTTGCCAATTCCTTGTATCATTCCTATCATTTTCACGAGGATCAAAGCTATAGGATGAAATGACATAAGATTTATAGCTACTCATGTCCATCAAAGTTTACCAATTAGAATTGTCCTTGTTATAATTGTTCTTGTAACAAAATCTCTTCCACTAGAACTCCTAAACCATTCATAAGAGAAGATTGGGATGTATATGTCTTCTTATAAAGACTAGGGTGACTCAAATTATTTAAAATATAGGAGCCTATGTATCCAAGATTAGTGAAAGCATTTTTGCTACAACTTCTAAGTTTAGGAGTGATGATCAATATCTTATGAAGGATATCAAGGGATACTCAATGTTACTCACCTATGGGTATATTCATGAATGTGTACATGTCTTCAATATGACATGCTGAGATTTGGTTCAACAGAATCTGCAGAAGGTACTTGCAGTATTCTGGGTTACTAGATCTTCTGCAGAAGGTTCTGTAGTAAGTTTCTAGTTTGAAATCTGTGTAAGAAAAGGAATAAGATCATTTCTTCTTTGCATGGAAGAATCTGTAGCAAGTGCTTCTCATGGGGTGATAAAGTGAAGGAAGAAAAAGAAAGAGGTTACATTGAAAAAGATAGAGCCTCCATAGGCAAACTTTGGAACTAATATGGTAAACCAACTCTATACCTCTTCTATTCTTATATCCCATTATATTATGATAAGGTCCAAGCCCCTATTCTTAATGATTCAACTTAGTTTGGATAAAAGGATCTTATCTTCAACATCTTACTAATGAGAAAATTTAGCTTAAAATTGTGTAATATGCAAGAGAAAGAAGTAAGGATTGTGTAGTATCAATTCTGGTTTAACACATTTGTGTTACTAGCAAGTGTTTCTCATGTTCTACCAAAGCCTTTAGCTTACTTCCAACCATCTTAAGACATATAGGTGGCTGTCATTTGATCTTATTCAGATCATCCCTCACATTCTAAGTAGCCTAGGATAGACAATGATGAGTACTTATTCCCTCCTATCACTTTCATGCCTATTTTGATGGATGACAAAAGGGGGAGAAGAATATAAAGATTCAGTCATAACAAATTTCTATCTGAATGACACAAATTCAGGGGGAGAAATAATTCTTCATTGTTAAATCTCATTTTTGTTATTTGAATGGCATAAATCCAGGGGGAGATTTAATTCTTTATTGTTAAATCATTTGATTATTATTCCCCTCATTCAGAAAACTTAGAATTTGTTCATGAAAGTTTGTCATCATAAAAAAGGGGGAGATTGTAAGGTCCAAGACCCTTTGAGCAAAGGTTTTAATGACAACAAACTTTCACAACAATATTCTAAGTGTTCTGAATACTTTGGTACTAATGCTTTCACTTGAGAATGCTTGAAAGAATACAGGAAAAGTTACAGAAGGAAGGTGCAAAGATCAAAAACATCATTTAACATAAGAACATGTGTCCAGAAGCATGTTACATAGAGCTTTCATGTCAAAAGTGATGAAAGAAGTTCAAGAAATAGCTTCTTAGCTTCAAGAAGGTCAAAACAGTTCATCTAAGATCCCAGGAATATTAAACTGAGTTGTATCAAGCTTCAGAAGCAAAGTTGAAGCTTTGAAAGGATCATTCAAGACCACTAGAAGCATGAGAAGGAGTTTTTCATGAAACCAGACACCTTCTGAAAGTGAAAGATCACTTAAGCAATTCAAGCATAGTCATTCCAAGTGTTGCTGATGCAAACAAAGCAATTGGAGAAGATCAGTGTCACTAGAAACACAGTTTTGTCCTTAGAAGCAAAACTTACAGTTTCTGCAGGAGCATCAAATACTTATTTGAGGTTGCAAACAAGATCAAAGTATCTCTAGACGCATTGAACAAGTTCCCACACTCCTCAAGATATTATCCTTGAATATTTCAAGTTAAAGAACACTAAAAGGAGATTCCATAAGCATAACTACTTCTCTCACAATGCAAATAAAGCAAGGACAAAAGATTGGAAGCTTTACAAGCATATTTGAAGAAGAAACAGAATTTCTGCACACTTCCAGAAGATGCAGTTTGCTTCTGCAGAAGATGCAGTTTGCTGCAGAAGGAAGAAAACAATTTTGCAGAAGAAACCTAATGACAGACTTTTTGCAGAAGATACAGAATCCATCATAACTTGCTAAATTCATTTATGAGGCTGCAACTAAGTTTATTACAGGTAAAATAATCTGTATCAAGTTTTTGAATAAGCCCAGGTTGATTACAGAAGAAAAGTCTGCAGAAAGAACCAAGTTGAATTTCTGCAGAAGATACTGTCCAGAAGATGAGACCAGTCAACCTGACAGCTGTACCAAGCTGTAACCTTGCTGCAAAGTGAAAGTGACTTGTCCTAAAGCACAGCTGGTTTCCAACGGCTAGTTTGACCACCATAACTCTATAAAACAGCCCCATTCAGCTAGGCAAAAGCAAGGAGAACAAAGGGGAAGAAATCCAAAGAAGCATAATGTAGAAATCCCCTTCTAGAGTGAGGTTCTCCTTCAACCACTCCAATATGAAGAGCTGCTGTGCATAATTCTTGGAGAGTGTGTTTAGGCTCAGCTTTGTAATGATTAATCCACTCAATGAGTGTTTTATGAGCCATATGTAAAAAACCCATATCTTGTTGAAGAGTGTTTGTAATCTCCCAAGCTAACTAGAGAGAGTTAGTGTTGGTTTGAGAGGGTGTAGAGCCTGCAGAGGCTGAGCAAATAATACTGGTGTTAGAGCCTACAGAGGCTACAGAATAATACTTGTAAGGACCCTGAAGAGGCTGCACAATAATACTAGTGGTGAGGTGCACCCAAGAAGTCATTGTATCAAGGTTGATATAGTGGAAAATCCTACAGGTGTAGGTACTGGATGTAGCCCAAGGATTGTGAGGGTGAACCAGTATAAAAATCACATGTGCAATATCTCTTACACTTACTCTCTTTAATTTTCTGCACATACATCTATTGCTTGGTTAGTTATTGTTCATATTTTGAATATTTAGCAAGCTACAAACCATATTTTGATAAACTTGTTTTTAAACTGATATTTTCACATAAAACACATTCATATCAGTTAAAATGCTGATCTGGAAAGTTTCATTAAATTATGAAACTGTTTGGTGCTTCAGAAGCACATTTCTTCAAATCTGTCCATTGTTCAACATTGAACTTGGGGTCCAAACTACCAGATCTTTATAAACATGATTTTAATTCAATCTAACTTGATATTCTAATTGATTACTACTTAAATATCAAATCTGGAAAGTTTTATAAAGTTTCAAGTTCATTTGACCCTTCAGAAGATAGGTTTAAAGTGACAGATTCAATGTATTGCTTCTGCACAACTGCAGAAACTTTAAACTATTCTTCTGAACAGTTTTTCTCACATAATCTTATTAGTTATTGGTTAAATAACTATTCTGGAAAGTTTTATTAAAATACAAAATCATTTGACCCTTCAGAAGATAGGTTTAAAGTGACAGATTCAATGTATTGCTTCTGCACAACTGCAGAAACTTTAAACTATTCTTCTGAACAGTTTTTCTCACATAATCTTATTAGTTATTGGTTAAATAACTATTCTGGAAAGTTTTATTAAAATACAAAATCATTTGACCCTCCAGAAGATTGGTTTAAAGTGACAAATTCATTGTTTTGCTTCTGCATAATTGCATAAACATTATATTATTCTTCTTAACCTTATTCTGAGTTGTAACTACATTAAATACATTATATGGAAGAATAAATTTTGATGATATCAGTCCTTATGATTTGACTTGCCTATAAGAAGATAGTTTTATCTACTTAGTTGGCATTATACACTAACCACTATCTTCTAGAAGGAACTTCTGATAGCCAAGGCATTCCTTGAGCAAAGATTAGTAAGTTGTTCAAAGTACTTGCAGGTTGGACCAAAAGTTTTCAAGGGTCACAATTCAACCCCCCTTCTTGTGACTCTCTTATTTACTTCACATAATGCATAATGGGATGAATAAATTTATGATTCTATTTAGAAATTAAAAAGTGTGATAAGTGTATTAATTATAATAAAGTTGTTCTCACGTTACTCCACCCAAATAACTTGCTAACAGTAGTTGTGTTAACCTGTTGGTGATTTTTTTTTAATTTGCAACTTGATCCTTTATGTTAGAGAAATTACAAAAGATGACCTACTCACACTTAAAGTCTATTATATCCAAAATTTCATA
Source organism: Sesbania bispinosa (assembly GCA_026901365.1). Lineage (NCBI taxonomy): Eukaryota > Viridiplantae > Streptophyta > Magnoliopsida > Fabales > Fabaceae > Sesbania > Sesbania bispinosa. Next base: position 1,138,904 of record QLOH01000301.1, read on the forward strand.
AGTTTGTAAGAAATTAGTGCACTTCCAATAGAGGTCTTCTAAAGGTTTACACAAAATGGATCAATGGAGCCACATGTGCCCTCTAAACTATTGAAAAAGACAAATTGCCCACATTGACCATGTCCACCTCACCCAACTACAACACACGCCAACAGTTAAATGCACACCTACCCTATTTAATCACCTCCAACATATAAATTAACGCAACTAATAACATGTTCAATGGAGTCCACATCCCGTGCAACCGCGCCTCATACACATATCCATTGTCACAGCCGTTAAGGATACGTTTGTGAGTTAAATTTTGGAGGGGAAAGGAGGAAAGAGAAAGGTTTATTAGGAGCTCTTCCCCTTTTTATGTATGTGAGTTTGAGTATTTTACAAAGTTTTCCCCTTCTTTTCTCCCCCTCCCTTCTCCCTCCAATCCTTCCCTTTCCCCCTCTAAACTTACAAACACACACCCGCGAAAAATTGATGACCAAATGTATCTGGTTGTCGGTAGATGTTTGTAGCCGTTAATTTCAATTTTTATGAATCTGACAGTGATAAGCAATGATTCACGCTATGCATCACCCCTCGAGAGATGCACCTTAATTAGTGGAAGCCTAATATTTAATATATTAATGGTTAAATATGTTTTTAATCTCTGAGATATAGTCAATATTTGATTTTAGTCTTTAATTTGAAACCGATGATTTTGATTTTTTTTAAAATTAAAAGTACACAAATTTAATTCTCAATGCATAGTTTTGTTACAAATTTTATACGAATTAACTACTTACGAAATTTTATCAATATGGTTTGAAAATGATATTATTTTTATTTTTTGAGGGATCAAATCCACCGATTTTGAATTATAAAGACTAAAATTAAATCTTAATTATATTTAATAGATTAAAGACATATTTTACCTATTAATTACAATTGTATTCAATTTACAATTATTTTATATTTAAAAGATAACTAAAGTTCCGTTCAGGGTGGTTACAAATGAATTTCAATTTTAAATTTTTAAATATTTAAAATTAAATTTTTACAACTTAAGACAAAAAAATTAAAAACTTCTTTTTGTGATTTTCAAAATGTCTTTTAAAAATTACAAAAAGAAATTTTCAATTTTTATACCTACGTACATTACATCACTTTTTTTTCATTCACATCCCTAATAATGTCACTATTTATATTACACTCTTTATATTTTTATATTTTTTATTTATATTAGGGTTAACTATATATGTTTTTAATCCCTGAAAATATAATCAGGATTTGATTTTAGTCCATATAATTTAAAATCGGTGGATTTTGTCCTTCAATAAGTGAGAATACTCCTTTTCGGTCATTATCAATAAAAAAATATTATAGCTAATCTGTAATAAAATTGTGCAATAAGAATTAAGTTGGTGTATTTTTAATTTTAAAAAAATTAAAATCACCAATTTTAAATTATAATGACTAAAATTAAATATTAATTATATTTTAAATTAAAAAACACATTAAACCCTTTATATCATATAACTCATCACAACAATTATTATATATTTGTCCCCCCTTCCTCTCGAAACGCGAAGGTGATGCAGGTCTTATATTTGAGATATGAATTTTACATAAAACATTCAACAATTCATATAATTCAATTTTCTCTCTATTTCTTTTTATTACATCGATCACCTATTATATCACAGATTTCTCTTTCTTCTCCCTCTTTATTCTCTGCATCTCTCCATGTTAGTATTTTAATTACAAACAACAATACTCTTTGTATTTATATCAAAACGCGGCATCGATCGGTGCGGCAGTCTCTGTATTCGTTCTGAGATGGTTGCGATAATTCTATGTATGTTTGCATGCCAGTCACGCAACATAACTAACCTGTTTTCGTGGCAGAGGCAGTACAGGTGGTGGCCATGCAAAGCGGAAGTTCAGAATCCTCTTAAATGAACATGAGACTGTGAGAGGCCATTGGCCGCTTCTAATCTAATATAAGCTCAATAAAACACTTCCTTTAGCCTCAAAATTTAGTTTTAGCTACTTTAATTTAAGCCCCTTCAAAATATATTTTTACTATCAACGAACAACATGTGAATCAGCTGGTCACTGTTCTAACTTAGCCTCCGTTTAGTTTACAGTTGAGTAGAATTGATTCAAAAAATAAATGGTTAAGATGAGTGATGTGCGTTTTACGAAACACGACGAAAGTGATTTAAAATCAATTTTACAAAACCATGAATTTGCACTGTAGCAACGATAAAACAAACAAACTATTAACAAGTGATCGATCTTGAATTCGAACTTTGGATATGCAACTGAGTTAAATATTTGGAGGGAAAACTTGAAACATACTTGTGGTCTTACAAAAAAATATATTTTCACGAGTAAAAAGTATTTTATAAAATAATTAAGCCACATAATTTTCATGACTTTATTTATTGATTTTTCACTTTTTATTAACCATAATTAACATTCATATTTTATATACTATATGTATCTTCGATATATTAAACCTGAATCATAACAAACTCTTATATTCACTCGTAGACAATGAAACTCCTATGTTAATTTATATGACATTTTTTATTTTTTAAAAAATAAAAAATTGTAATTGTAAAAATTTAATTTTTTTCTTATCCGTGCATATGATTTTCTCATTATATTTTTAATTATAAAAACCACTAACTTCATAAATTGGAATTTTTTTTATTATAAAAATTTGAAATTTTCCTTATTCTTTAGATATTTGTTTCAATTTTAAATAATAATGATTAAAAAATATATTGATAATTTTCATATTAAAGTCTTCTTAATTATATTTTGGACATTAATATTTAAATTTTAAAATATATAGTTTTCGTACTTAATTTGTTTATTAGAAATATCAATAAGATAAGAATAGCACTTTATTTACTTCACAGGTGTTAAAATACTAGTTATTATTTAATTTTATAAATATTGAAATATATTAAAACCACCAAAATACTAATTATCATATATGTCAATTACTTAGTAATATATAAAATATTAACAAAGATCATTAATGTTTAATTAAATATTAAATGAATTGATTTTATTATTAAATAAAATTGATTAGGATAATTTAATAAGTAATTTTATTTTAAAAAGTCTGAAAATAATTAGGTGTGAAAATATAGTAATTTAAAATTTTAATCATCAATTTAAATTCAATGCTCTTTAATTAAAGATTGATATTAAATTTGTTTTTAGTTATTTTTATAAAATATTTGTTAAAAATAATAAAATCTCAAATCAATAATATATACCGTGTAATTAGGGATGCCAATTGGACCCAGACCCAGTGGGTACCCGCAAAAATTACTCACAATGGGTAGGGTAATTACCCACCAAATGGGTATGGGTGCGGGTATGGGTAATTACCCGCACTTTTTAATGGGTACGGGTGCGGGTACGGGTACTATGGTACCTTACCCTACCCATACCCGCACTTATATAATATATATAATTAATGTAATTTATATACATATAATTAATTTAATAAATATATATGTTTATATTATTAATTAATATTTTTTAAAAAATAATTAATGTTAATCTATATTATAGTCACCAAAAAATATTAATATATATTACTAATTCAATTAATTTAAATTTTATAATTTTGTCTTACACACTAAAAATAGCAAAACATGAACTGATCAATGGATTATTTTTTATTTTAAACTTGGATGATCTATGGATTATTTTTCATTTAATTTTTAATTAATTTTTATTTTCTAATCAATTTATTTTCTTATAGTTAACAAAAGTGCGGGTAATGGGTACGGGTACGGGTACTTGAGTACCCAGCGGGTAAGGGTACGGATACTAGAATCACTACCCCCGCGGATATGGGTCCGGGTCCGGATATTTTTTTAAAACGCGGGTATGGGGACGGGTACTATAGTACCCTACCCAAACCCTACCCATTGTCATCCCTACTTGTAATGTAAAAGTTTCTCTCTTCAACTTTAAATTAATATATATATATATATCTATATGAGGAGGGTTATAATTACACCGGTGTAAGTTACACCAAGTATTACACCGCTAAATATTTTTTTAACGGATCCTTGTATAAAACAATCCACCGTTAGATTGAAAGTTACCATCATATAGATCATACATATAAAATTTTACATTAATCCGAAATTATTTGATATGTCATTGAGATGGTCTCAAGATTAACGTTATATATACATTTGAAATATATGAAAAATCTAACCATTTGATTATCAAGTTATTAGTGTCAAAATTTTACGAAATTTGGCACATATAATAATGATGATGAACAAACATAATTCAACGGTTGGATTACTAAAAAAACATATTCGATTTGTAGTTATTAGCGGTGTAATACTTGGTGTAACTTACACCGGTGTAATTATAACCCTCCTCTCTCTCTCTCTCTATATATATATATAGGAGGGTTATAATTACACCGGTGTAAATTACACCAAGTATTACACCGCTAATAACTACAAATCGAATATCTTTTTTAGTAATCCAACCGTTGAATTATGTGCCAAATTTCGTAAAATTTTGACACTAAGAACTTGATAATCAAATGGTTCGATTTTTCATATATTTCAAATGTATATATAACTATTATATATATATATATACCAATCCTCCTCATATATATATATATATATATATACTCACCAAGACTATTATAAGTTGTATTGTAAATTGATATTTTCCCTTAAATTAAACTCAAATAGTCATATAAAGAATATATTTAATAAAAATAAATTTATTATTATTCATTTTTTGTAACAAATAAAATGTAAGTTAGACTAGATGAACCAATTTTTATTTTGTCCACCCTAAAATGGTCCATAAAAATAGAATTAATGTATCTAATGAGAATATTCTCTTTAAAATAAGGATTTAATTAATATACACTGCCAGTGTAAAAAAAATTTACACAGACATCCAATGGTGTGTCGCCACATCATTTAATGAATGCGACACCTCATGTGTTATTAAATTCAATAAATGATGTGACAGCACATCATTAGATGTATATGTAAAATTTCTTTACACGGATGATGTATATATATATTAAACTCTTAAAATAATTGCACTAGAATATAATATATATGAGAAGGATTGGTTTATATCAAAGTATGTCACAGTCACATTAATTTATACTATGGAAAAGGAGGACATATACTGCAATTATTTTAAAGAGAATATTTTCATTAGATACATTAATTCTATTTTTATTTCCTCAAGCTTTACTTTCAAAGATATTTATCATTAGTGTTCCTCAAAAAGTTATTGAATGATGCAAACCTGAAGTTTTATACAACGGGAATTCCTAATCTACAATGATTGTATAAATTGTACCACTGTGTTATTTCAGTTCAAGCAAACAAAAAATGGAGAGAAAAAGTGATTGATTTGTGCTTAAAGACCCGTGTGGTAAAAGTAGGGTAAGTAGTGTATTATGTGTACCTTAATCAGAACTCTTTATACAAGTGTCAATTGAGACATTGACATGAGATCACCACTTCATACAGGGTAGCTAGGAGGGTAGCTAGGAGGAAGGAGAAGGAAACGCCTATCATCAATTGAATTCTAATTTGATATTCATATTAGATTTTGGACTGGGCCTAAATGATACCATATTAGATTTTGGACCTGGACCTAAAAGCTAGCTTGTAGGGTGGGGACTACCCAAAGCTTATATACCACAATTCTCACGCCAGGGACTGTACATCTGGAGCGTGGACATCTATAATTCATACTTATAATTCAATTCTTAGAGTTTATTATTCTTACCTTGCAATAAAACTCTTCTCATAAGGTTATTAGTTCGACCATATTGTCTAATGTTATATATATATATATATATTTCGTTGATAAATATGAATTAATCACCAATTTTGGTCATGTTTTGTAGTTAATGAGAAGATAATTTAGAGGGTTATGCTTTGTGTACATGCGTACTTACTATATAAAATATCAGTTCAGTTAGATACAAATGTACGTATCTGTTATGTTTAATTCTAATCGCACATGCTTATTTTTTAAAAGTAAATGAATAAGCAAATTTTCTGGAATTCAATTTAATTATTAAAATTAATAAGATATTGTATTTTTTTTGTTTTCAAATTAGTGTAATTTTAACGCATATTGTAATATTTTTTAAAATTAATAAGATCAGCTCAGTCTTTTGAAGTGTAATTACGGAATTTATAATTAATTTGCAAGTGATTTAACTTATTGATTTTTTTTTTTTCAAAAATTTAAAGTACAGTAGTGATTAAACTGTGTTAAGGAATCAACTATATATATCTTAAAATTTTGACACTTATTAACATATTGAAGAAGCATGGTGAGTAATCAATTTAACAAAAGTTTTAGTGCATATATATAAGCATTATTATATAAACTGAACTAATATATCCTGCCACAAACCGAACATGAAACACGGCTACAAATTTAATTAACATGAAAATGCAATATTGAGCTACCTAGCTAGCAATATTACAAAAGTGAATTGATCATTGATGCATGTGACCTCTATTAGCCAGAAACCTAAATTATAAATTAAGCAAGACAAGCTAATTAATTAATTAACAACATGAAGCTGGAAACATAACTTGCAAATGAAAAACTAAGACTATCTAACCTAAAGAAATGTTGGCAGAGCCTTATAATGCAACAAGAACTTGCATGCAAAAGCACCAGAATGATATTAAGGGTCATGACAACCACCAACCCCACCAGCAAGTCCACCACCACAACCCAAACCACCCACTCCTCCACCAGCACGTGCACCACCCACACCACCCCCACCTAAACCTCCAGCCCCTCCCAAGCCTCCAACACCACCACCAGCCCCACCCAAGCCTCCGGTACCTCCACCTAAACCTCCACCACCACCCCTAACACCACCTACACCTCCTAACCCTCCAACTCCACCACCAATTCCTGCTCCATGACCAATACCAATGCCATGGAAACCACCAATCCCACCACCAATTCCACCAACCTTGCCAATCCCTCCACCAATTCCACCAAACTTCCCAATCCCACCGCCAATTCCACCACCAATCCCGCCAAACTTTCCAATGCCACCACCAATTCCACCACCAATCCCACCAAACTTTCCAATGCCACCAACACCACCAAAGCCACCAGCAAAACCACCAACACCTGCACCAAACACACAGTTTTTCTTGTCATTAACACCTTTGTTACTTGGGGGCTCAGCAGCACCATGAGGTGCACTTGCATGCACACCTAGTGTTGTTGTTTGCTCACCATGGCCACCATCACTCCCTGGCACCTCACGTGCACTTGCATGCACTAGTGCAACAAGCAGCACAAGCAGTGTACCCCACTTCCTCATTCTCTCTCTCTCTCTATGGAGGTTTTCTCTGTGGCAAACAAAAGTGTTGTGGTGGATGACATGCAAAAGGGGTGGTCTTTATAGTTGAAAAGGTAGAAGATGTACGGTTGAGAGTCATAAAAGATTGCAAGTGAACGTAATTAAGAGCTTTGACGTGTCCTCAAGGGGGAGACTCTAATAAGTTTTGGGAATCAGAAGGGTAGGTAGAATCAAAAGAAGAGAAAATTTAAGCAAGCTCATGTGTCATCTGCTCATAGTATAAATACTAATACTACCAAAAAGCCAAAAAAAAAAAAAATTGTGTTTGCAGATGCAGTAACTAGCGGTGCTTCTCTCGATCCATGTACTGAGCAAGACACTCACTATCACATGGATCAGCTAGCCAGGTAAGAGGCTATCTAGTTTAATCAGGGATTTTCAGTTTATGTTAAATATTTAGAAGGTGAGTTTTACCGTAGATAAAAATCTTATCCAATTTAAAATTATTTTTCATAAAGATATTTGTGTTCTTATAAAAAAAATCCTAGCACGGACATGTTTTGTGATTCAAGATCAAAATTTAAAACGTTATTAGGGTTTATCTATGGTGGACCATGGTTTACGTGGTCCAAATTGTGGAATCATAGTAATTTAAATTTTTAATCACCAAATTTAACGCTCATTTTATTAATTATTGATATTAAAATAGTTTCTAGTTACTTTTATGAAATATTACTTGAAATATTACTATGTAATGTAAAGTTTTACCTTTTAACTTTAAATTGATATATTTTCAACAAAATTAGCATAAGTTGTATTGTAAATCTATATTTTTCCTTAAATTAAACTCAAATAGTCATATAAAGATTATTTAATAAAAAATAAAATTATTTATTCACCTTTTGTAAGTAAAAACATGTAAGTTGAACTAGCTGGACCAATAGAATCGTCCATTATTATTACATGAATTTACTCTCATGTTAAAATATTCTCCCATACGGTCCTATTTACAACATATATGTAAATATATAATATTAGGAATATTTTGATGGTACTATTTATAAAGTATATAAATTTAAAAATATTTATTATTTTTAATTAATAATTATTCTTGTTTGTTAATCATCAAATCTTTATAATTTCTAGGTTTTGACTAAACCCTAAATTCTTTTGGTAAATCGTATGGGAATGATTTTTAGAGTGTCAATGCTGTTGAATTTAGTATATGATTTTTTAAATACTTTGTTTTCAAATTTTAAAATTAAATCTCGATGGTAGAATTTATTAATTAATGATTTAAAGACTTTAAATTGACACAATTACAATGGAAGTAGAGTTTAATTTTTAAAAATAGGAATAAATTTGAAATGTTGTTTAGTTTTTTTTTTCAAATATCTATAAAAACTAGTTTAAACCGGTCTTTTAAAAATTCATTGATGTAAGAGGTCTAAGAGCCTGTTTGGGTGGAACTTCTCCAGAAGTACTTCTAGGTGAAAAAATAGCATGAATCAAAGAGGTCAAATAAATTTAACTTCTCTATAAGTTAAAATTAGTTTTGTAGACCACCTCCTCTAAAAGATCTCCATTTAACTTCTCTAAAAGTAACTAATTTTAACTTATGGAGAAGTTAAATGCATTTGACCTCTTTGATTCATGCTATTTTTTTTTTCACCTAGAAGTACTTCTACAGAAGTTCCACCCAAACATGCTCTAAGTGTTATATTGACATAAAAGGTTATGGTGATATTTGTAACATCCTAAATTTTATTAGGATAAATATTAATTAATTAAATAAATGAGAAGAGGAAATAATTAATTAAATAGGTGAATAAATAATAGGATTAATAGTATTATTAGTTTTAACCCATAATGATAGTTTAAAATTTAAAAGAAGATAAGGGGTTGAGGATGGGCCCAAGCCCAATTAGGCTTTTTGGTAAGGAGGGGTTAATAGATCACCCTAATCCTTATTCGTATTATCGTCAGAGAGCGAAGAGCCAAGGAGGGGAGAAACCACATCTCAAAAGGAAGTCGCTACCGAGTAACCAAGCACCAAGAACTGTTGCAGTTGATCTTCACTCCCAGGTAACGGGGGGAGTAGGGTGTTCCTCATATGTGCATGTAGGGTGTGTTGGTAGTGGTGGGCAACCATAAGACCCATCTAAGGATTTAAAGTTGATTGATTTTCTGTTGATGTTGATTATTGATGATGAGTACTGTGAATTGATGATTGTTGTGCAATCTTGGATGAATCTTGAATTGATTGAATGTGATAATATGAATAGAGAAGAGAGAGTTGAGAGGGATTTGATGAATTGGGGTTTTAATGTGGAAAACCTTGAAAACGTGTTAAAGAATGATATTCTGGTTGAAATTGATGAGTAAAAACGTGTATAAATGTTGTTTTGATGAAAAAGAATGATTAAATGATGAATTGAGATGATTAGAAGTGGTTGAGATCGCAAGAATTGCGATCTGGGTCGCGTGTAATCGATTACCAGGGGTGGTAATCGATTACCAGAGTGTTCTGGGCAGCGTTGAGTGAGTTTGGGTTGCTGGTAATCGATTACAAGGGGTCTGTAATCGATTACCAGAGAGTTGAGTTGCTGGTAATCGATTACAGAGGTGTGGTAATCGATTACCAGAATTTGACAGCTTTCTCACCTGAGAAAGAATGCATCTGTTAAGGGTGCAAATGAACTCGGAATACTATCATATAATATACCAAACTGAAGCCCCAGATCTTAACTTTCTAATAGAAGTGGAAAAACTTTAATTGGACAACTAGAACTCTAGATATTTTCGAATTAGTGAACCAAGGTCATTAAGCTTAAGGCTTGAAGACTCCAAAATTGAGTAACGGTCTCTGGTAATTGATTACAGCTGTGTGGTAATCGATTACCAGGTTATATTGTGTATGAGAACATTGTTTATATGGTGATTGATGATGTTGTTGATTAATGTTGTGATGTTAACATATGATGTTATTGATTAATGTTGTTGATGATGATATATGATGTTGTTGATCAATGTTGTTGATGATGATAGATGATGTTGTTGAATAATGTTGTTGATTAAAATTGTGGTACTCAAATGCATGAGCCTAGATAGAGGTGATTGTATTTGGGGAGTTGTTGTACTCGGGATACATGAGCCTAGAGAGAGGCGAGTGTACTCGGGGAGTTGATGTACTCGGTTACATGAGCCTAGAGAGAGGCGAGTGTAATTCGGGGAGTTGTTGTACTCGGTTATATGAGCCTAGAGAGAGGCGAGTGTAATTCGGGGAGTTGTTGTACTCGGTTACATGAGCCTAGAGAGAGGCGAGTGTACTCGGGGAGTTGTTGTACTTGGTTACATGAGCCTAGAGAGAGGCGAGTGTACTCGAGGAGTTGATGTACTCGGTTACATGAGCCTTGAGTTACATTAGAATTTTTATTTCTTGAAGTTTCCGCTGCATGAGTATTGATTACGTTTGAATTTTATTTCCTTTTAATTAAGTTGTTTTAAAACTAATGAGGTTTTAATAAGGAGTTTTGTGAACCTTTTTACCCACTATCATCTTATTATTTTCGAAAGTCTTCCGCTACGTTATTTTATAAGAGTTGGGGTAGAAGGGTGTCACATTAGTTGGTATCAGAGTAGGTCGGTTCACCGGCCTTGAGTTACGAGTTTACTATGCTTCTGAGGTGTTGCTTGAATTGGATTGTTTGTCTTGTTTCTTACTTGTCTGCTTTAACTAGTATGTTTGCTTACCCTTTCTTTGATAAGAAAGAGTAGTGGCTGGGGGTAGGAATGATCGAGCGAGGGACGATGCCTTAATGGCAAAGGCACGGGCTGTTGGCAACCTTAACCAACATCGCGAGACGGATTGGCTTGCACGATTCCAGAGGAACCATCCGCCTACGTTCCGTGGGGGTTATAACCCTGACGGTGCTGTCGTGCTGCTGACTGGATCTTCGAGATCGAGAAGAATTTTAGAACGATGGACTGCCCGTTGGTGTAAAAGGTTACGTTGGCTGCGTTCATGCTATCAAGAGATGTCAGATCCTGGTGCGACTCACTCGTTTAGATCACGTGCTCGTGTGTCTAGATTAAAATTTCCTATTACTTCCTTGCCTTTTGAATTGAGTGTGGAAACGTCAGCTAGTGGGTCAGTTTCTACTTCTAATGTGTGTTTAAACTGTCCTGTTTCTGTTAATGATAGAAACTTCCTAGTTGATTTGATTTGTTTGCCTCTAAGTCAACTAGATGTCATTCTTGGTATGGACTGGTTATCGTCCAACCATGTCCTTCTAAACTGTGCTAATAAATCTGTTGTTTTTGGTCACCCTGTCGAGTGTAAGAGTAAGGATTTTAGGACTGCCAATCAGGTAAAGGCGTCTCTAAGGGAGGATGCCCAGGTTTACATGCTTTTAGCTTCTTTGAAATCTGATAGTAGTGTTGTGGTGAGTGAAATACCTGTAGTGTGTGAGTACCCTGAAGTTTTTACTGATAATGTGTCTAGCTTACCACCCGAGAGAGAGATAGAGTTCGCTATAGACTGTCAGGTACAGGACCGATTTCAGCCACACCTTATAGGATGTCACCCATAGAGCTAGCAGAACTTAAGAAGCAATTAGAAGACCTATTAGAGAAGAAGTTCATAAGGCCTAGTGTGTCACCCTGGGGAGCGCCTGTCTTATTTGTTAAGAAGAAAGATGGTAGCATGAGGTTATGTACAGATTACCGCCAGTTAAATAAGGTACTTTGCCTAGGATAGATGACTTGATGGATCAATTAGTAGGGGCATGAGTGTTTAGCAAAATAGATCTTAGATCAGGCTATCATCATATTAGAGTTAAGGAAGAGGATATACCTAAGACTGCTTTTAGAACTAGGTATGGGCACTATGAGTATCTGGTAATGCCTTTCGGTGTGACGAATGCTCCTGCAATTTTATGGATTATATGAACAGGATTTTCACCCTTCTTTGGATAAATTCGTAGTTGTCTTTATAGATGATATACTAATTTATTCCAAAACTAAGGAGGAGCATGAGGAACATCTAAAGGTAGTGCTTCAGGTTCTTAGGGATAATCAGCTGTATGCTAAGATGTCCAAGTGTGAGTTCTGGTTAGAGCAAGTGAGTTTCTTGGGTCATGTATTTTCTAAGGGAGGTATAGGTGTAGATCCTTCTAAGGTAGAAGTCGTGCTTAAGTGGGAATCCCCTAAGTCAGTGAGTGAGATTAGGAGTTTCCTTGGGTTAGCTGGGTACTATAGGAGATTCATAGAAGGGTTTTCTAAGTTAGCTTTGCCTTTGACCGAGTTGACTAGGAAGGGAGTTGCCTATGTGTGGAACAGTAAGTGTGAGACTAGCTTCCAAACCCTTAAGGAGAAGTTGACTAGTGCACCAGTGTTAGTGTTACCTGACCTTAGCAAAACCTTTGTAGTATACTGTGATGCCTCCAAGATGGGTTTAGGTGGGGTATTGATGCAAGAGGGTAACGTAGTAGCCTATGCTTCTAGGCAATTGAAGATCCATGAGAGAAACTATCCTATCCATGACCTAGAGCTAGCGGTTGTAGTGTTTGTGTTGAAGATATGGAGGCATTATTTGTATGGTTCCAGGTTTGAGGTTTTTTAGTGACCATAAGAGCCTTAGATATTTGTTTGACCAGAAAGAGCTGAACATGAGGCAGAGGAGGTGGTTAGAGTTTCTTAAGGATTATGATTTTGAGTTAAGTTACCATCCCGGTAAGGCTAATGTAGTACTTGATGCCTTAAGTAGGAAGTCTATCCATGTTAGTTCCCTAATGATTAAGGAAATGGATCTTTTAACCCAGTTTAGGGATCTGAGTTTGGCTTGTGAAGTAACCTCTGTTAGTGTGAAGTTAGGAATGACTAGAGTAAGTAATGATTTGTTGAAGGATATTAGTAAGGCTCAGTTGGAGGACCCATTTTTGGGTAGTAGGCGAGAAGCGATAGAAGGAGGTAATGGTGGAAAGTTTGTGATAGGTACCGATGGGGTAGTGAGATTTGGAGATCGAGTGTGTGTGCCTAGTGAACCTAGCATTAAGAGATTAGTACTAGAAGAAGGTCATAGAAGTAAGCGTAGTTTCCACCCAGGATTGACTAAGATGTAACAGGATTTGAAGAAAGTGTTTTGGTGGCCTAGGATGAAAAGGGACATAGAGGAGTTTGTGAGTGCATGTTTAGTGTGCCAAAAGGCTAAGGTAGAACACCAGAAACCTCCAGGATTGCTTCAGCCCAGAGTAGGCAGAAGAGCTATGCTTATAAGAGGAGGAAGGAATTAGAATTCAAAGAAGGGGATCATGTATTCCTGAAAGTCACTCCGTGGACTGGAGTTAGTAGGGCATTAAAGTCTAGAAAGCTTACACCTCGATTTATTGGTCCTTACCAAATCCTTAAAAGAGTCGGCAATGTTGCCTACCAAATCGCTTTGCCTCCACATCTGTCTAATCTTCATAACGTTTTCCACGTTTCTCAACTCAAGAAATACGTTCACGATCCTTCGCATGTGATTGAGTCGGATAATCTTGAGGTTAAGGAAAACCTAACAGTGGAAACCATGCCGGTGAGAGTTGAGGATCGGAGGGTGAAACAACTTCGAGGTAAAGAGATTCCTTTAGTGAAGGTGATCTGGGGAGGACCTACACCCGAGAGTGCTATTTGGGAACTTGAAGAGAAAATGAAGGAGTTCTATCCAGAGTTATTCGCTTCAGGTAAAATTCGAGGACGAATTTTCTTTTAGGAGGGAAGAGTTGTAACATCCTAAATTTTATTAGGATAAATATTAATTAATTAAATAAATGAGAAGAGGAAATAATTAATTAAATAGGTGAATAAATAATAGGATTAATAGTATTATTAGTTTTAACCCATAATGATAGTTTAAAATTTAAAAGAAGATAAGGGGTTGAGGATAGGCCCAAGCCCATTTAGGCTTTTTGGTAAGGAGGAGTTAATAGATCACCATAATCCTTATTCGTATTATCGTCAGAGAGCGAAGAGCCAAGGAGGGGAGAAACCACATCTCAAGAGGAAGTCGCTACCGAGTAACCAAGCACCAAGAACTGTTGCAGTTGATCTTCACTCCCAGGTAACGGGGGGAGTAGGGTGTTCCTCATATGTGCATGTAGGGTGTGTTGGTAGTGGTGGGCAACCATAAGACCCATCTAAGGATTTAAAGTTGATTGATTTTCTGTTGATGTTGATTATTGATGATGAGTACTGTGAATTGATGATTGTTGTGCAATCTTGGATGAATCTTGAATTGATTGAATGTGATAATATGAATAGAGAAGAGAGAGTTGAGAGGGATTTGATGAATTGGGGTTTTAATGTGGAAAACCTTGAAAACGTGTTAAAGAATGATATTCTGGTTGAAATTGATGAGTAAAAACGTGTATAAATGTTGTTTTGATGAAAAAGAATGATTAAAGGATGAATTGAGATGATTAGAAGTGGTTGAGATCGCAAGAATTGCGATCTGGGTCGCGTATAATCGATTACCAAGGGTGGTAATCGATTACCAGAGTGTTCTGGGCAGCGTTGAGTGAGTTTGGGTTGCTGGTAATCGATTACAAGGGGTCTGTAATAGATTACCAGAGAGTTGAGTTGCTGGTAATCGATTACAGAGGTATGGTAATTGATTACCAGAATTTGACAGCTTTCTCACCTGAGAAAGAATGCATCTGTTAAAGGTGCAAATGAACTCGGAATACTATCATATAATATATCAAACTGAAGCCCCGGATCTTAACTTTCTAATAGAAGTGGAATAACTTTAATTGGACAACTAGAACTCTAGATATTTTCGAATTAGTGAACCAAGGTCATTAAGCTTGAGGCTTGAAGACTCCAAAATTGAGTAACGGTCTCTGGTAATTGATTACAGTTGTGTGGTAATCGATTACCAGGTTATATTGTGTATGAGAATGTTGTTTATATGATTATTGATGATGTTGTTGATTAATGTTGTGATGTTAACATATGATGTTATTGATTAATGTTGTTGATGATGATATATGATGTTGTTGATCAATATTGTTGATGATGATAAATGATGTTGTTGAATAATGTTGTTGATTACGATATATGATGTTGTTGATTAAAATTGTGGTACTCAAATGCATTAGCCTAGATAGAGGAGATTGTATTTGGGGAGTTGTTGTACTCGGGATACATGAGCCTAGAGAGAGGCGAGTGTAATTCGGGGAGTTGTTGTACTCGGTTACATGAGCCTAGAGAGAGGAGAGTGTAATTCGGGGAGTTGTTATACTCGGTTACATGAGCCTAGAGAGAGGCGAGTGTACTCGGGGAGTTGTTGTACTCGGTTACATGAGCCTAGAGAGAGGCGAGTGTACTCGGGGAGTTGATGTACTCGGTTACATGAGCCTAGAGAGAGGCGAGTGTAATTCGGGGAGTTGCTAATGATGAATAAATACATGTTGCATATAATTGTGTGAATTATGTTGTTGTACTCGATTGCATGAGCCCAGAGAGAGGCGAGTGTAATTCGGGGAGTTGCTAATGATGAATAAATACATGTTGCATATAATTGTGTGAATTATGTTGTTGTACTCGATTGCATGAGCCCAGAGAGAGGCGAGTGTAATTCGGGGAGTTGCTAATGATGGATAAATACTTGTTGCATATAATTGTGTGAATTATGTTGTTGTACTCGATTGCATGAGCCTAGAGAGAGGCGAGTGTAGTTCGAGAAGTTGTTAACGTTGAATGAATATATGACGCTTATGAAGAGATTGTGAATTGATGTTGGAATGTTTTGAGTTGATTGATGAATGATTTTGTGTATAGACGAATATGATGTTTTGCTATGTGTGTTGAGGATAAGGTAACCTCCTATGTGTATGTATGAGTTAGAGCTCTTTCCTCACCGTTACTGTTGTTGTTTCAGGTGATGATGATGGCACATTTGGTGTCGAGTTTTGATTAACAAGAGTGTTGCTCTGGTACATGTGACATCAGGGCATATTCATGGGGTGTTTTCTTTATGTTTTGTTTAGGCGATTTTTATAAACCGTTGTGGATGTCTTGCACGACAAGTAGGATGTTTAGTATTAGTATTTTTATTTCTTGAAGTTTCCACTGGATGAGTATTGATTACGTTTGAATTTTATTTCCTTTTAATTAAGTTGTTTTAAAACTAATGAGGTTTTAATAAGGAGTTTTGTGAACCTTTTTACCCACTATCATCTTATTATTTTCGAAAGTCTTCCGCTACGTTATTTTATAAGAGTTGGGGTAGAAGGGTGTCACAATATTGTTTCATAAGGATTATTAAATAATCCAAGTAAGATGATAAGAAACAATTTTTCAAAAGGCCATTATGTGTATTGTAAGTAGGGGTGAAAGTAGGCCAAATCAAGTTAGGTTTTGTAGGGCCCAAGTCTGACCTGCATTATATTTTTGTGGCCCAAATTAACCTGGCCTGTTATGTGTCATAGGCCATTTTTTTAGGCCTGGTCTGGCCTGTTTCAAAGTATGGTTTGACCTATTAGCCTCTTTAAAAGCCCATTTCATATTATGACCTTTAACATGTCAATAAATCTATCTCTAAATAGGTCAGTGCACTTACAAACTAAAACTTACATTTTTTATAATGTAAATATGTCACTAACATATACGTTTAGATAGGAAAATAAGCCTATATCTAAATAGGCCAACAAAAAAATTTAAAAAAATATATATTATTATACTATTTATTATATAT
This sequence comes from Sesbania bispinosa, assembly GCA_026901365.1. Lineage (NCBI taxonomy): Eukaryota > Viridiplantae > Streptophyta > Magnoliopsida > Fabales > Fabaceae > Sesbania > Sesbania bispinosa. Next base: position 1,155,994 of record QLOH01000301.1, read on the forward strand.
AAAATATTTACATGTTTATTAAAATTAATACTATTTATAATAGCTAGCTTGTCAAGCCAAATAGGTTTTTTAAAAAGCCTGAGTCTGGCCTATTTAATTAAAAAGGCTTTTTCAAAAGCCTAGACCTGACTTTTTTATTAAATGAGCCGAGCCAAACTAGGCCTTAAGTAGGCTGGGTCGTAGGCCCCTGTCGAGCGGCCTGGCCTATTTCCACCCCTAATTATAAGTTTAAAAAAAAAGCTCTTAAGTAAAATTTGTGTAACTCTATTTGAAAAAGATTTCACCATTTTTAAATAGGGGGAAAAAAGTATAAAACTACCCCGAACTTTTGGCCTTTTGCAAATAGGCACCATGAACTTTCAATTTGTTACAATTAATCCTTAAACTCTTATCATTATTATAATAGGTCATTTCATTAATATGGAGTTATAAATAATTAACATAATAAATATTAATTTTTCAATATTTTGTGTTTCAATTTTTGTTTTTAATTCTGTCAAATTTCAAACACATTTGAAATTCTAAAAACGAAACATAATGGTGTGTTCTTTTAATTTAGTATTTTTTTCTATTTTTAAATTTTTAAAACTTTATTTTATATTATTTTAATATTTTAATTACAAAATCTTGAATAATTATAATTGATTTAGTTAATTATTTGACTCTATGTTAATGAAATGATATATTGTAACAATAATAGAAGTTTAAGGGTTAATTAGGACAAAATAAAAGTTCATGATGCCTATTTGCAAAAAGGTAAAAATTTAGGGTGGTTATATACTCTTTTCCCTTTTAAATATTATTTGTCAAATGAAAAGGTTCATGGACTAACCAAAGGATATTAATCAAAATTCAACTTTTAATACAAATCTATATATAGGAGTAAAGGAGTTAATATTTAGTTACCTTTAAACCGTTTTTAACATAAAGATCGACCAATATTTTTTTACTTTAATTAGTTAATTATCTTGAAATTGAGAATAAAAAATCAAAATTTTTAATACTTTTTTTACGGGGAAAAAGGAAACACAATAGATGATGGATAAAACTCAACTACTTAACATCATATAATACTTTCATTTCATTGCAATGAGGCTTTATTTATAATATATTTTCTTTTTTTTTGTCGGGATAATATATTTTCTTTTAAGTAGACAAAAATCTCCGAGTTTCAAGTGTATTAGTGCTATTGAAACACCAACAACGATTGTCAGGTGGCAAGCACTTTCCTTTTTGAAAGCCATGTTGTTTGCAGTAGCTTTCACAGTTTGTACATTTGCCTAGCAAATGGTCATCATCGCTCGTACCTAGTAATCATAATAATATGTTAGTGTAAATGACTACATACAAATAAAGAATACACTTTACCAAAAATTAAAAAAAGATTACATGGAAGATTATTCAAATTCTATATACATACCTATTGACAATAGAAGAACTACAATCATGGCTGTAAGTATAAATTTTGGTGTGCGAGTCATCATTTCTTTGTAGCTTCTTCCTGTTCAATTAGGAGGTTGTCTTGTGTATATATAATACATTTATTCATGAAGTAAGTATCTGGTCAATCTTTTCTTTATTTTTATTTAATGAAGCATAATCAATTTGGATTTTGTTAATAATTTATTATATTATTATTTATTATTTAATATTCGTTTATATTAAAGTTTTTTTTACCACACCTTACATTACTTTATTTAATTCCTATAGTTTTTTAAATTATTTTTTATTATTTAATGTTTATTTATGTTAAAGTCAAAGTTTCTTTTTGACCACATCTTACATTACTGTTATTTTATTAATTTTATATTGAATTTCTCCTAGATTTTATAGGCATTCATTGTCTTTTATTCTTATATAATATTCTTACCTTCACCATTATTTTGTTAAAATAATATTTTTGTCAACAAAAACTCTTATGAATAATTTTAAGCATGGACGATAATACATTTCATTAAATTATCATGTGTATATATATAATACATTTAGTCATGAAATAAGTATCTGGTCAATCTTTTCTTTATTTTTATTTAATGAACCATAATAAATTTATTATATTATCATTATATTATTTAATATTTATTTGTAATAAAGTTTTTCTACCACATCTTACATTACTTTATTTATAAATGCCTATAGCTTGTTAAATTATTTTTTATTATTTAATGTTTATATATTTATGTTAAAGTCAAAGTTTCTTTTTCACCAGATCTTACATTACTTTTTTATTTTATTAATTTTATATTGAATTTCTCCTAGATTTATAGGCATTCATTCTCTTTGATTCTTATATAATATTCTTACCCTCACCATTATTTTGTTAAAAAAATATTTTTGTTAACTTATACTCTTATGACTAATTTTAAGCATTGATAATACATTTCATTCTCAATAAAAGTCACATATTAGATTTCAAATATTAATTAATTTATTAATTAACAATCCTTGATATATAGTATTAAAATATATCTTTTCTACTTTATTAATGACACTCTTTAGGATTTTATTTTTTGTTACTTTTATACCATTATTTTTTGTTAAATGCAAAAAAAAAAAATTGTTGATTTATCCGCAAATGTTTTCTCAAAGAAAATTTCCAAAAAACAAAATCAGTCAGAAACATTATGTTGGAAAATCAAAATTCCCTAACAATTTAAAAAATCATCATATTTTGTCAAAATTATAGAAAAACCCACAAGAAAATCTCATAAAAAATTCTCAAGAAAAATTCAAAAATCATTTAAAATTATGCAAGAAATTTAAAAAAAAAACACACACAAAAATTTGGCAACAAAAATCAACATGCATGAGTCCATTGCATAATCTTTTCTCTACAAAATGAAGGTATAAAAATCGTGTAAGGATTCTCTCTAGCCCTCTCCAACCAAGTCTAGCTATGGAATAATTACGGAATAACTATGGATTTTAATTTCTTAGTTATTCCATACTTATTACGTGGTTAAAATTGGTTGGAGAGGGCTGATCCAGATCCATAAAGTCACAACAAAAATTCAAAAAAGGTTTTTAAAAGAGTCACTGTTCAAGTGCCAAAAATTATTTTTATATCATAAAATACAAGTAATTATTGAAATAATTAATTTTTATATCATTATTATTTTAAATCAACCCAAAGTACTAAAGTTAACAAAAATAGAAATGTAATTATAGTAACGAAAAAAATTAATTCATGTGAATAAGTAAATTCTTTGTAGCTTCTTCTATGCTCAACAATAATTAATTTATCAAGGCTTAAATATGTTTTTGATCCCTAAACTTTCACCTAAATTTGGGTTTGGTCTCTAATTTTTTTTTCATTATTTTTGGTCCCTAACGTTTTCAAATCATTGAAATTAGTCCCTGTCGTCACCCCTGTATTTAACAGAATTGACGGCAGGGACTAATTTCAATGATTTGAAAATATTAGGGACCAAAAACAACGAAAAAAATTAGGGACCAAACCCAAATTTGTGTTTTGTCCCTAAACTTTCACCCGAATTTGGTTTTGGTCCCTAATCTATATTTTACAGAGTTGACGGCATGAACTAATTTCAATGATTTGAAAACGTTAGGGACTAAAAATAACGAAAAAAATATTAGGGACCCAAACCAAATTCGGGTGAAAGTTTAGGGACCAAAAACATATTTAACCCATATATCAATGACGAAATTTATCATTTGTGTGTACATAATACTTATTCATATTTATGAATTATGTGTTTGGTGAATCATTTCTTTACATTTATTTAATGAAGTGGAATAAAGTTTGGATTTTGTGAATAATTTATCACTCCCTCTGGTTCTTTTTATAAGACGCCATTTAGAAGATATTGAAAGTCCTTTTTATAAGGCACTTGATAATCTATATGAAGCATTTAATTTTTTTCCTGATTTATCCTTATTAAATTCTTCCATCATGTATTTTGCTAATTGTTCATTACCGAGGTATTATAAATATTGTTACATAGGTGACCAAGAGAGAGAGAGTTAAACCTTTGCACTTTTCCATATACATTTGTGTGTTCCAATACAATTGATAGTGGGAATTAGTACTATATTTAGTGCAGAATTTAATATCAATTATTTAGAGAGAATATACTAATAATATTAAATAGGGGTAAAAATGGAATGTTGTAATATTTTTTTTATGAAACCAATAAAATTAATCACTTAAACTACTTTCCTTACGTTACTTTGTTATTTTATTTACATTTATTAGTTTTGTATTCAATTTTTTTGGTAAACCATGGGTACCCCCTATTACCAACGACAATCCTATTTAGGGCTTAGTTACAGTATGTGTGCTCAACCCATAGAGGTTGAACTCTAATACCAACTGAAGTTGATTGAATGTCTCTAGATAGACTTGTAAAAATTAATTCCTGAAAGAGCTTAAAACCAAACTGAGCTTAGTTCTCAAGCTCAACAGCTTAGAGTCTCAGATTTGTATTAAACAAGAACAAATTAGTGAAGCTCAGATTATAATTACTGAGAAGGCATAAAACTTATCTTTAACAATTCTGTTGTATTTAAGATTAAGTTAAGTTTCGTTTATTGACTAAGTTTAACTTAAGCTTTAGAAAATCACAAGGCAATTATAAGTGAGCAGGGGAAGAGAGAAGAGATGCATAGAGAGTTATCCTGGTTCACCCACTCCTTGGGCTACGTCCAGATCCTCACAACCTTGTGAGATTTTCACTATGACAACCTTGTCAAATACAAGTATTCTTTCTGCCTCTTCAGGATCACCCTCACACCAAGCTTATGCACCTCCTAACCTGGCTGAGATCCAAGTATTCTTTACCTTACCTCTTCAGGCTCTTACACTGCTCACACTGAGTCTAGGCTCCTCCTAACTCAGCTGAGACTATTACAAAGATGGAGTAACGATGATGTTTGACTAGCTTAGGCTACGTACAAAGTACGAATATACAGTGAGCTCAGCTAGGTGTTTCTCTTTCTAAGAGTTACAAGCAAATGATGAAAATATGAAAAAGAATATATGAGACAGACTTAAGATCTACTCAAGTATAGTTGAGATTGAGTTGAGCTTGACTTGAGATTTAGTTGAGACAGATAAGTCAGAGAATATTCAATGATGTCTCTCACAATGCTTTGACTTGAAATCCATCTTTTATATATCAAATGTGACTAGCTGTTTATAGCCATTGGAAGAGAGAGACTTTGTTTTTCACTTTTCTGACACAGGCTCAGGTCTGCTATGATGTGTGCTGCAGCACTTGCAGTGTACTTGCATTGACTTTATTTTTAACTTCTTGAGCTTGTGTCTGAAGCTGAGTCTCAGTCTTATCTTCATGTCTAGGTCTCAGTCTCTTGTGTATCTGAGTCTTAGTCTGAGTCTTACGCTCCAAGCTCAGCTATTACTTGGTCATCTGAGTCTCAACTTGGCTGTGTGTCTTAGTTTAAGTCTTTGTCTTAGCTCTTGTAGTCTTTGTCCTTGTCTCATTGAGTGAGCAAATTGCATCTTCTGATCTAAGAATTTTTATTCTTATATACTGCAACTTCGTTTCTCTTTTGAATCTTATGTATTCATTCTTTAGATGCAGCTTGGTTCTGCGTCTCAGCTTGCCCTTAATCAATAAAAAAATTATCCTGCAGTGTGGGAATCTAAGAGCTGCAAGCACTTGAGCACACAATTAGTAAAACATGACATCTTAGATATACTTCTTTGCTTTCTCACTTTTGATGGTTTGATTTCACTTAAACTCTGAGGAGTGAGTTTGTATTAACATTTTCAGCAAAGCATCCATGGACCTGTTACAAAAATGGGTCCCCTGATCACTGATGATAGCTCGAGGCACTGCAAACCTGCAAAATATGTGAGACCTGACAAAATCCACAACCACTCGAGCATCATTAGTCCTTGTGGCTATAACCTCTGCCTTCTTGGAGACATAGTCCACAACAAGCGATATATATATATATATATACATATATATGAATAACCAAATGAAACGGGGAAGGGACCATAAAATCAATACCCCAAACATCAATTATCTCATAGAAAAGCATGGGCTGTTGGGGCATCTCTTGTCTCATAGTAATGGCAGCTCCAGCTCTTTGGCACTGCTCATAAGTAGAGGAGACTCTCCAGGCGTCTCTGAAAATAGTAGGCCAATAGAACCTACAATTCAACACCTTTTGTCCTGTCTTCTCTGGACAAAGGCGTCCTACGTTTTGATATATTTTTTGAGTTGATTGCAATTATTTTACTTTTATTTTCTTACCTTTAATTGTAAAAATATTATAAAAATGAATGACTTTTAAAATTAAATTGTGCTTTTATCGATAGATATTTCTCTCTTTACCTTTCTTATAATATTTGTTCATACATTACAACGTAGTAATTCTTTAATTAAAATTATTAATATTTAATTATTAATTTAGTATATAGAGTATAAGAGGTAAATGTAATTCACCCTGGGATTAAAAGTTTATATAGGATGTATACTTTAATATTAAGGGAAAAATATGTTTTTCGTCCTTGTAGTTTCGGTCAACTTGGGTTTTTCGTCCCTAATGGCAGGTACTAATGTTTAGGGGTTTAGAAAGTACAGGGACAAAAAGCCAAGGATTTAAAATATAGGGACGAAAAAATTGACCGAAACTACAGGGACGAAAAACATATTTTTTCCTAAATTTAAATTATGGGAGTAAATACTAATAACATGTAGGAATAAAAAAATTTGGAGAAAAATACGTTAATATCTTGATCATAAAAGTACATATACATAAAGACATAATAATTTAACAGTAAAAATATAGCACATGAGAATGACCATACCTATGTGTTGGAAGTAAGATTCATGTAAAAACTAGTATATTAATCGGCGTAATATGCGGATAAATGTATATTTTTATTTAATTAAAATTAAATTTATAATAAATTTATATTTTTAAAATTTAAAAATAAAATAATTTTGAACAATTTTTTAATTTTAAATTTGAATAATATATTATATTTTACTATCAAAATCTAACTTACATTATTATTTCATAATAAGATATAATAAAAAAAATTAAAATCATAAAGATAGGTATAAAGATTTATATATTAAAAAAATGCTAAAATAGAAAATAATAGGATAATATTTTGAATCTTAATAAATTTCAAATTTTAAGATTAACATTTATTAGCATTTAAAACTTCAAATAGGAAGGGAGATAAATTAGTATTAATGATTGAGAAGAAGAATCTCACTCTTACAAGTGTGAGTGAAATTCAGCATCCAATGAGAGAAAGAGAGAGAATGTAAAAAATAATTGAGAGGAAGAGTAGAGTGAGTGAGTGCTTCACTCTCCAAAGTGAGGTCTTAAAATTATAATATAGAGGGTTGATAATATTGGAGGAAAAATCATTATCCCAAGATGATCACCAATTCCATCTATTAAAATAATACTCCCCCGGTCCTATTTATAAGACAAATTACACAAATCTATAATCATTTAATATTTTTTTCTTATATTTGCCCTTGTTGACCATTAAAGTTTTTAAATTGACACAACTACCATAATAATGGAATTTAATTTAAATTGGGGTAAAATTGTAATCTTATACAATTTTTTTAAAATAAATGCATTAATTATTTTTCTTAATATGTGTGATTTTTTCAAAATTGTCTTATAAATATGACCGGAGGGAGCAGTGTTTAACTTTCAATGTGAATTAATTGTATCCTATTATTGTTTCATTGACCATTTAAATTTCAGCGTAAACTAATTGTTGCTTATTGTTGTTTTATTTACAATGAGTAAAAATCACAAGTCAAACATTTTAATATATTACAGGTTAAAATAATAGGGAAATTCTTATTAATAATTAATTTATACGATAAAATTAAATCACATGGAAATGCAAGTTTTACAAGAAAATTACTAATAATTTAATTATAGGATAAAAATGAACCACACATGATAAAACGTAAAAAATAACATAAAAACAAATTAATACTTAAATCAATGGATGAATGATATTATAATAAAATATTAATATTAAAATTAGTGTTTCTTATAGCTATATGAAAAAAAAATATCACACGGGAATTAACATTTTACATGAAAGCTTATAATTATCTAAATTTCAAGTGCACTTTAATTAAAATATTTAATATGATTTCGAGTTGATTGTAAATATTTTACTTTTGTTTTATTGTCTTTAGTTGTAAAAGTATTAAAAAAACTAATTAATAAAAATGAAAGATTTTTTAAAATTGAGTTGTGTTTTTATCGAAAAAAATTCCTTCTTAATCTTTTTTATAATATTTTCTCATACATCATGAGTGAATCAACCTTTAATTGTTAATTTAGTACATAGATTATGAGAAGTAAATGTAATTAACCCGAGGATGAAAAGTTTACAGAAAAAAAATTAATTAATATTTAAATTATTGGATGAATGATAATAAAATAAAATATGATTATTATAATTTGTGTTGATTATATCTATACGAAAAATATTTTATTTTTATTTAAATTAGAATGTAAGAATATATCAGATGGGAATGGATATTTTACATGAAAGCTCGTAATTATCTAAATTTAAGTACACTTTAATTGGATTTTTTAATAAATTTTTGAGTTGATTATAAATATTTTACTTTTATTTATTGTCTTAAGTTGTAAAAATATTAAAAATATAATTGATAAAAATCAATTACTTTTTAAAATTGAGATGCATTTTTATCGAAAATATCATTTTAATTTTTTTCTTATAATATTTTTTTATACATTTTTGTGTATTTTTAAATCATTATGTAACAAACGTTGTAAATATTTGTGAAATATTTTGTGCATATCATTATATTATTTTTTCACCGTAATTTATTTTATATTTTCTATTTTATACTCATGTATTTCTTTTCACTATTTCTTATTATATTTTATATTTATTTTTATTATGTTTTATTTTTAAACCATGCTAATCATATTTGTTTTTTATTTTTTTTTAGATTTTTGAATGAATATACTTTTTGTGTATTATTCATTTATGTTTAATATAATCAATATTATAAATATTTATGACTTATATTTTACATACATTTTTACATTATTTTTATAATAATTTATTTTATTATTTATATTTTTCTCTCTCTCCTTCAAAATTAAATGCCACCACATGCCTCACGGGTCAACTCGCTAGTTTTTTTTTTTTAATAAAACAATGGTGAGAGTTAAAATATTAGGTTGACTCAAAAGCAATGAATGACAAAATAGCTAGGGGAAACACAACAAAAAGTAATAAAAGTAGATAAAATAACAAAGTAATTGAAGATGAGTTCAAAATGAAACTTTGACTTTATCATGAATAAATATTAAATAATAAAAACAATATAGCTGTTTTTGTCTCAAAATCTAAACTTTATTACACTTCCTAAAAAGACAATAAATAAAAGATTAATTGAAAACATGCTTAATACACGCGTGTATTAATTATATATACACATATGACAAATTCCCAGATTGATATGTTTAGGATTGTTGAACGTGAAAGAAGCTACAAAGAAATGATTTGCACACAGAAATTTATCCTGGCTGCCATGATTGTAGTTCTTCTATTCTCAATAGGTATGTAGACAATAGCAAATCATAATTTGAGTCTTTCATGTTTTCTTTATTTATATGCAATTATCTACCCTAATATAATAATCCCTTGACTAGGTATGAGCGAAACACACTGTACAAGCAATTGTTCATATCATGAATCTTCAAAAATGTGTATAGGCAAGTGTAGGTCTATAAAAGCCTGTCAAGACACTTGCAGAGCTCAAGGGTATGAAAGAGGACATTGCACCTTCCATTTCAATGTTTGTTGTTGTATAAGAATATAACATATATAGAGATTTTCTTCTACATGGAAGAAATCTTTGCATTTTATAAATAATCAAGAATCATTGCAATAAAATTAAAATACCGTATATTATTAAGAAATTATGTTATCTATCATTTGTTGTGATTCATTTTTCCAGTTAAAATCGTTGAAAATGTTGAAATTTTTATTCTCAATTCCAAGATAATTAACCAAAGATAAAAAATAAAAGTAAATTCTTATGTTAAAATGGTTGAAAGGTATATAATTAATTATTAAATTAATCCTACATTACTATACAGTTTAGTACGTATTTAAAATTGAATTTTGATTAATACTATTAGGTTAATTAGTAAAAATTTCATTTTGTGTATGCATGCGCACACAGACACACATACTATTAATGAAATTAAATGATATATAAACATACAAACATACATAGATAATTGTAACAATCAAATAATATTACATTGCATTGGCATTTTATTTAATAACTTTATTATATTGTATTTAATTTATCTAAATTGTTTGATTTATAATATTTTTAGTCAATATTATTTATTTATTTATTTTTCATAATTAAGTAAAGTGTGTGTAAGAGTATATAGGTACCTAACGAGTATCTGTACTAGTTTTAAGGGAAAAATATGTTTTTCGTCCCTGTGGTTTCGGTCAACTTGAGTTTTCGTCCCTATACTTTAAATCCTTGGTTTTTTGTCCCTATACTTTCTAAACCTCTAAACATTAGTCTCTGTCGTTACTTTGGTCCGTTAAACATGTGATGTGTCAATTACCTAGCATGCCACGTGTACCTAGCATGCCATGTGTTAATTGCCTAGCATGCCACGTCACAGGTTTAACGATCCAAACTAACGGCAGGGACTAATGTTTAGGGGTTTAGAAAGTACAGGAACAAAAAATCAAGGATTTAAAATATAGGGACATGAACCCAAGTTGACCGAAACTACAGGGACGAAAAACATATTTTTCCCTAGTTTTAAAGTTGATACTCACACAAATGTATAGACGTGTACTATATACTACCTTCACTATATATAAGAAATAAAAATAAAATTTTTTTGGTCCTATATATAAGAAACAAAATACTATTTTTAGTTGCATTAATTGCTAAATATCTTATATGTCCTTAATTTATTATGAGTAGTTATAAAGAGGTACCTACTCATTTATTCATTTAATACTAAGGGTATTTTTTATAAAAAAAATTAAATTCATGGCATTATTAATTATCACTAACAGATTCCAATGCATTTCCTTGATATTGATGATTTAGTCCAATATTTCTTATATATATATAGGACCAGAGGTAGTAGTATCAATCGATTCTAATGTTATTGTTTCTTTTTCCATATAAAGCATAGTGACTTGATTATATTTTGCTTCATTTTGGATAAAAATCAAAGATAATGAAAGGAAAAAAATAGGGAAAATTCAACACAAAACTAATAAAAATAGATAAAATAACAAAGTAATGGAAGATTGAATCAAAAAGAAACTTTGACTTGACTAAATATTAAATAATATTACACCTTATTGACAAGATGAAAACTTTAATTCTTCATTAAATTAAAATAAATAAATAATTTATTGAACACACACTTAATAAATATGCGTATTTATTACATATACAGACACATTATAAATTTCATACTTGATATATGGAGCATAACATGGAAGAAGTTATGAGAAATGGCTCTCACAAAGAAGTTATAAAGAGAAAATAATAATTTATAAAGCAAAAAATTGTTCAAATCAAGTACACAAAACGCTAAATTATCCAGCGAGGGCCGATCTTCGCTTGATGCGAGACTCTCCTCACTTAAGCGAAAATCATCCATGAGGAAGAATAGAAAACGGAATTGCGGAGAAAGGAAGTGGAAAGAAAACCAGAAAAGTAGAGAATAAGAGAGACTAAGCGTACTCTGCAAACTTCAATCTGTAAAAGTGTGAAAAAGTTCTCCAACAGAATTGTAACTGCCTCTATATATACCACTTTCCTAAACCATAAGATTAATCTGATCAAAGAGGTAATTGGGCCTTGACTAACAAGTATCAGACCCAAAATACTAAAACTACGTACTTTAGAAACTTCTTGTTTCCCGCTCAACTTCAGATAGCATTAGAACGTCAACTTCAAATTGCATCTTCACCTCATTCCCTCAGTGAAATATAGTCATATAGCATATCAAATTAAGCCCCTGATTTTAGCTATCCAACGCAACTAGAATCACCCAAAACGAACACCTAAAACTCCAGATATCATCAAAACAAGACAAGTGGGTTAGTAGGCTTAAAAATCCAAATTTAAACAACATTTACAGTTAAAGCCCAAGTAAGCCCAATTAGGTAATTTCCAATTAAAACAGTGTTTTTAGTCACAATTATATTCCAAGAAAGCTAAGATTAACTATGCAAACTGCGAATAAAAATGTGTTCATCAGCCTCCCTAAGTACAAGCTAATCTCCTAGTATAGATATTAGTTATTTAGTGTATTCCTCTCACCTGATTGATTGATTTGAAGGTTCCTTAGTTTGAAACCAAGTTGAAATCTACCTTAGATTTTCCATTAATTTTTCCTGGATTAAGCTCGGTAGGAATTGGGTTGCTTAGTGACCCTAGTGGCCTAGGAGCAGGAGGCTCAGCTTCACATAAGTGAAGTATGATGCGAGTAACGGAAGAGATGGGAATATGTTAGACAATGACCTGAGTTGAAAAGCACCTAGAATTAAGAAAAACTTCATTCTCATCTGTGACTTTAGTACTTAGGTGGGGTTAGTAACGGTTGGGTTGTAGAACCCTGGCTTACTTCGGGCTAGAAAGAGTTGGGCGTAGGTTGGGAGGCGTAGAGTCGAGTTTCATGATCTTGAGTGGGACACCCTAAGGATAAAACTAGAGCCTTGAGCCTTCAGAATTTGGTTGAGACCTAGAGCTAAGCCAGGGGGAGCCTCGTTCCTTAAGGGGGTAGCTTGAGGTATAGACCTGGGAAGGAAACTCATGAGAATAGATTATGGAACCATGCAGGGTGTACCAGAGACATTCTATAACCCTTAGGGATTGTACTGGTAGTAGTGATAGGGGTTTTGCATGTTCAGGTCGTTAGTGTTTCCTTGGTTTTTCCTGTGTGCTTCATTTTCTTTCAAGTCATTGATAGTTGCATGTGCTACTTATGTTTATATATGTCCCTTGGATGCATCTCGAGTGCCGGATTACCTCTCCGGTGCAAGTTTCATGATTCATGGATTAAGTGATTGCATGTGAGTGTATTGTTAGCATTAGTTTCAGGGAAACAATAGGATGAATAAGAAACCAATTAGAAATATTCAGAGCAAGGCAGGTTGTAAAACAACACAAAATTTATGGTGGAGTTATAACTCCCCAGAGTTATGTCCCCAACAATTGTGTAGTTCTAAGTAACCCCCGGATATAATGGACAAATTAATAATGAAGTCAGGAACTTTGAAACAGAGTTTTATGAGATCATCTCATGTTATGACCTTTTAGGTGGGAGATTGTTTTATGCCATAGGATGGTTGGGAGGGGGCTGCCCTGCGCGTCCTCTGAGCACACCACAAGCTTCATCTAAGTGGAGAATGTTGATGGAGTGTCTTTGGCTTGTCAAGTAGCAAGAATATATGAAGTCATCAAGCCTTATAGGGAAGTGAAGGAAAGATAGTGGAATAGTGAAGTTATCAAAGTTAGACTTAGAACGAGATTAAGAGATAATGAAACTCAAAACTTGACCGGTGAATAAAGGACGAAGAGGTAAAACATGATAACCCAAATTTTTTAGGACACAATTTCTTTGAGGGGGTAGAATTGTAACATCCAAAAAATCAGGATCTAAAGGTTACAACGGAAGTCTTAGGTTGTGAACCCCAACGCAAGGGAAGTTAAAAGTAAGATGAGAACTCAGGGGTTTGAAGGGAAAATAGGACAAGAGTTAGGGAATCGATTAAGAGTCGTGAGTTTAAAGGGAATCGAGAAGGGAAAAACTAAGTATTAAGCCAAACATGACTATAGAGTTAGCGTAGTGGGAGTCACACCCGGTGGTAGAAAGGCTAGCATGGTGAAGAGGTGATGAAGGAAGTAGAGACATTCAGTGGCGGATCTTGACCAAAATAGTTGGGGGAGCCGAAACAACATTTTAAAGCATAAATAAATATATAATATTATAGACTTAATTTTATTTTCGGTCCACTTGTTTATATTATATGTAATTTCGGTCCTTCATTTTTTCTGAGTAAATTAAGTTCCTTAATTTTTAAAACTAAGTAAATTTGGTTCCTTTATCAGTTATCTTCCACATAAAACTCTTAAATTCTCATTTCCAATCTAAATATTTGGTTTATATATGATGATTTTTTTAGTAATATTATAGACTTAGGCCCTGGTTGGAAATACAATTTATTTAAGTGCTTATAATATAAGCTCTTATTTAATAAACACTTAATGAATAAGCTCTTAAAAAAGTAGATTAAAATTGAAGAAGGTGCAATGTACTTAAATTATTCATAAAATATTTTATAAGCTATTCTCATGAGCTTAATGAAATAAGCTGAGAACAACTTATGAGCATGTAATAAGTTATTTTCATAAGTTTACCCAAACAGTTACATAAGTGCGTATGTCATAAGATAAGTTCGAATAAGCTCTTCCAAACACCACCTTAATTTTATTTTCGGTCACTCTTGTTTACATTATATGCAATTTTGGTCCTTCATTTTTTTTTTCCAGTAAATTTAGTTCCTTAATTTTTAAAATTAAGTAAATTTGGTTCCTTTGTCGATTGTATTCCACATAACACTCTTAAATTATCATTTCAATCTAAATATTTGGTAGTTTATGATGGTTTGAAATATGAAATAGTTTTAAAGGTTCACAAGTATTTTAATAGAAATTTAATAAAATTTGAAGGATTTTGTAGGAGTGAAATTAGGGTTTAAATAAAATAAAAAATTGAGATTTTTTCAATTTTAGGTGAAATATGTTATTTTGATTGGTGAATTTTTTAACTTAATAAGATTCAAAATGATTTAATTATTTCAATATGTGGAGATGTTAAATAGAAAGTGATAATTTGAAAGTTTTAGATATAAGACAATTGATAGGAGACTAAATTTGCTTAATATTAAAAGTATAAAAACTTAATTTGCTCATAAAAATTTGAGGACATGAGACAATATTCACTAAATAATATGTCATATTATGTGTTGCCACATCATTTAATAAATTTAATAACACATGAGATAAAATATTCGCTAAATAATATAGCAACACATTATAGGATAATAGTGTAATTTTTTATAATTATATAAATAAGTATATATATATATATATAAAGGTTTTGAAAAAAGTTTGGGGGAGCCATGGCTCCCCCCTGTCCCTTCTAAGGTCCGCCTCTGGAGACATTGGAACCAGGGAATTAGATTGAGACGGAAGGAACTAAGCTTAAATGAATTGGTCGGAAGGAAGAAGAGAGGCGTAGACTCAAGGAACCGGGGTATAAGGTGATTTTATGGAAATGAACAGGGGAATAGAGGAGCATAGTCTCATGGACACTTAGAACCCTTAACGTTAGCCTTATTGGAGTGAATTGATGTGTTATAACATGATTCATGTAAAGTGTGCCCCATTAGACTTCAACCAAGGTTATTGCTTAATTTTGGGTTTTAAGCCTAATGACCTTGGTGAATTAATTCGATAATATCTAGAGTTTTAGGTGTCCAATTGAGATGATTCAACTTGCATTAGAAAGCTAAGATTCGGGGCTTCGGTTTGATATGTTATACGATAGTATTTCGAACTCATTTGCACCTCCAAACAGGCTTATTCTCGCTCAAGAGAGCACAGAATGCAATTTCGGGGTTCTGGCAGAGAATCTGGGCACTCAAGCGTGCTGGTGCGCGCTCAAGCGCCCGAGCCTGCTGTTTTTTCTCTCCAAGACAGAAACTTTGGGTGCTCAAGCGTGCTGGTGCACACTCAAGCGCCCGAGCACGTCCCTGTCTCCATTAATTCGCTGAATCTCTTCCCCTTCTTCATTTTTCTTCTTCATTAGGGTTTTAGAGAGAGAAAAGGGAGAGCTTAGAGAGAGAAGGATCAAGGAAGAAGAAGGAAGGCTTGATTGAAGGTTTTCCCCACCATTCCTAGGCTTTGGATCATCTCCTCCTCCTCCCTCATCTCCATTTTCTTCCATTCAAGGTGAGTAAAGCTCACACACAATCTCTCCATTTTGTATGAATGATTCTCCTTGTACCCACTCCTTCTTTTCCCTTTCTTGAGTTTGTATGTGACTGTTTATGAAGATTTACCGATTGATTTTAGTTATATTGTATGTTTGAAGGAGATTGAGCTAGAAACCCCTACTTAGGGTTCGAATGGGGATTTTTCTAATACTGGATATTATTGGTTGTTTTACTGAAAATTTAATGAGTATGTCGGATATATTTCATGTATTGGTAGTGATTTTGTTAGAAATCCTGATTTAGGGTTTTATATGTTAAGTTTTCACCCACCCCTTTTCATTATTGACTTATAGTTTGCGATTTATGCTTGGAGAACATGTTACTGTTGATTGTGGGGAGAGGGCTATGAGATACATATGAGGGGGTTTCCGTTACACCCAAGAGAAAGTTAGATCTCGAAAGATTCATGTACTATATGTTATGTGTGTGTGTGCATTGCATTAAGGCCTTTGGCCCAGATAATTGGAAAATAAATTTTGGCTTTGGCCCTAGAAAAATGGCTTCGGCCCCAGATCACCTTAATTAAACAAGATTGGACTTTGGTCCCCAGAGTAATTGGACTTCGGTCCCCAGAGTAAAACTTGGACTTCGGTCCCCAGAGTAATTGAAGGGAATCAAGCATGTGGTCAAGGTGCAGCGGAAATAAATGGATTCCCTCCCTTGTTATAATCGTTTTGCAAAAACACGAATCAAGGCATAAAAGGTATTGAAACGAAAGGTTGTACCTTATTAGGATTATGAACGATGCAAGTGTAGCCACGTCTCTATTGGTATCCACGCCAACAGCCGAACTAGGAAACCCTCCTCAGTTCTGCTAGTAGCCTTAGAAAGTAAGAAGCGATTGCTCATGTGTCTATGGGGTAGTGCATCTTATGCACTATTTATAGAGTGGTGGCTAGGGTTTTACCCCCTCACTCACTTAACCCTCACACTTATGGGCCTGGCCCATTATGTTATAATTCTAATTAAATTAAATTAGAATTATTATCCTTTCCTAGTGGCTTGTTGTATGCGTGTGACCCAATAGGCTTTTAATAATTGGTTATGATATTAAAATAAAACTTTTATATTTAATATCATAAATAGTGGGCGGCATCTAGCAATACATCACTATCCAAATATTGAGAAATATCAACAACAACTTTGACAAATCCTATTTTATGATAATAATTTATATGATCTGTCCCTTTGTCCAAATATCTAATTAAACACAAGGGCATGGATTGTGTCAACCTTGTATAGTTTAATTTATATTTTCTTGATCCCCAAGTTGACTGTACAGAAAATAAACATCTCATGTTTATCCTCCTGAGCATGGCCATGCATTTTGCAGTCTCACTTTATCAAGAGGCCTACAGATATAACTCCTGTTACATAGGAGGGACAAATCCCATCTAGGGCACTCACATTCCACCACATAATTTATTATATGTCCAAAAACCAACTTTATGATTACTCTGTTACAGGTAACGTTTGATGATAATTAAAACATTTAATTCCTTATGTAGGAATCATAATGATTTCAGGTCGAAGGACTTCATATAACATTTATCAATTTAAGAAACGTTCATGACACTTATGTAACAACCCATGCAACGTTCTTAAGGTGGGTCTGTCCAATACACCATTACTCTTAATGTGTACCTATGTGAGTACATGATATCTCATATCCATGATCTGTGAGACATGATCATCAATGAACTCACATACTAGTTTAAATGCATCTTTGTCCTAAGATGATACTTGACTAGGGACTATTTTAAGAATAGTTCTTCACAAGATCTCACGATCAAGTCATCTACTTGATTTCTTATGAAGTTTAAGATTACTATTCTAAGGACAATAATTATATTCTAAAAGAATAAGTTGCCTTTATAAAATAACATTATACAAGTGATGGATGTTCATAAACCTATAAGTCTCTAGTGCATATTCCTAACAGTTTTGGCATTAGACATCATGTATAATTGAGTGTAGTTATAATGTGGTAACTGAAAGAGTTTATGTTTGACATGATGAATTGTGATAGAACTAAACCATGTATGAGTTGCTGAATGATATGTTGCATGTCATATGCCTGCCTCCCCACACTGCTTGTTGCATGCTTTGCTCACTGAGACATTAGTCTCACCCCATGTTGTGGGAACACATTTTAGTTATGCAGGATGGTTTGATCGAATACTTGGAGAGAGGATTGAAGCTCGTGGAGTGGATCATCCACCCCAGTTATTAATAGGACCCTATAAGGGATTGAGAATTATTTTGAATCATATTATACTGTAATAAGCTGAAAGTTATTTGTTATGATATATTGTTATTTGAGCCACTGAGTGGCAAAGGAATTTTGAAATGTATGTTGAATGTTCATTGTATTCATCTTATATAAACGTTGGACTTACATTAAGCTTTTGGGAGTGTGTTTTTATGATACTGATAATAAAGCGAAATGATTTCAGAAATTTGAGAATTGTGTCTCCAACGAGCATTATTCTTGAATTAAGAAATTAGGACGTTACATCTGCCACATTAAACAATCATAAACTAGCTTACTACAAAAACATAAATGACTAATTAAATTCTACATGCATTATATAGTTGTCTATAAATCAAACAATAAATGGATCTTTTTGAACATGTAGGGATACATATCCTTGTGGATGATTCTTAAAGCTTTTTAGTTTAACTTACATATGTTTGAGTGTAAAAGTAAGTTTGTTAAACCGGTACCCTCAAAATGTATTTTAAGAAGAAAATACCATATATCCGTACATAACTTGGAAATTGAAAAACAATACAAAAAAACACAATTATGAGAACTAAAATAAAAAATCAAGCAATGAAAAATCTTCCAGTGAATTCACTCGATGGAGAAATTATATCGAGAAATAGCTATCACCTTGGTATTGTAGAAACCACATGAAACACTAGAAGGGGGGGTTGAATAATGTTTGATAATTTCAAACAGATTTTCTTGGAAACCTTTTCATAAATAGAGTTTAGCAAAACTTGAGTAACTTGCTGAACCTGAGGTTTTCAGAGACTTGCTGAAGTGCTTCAGCAGGTCCAAAAGATAATTTTTGAAAACTTGTTTTATAAAGTGTTTGTGATTGATTTAAGTACAAACTTGTAAAACCAATTATTCAGAACCCTCCTGTTAGTTCAAATAACAAATATAAAGAGATAAGGGTTGAGAAAATTTAGCCAAGAAATTTATCCTGGTTCACCCACTAACACAGCGAGCTACGTCCAGTCTAAAAGCTAACTAACAATGGATTTTCCACTATCTGATCAGATACAAGTATTCTTTGCACACCTAACCTCTCCAGGCTCTACAACAAGTATTATTTGCACACCTAGCCTCTCCAGGCTCAAACCAAGTATTGTTTGTTTCACCAAGCCTCTCCAGGCTCTCAGGAACTTGAAAGTGTTTACAATGTAAGGATGCTTAAGTTGGTGAGAAACTTAAACTGAAAATATCTTGTACAAAGGATAACTGAGTATGGACTCAGGATACAATGAAAATATTCTAAGTACAAAGATTATCAGAGAGTAGCAGCTTAAACTTTTGCAACGTTTTGGCACAATAAAAATATCTTCTCTAAGCTTGGCCATCGTCACCCACAAAGTCTTCCATGAAGCAATATATAGAGTTCAGAAATTAATCCGTTAAAGATTGCTTAACCACCATTGAGAGATAGCATTTAATGCTATTTAAGACGTTGTGAAACAATCACCTTAAAGCTTCTGACTTTGAGTTTTGCAGGTGTTGCAGTCTGTGATAAAGTTCTGACACGTACAGCAGGTTCCCTTTTAAGGTAAAATGATTTTGACAGCATACAGGGACTCTAAAAACATTCCTTAATTGAATCAAACTTGCTTCAGACGTTAATGATGCATTGAAGTCTTGAGCAGATAGCCTTCAGACTTTAGTCAAATGTTGCGTTGTAGGTCTTCAACAGTTCTTCTTTAATTTTGAAACTGTAACGCT
This sequence comes from Sesbania bispinosa, assembly GCA_026901365.1. NCBI lineage: Eukaryota > Viridiplantae > Streptophyta > Magnoliopsida > Fabales > Fabaceae > Sesbania > Sesbania bispinosa. The sequence goes on from QLOH01000301.1 coordinate 1,176,069, forward strand.
TCAGAAGGTAGAATGGACTTCAGCAGGTCTTAGCTCTTCAGAGAGTTCCTCATATCAGCATGTTCAACTTCAGAGAGTTTGTCTCAACAGTAACATCCCAAAAATTAGAACCTAGAAAATACAATGAAAGTCCTAGGTTGTGAATCCTATCAAGAGAATGAGTTACAAGTAGGATGAGAGTTTATGAGTTTTAAGGGAATTTAGGATGGAAATCAAGTAGTCAACCAACGCCATTGTAATTGGACTTAGGGGAGGATCAAGTCCCAAGGTTGAGAGGTTAAGAAGGTATGAATGTGAAGAAGGAAGAAGGGAACAAACTTTTGAATGAGAGAATTAGATTTAGGAAGGTCAAGACTAAATTTAAGATGATAACTCATGAATATTTTAGTTGTAATATCATAATTTTAGAAAAACCAATTTCATAATTTAAACTAGGATTAGATAATCATGTCTTAAAAGGAACTAGGAAAAGAGGGTAAAAAGTGATGAAAAGATCACTTGGGATGGAAATATGGAATTTCCATTCTGTAGCAATATCGTTCAAGCGAGGATACCCTTGCTCAAGCGACGAACCCTTTCGTTCAAACAAGAATGCCCTCGCTTGAGAATATATTAGTAAAATTTGGGAAACTCAGTTCTGGCTTTTTCGCCCAAGCGAGAACAGCCTCGCTCAAGTGAAGAGCCAGCTTGCTCAAGTGAGAATATACTTGCTCAATCAAAATTACTCCAATTTTTGAGTTGCTCTCTAACTTTGTCTTACTCAAGTGAGAATATCCTCGCTTGAGCGAGAACGTGAATTAAGAAGGCAATTATTTCTCTCGCTTGAGTGAGAATGCGCAGATTTGGTTTTTAAGAACAGATTAGGGGTCATTTGACCCCAAATCAAAAACACTTTCTCTCACCCCCCTTTTGTGCCCTAGAGGAGGAACGTGAAGGGAAGAAGAAGAGGAGGAGGCTTGGAAGTGTTAGATCAAGGAAGAAGGAGGCTAGGGAAGCTCAACTCATCCCCTCAATATCTCCATTTTCTTCTCTTGAGGTGAGTGTGGTCAACCAACTCACTTTCCATCATGTGTGAAGTTCCTTAATGATCCCTATTCTCCTTCCCCTTCCTTCTTTACGTTCTTGTGATTGATTGAGGTTAATCTAGGGTTTATGTGTGTATTTGTTTTGATTGCTTGAGCATTGGCTTAACCCTAGGTTGTAGAGGTTAGGGTTTTCATGAGATTGTTGATTATGAGATTTTTAATGTCATGGAATCATCATTTAGCATATGTAACATGTATACATGCCATGAATCATGTTCTCATGTTTTGCAACCCTAATCATGTACATAATGTTTTCATGGGCCTTTTCCCAAGAGGATTTTCATGGGTCTTCGGACAAAAGAGGAATAAGGATTTTCATGGGTCTTCGGACCAAACAGGAACGAGGAATCACATTGAACCTCTCGGCCAAGAGGGACATGGGATCCTCACACTATGCCAGAAATAGGATTTTAGCACGCCAAAATTATCTCGCTTGTAGTAAGAAACCGTGGTAAAATGGAAGAATAAAGTCAGTTACCTCGGTTATGAATTTCAACCGTTGTATTTGGTTTAAAATTATGTTTTTTTATATATTTTGTAAGTTTAACAAACAATTAACGCGGTTCCGAATTTGAACCGCGGTAAAAAACTTGTCAGGGACAATTAACGCGGTTCATTTTTCGGACTCGCGATATTCAACTTTTAAAATTTTTAACTTTTTTTAAAATAATAATTAAGTAATTAACGCGGATTGCCCCGGTCATTGAACTTTCACAGATCCAATTTATGTTAGGGCAGAAACGGTGCGTAGGCTTGTACAATGGCTGTGAGGCACGACCAGGCGACGTCACGGTTTGGACGGATGACGACAACTTGCGTGCAGCTTGCGCGATTGGGAACAACGAGGATGAGAAGTGATTGGTCGCGCCTCGCGCCAACTGGGTGGCACGCAGCCACGGAAGGAGGGCGTCGTCCGACGCTGTGGGGGTCAAGATGATGACAGTGCTTTACGGTGAGGGTTGCTCACGACGACGACACCGCGCCTCAACGGGATGCCGCGGTGGCCTCCCTTTCCAGTTCCTTCTCTCACTTTCTCTCTTCCTTTTCTCTCCCGTCTTTCTCATTTTGGTTCTGATTTCTTCTTTGATTTTATGATTATGAGTTCTTCTTACAGTTAACTCACACACACTACTTCAAGGTTCTTGCAATAAAATGAGAGAAGAGAACTAAAGGTTATTTGGATAGGGTCATTGGTTATTCAATTAATCTTGGCTTAAATGATTGCACTCAAGGACTTTGAGCTATATTACATTACTTATGTTTCACATGTAAGATTTCTGCCTTTGAACATGCATGATAGAGTTTTATGTTTTTAGGTGTTCCAAAGCTAAAGCGTGTGAAGATTTTAGTAATGTTATTGGTACTACACCCATTTGAATTTCTATGATAATAAAATTTAATCAGGGTGTCCAAGAACGATGGTCCTTGGTCACAATGCAGAGCGCTCAAATCATGTAACAGTGAAAAGACATCCTTGGTGTGGGTTTGACACCTCAGGCACAATTTGAGTTTGACTGCATGATTGCATGGGTGGTTTTCCATTGGAGGAGTTGATACGCACATTGCCTGACTGCTTGGTAGAATTTGTGATGTATACACAAACCTGCATCTATATGTGTTTATGTTGCATTCTCGTTTGCATGCTTCTCCTACAATGTATGCACGATCACATTCATTGGGACGTAAGTCTCACCATACGTTGTGGATTTCATTTTAGATGTGCAGGATAATCTTACCAAAAGTAAAGCCGGACGACTTGCAGCTAGGCTCAATGGTGGATTGGTCTTCCGGGTGGCTTGTACCACCCCTTAGAGAGATTTTGAGTCTATATGTATAGTTGTAGGTTGGAATTTGATGTGAAATTGTAGTATTGTATTTTAAGCCACTAAGTGGTATTTAAATTATAGTCTTTGAGTTTGGTATGGATGATTTCCGCTTATGTATATAAACGTTAGATTACTTAAGCAATTTCATGTGGTTGATTGTATGTCGATATCGATAATGGTGCGAAATAATTTCATAAATTTGGGAATAGTGCTTCCAACGAGTATTATTCTTGAATTCAAAAATTAGGACATTACACTTATCACATATATATTGTTATGGTCGATTTACTGTTGGGTTCTCAGCTAACCTGGGAATTTCTTCATCTTTGAAAGCTGAAGTCCGGGCTCTGTTAGAAGGTATCCGAATGGCAATCAAACGTGGTGCGTCCAATTTGATTATCCTCCAAGTTAGTTGTCCAGTTAGTTCTAGACTCTTATCCTTCATCCCATCATTGCATTGATATGGTTCGTGAAATTAAAGCTCTCCTGGGCCAAAACCCATCATTTCTTCTCACTCATGCATATAGAAATCCAACAGATGTGCTAATTACATGGCTAGTCTGGGTCACAATGATTCTTTAGGTTTTACCTACTATAATTCTTCTCCTTTCTCTCTTTGGTCCTTCATTTCAGAGGATATTAGGAGAGTTTCCATGGCCGGTTTACATGATTCAGAGGATATTAGGAGAGTTTACATGATTCTTTAGGTTTTACATGGCCGGTTTGTTGATGTAGTTTTGTTTTGTTTTTCTGGGCATTTAGCCCCTTGTTAAAAAAAATTATTTTTTCATTTGACTTTTACACTGATATTTGTTGCTCAGTTAAAAAAAATGACGGATTTATCCATAAATTTTATTGTCTAAATAAATATAAGAAAAAATTCGCAAGAAACATTATGTTAGAAAAATTTTCTTGGGAATTTAAGGAAATATTCATTTCCACTAAAATTATAGAAAAATCCTAAAAAAAATCTAACAAAAAAGTAATAAAAAATTACAAGAAATTTTCAGGCCTAAGTCACATTGGATAAACTTTTCTCTACATATAGAAGGTATAGAACTCATAACAAACAATCATTATAAAAGAGTCATTATTCCTATGCCAAAAATTATTTTTATATCGTAAAAGATAACTATTGAAACAATTAATTTTTATAAAATTAATACTTGAAATCAACCCAAAATACTAATGTTAACAAGATAGAAATATAACCATACTAATCAGTAAAAATTAACTTATGCATATTGGATAAACTTTATCAAAATTTATGTAATATTTTTTAGTTTAAACCACAAGTTCCTCATTGGAGGCAATATTGCTCGAGCGGAGAACATCCACATCATGATGAGACTAGCTCTTCAGCGCAGAGATTAGATTTTTTCCATTCACAAGACTCGAACCAATGATCTTGTTTAATTAAGGGGAATCAAACATGTACCACTTGAACCAACCCCATTGATAATTTTTTTTAATACTCCTTCCGTCCCTATTTATAAGACCCCTTATAGAAGAATTGAATATCCCTTAATATAAGACCATTTGCAGATTTTTAGATAAATTAATTATTATTTCCATATTTGCCCTTAATTAATATTCAACTCTTTTTATTCCTCATATATTGATGAGTGTGAATAATTAATGAAGTTTTACCTAATTGCTCAACTACACCATTTGAAAGTGACTTTTGGAGTATTCCACCATGTGACAATTAATATCTCTAAAATATAGTGACTTTTAAATAAGGGTATATTTGGAATGTTATAATGTTTTTTAAAAGATCAATATATTAATCAACTTTTCTTAAAATTCTATGAAGCGGTTGAAAAGATCTTATAATAAGGGACGGAGGGAGTAATATGCGATATGCATTTATGTAATATGCGTTTGATGAACCTTTTCTTTACTTTTATTTAATGAAGTGCAACAAAGTTTGGATTTTGTGAATATTTTGTTAATTTATTGATATTTAATAGAGTAAAATAACTTTTTCATCCCTATAATTTTATTGAGTTTTGATTTTCATCCCTCCAAAATATTTTTTTTGAAAGCATCCTTACAAAATAAAAATAGTCTTGTTTTAGTCCTTCCCGTTAGATTTCTCCGTTAACAGTCCATGTGTCTAACGGAGTGTCCATGTCAGCTTTTCCACATGGCCAATTTTTTTTTATGCGGCTTATTAAATATTGGAAACCATATTTATTTATTTTTAGGTTTTTTACCCTTTATTCATAATTCATAAAGAAACGAACCGTGAAATAGTTAAAATTGAAACAAATCTTCCCACCTTTTTTCACTTTAAGAGAATCGTTTTTTAACTCTAGCACAGTGAGGAAAAAGAACTTGGAGACGCGCAAGGAGTAAGAGGAAGTCGACGCGGCAACCACGCAAAGAGCACGGTGGTGGAAGAGAAAGGTTTGATTGAAAGACGCGTGCAGGTGAAGTTCTAAAGTTTGCGGTTGGGGGTTGCGCGTTCTTCAGCACACGTTTGGAAAAGCGTAGGATAACCTGTTGGAGGTAAGCACCTAGAACCCTGGCTGGACTTCAATGAGATTCCCTGTGTGTTTGCACGTGAGTCTGAATTTGTATGTAAAATTGTGTGAAAGCTATTTGTTTATGAAGTATGGGGACTGGGTGTTTGCTTTAAAAATTAAAAGCCCTTTTTTCAATAGATATTCGAGTAGATGGAGGACGATGAATACATTTACAGGATATTTTTCTTTTGTTGGACTGAGATGAAGACGTTTACAAGATATTTTTCTTTTGCTGGATTGAGCTTCCGTGATTCTATATGGAGCAGTTACGAATTCTAAGTTGCAGAGTTACATAAATGAAAGTGATAAAGTCACGTGTTGCACATGTGACTTGCAAAGCAAAGTTAAACAGTCAAATCAGGAAAAAAATGGCCATGTGGAACAGCTGACATGGACATTCTGTTAGACACATGGACAGTTAATAGAGAAATTTAACGAGAGGGACTCAAATAAGACTATTGTTATTCTATAAGGATGTTTTCAAAAAAAAAATATTTTGGAGGGATGAAATTCAAAACTCATTAAAATTACAGGGATGAAAAAGTTATTTTACCCTATTTAATATTTCTTTTTGTTAAAGTCAAAGTTTCTCTTTGACTTACATTTACTTTTTTATTTTGTCTACTTTTATTAGTTGTGTATTGAATTTCTCCTAGATTTTAGGCATCAATTATTTTTATTCCTATATAATAATAGTATTCTTAACCCTTACTATTGTTTTATTAAAACGGTTTTTCTATAGTGTGCCCCAGGGCATATTTTAACAATCATTAAAATTGGCTTTCCAAGACTTTTAATGTATTTATTATGAGAGAGACTGACTATTATTTAAAGAGCATTAAATATTATTTTTAACACTAATTTACTTCCATTTTTAACCCTATCTTTTTCATCTCTATTATTTTTTTATTTTCATCCAAAACATCACAAACTTATATTATACCTTCTTCATTGCAAGATCATGTCAAAAATGTACAGTAAATTTTAATTTCTTATTTTTACATTTATTTTCATATTATTATTTGTTTCAATCGTACACTGTTAAACATTGTTTCACATTTCTGCTCTTGATATCATTATTTTTACATTCTTCAGATCGATCTGCCTCTCGATTAGCATCTTGTTTTCTTCATATGCTTTTATATATAAACAAGCCTGCGTTATTTTCCTTCTTTATATTTTTTAATTAATATAATACCAAGCAAACTATAAAGAAATAATGAAATAAACAGTGTGCTTTTATCGTGATTGATTATTGATAATCTCTGCTTTATAAAGATTTCTTTTATTATTGACCTCCATTGTAGAATGCAAGGACAACAAATTTTGATTTGAATAATATGAAAAAATGTAAAATAAAGAAATTATAATTTATCATACAGTTTTCAAGGTGAACTTGGAATGAAAAATTAAAAGATATAATATAAGTTTGTGGTATTTTAGATGAAAATATAAAAGATAATAATAGGAGAGGAAAATATAAGGTTAAAAATGGAAGTAAATTAGTGTTAAAAATCAGATTTAATGTTCTTTAACTAAGAGTTACTCTCTCTCTCATAATAAATATATTAAAAGTGGCTTGGAAAGTCAATTTTAATGATTGTTAAAATGTGCTCTCGGGCACACTATAGAAAAATCGTTATTAAAAAATAGTTTTGTTAAGTAAACTCTTATGATTAATTTTAAGCATTAACGATACCTTTCATTCTCATTGAATGTTACACATTAGATTAGGGGTGTAAGTGGGTCCGATCCAACCCGTGAACCCGATTGACCCAACCAAACCCGAAAGATATTTAACGATTTGGTTCGGACATTTTCTTTCAAACCCGATCTGGTTCGGTTCGGGTTTCGGGTTTGCCTATCTTGGACCCGATGGACCCAAACCAAACCAAACCAAACCAAAAAAAGAAGCCTTAATCTTATTTCATTTTCCTTCCCGTAGAGAACAAAAATAGGCGCAACGGCAACACAAGTAGGGGTGGTTCCCCAAACTCTATTTCATCTGCTCCTCTCATTTTATGTTTCCCTATTTCTTTTCTTTTTTTCATGTTATATTTTAATTTCATGTCATCTTCCACATTTTAAAAAAAAAAGTAAAATGTTCATGACCCGATGACCCAACTCAACTCAACCCGAACATATTCGGGTTGGTTCAGGTCGGGTTACTCGCCCAAAAAAATACAAAACCCGAACCAACCAACCCACCATCATTCTATTGATTCGGGCTTGATGTCACCCCAAACCCAACCCAACCCAACTCGGTTACACCCCTACATTGGATATCAAATATTAACGATTTTATTAATTAAGGAAAAAACTTTTTCCACATCCAAAACCAACCACTCACCACACACCCGCCCCCCTTTTTTGAAAAGCAACATTTTCGAAAAAAAATTATATTTTTTTACCAATTTTTTTTTTGTGAACAGTAACATTTTTGTATAAAAAATATTTTTTTTACCGAAAAAAAAATGGTGGTTACCTGTGAGTTATTATGTGGTTAAATTAGTTGTTCAAGTGGTTAATATTGATATAAGTTCAAAAATGACAAATCCATAAATTTGTTTTCAAGTGAAGAGGTGGTTAATACCATATAAGTTGGCGGTTAACTGTGTTATCAATCTGGTGAATAATTTGTTTTTAAGTAAACATGTGGTTAACGCTTTGTAAGTTGGTGGTTAATTGTGTTATTAATCTGGTTAATGGTTAATATCATATAAGTTGGTGGTTATCTGTGTTATTAATCTGGTGAATAATTTGTTTTTAAGTAAACATGTGGTTAATATCATATGAGTTGGTGGTTAACGGTGTTATTAAACTGGTTAATAATTATAATGAAGGCAAAAAGTGGTTAACTGTGAGTTATTATGTGGTTAAATTAGTTGCTGAAGTGGTGAATATTGATATAAGTTCAAATAACTGTTCAAAATGACAAACCTGTAACTCTGGTTTCAAGTGAACAGGTGGTTAATACCATATAAGTTGGTGGTGAATATTGATATAAGTTCAAATAACTGTTCAAAATGACAAACCTGTAACTCTGGTTTCAAGTGAACAGGTGATTAATACCATATAAGTTGGTGGTTAACTATATTATTAATCTGGTTAACCGACAATAATTTTTTTTTAAAAAAAGTAGGCACCGTTCACATTTACAAAAAAGTAATGTTCAAACATGTGGTTAATACCATTTAAGTTGGTGGTTAACTAGGTTATTAATCTGGTTAATCACAAATAATTTTTTTTAAAAAAAATCAGACTTTAAAAAAAAATTATTGTTTACATATAAAAAGAAAAAAAATACTTTTTAAAAAAAAAACTGAAAAAAAAAGTTACTGTTCACTTATTAAAAAAAGAAAAAACGGGTAAGTTACTGTTCACTTACAAAAAAAAAATAAAAAAATCCGGGTGTGCCGTGGGTGGACATTGTTTCGGTGTCTGAATATCGGGATTGATTAATTAATTGTCTTTGATGATATTAAAATATCATTTTTTTTCTACTTTATTAATGATACTCTTTAGGTTTTAATTTTTCATTTGACTTTTATACCCGACCCGTATTTACTGCTGAATCTAAATAAATGATGGATTTATCCTTAAACTTTTTCTGTAAATAAATTTGCAGAAAAAACATCAAGAAATATTATGTTAGAAAATCAAAATTTTATGAGAATTTAAGGAAATTATCATTTTTTGTCAAAATTGTAGTAAAATTCACAGGAAATTAAAGTGAAAAAAAATTGATAAAAAAGTTCACAAGAAAATTTTAAAAAATAATTGAAAAATATATAGGCAAGAGAATTACAAAATTCATAGAAAAAGTCGGTAAAATTAATTATTAGGCCTAAGAGTGTGTTTGACTTGTCATTTCAGTTAGCTGAAAGTTGAAAATAGTAGCTGAAACCATAGCATTGTTTGGGAAGATAGCTTTTTTTGGGTAGCTACAAACTTTTCTTAAAAAGCTACATGGGGTAGCTTTTTTAAAAAAGCTCTAATTTTCAGTTACTAGTTGAAAATTAATTACAAGTTTAGCCTTCAACAACCCCCACTTATCATTATTTAATAATTAATGTTGTCCTTAAATGTCATTTTACCGTTTTCAGCTAGTTTTACCAAACACATTCAATAGTTTTTCAACTTTCAACTAGTTTTAAGCTTTCAGCAAGCTTTTCAGCTAATTTTACCAAACACACTCTAAGTCACATTACATAAACTTTTCTTTATAGAATGAAGGTATAGAATGAGTAGTTGGAAAGCTCGTCACCTCTCATATGCAGGTCGTCTCACTCTAACGAAATCTGTTCTACAAGCATTACCTTCTTATGTAATGCAGACGGTGAAACTCCTTATGAACCTCTGTGATAAACTGGACCGAGTGAGCAGGCACTTCCTTCGACTAAATGAAAGTGGCACCCAGTATCTGGTACCATAATTGGGTTCCCCAAGTTGGGGCCTTGTACAAATGGGCCTTGCAGCCTAAGCAAATTTATTGTAATTTAACAGTTTTTGACTTCTTATTTCCAGATGGTAGATGGAAAGAGGATGCCTTGGTTCTCTTGTTGCCTCGGTCAATAGTTTATAAAACTTTGAGCATAAAATTTTGGATTTCCAATATCTCGCAGATGCCTTCGCACATCTTGGGCAAACTTTGGATTTCCATCACAAAGTTTTCAATTGAACACATGGTGGTTGCAGATCTAGCTTTTGTTGGTCACCCAAGAGGGGGTTAATTTGTTTTTAGCTCTTACTGGGCCCTAGACCCCCACCTGTCACAAAAAAAAAACAGAAGTCGTAACAAAAAGTGATTTTAAAAGAGTCATTAATCCAGTCGGAAAATATTTTTATATTGTAAAAGACAATTAACTATTGAAACAATTAATTTTTATATCATTGGTACTTAAAATCAACCCAAAGTGATAATATTAACAAAATAGAAATACAACCATAGTAATTAGTAAAAATTAACTTATTTGTGTAAGACATTTCAGTATGAATTTAATGAATATACACCGACAATCACTACGCCAAATTTATTACTCCCTCCGGTCATAATTATAAGAACCTTTTGACTACTTCACACATATTAAGGAAGTTGGTTAATTTAGTTGGTTGAAATAAATTTGTCATGAATGTGTATCATATTTCCTGAATTGCCCTTGAATTTATTGAGACCCACTATCTTTCTCTTTCTATTTAATTACTCTATTGTGTGATACTCTCTCCACTAATTAATTATTCAACTACCTCCACTAATGGGGTATTTTGGTCAAGAAATAATTAATGCATAGGACAATATGAAAAGGTTCTTATAAAAAGGACCAAGATTCACCCAAAAAAAGTTCTTATAAATAGAACCGGAGGGAGTATATAAGAGCACCAGGGCGCTTAAAATTTGGGCGGGAGCGCCCTTACAGGTAAAAGTTAGGGCACTCCCTGTGAGCGCCCTCTTTACCACTATAATTTTTTTTAAAATTCTGGAATTGAGGGCGCTCTTGAGGGCGCCTCCGTATTTTTTAATAGGATGCTCCCTGTGAGCGCCCTCTTTGCCACCATAATTTTATTTTTAAATTCTGGAATTGAGGGCGCTCCCTGTGAGCGCACTCTTTGCCACCATAATTTTTTTAAAATTCTGGAATTGAGGGCGCTTCTGAGGGCGCTTCCGTGTTTTTTAATAGGGCGCTCCCTGTGAGCGCCTTCTTTGCCACCATAGTTTTTTTTTTAATTCAGGAATTGAGGACGCTCCCTGTGAGCGCCCTCTTTGCCACCATAATTTTTCTTTTTTTTTAATTCTAGAATTTAGGGCGCTCCCTGTGAGCGCCCTCTTTGCCACCATAATTTTTTTTTTAATTCTGGAATTGAGGGCGCTCCATGTGAGCGCCCTCTTTACCACCATAATTTTTTCCTATTTTTTTTAATTCTAAAATTGAGGGCGCTCCCTGTGAGCGCCCTCTTTGCCACCATAATTTTTTTTTTAAATTCTGGAATTGAGGGCGCTTCCGTGTTTTTTAATAGGGCGCTCCTTGTGAGCGCCCTCCTTGCTAATTAAAAATCCAATTCTGTTTAAATTTTTCCCTTCCGCGCGCGTCTAAAGCTCCCACACTCTCACTTTACACGTATTTTACACGCTCCAGATCGCGCCACATCATCAATCCGTGTGCTCTGTTAATCTTGAGCGTCCATTTTGTGTTTTGTGAGTTATGACCCACTCTCACTTTCATTCTCACTCTCACTCTCAACCCTAGCCGCCCCCATCCCCCTTCTCTCTTTTTCACGTTCCCTATTCTCTCATCTCATCCTTCCTCTTTCTCTATAATTTTTTTCTCTGTTTCTCTGAAAATTGGATTTTTCCCCATTCATCTTCTTCTCTCTTGGTCCACCCGTCTCCTTCTTTCTCCCACATCTCTCCATCTTCCCCTTCCTATGATTTTTTTTATCATCTTTCTGCTTTTTTATCATCTTTCTTACTCTGATTTTTTTCTATGTTTGTGCAAGGTGCGTTTTTGCAGGTGTTGGTATCATGCTCAACTCAAGCTATTGTGTGCTGCTATTTTTTATTTTTTTGCCGCTGTTTTTTATTTTTTGTTGCTGTTTTTTTACATTAGTTTCAAGGATGAATTCTGGCTGCTGGTATGGAGTTTTATAGGTGTTTGATAAATTGGGAAAACTTGTATAACCAGAGGAAACTCTGCCAAACTCTTGTAATCGATTACATAAACTATTGTAATCGATTACATGGTTTCCAGATTTCATGTATCATGAGAAAACTCTCTGGTAATCGATTATTGTGTTCCCAGATTCATTTAAAATGCAAAAAGTTAAAAAAAATAAAAAATAATAGGAGGGTGCTTCCTTGGAGCGCCCTCCCAAACAGACACTATGCTGAGGGCGCTTCCGTGTTTTTTTAAGCGCCCTCTATTGACTTCCGTCAAAGCGTTTCTGGGCACGCCCTCCTTTTAACGACCAAACAAGAGCAGTTTCTATTAGTGCGCACGGAAGCGCCCTTTTATGGTGCACGGGAGCGCCCTTAATGGCCTTTTTGGCATGGTGAATGTAAATTTTTTTACAATGTCATCCAATTATGTGCTGTCAAATTTTTTAATGAGTTTAATAACATATAAGACGTTATAATCATTAAATGATGAGGTAAAACATCATTAGATGACAATGTATACTAATTAAATTCTTTCTTTATAACTTCTTCCTTGCTCAATAAATCTTAATATATTAATTAGGAAATTTGATATGCTTGTGTATACATAATTTTATGAAATATGCTTCTGAAGAATTTTTTCTTTACTATTATTTAATAAAATGCAATAAAATTTGGATTTTGTGAATAATTTGTTATATTAATTTTTAATATCTAATGTTTATTTATGTTAAATTCAAAGTTTCTTTTTTACCACATCTTACGTTACTTTGTTATTTTATTGATTTTATATTGAGTTTCTCCTAGATTTTATAAACATTCATTGTCTTTGATTCTTATATAATATTTTAAACCCTCAACATTATTTTATTAAAAAAGAGTTTTGTTAAAAAATAGTTTTGTTATCATGTGAATATACATAATACTTATACTAATTTATGAAGTACACGTTTGGTGAAACATTTCTTTACTTTTATTTAATAAAGTGCAATAAAGTTTGAATTTTTGTGAAAAGTTCGTTATATTCCTTCTAGTTCAAAATAATTGTCCATTTAGAAATTTAGAAACCCAGTCGCTCCTCATCCTTTTTACTTTCAGCTAATTCCCTTTACTTTATGGCATTTTAATTCTTGTTGTTTGAAAGCCAAAGTGGCTTGACCATGTGTTATATTTTTCTGATAATCTGATTGTAATTTTGAATTTGACACTAGTAAATCTTTAGGAAACGTGTTGTTAATCATTCTAAATGCTTAATCTTAGATGTGGGTTGTTCTTGAGGATATTGAGAAGTTCATCATGTTCATGGTTAAGTTCTTCTACTTGTTAATAAATTTTAATCCATAAAATTCATGTTAGAGCATGTTTATATGTTATATGACCACTCGATAAGGAGTGAATTTGATGGATGATATCATGTTCTTGATAGATTCTTTATTCAAGTTGCCAAACCATTTTTATAAGACAAATATTAGAATCAGGGTCGAAAACATTTTTCTTGAAAAGTTCTTCAACAAGAACACATTTTCATCCATGTTTAAGAGTAGATACACACATTTTTCTAGAATAGGGATTACTTTACAATTTTGTAATTTTTAAGTTGTGGCAAAAGACAATTTAGAAAAATTTAAAAAAAAAAGAAGTAGAGGAAAAGTCAACAAAAGTCAAAAAGAGGTTATGAGTGGTGAAAAAGAAATCCTCATCAGTTAAAAAAAATTGACTAAGAAAGTGCCTAACTCATTCCCTTCTTTGTTCCACTGTGATTCCCAAGACGGGTAGCAGGGACCATGTCTCTGAGATGAAGAGGTTATGCATGATCAACCTTCTGAAGAAGGAGAAGATTAATTTTCCAAAGCTGCCGATGTCTAACATGATCAAGAGGATCAATGACTTAGCTAACAGTCTGACACACAACACGTTGATTATGATTATTTTGTACCATTTCATGGTACCCATCCACAAGGCACCTGGGTACTTCTTTGTAGACAATATCAAGTCTATGGGGATTACTGTTAAGACCCCAGAACCAGAGCCTACCTTCAAGGTGGGATTTGCCAGCATGAAGGCAGAAACCACTGGAAGGACAACACTGGACATTCTGGAGAATGAGCTTCATGGTGACCCAAGAAGAAGTGCATTTGATCAAGAGAAAGCCCTCACCTACAAGGAGATTGAAGCTGGTGAAACCCAAGTTGAAGTCCTAAGTGGTGAAGGTAAAGCTGAAGGACACTGGAGATATTGATCTTTAGAACACCTTTGAAGTGACTCCTGCTACACAACTCAAGGTGTCAAAGAGGTTTAAAAGGATGCCCTAGGGCAATCTGAAATACCTCAAATGACAGTTGAGGGAATTGCTCCTGTTGAGACTATGCCTACTTCAACATTTGAGGGACAGGCACATGATCAACAAGAACTAGTTCAGGAGGGTGTAACTATCACTATGGGTATAGAAGAGGTTCTTAACATTAAACCTCTTTCTGAGATTTACCAAAACCCTGAGATACCAAAGGTTGCTGCCATAACAACACAACTAGAAAAGGAGGAGGAGCTGAAAAGGAAAAGAACAAGAAGAGTTGGGCCATGCTCTTGCCATGGCACAACTGTTGACCTCAAAGCTGAAAAGGAAGAGGAAAATGAAGAGATCAACCTAGAGGAAGAGAGTTAGGCTGTTGGATACTCTTTTTGAAGATGTTCCAAGAAGAATAATCACAAGAGCAGTAACTTCTGATGCTACTAAACTTCGAGAAGCTGCCCTATTTAAACTTGAAAAGAAGAATAGGGAAGAGAAACCTAAACCTGAAAGAAATGGAGGAATAGAAAACCCAACAAACTAAGTGACCAAAATTGATATTGGGTAATGTAAGTTCATCTTCAGATGATGAACCTGCAATAACTTATAAGGTTGAGGGATCTGAAACTGAAAAGGGATCTGAACCCTGTAGTTGGAAAAGTCTCAAGAAGATGGGTTGAATTGAGACGCGTCTAAGCCTATAAAATTTAAAACTCATTTCTGACTTTTACTTCTCAAGTGTTGCGCACTTGGAAGTCAGAAAAATCAGTCACAAACAGAGGCAATATATGAATCTGAGCTTTGATTTAAGTGAACACAAAGGGATTGCTTCTAACCAGTTTTGAATAATGTAAATTTATCTTTTGTGCAAATCTAAGTTTCAAAAATAGTTTTACTTTTTAAGAAGAAACTCAGACGCACCCCTTTTTAAAGCACAAACTAACAGTAATGTAAAGAAGTGAAGGTCAGAAGAGAAATACACGACAAATTTATACTAGTTCACTCTTATCAACCAAGAGCTACGTCTAGTCCCCACCTCAGTGAGATTTTTCACTAACTTCTTCAAAGTTATAAGTATTCTCCTTCACGGGCCTCTTCAGGCTCCTAAGTATTCTCCTTCACGGGCCTCTTCAGGATCCTCAATATTTTCCTTGCAGGGCCTCTTCAAGCTCCTAAGTAGTCTAGTCCAAGCCTCTCCATGCTTCTCCACTCATCACCACAACTCAGAAACACCGTTTGACTTGGTGGAGGAGCAACAATGAGTTACAGAGAAAAATGAAGTTTTCTTAGCTTGAGATTTCTAACACAAAGTGTGAATAAACCGTAAGATTCTCAAGCTAAGTTACAGGAATGTATTTCAATAAAAGAACCCACGAATATAACTCAAAGAGTTGATTAACAGTATGGAATGTGTGGGATTAAAGCAAGAGATGATCAGAGAAATAAGCGTGGAAACGTTTTTGCAGAGTATTGGTACTTTTGCCTTAGTCTCTCACTTTGCTTCTGAGTTTCTGGCATATATATAGAGTTGTACTGGGGAACTTAGTCGTTTATAGTCGTTTGAGACATCCGGAAGCCTATAAATACAAGTGTGTCTTCGTGAAGCAATGTGCAGAAAAACTACAGATTATTCTTTGAAGCAAAACACAAATCTTGTATAGATTTTATACTCTGATTATCCGTTGTACAAAAACTTTCTTATTCTGTGTTTAACACAACTTTCTGTACAAATTCTTTGGAACAAAGAACTCATCTGAAGTTCTAAGTTCTTTGATTTTCTGTAAACACTAAGTGTAGAGCTTGAACAGGCTAGGTGAGTAAAAAATAATTGTTTCCGGAAAGGCTAGGTGTGAAAACAATACTTGGTGTGATAGAGCCTGAAGAGGCTTAACTGTAAAAGAATACTTGTAATCTCTTGAGATTAGTGGATAAATCCAGTAGCTAGTTGGAATTGGGACTGGACATAACTCACAAGTGGTAGTGAGTGAACCAAGATAAATCTTGGCTAAGTGTTTCTTTCCCCTAACTCTTTATAATTTAACTGCACTAATGTAAAAGGGGATTTGAATGTAAGTTTACAAACGTTTTTATATTTTAAACTAAGTAACCATATTTCAAAAAAACCTCTTATCTGAAGTTCATCGGATAAGAGATAAAACTTCAGATAGTCCCTAAAAACTCTATCTAAAATTTACGTAAACTTGGCTTTTGAAAAGGTTTCTGAAAATTTGTAAATCTTTGTAAAAACACTATTCAACCCCCTTCTAATGTTTTCCTGTGGTTTTACATGGAGTTCTGAGTTCTCTTTGAAGCTTTATTCTCACGGAAGCCATGTCTTGTAACATGGATTCAGAGCTCATTTCCTAGGGGCTCCACTGCCAACTCTCATAACTTCTTTCTTCTTTCACAAGATCTATGAGAAAATTACAATTCTTCTTTTTCTTTATGAAGTGGCTAATCAAATCATAGATCCTTTCGGTCCATTCTTTCTTTATGCAAATTAGAGTCCTAGAATTTTTATTGTTTTAACTTTTTGATCAGTGATTATTAAAGTTCATGGGATAGAAGTATGATAGTAGCTCTTGGATCGAAGAACAAAGTGGAGTTTGTTGATGGATCCTTACCAAAACCTGCAAGAAAAGATCCTTTGTTCATTTCTTAGGATCGTAGTAATATTATGATTTTGTCATGGATTAATCATTCACCGGATGAATCAATTTGGCACAATGTTCTGTATGTGGAAATAACATATGGAGTGTTGTATTATTTGAAGGAAAGGTACTACCAAGGAGATGTTTTCTGTATCTCAGATATGCAGGAAATGATCTATGCTACTGAACATGAATCTTGTCAATTACTACTTATTTTACTATCTTGAAAGGTTTATGGAAGGAGTTGGAAAAGTTTACGCCAATTCCTACTTGTAGATGTGAAGTCAATTGTAGTTGTGATTTGGTTCCAATTATAAGGTCATACAGAGAAGGAGATTATGTAATTCGATTCTTAAAAGGATTGAATGAACAATATGGAGAAATGAGATCTCAAATCATTCTGATGGATCCACTTCCACCAATGAATAAGGTGTTTTCAATGTTAGTGCAACAAGAAAGGCAGAATAAAACTTCAATCGAAGATCCTCCAATCCTAGCTAATGTATCCAACAATTATGGAAGAGGAAAGTTCAAAGGACCTAGAGGCCAAGGAACTAATCCAACAAGAGGAAATGGATGTAAAGGACAACACTTTAAAGTGTGTTCTCCCTGTAGCAAGACTGGTCATTCAGTGGATACTTGCAACAAGAAACATGGCTTTCCTCTATATTTCAAGAAGATAAATGTTGTTAATAATTACACTGCTGAAGATAGTGAAGAATTTGAGGATACTCAAAGTGATTTTTCCCGAAAGGAAACTAGTGAAGGTTCATCATGTATGGTGTTTACTCTAGAGCAACACATAGGTCTATTGACTTTCCTTCAACAATCTGGATTTCAGACTGGACACATTGTGAACCATATCACCAGCTCTTTTAACCTCTGGAAATCTAAAGATTCAAGTATAATACTTTCCTTTCCCAAAATTTGTATTTCAAACTCCTGGATTCAGGAGCCATATAACATGTTTGCAATTCTTTAAACTTTTTCCAAAACTCCTATTCACATTAGATTGCCAAACAGAAAACAAATAGGTCCTTATTTTTCAAGAACTATTTATATCACTAAACAACTTTACCTGATAGATGTTTTGTATATCCCTAACTTTATATTCAACCTAATTTCTGTTTCTAAGCTTGTGAAATCACTACCTTGAACACTACCTTTTCTGATTCTAGTTGTCAGATTCAGGACTCCAAGTCAATGAAGATGATTGGTGCAGCTAGACTGCAAGCTGGACTATATGCAATTCATTGTATAGATTAGTTTGTACTGGGAAAACATTGTACTAATAATTTCTTTTCATATGATTCTGATATTTGGCATATGAGTCTAGGTCATCTATCTCATGATAGATTGCTTGTAATAAAGAATCTGTATTCTGGAATTCAATATAAGGTTTTTCACTTAGCTAAAATAAAGATTGCCTTTTTGTGACAGTTTTACCTCCTATCCTGATTATTGTTTTAATTTAGTACACACACACACAGATATATATATATATATATATATATATATATATATATATGGGGACCTTTGTCCACTCCTTCACTATTTGGTCATAAATATTTTCTTACAATTGTAGATGACAAGTCTAGATTCACTTGGTTATATTTCATGAGACATAAATCTAAAGCAGAAAATTTAATTACAAATTTTGTTTCTTTGGTTGAAACACAACATAATAAGAAGATAAAATCATAAGATCAGATAACAGGGTTGCGTTTTGATGCATGCTTGGTATGCTTGAAAAGGTATCCAACATCAAACATCCTTTGTGACAACTCCACAACAGAATGGGATAGTTGAAAGGAAACATCAACATATCCTTAGTGTATCTAGACCTCTCATTATTCAATCCAATATGCACAAAGTTTTTTGGGCTTATGTTGTTGGTCAAGCTATACATTTCATCAATCAATTACCATCTAAGTACCTTAAGGACACTTCACCATATCAAGTTTTACATGGTGATCAACCTGACCTTTCAAATCTGAAAGTATTGGGTTGTGTTGTGCTTTGCTTCCAGCTTAGCAACTTAAAGAAAGAAACTAGATCCTAGAGCTAGGAAATGTTTATTTTTGGGATACAAAGTTGGTACAAACTGAAACCCCATCTTGGTCTCCAATTTCCTAGTCCCAATGTTGTGTGTAAACTAGAAAAGGCATTGTATGGATTAAAGAACGCGAGTAGACAATGGAATATTGGACTGACATAGACTTTAATTGATTCTGGTTATACAAGTAATCTAAGGCAGATTATTCACTCTTTACCATAAAAACTTCCAATGGTTTTGTTGTCATTCTCATTTATGTATATGATTTGATTTTAGCAGGAACAAATGGAGATGAAATAGCACAAGCCAAATTACTTCTTGATCACAAATTCAGTGTGAAGGATTTGGGCCAATTAAGTTTTTCTTGGGTTTGGAGGTATCTAGATCAGAGAAAGGTATCAGTCTATGTCAAAGGAAATATGCATTAGAGTTACTCCAAGATATTGGTGTTTTAGCTTCAAAGTCTTGTACAAGTCCTATGTATCACACATCTAGTCTTCATCAAGATCCTGTTGATGCTTATGGTGATGTTACCAATTATAGGAGACTGGTTGGCATGAAAGCTCACATATTTCACTAACACTAGACCTGATATCTTATATTCAGTTGGAAGATTGAGTTGGTTCCTCGATAAGCCTACTAATACACACTACAAGGTTAATTGCTATGAGAGTGCTCGGATACATAAAAAAAGCCCTGCTAAGGGTCTTTTCTTTCCTAGGAATATCTAATATGAAATTAACTAGTTACATTGATTCAAACTGGGGGTCTTGCCCTAAAACCCACAGATCCATTTCTGGTTTTGATTCTTCCTTGGATCTTCCCTCATTTCATGGAAGAGTAAAAAGCAATATGTCGTATCCAATGGCAAAGTATAAAGCTTTAGCTCATT
Organism: Sesbania bispinosa; assembly: GCA_026901365.1. NCBI lineage: Eukaryota > Viridiplantae > Streptophyta > Magnoliopsida > Fabales > Fabaceae > Sesbania > Sesbania bispinosa. Next base: position 1,196,049 of record QLOH01000301.1, read on the forward strand.
CTACTTCTGGAGCTCAATGACTGGTGTACCTTCCACTAATTTTGGATATATTATCTCATCTTACACCAATTTCTTTCTTTTGTGATAATCAGTCAGCACTACACTTGGTTGCCAATCCTGTATTTCATGAGAGAACTAAACATGTTGAAATTGATTATCACACTGTGTGTGACATTGTTCAATCAGGACTCATTCACCCTTTACCTATTCCCACCAATGAGCAATTGGCAAACATTCTCACCAAACCTCTTATTCCTCACATGTTCTAGATGTTTGTCTATAAGCTTGGAATGATTGAATTATACATTCTAACTTGAGGGAGGTGTCAACAGTAGCTTTCATTTTCTTTTATAGATGATTATTTTAATTATTATTCATACTTTTAGTTAGTTAATTCTGTTAGTTTTTTTTCTGATTTTAGTCCTTTAGTTGAATTGGTTCTTTCTTTGTATATAAAACTTAGTTTTCTTTTTCTTTCTCTCTTCGTGATTCTCTCTGGAGTTCTGAGTTCTCTTCAAAGCTTTCTTCTCATGTAAGTCATGTCTTATAACAAATTGTAAATTGTTAGTGTTACTGTAACATTATTTTGAAACTGTTAATGATATTAAAGTTAGAGAAAAGCAAAACAATCACTTGAATGCAACACCCATACATCTCTATTTGATGGCGTGTCTTAATTTATAGTAAAAGCACAAAATGGTGTTGCTCTAACTACACATAGTGGCTCAAGATTGCAACACTCATAGATCTCTCTTTTTTATTTTCTTAATCTTCCGTACATATTGCAGAAGAAGATCGGCCGATGAGGAAGCTAACTACCTATAAGCTTGCTAAGTTTGCTTGTAGTAATCATGACATTATAAATTGGGTACAAGATACCCCTTCTTGCATTCCAAACACTGTATATATAATAGCATCTACTTCTTAATAAAATGTTTTTCCTTAAAAAAAAGATAAAATAAAAAAATCTATATATGCAAACATCAAAATACCAATATATGATATTTATGAATTAAATATATATATAATTGTAACAAAAGTTGTGTATTGCGAGAAATAAAGTAGCTAAGGTGTTGCCATGGGGCATAATATCCACATTGCTAAAACCTTTATTTTTAGGGTCTATTTTCGGTGGATCATAATTCACGTGGTTTATAATATAAAACATAATAATTTAAATTCTCAATCACTAAATTCAATGCTTAATTATTTTATTAGAAACTGATATTAAACCGATTTGCAATTACTTTTATGAAATATTGATTGGTAAGAATATAAAAGACCCAAATCTTAAATTGTTATATATTCTCAATGAAACTAGCATAGGTTATATGTATTGAAGTTTTAGCAACCGATAAAATATAGGTTGGATTAGATGGATCAAATTTTGTTAGGTCCACCCTATATTTGTGCTTATTTTTAATAATAATAGTAATAGATAAATAATATATATATATATATATTTTAACATTATACAGGTAATAAGTTATTATATACAAATGGGGACATTATAAAATGTAGTTTAATTTAATGCACGTTTTAGAAATCAAATCAGGAAAAAAATTGACGAATATAAATTTCTACCCAAAAGTGGTCATGACAAAATTAAATTTCCAAAGGCACATTATGGAAAGTATTTAAAATAATTGTTATGATGAATAAATTATGTGATACTATATTAATTGTTTAGTGAAGAGCTATATGGGTAACGTATCACTATTTTTATAAAAAAATCATATCACAATTTGAATGCATAATTAATGGATATGTATTATATAAACCATGGCAATATGCAGGGTTGAAAGTGCCAAAAGCTTAACACAAAAATGAGTCACAAACTTGTCTTGATAGCTTTGCTGAAATTTATCTTTATAGCCATGATGATTGTTCTACTCTCACATGGTACATAGACAAAATAAATAGCAAGATAGAGATTTAATCCTTCATGAATTTTTTTGATCGTATGCAATATTATTTTATATTCGTATATTTCATTGCTATTATCATATATATCTTGTTGATTTTTTAGTTTAAAAATGCAGGTGTGAGCAGCAAAACATTCTGCCCAGGAACATGCCGTGACTATCCCAATTGTGATGGCACTTGCAATAGTTTAGGGTATCAGATAGGGACATGCGTCCCACCTGAATATTACTTCTGCTGTTGTGCTAAAGTTGATGAAATAAACTTGTAATTAGGAGCTTTAATTTCTTCATCTGATTGGAAGTAAACAATGTGTTTTAATAATAATTATAAGCTTCATTGTTGAAAATAGAAGCATTATAAGAATCTTAATTAGATAAATTTTCCTCAACATCATCCCCGTACCGGCGGTACTCGCCCTCAAACCCATTTTTACTCAAAATTGTAGAAAATGTGTTAGAACATTTAATTTTGATCTTTCAACTTAAGGATAATTAGATAAAGTTAAAAAATGTTCGATTTATGCTCAATAATTAGCTAATAGATAAGTATATATTAATTGAATTAATAACATGCTAACCAACGGCCAGCAGAAAAACCAACGGCCAGCAGAGTCACAAATAACACCACCAAAGCATTAGCAGCCCACACAAAACAATCCGACTCGAAGGAGAGAGAAGGACCCGGAATAGAAGATATGCTATCCATAATAACCGAAGGCACAGAAGTATATAAAGCATCAAAATCCCAACCATCAGCTGTGTAAACATCCCTAACCTTGAGCTGAGTATCGCTAATATGCACATAGTCCACCAGGTGGCAAAGACGTCCCAATCCCGACCAATCAGAATACCAAAAGGAGGAGTCACCATTATTCAGCTTAGGATGAAATCCCTCTCGCAACTCCTTAAGAGCAAGAGAAATGGCGCACCAAGCAGGTGATGAGTTTGTTGAGGCTTTGGAATGAAAAATGGAATCACCTTTAAGATACTTTCTAGAGAGCACTTGAACCCAAGGTTTGTGATGGTCATGAACCAGGGACCAGATTAATTTCCCAAGTAAGGCACATCCTTGATCCCAAGACCACCCACTCCTTTGTCTGCCGTCACCCAATCCCAACCCACCAAAGCTTGAAAACGGTCCTTGCGCTTACGTGCCCATAGGAATCTTCTCATAGCCTTCTCTAAATCAGAGCAAATACTCTTAGGAAGCCAACTCACCTGCATAGAATAAACAGGAAGGGAGGACACCACTGATTTAATTAGGCATAACTTACCGGCTCTGTTCAACAACTTTAATTTCCAAGCTGCCAACCTCTGATTTGTCTTCTCAAGAATATGGGCAAAGTCACTACGTTGAGGTCTTCTATTTGGACTTCCTCATGTGGTGAACTACTTCTTGAGCCAAAAGGATATTGTCTGTAGTCCCTCTACTAGGCAAGAAACTCCCTTGAAGATATCATTGAGGAAAGGGCGAATTCTATTGACCAACACTTTAGATATAATCTTGTAAACCACGTTGCAAAGACTGATTGGTCTAAAATCTTTCAGATGAACTGGATTATCTACTTTTGGGATCAAAACCAGCAAAGTATCAAGAATAGAGGGATCCAAAAGACCCCATTAGCAAAAGCATCCCTCACCATCCTCCAAAGATCCACCCCCACTATCTCCCAATATTGTTTAAAAAAGAAGGGTTGAAATCCATCGGGTCCAGGGGCTTTAAAGGTTCCCATGGACATAACAGCACGCCTAACCTCCTCCATTGTGACAGGGCCCTCCAGAAGACCAGTACCATCAGCATCAAGAGATGGAATTCTATCAATTTGAAGACGATGTGGAGAAACTATTGTATCAGCAGAGAACAACTTTTGGTAAAATCTAGTCACTTCTTGTTTCAAAGTATCAGGATCAGTAACCTATGAACCATCATCAAGAAAAAGCCCATGAATTCTATTTCTTTTTCTCCGGACCACTGTTTGGGCATGAAAGAATTTTGAATTTTTGTCCCCAAATTTGACCCACTGCTCGTGAGATTTGTGCATCCAAAACAATTCTTCTTGCCTAAGGACCTGTTCATATTCTTCTTGTAAAGTTTTTTCAAGGTAGATGAGTCTTTCTGTCTCAAACTCATCTAGAGATTCCTGAACACCCTTTAACCGAGCTTCAATTCTCATTTTTCTACCAAAAATATTATCAAAAACCTCCTGGTTAAAGCGAAGGGAGAGTTCTCTGACTTTATCCAAACTAGAGGGGACAAGGTGATTGCCTTGATTCCAAGCTTCCACCAACACAGGTCGATACTGATTATGAGTTGCCCAAGCAGCTTGAAAACGGAAAGGACGAACAGATCTTTCAACAAACCTCCACATCTAATCAAGAGAGCGCTGTGATCAGAAACCACCCTACTAAGATTCTCCACATAAGCCTATGGGAAAGCCAATCTCCAAGAAATATCAGAAAGAGCTCTATCTAAACGTTTAGAAATAATGCGACCATTTGAAGATTTACCCGACCAGGTGAATTTATTTCCAACAGCTCCCAAGTCCAAAAGGCCACAATCATGAATAAACTGGGAAAGTTTATCGACTCTAGAACTAAGAAACTGCCCTTCACGAACCTCAGAAGGGAAGAGAATTTCATTGAAGTCACTAGCTAAAATCCAGGGGAAATTGAACATACCTCTGATGTCTCGAAGATGATCCCAAAGGCCTTCGCGAGCTATAGGAACAGGATTGGCATAAACAACAGAACAACCCCAAATTTTATCACCTTTGTTGATAGAAAAGGAGACAGCTTGGGGGTGAGAATCCAACAACTGAACAGAAAAGTCTCTATTGACGTCCGCTAACACCCAAATTCCTCCAGAGTGATCTTGAGCTTCCGAAAGGCAACAAGCTTCAAAACCGAGAGAACTCCAGAAAGAAGAAGCTTTGGCAAATTGGCAATGAGTCTCCAATAGAATGAATAACTCTGGCTTCAACTTACTGACCAAAGACCTTGTGCGTCTGCATCCACGAGCACTAACAGCTCCTCGAATGTTCCACACTACAATTCTTAAATCCTTAAACTCAATCATAATAAGGATAAGAAAAATAATAGCATTGGGCCCCGTCTATCATTGACTGTTTGGGGCTGCATGTTTAACAACTGGATCGGGAGGTTCATTACCATTAGGCCTACTCTTGAAGACCCCATCAAACTGAGTACCACCCCTCTTATTCTGATCCTCTGGTGGGTCCACAAAGCGGAACATAGAGTTTGTAATCATTTCCACTCCCATGGCCGAGAAAGTTCCACCTCCAAGATCAAAATTACTCACATTAGGAAGCTTCTTAGATGTGCCCACGTTTTTTCCAACCTCAGGACCAGCCCAGCTCACGAACGATTGTTTAATGAGCTGTTTAATAATCTCTATTCTCAAAGGGACGCGAGTTGGCTCCTTATTGGACGTAACAACCGCTCCAACCTTTAGCAACATTGGGCTACCCTTTCTAGGCCTCTTTCTTTGAGTATGTAGGGAGGGTGAGACATCTCCCATCACTCTGGGCCCCGGTGCCACTTGTTTGTGGGTCGCGAATGACACATTATTTTGTCCCTTTTTTGTCCTCCCAGGTGGTATAACCTTAGTCCTGCCACGTGTGTTATGAGGGGCGCTCTTTTTATTCTTTTTCTTGGAGACGTTTATCCAATCTCCATGCGTAGAATCCGCATTGGAAATAGAAGCTGCCTTGATTAATTGAATTAATATATAACATTTTTTTATCTGTCCATATATTAAATATTTTTAAACTCATCATTGGTCAAGATTAAGTTTAATAGAACCAATTCATCCTTTCTCTATTCTTAACTAATCCAAAAAAGGTACAAGCATAGAGATAAATGTTTTAATAATGGAAAAATATCACTAATGCAAAAATATTATTCAATGACGTCTAATCTACGACGGTTCCTACATAACCGTCGTATAAAATGACGCTGTGATAAACTTGTAATTTTTTTGCAAGAAAATTAGAATCATCGTAAAAAATATGCTATCACAATGGTCATAACCGTCATTATAGATACCACCAAAGCAAAAAAATAAAAGGGTGCAACAAGCAAAAAGGGGGTACAAAAGAAAAAGAGACAAACAACGACTATTCCCACTATAACCATCATTGTTTATCTTTCAAGATGAAAAACAGAAGTGTGGGGTGAATGAAGCAAAAAGAGGGGTGCAGATAGAAAAGAGACAAACAACGAGACAGCGACGGTTCCCTTCATAACTGTCATTGTTTGTCTTTCAAAACAAAAAAGAGAAAGGTGGGGTGAATCAAGAAAAATGGGGTGTAAATAGAAAAGAGACAAACAACGACGGTCCATGAGAAACCGTCATGGTTTTCCTTTTGAAAAATTGAGAGGGGTGTGTGGAAAGAAAAGAAAGGTGGTGCAGGTAGCAATATTATACAAACAACGACAGTTCCCTTAGTAACCGTCGTTGTTGGTCTTTTAAAAGCTGAGAGTTATTTTCTTCTCCCCATTCTGCTGCGCCGCTCAAAACCCTCGAACTCTCTCTCTCTCTCTCTCAACGAACCACCACTGTCCCCATTTTGTTGTGTCGTCGTTGTTACGCTGACCACCGTCCTCTCTCTCTCACCATCATCGTGTCCTCTCTCACTGTCACCGTCCTCTCTCTCACCATCCGTCACTACTAGTTCTGTGTCGTCCCTGGTGGTGCTGCTGCCGTCGTGTAGGTGAGATTTATGCTGTGTGTTGATTGATTTGATGTATGTTAATTAATTTCTTATGCATAGTTTGTAATTCTCCTCATATTATACTATTTTTCTTAGCTATTGTATGGGTGAAATTTATGTTGGCAAATACTGACTTGGGTATATCTAGGACTAGCATAATGTTCATGATGAAATAAAATTAGTTATTGATTATTTATGTTTTGAATAAAATTTGTAGAATGACAAATAAAATCTAAACATACAAATAGGTGAATAGAATTTTGAAATAAATAGGACTTAATACAATTATTATAACTTTCTAGCAAGTTTATACAGTAGAATAGGATTTTGAAATAAATAGGGGTATGTGGGTTGGAATGAAAATGTTAGTTAATTGTATGTTATTGTCTTTATTCATTTAATTATATGTTTTGGCCTTTATTTATTTAATTATATGTATTGTATTTATTTTTGGTTTTTAATACTCAAGTTTGATGCATTGAGTGAACCTTAGTTTCCCGTTTGAGATTCAATATGAAGATTAAAGAACTCCCTCCAATTTGAATTGTCCTTGTCAAAAATCCTTTTTATAATAACAAAAGAAGGGAGTACTATAGTCAATTTATTGAATCTTGAATTGTCCGGATGGACATTTTGGGAAGATTAATCACTTTTTTTATATAGCTCATTAATAAGTAAATTTTAATAATCATTTCATACATTTCATGAAATTTTGGTTCGTTGCATTTGTGTTGTTCTTCGGGTGCATATTTGATTGTGGTTCACCACTTTCATTTCGTGCCACCTGAAGACCAATGCGAAATGCTGCCGAAATTTTGTTAATTTTAAGAAATGAGAATTAAAATTTACACAATAATGAACTAAGGAAAAGTGAATCTTCCTAAATGGGATAGGGCCACACCTTTGAATAAAATAAGTGAGATATACATGCATAATAATGTTGAATAAATGCAGTGTCCATCACGAACGTACAGAAAGTAGATATGGATCGAAGTTGGATGAGTGCACAACGCATTACTGATGAGTATGAGAGAGGAGTGGAAGAATTTCTACAATTTGCGCGACGTAATGTTGCTAGTAGTGTCGACAGACGAGGAAGGTTTAGGTGTCCAAGCGTAAATTTTCTGAATGCTAGTAGTGCTCTTTTGTACCATCAATGACTTTCCTGATTATGGGAACTTGTCGGGTTATAGTGTTAAGGGTTGTTATGGCCACAGGAAACACTAGAATGGAGGGTTGAATAGTGTTTTTATAATCTTTAGCAATTTTTGGAAAACCTTTCAAAACAAGCAAATAAGTTTTTAACGTTCAGACAACTTGCTGAAAAATGAGTTTTCTATATAGTGCTGAAATACTTCAGCAGGTTCAATAAATTTTTCTTTTAAAATAATTTGAAAGATAAACGGAGTTTTTTTTGCAACGCAAATTATAAACTCACTTTTCAGAACCCTCCTCAGTTAGAGATAAACAGATAGCAGCGGAAAATAAAGAGAAAAGGGTTGAGAGAACTTAACACAGAGATTTATCCTGGTTCACCCACTAACACAGTGAGCTACGTCCAGTCCCAGGGCAACACACCACTTTATTTTCACTAATCCCGCAAGATTACAAGTATTCTTTTACCCCAGCCTCTCCAGGTTTAACACTGAATATTCTTTGCACACATGGCTTCTTCAGGCCCAACAAGTATTCTTTTGCAGACAAGCCTCTCCAGGCTCAACACCGAGTATTCTTTTCACACCTAGCCTCTCCAGGCACAACAAGTATTCTTTTGCAGACAAGCCTCTCCAGGCTCAACACCAAGTATTCTTTCTACACTCAGCCTCTCCAGGCTGAAAACCTAAGTATTCTTTTAACACAGCCTCTTCAAGCTAACCCAACAATTACAGATTGAAAGAATGAATGCTCAAATTCTGAAACTACACAAGTTTAGAGCTCGAGCTGGGAACTTGTACAAATAACTGAGTAAGACTCAGGATATGGAAGTGATTGTACAATGAAAGACTTTTGAAACAGATGAGTATAAATTTTTGCAGCGTTTCAACAAGTTGATTTCTCTGTTCTCTTTTTTCTCTGGTCTTTCATCATGGAGATTGGTATTTATAGAGAAGACATTTTCAGTCCGTTGAACTCCAATCGTTTTCCCGTTGAGAGATGGAATTTAATGCAAATGCTCTCGTTGTGACACATAGCCTAAGCCTTTAGTTGTAGCAGATAGTAGAGTTAGCTCACGGACTTTACTTTTTCTGAGTTGAATGTACTTTTCTGCAGACCTTTGCCTTCTTGGTGAGAGAAATTTGAAATATGCCAAAAAGCACTTTCTCTGACTTTCCAGAAGAATGATAGGCATAAGTATTCTGAGACTACTATACGAGACTTGAGTCTTCAAGTTGATTTTCTGAGAATATAATATTGAAGACAAACAGGCGAACGAACATTGTCTCACAACTTCAGGAGGTTTACTGCATTCAGTTGGTTGTATTCTCTCAGCGGGTTCCCTCGTTTCAAAAGGTCTTCATGTATATCAGATTTTATGATTTCTTCAAATTGCACCTTCTGAAATACTGCACAAATACCTTCAGCAAGCCAAATTTGTTATTCATTAAAACTTTGAGATTGCGAGACTTAAAACATTATTATCCCTTAATAACTTTTTTAGACTCAAAAAGGGTCATAAAGCTTGTCCTATGTGTGAAGAGGGCACTTTCCATCAGCAACTGAAATATGGAAGTAAAACAGTGTATGTTGGTCAGCAGAGATTGTTGAAAAGGCATCATCCATATAGAAGATTGGTAAAGGCTTTTAATGGATATCCGGAGGATGGGATAGCACCGACTCCGTTAACAGGTGTGGAGATTTATGAAAAGGGGAAAGACATTAATGTCATATTTGGAAAGAGGAAAGAAAAGGCAGTTGTCTCGGGGATATGGAAGAAAAAGTCCATTTTCTTTGATCTCCCATACTGGTGCAAATTACACGTTAGACACTATATAGATGTCATGCATGTGGAGAAAAATGTATGTGATAGCTTGATTGGAACGCTTCTCAATATTACTTGTTAGTCTTCATCCTTGTACTTTAAATCCTGTGTTTTTTGTCCCTAAACTTTCTAAACCCCAAACCGTGGTCCCTTCCCGTCAATGAGATCTATTAACCTGATGAGCTGGATAACAAAAGTTACATGTCAGCCTCAATAGTGAGTCCCAAATAACTCACTGATCATCTAATTAAATTTTTTATTAATTTTTAATTATTAAAATAATTCTAATTGCTAAATTAGGGTTTTCATCTAAGCAATTTTACTCGATAAAATACTAATTTCATAATTATGGTTATTTAATAATTAAAAAATTGATAAAAAAGATTAATTAGTTGAGTCAGCTATTTGGGCCCCACTATTGAGGCTAACATGTAACTTTTGTTACCCAGCTCATCAGGTTAATAGATCTCACTATTGACCAGGGACCATGGTGTTAGGACCACAGGAAACACTAGAAGGGGGGTTAAATAGTGTTTTTATAATCTTTACAGATTTTTGGAAAACCTTTCAAAACAAGCAAAACTGATTTGAAAATATTTGATCAACCTTCCGAAACTGAGACGTTCAGCAAATTGCTGATGCAACTCAGAAGGTTGAGTGAAAGCCTTTTTGAAATTATTTTCTTTTAAAGAAAAGATAGTTTTCTGTTCAGATTAATAAAACAACTTTTCTTAAACCCTCCTTGGTTAGAGATAAACAGATAACAGTGGAAAGTAAGGAGTTAAGGGAAGAGAGAACTTAACACAGAGATTTATACTGGTTCACCCACTAACCCAATGAGCTACGTCCAGTCCCAAGGCAAAACTCCACTGAATTTTCCACTAATCCCGCAAGATTACAACGAGTATTATTTGCACACCTGCCCTCTCCAGGCCCAACGAGTATTCTTTTACAGACAAGCCTCTCCAGGCTCAAACAAGTATTCTTTTACAGACAAGCCTCTCCAGGCTTAAACAAGTATTCTTTGTGCACCTAGCCTCTCCAGGTTGAACAAGTATTCTTTTACAGACAAGCCTCTCCAGGCTCAACCAAGTATTCTTTTACAGATAAGCCTCTCCAGGCTCAACCAAGTATTCTTTATTCCTCCAAGCCTCTCCAGTCTCTCAGAAACTTAATAATGTTTATAATATAAATAGGTTAAGTTTCTGTGAAACTTAACTCAGGTTCTCTTGTACAAAGGGATAACTGAGTAAAACTCAGAATACAAAGAATAAATCTAAGTACAAGGAAAGTTGATACAATAGAGTGTTTAGACTTGAAAAGATTTTCTCTTAAAATGGTTGATTCACTCTTTTTGTTGATCTTCTTCACCTTTTCTTTCTGATGGGCTTTTCCTTTCTTGATCTCTTCTCTTTGGTAGCCCCTTCTTTTTGTTGGTCGGCAACTTTTGTATATATATATTTTGAGAGTATGGCCGACGCCTTCAAGTTCTTGTAAGAAGCTATTTATAGCGTCCATAAAAATAGTCGTTAAGCGTAAAGACGTTGAGAGATAGCTTTTGACTTGAATAAAGTAGGTGCGCAGAGGTAGCACTGCTCTGACACACAACAGGTTCAGAGGTTCCCTTTTTGTGTACGAAGTTCCATAAGATGCGGAAAGACCTCTGCAAGGACTTCTTTTTGTAGATGATGGCAGAAGACGTTTAGAGACCTTTTAAACCTTTGCGCAGAAAGTCTTCTGTCTTTAACAGATATAGTGTTGCACAAATTAAGCAAGACTTCTCAGCATAAAGATTGGAACACGTCATCAGAAGGTTGAGAGAGTCTTCAGCAGCTTCAAGCATTTCAAAGAGTTCGTCATTATAGAGAGCTTGAGTTGCCACATCATCATGTGATAGATCAGAGAGTATGCGTTCAACAGGTTCAACTTTAGTACACACATACTTCCAGCAGGTTGAGAGCTTTCAGATGGTTGCATAACTTCAACGTGTTGCTCTTAGATCAGCAGGTTGATCAATTCTTCAGATCGTTGTTTCATCTTGAAATATGATCCTATCAGAGTTCCTAAACTACAAGAGACAAACTACCTTTCTCAGTAGAATCTGTTTATATAATCAAATTTGTTAAACATTAAAACCAAGGGTAAAGAGTCTTGAATTAAATTGAATACTTAATTTACGTTGAGACTCAACACATGGTTTGGGGGTTTAGAAAGTTCATGGACAAAAAATAAAGGATTTAAAGTACAGGGATGAAGACCAAAGTTGACTGAAACTATAGGGACGAAAAACATATTTTTTCCTTTAATAATATATCAAATTTTTCATTAAAGAACAAAGAAGATGACAAGAAATTGAGATAGGTTAGGCCGTTCATTAAGCACCTAGAGCATATCTGACTCCAGGTTTAGGTCAAGCCATGCCAGCCTGATGTTATTTCCTGACTCAATTAGGCTCGCCTCTCGTAGAGGACACTTGACAGTTTTCGAACTTGCACAAAATTAATTACCCGATTTGCAAACTACTTGTAGTAGAATGACATAAACCGAGTCGAACCCTGAAGATCCACTCAAATTAATCCTTCTTGGGGGGTTTGATTGATTGCAATAAACTAAAGGAAACAAAATGAATTTATTACCAAAGCTTTAATCAATTTAAGATAAGATCCACCTAAGGAACTTAGAGACTATTTTCATGGTTAATAATTGGTTATTAAAAGCATGCATACAGTAGATTAAATCTATCAACTTAGAATCATATGGAACCCTGCAATGATCCCCGGATTCACTACTGAAATAACTCCTAAAATTCAATTGATTAACATTGACAAGATAAATTCAATATTACCATTTTGATAATGATCTCTTATGAAGTGGTTCTTAATATCAATATGTTTAGACCTTGAGTGATGAATAAGATTCTTAGTTAGGTTTATGATGGGTTTCTGGCAAGCGAACCACAAATCCAGCAGTATAATAGTAAGAAGAGTATCGTATCCACAGGGAACGGTCAATTTATGTAGACTGTGATCTAATTATCAAGGAGAAACAATGGTTTAGAGTATATTGTTGCGGAATTGTAAATAACAGATTAATATCAATAGAATTAGAAAGGAAGAGTTAGAGACACTTTACTTGGATTAGGATTGGATTTCATATCATCACACCCTTTGTGCATGTAAAAACTATCTATTATTTTAGGTTTACTCTATAATACTGTAGACAAACTTTATTGCTAAGACCCCGAGTTACCAGCAGCCTCACACACTCAAAGGTAATCTATGCGGGCTCTCCCAAGCGACAGACTTACCCTCGGCTTATTTTGCTCTCTTTTGTTTAGTTTGTAAAGGACTAATTGAAATACGAGGCTTACCAAATAAAGTATACCTTCGCTAGAGTACTGTCACTACCCATCGCTCCTTAGATATACCCACCTCTCGCTTCCGGGATTCACAATCAACTAATCCTTTGCTATCGGTAATTCAAAAACCATGCCTAACATATTGGAACGCCCTTCATTAGAGTACTCACACTACCCATCAATCATAAGCAACGCCCCCGTAAAGGAACCCTGGCTGCCGAGTCCTCTTATCCAATCATAGAGTGAGTTTCTTCAGAATCCGCTCCCCCACTCTCAATCCTAGTCAAAACTAACTAAGTCAAGACTAGCCTATAACTCCAGATGCAAGCGTGGGAATTAGGAATTAAGTACAAAATAAGATTACCAATATTATAGACACAGAGCACAGAAATAATAATATAGAATTTACATACACTTGGGGATAGAATCAATTACATCCAATCCTAATGGAGAGTTAACTACACAAGGTAGCCATACAAACCACCGAAGATGCTGTCACCATCTTCAATCCTTGTGAAGCGCTCCCCCTCTCCTACTCTAAACTTAGCTCTGGTACATTATCACTGAAATATAGACTGGATTACAATGATCATGCACCCCGGACTTGGTGCAAGAGGTTCCTATTTATAGACTAGGAAAGACAAAGCAAATTTGGGGAGAAATCCATCTAAAAACGACAACAGGGAATAAATCAGCGTGAGCTGCGCTCCAGGCTGCGCTACAGCGCAGGATGGGGCGCAACTTCCAGAGAGTCTGCGCTTCACCCTGCGCTATAGTGCAGGTGAAGCGCAGGTAGCGTCCTGCAGCTCCAACTTTCTCTTTTTAATTTTGATCTCTCCCCGAGACTGGTTTTGGCAGATTTGTCTTTCCTTGTTTCCCTTTTCTTGATAAAATCCTTGCATTTATTGAGCAATCTTTGATTTATTTGGGAAGCTTGTCTGAAGAATCCTTGATTGATTAGCAGTGATCTCCTCATTAATTGTATTATATCTTCTTCAAATCTTCATTAAATGTCTTCAATCAATCTCAAATCTTGCAGATATCTCCCTCATTTAATGATATCTATCCTTCAAATCAAATCTTTGCAATATCCTGCAAAAATCAGCAGTATTTCTATCAAAATAGCATTAAATTCAAATCTTAGATTAATAAATACAATTTATCTAATATTTAATAAAAAGGGATTAAACTGGGGCAAAATTATCATTTTATCCTTGATAAGTGAACTAAAAAGTGCTCTGATTTATCAACTAATTTTCACTTATCAGTTTATAGCACCAATATTATCGCAGTAAATTGGAATCATAGAGTACCTCAAGGAATAGTCTTGCAGCTGAGATTCGATCCATAGAATTTGACTACAAGAAGCAGAAGCTAAGACACATTTTGCTTCTATGGTAGAGAGGGATATTGTGTTCTGCTTCTTGCATGACCAACTTACTTGACATTCCCAAAAATTGATAGCTTCCACTATTGTTTTTTCTGTCTAATTTATCACTAGCAAAGTCTGTGTCACTATAGCCTACAAGATCAAAGCTAGATCCGTTCTCAAACCATAAGACAAGGTTAATAGTACTAATGAGATATCTTAAGATTCATTTTATAGTAAAGAGATTAGATTCTTTTGGACCCGATTGAAATCTAGCACAGAGTGTAGGGATACACAAGAAAACACTAGAAGGGGGGTTGAATAGTGTTTTTATAAACTAATCATTTTTATGGAAACCTTTTCAAAAAGAGTAAATCGTCAATTTAATCCCTGAAAGTGTTGCTCGCTGTCAAGTTAGTCCCTGAATTGATAGAAACTAAAAATTAGTCCCTAAAACTGTATTTCGTCTGTCAAAGCAGTCCCTTTGTTAACAAAAACAAATCTTTCAGGAACTACTTTGATAGTGGTTTGTTAGTTTTAGGGACTTATTTGAATTTACGTACTAAAATTTGAAGGATTAAAAATGACAGTAAGTATCAACTTACAGGGACTAAATTATATTTCTGTTAATAGAGGGACTACTTTGACGGATGAAATACAGTTTCATGGACTCGTTTTTAGTTTCTACCAATTCAGGGACTAACTTGACAGTGAACAACACTTTTAGGGACCAAATTGACGATTTACTCTTTCAAAAACTAAGTTCACAAGACTTTCAGACAATGATTCAGACGCTGTCTGAAGCTTTGATCTTTGTCTGAATATTTTAGACAAATGTTTTCAGAATGCCTTTCGTAGATAGTTTTATAAGATTGCTTATAAAACTTAGTTTAAATTCCCTTTTCTTGTTAGAATAAACAGAAAGTAAAGAGTTAAGGGTAAGAGAATACACTCAGCCAATTTATCCTAGTTCACCCTCAACCTTGGGTTACATCCAGTCTTCATATATACAAGTATTCTTTGTATCAACTGCCTCTTCAGGCAACACACCAAGTATTCTTCTTACAGAGCCTCTCCAGGCTTCTAAGTATTCTTTTTTATCAAGCCTCTCTAGACTTTACAGCAAGTATTCTTTTCTCACAAGCCTCTTCAGGCTCTTACAACTAAATAATTACAAATGAATACAAATGATTTGAACTCAGAACATAAGTTCTTCGTTCTGGGTGTACAATGAAAATTACAGTGATTTAACACTAAAGATAAAAGTTGTTCTTGTACAATAAGATTAATCATGAGCAGAACTCTGACAGCTTTTGGATTTTCATATTGCTGATTTGGAATAATCAACTTCTCATCTCTTCAGCTTAGCAGCTCTGCAGTATTCATCTTAGCATCTCTTCAATTCTTCAGTTTTGCTGCAATTCTTTTCATAAACATGCACATTACATCCTTCTTTTGATTTTGCAATGTTTCAGCTTGGAAATATTTTTTCGCCATCTTGTTGCTTTTTCTATGTCTATCCTTTTCTGCACATCCTCGTGCATACTTGTGTGTGTCTTCTGTTTTTGCACACTTATGCTTGCACCCAAGTCCTTTTCTCTCTCTCTTTGTCCATGTGTGCTCGTCTTTTTGATAAACCATCATTCATGAATATATATACTCGAGCTTAAGAAGTCCATTAAAAGAGACGTTGAGAGATAGGACTTTACCGTTGTGAAACTTTTTGGACAGAGATACGAGATTGCAACTCTTTTCCTAGCTTTTGCAACTTGAACACAACAAACTTTCCTTATTTGGCTTAACTTTAAAATTCTAGCCAAAAAGGTTGTCTCTAGTCTTGCCTTTCTGGTATTCTGAGGTTGCATGTGGTTCTGGTACTGGCTTTGACTTGCCACATCAGATGCCCTTGTACTTCAGACAGACTTCGTCTTCAAACGAGGATAAGCGTCTGAACCATTCATTCTTCAGACAGTTGCTTAATATTCAAAACTTGAGTCTTCAGAACTTTGACCAACTTCAGATCATGGCTTGACTTTAGACAAACTTCCTTCTGATTGTTGACACACTTCAAATTGAGATGTTTTTGTTAAGACCACAGGAAACACTAGAAGGAGGGGTTGAATAGTATTTTACAATCTTTACAGATTTTTCATGAAAACCTTTTAAAACAAGCAAAATAGTATGACAATATTTGATCAACCTTCCGAAACTGGGAAGTTCAGCAACTTGCTGATGCAACTCGGAAGGTTGAGTGAAAACCTTTTTGAAATTATTTTCTCTTAAAGAAAAGATTGTTTTCTGCTTAGATTAATAAAACGACTTTTCTTTAACCCTCCTTGGTTAGTAATAAACAGATAACAGCGAAAAGTAAAGAGTTGAGGGAAGAGAGAACTTAACACAAGGATTTATACTGGTTCACCCACTAACCCAGTGAGCTACGTCCAGTCCCAGGGCAAACCACCACTGGATTTTCACTAATCCCGCAAGATTATAACGAGTATTCTTTGCACACCTGGCCTCTCCAGGCCCGACGAGTATTCTTTGTTTTCAACTGCCTGTGCAGACAACTTAAGCAGTATTCTTTTACAGACAAGCCTCTCCAGGCTTAACCAAGTATTCTTTGTACACTCAGCCTCTTTAGTCTGAAAATCAAGTATTCTTTGTTCCACTAAGCCTCTCCAGGCTCTCAGACACTCAATAGTGTTTACAATAAAGAGTAGGTTAAGTTTCTGAGAAACTTAAGCTCCGGTTCTCTTGTACTAAGTGGTAACTGAGAGAAACTCAGGATACAAAGAAAGTAAATCTAAGTACAAGGAAATTTGCTACAACAGAGTGTTTTTGGATTTGAAAGAATTTTCTAATGAGTCTCGGCCAATCTCTCCTGTGCTTCTCTGTTTTACTATTTTTGGCTTCATTTTTCTTCTGGTTTTTGGATAAAGCTTTAATGCTACTTCACCAGGGGTTCACCAAAAAAGATCGCCAATCTTCAATGTCCTTCATGAGACTATTTATAGATCCTTGAAATAAATCCGTTGAGGAGGGCGTCATTCACCGTTGTGAGATAGCATTAAATGCTTTTAGAATCGTTGTGAAATAGCTCTCCTGATAGCATAAGACTTTTGAGATGAGCTGGAGTTGCAGACTGCAACACTGCTCTGATTTGAACAACATATTCCATTTAAGGTAATATGATTTTGACAACACAATTGAACTTTGAATTCATTCATTAAATGGATCAAGCTTGCTTCAGACGTAAAGAAGATGTTGTGACTTTAGCAGGCAGCTTTTTGGGCTTTAGTCAAAAGTTCAAAGCGAGGTCTTCAGTAGTTCTTCTAGAGATCTGTAACACTTCAGAAGGTTGAGATAAGTTCAGTAGTTCTTGGCTCTTCGGAAGGTTCCCTTATATCAGTAGGTTCAATTCGAGGCTTCTTTTCCATAGCACTTACTGAAACAATAAAGCAAAGATACCTTCAAGTGATACAGTTTTTATAAACAATCCCTTTTTTAAAAAAATTGTTGTCAATTAAAACTTAGCATATGTGAGTCTTGAATTGATTCAGAGACTCAACATTCTCCCCCTTTTTAATGATGACAAATTTGTTAAAAAGAAATTAACCAAATATCTGAAATTAGAATAAAGACTTTAGAATGTACTCCCTTTAATTTAGATATTCTGAATTTGCTCCTGAGACTGGTTTTGGTTGATTGTCTTTCCTTGTTTCTCTTTTCCTTGATGAAATCTTTGCATTTATTGAGTATCTTGAATTTAAATGGGAAGGTTGTCTGCAGAATCCTTGTTTAATTGGCAGCTGATATCTTCATTAATTGTCCTCAATTAAACTTCAAATCTTGCAAATATCTCCCCTTTTTAATGCTATCTTCTCTTCATACCAAATCTTTGTCAAAATGTGCAAATTCAGCCCAATTTATATTAAAATAGCATCAAATTCAAATTCAAGACTAATAAATACAATTTATCTAATTATTAACAAAAACGGGATTAATTTGGGGCATAAAATACCATTTTAACCTTGATAAGTGCACTAAAAGTACTCTAATTTATCATATATTTTTCACTTATCAGTCATTCACCGTTGTGAGATAGCATTAAATGCTTTTAGAATCGTTGTGAAATAGCCCTCCTGATAGCATAAGACTTTTGAGATGAGTTGGAATTGCAGACTGCAGCACTGCTCTGATTTGAACAACAGATTCCATTTAAGGTAATATGATTTTGACAACACAGTTGAACTTTGAATTCATTCCTTAAATGGATCAAGCTTGCTTCAGATGTAAAGAAGATGTTGTGACTTTAGCAGGCAACTTTCTGGGCTATAGTCAAAAGTTCAAAGTGAGGTCTTCAGCAGTTCTTCTAGAGATCCGTAACACTTCAGAAGGTTGAGATAAGTTCAGTAGTTCTTGGCTCTTCGGAAGGTTCCCTCATATCAGTAGGTTCAATTCGAGGCTTCTTTTCCATAGTACTTACAGAAACAATAAAGCAAAGATACCTTCAAGTGATACTGTTCTTATAAACAATCCCTTTTTTAAAACAAATTTGTTGTCAATTAAAACTTAGGATATGTGAGTCTTGAATTGATTCAGAGACTCAACAGTTTTGCATATATGAAACATTAAAGCATTTACTAGTGAGTCTTTGAAGTTATTTACTTGGTTTATTGTAGGTTTGTATTCATCAAAACTTGAGACTTAACACAGAGTCCTACTGAGAAATTAATATCAGGTCTGCTTTCTGTTAAGTACAATAGAGAACCTATCAGACCTCTATACAGATTGTCAGAGACATCTTTACCTTTTTAATCTTTGTCAATTGTTGAAGAATGCTACATAGGAGTCTTCATGGGTTTTTGCTTCTTCCATGTTGTATTTCTTAAGTAGATCCTTAGTGTATTTCTCTTAATGTATCAGGAACCTTTTCTCATCTTATTTTATCTGTAGTCCTACGAATAACCTTAATTCTCCTATCATTCTCATCTCAAACTTTCCTTGCATTAGGCTTAAAAACTCTTTGCCAAGGATTCATCAGTAACACAAAAAAATATGTCATCCACATAGATTTGAACAATGATGATCTCCTTCTTAACTATTTTCTTGAAGAGTGTTGTGTCTACAACACCTCTTGTAAACTCATTCTTAGTCAAGAAGGAACTAAATCTATCACACCAAGCTCTAGAAGCTTATTTAAGACCATGCAGTGTCTTGCTCAACTTAAGAATGTGGTTAGGACACTTTTCATTTTCAAAACAAGGAGGTTGGTTGACATACAATTCTTATTCAATGAAACCATTTAAGGCATTCTTGACGTCCATTTGGTATAATATGTCTTTAAAGGTAGCAAAGGAAAGTAAGATCCTGTTTGCTTCTAATCTAGCAACTGGTGAAAACGTCTCAACAAAATCTATACATTCTTGCTGGTTGTAGCCTTAAGCAAACAAACTAGCTTTGTTTCTAACTACCTTTACCTCCTTCATTTAGCTTGTTTCTGAAAACTCATCATGCTCCAATGACATCATGATGTTCTGGTCGTGGAACAAGGGTCCAAACTTAATTTTTTTTCAAACTGCTTAAAATTAGCGAATTTTGTATTTAGTCCCTACTAAAATTTTCACCTAAGTTTGGATCCTCATTAATTTTTCATAACCAATTTTAGTGACTCTCGTTATGTACCTACTATTAAGTGATGATGTGACACTTTACCCATTCTATTCCCTGCTCGGATTGCTAGGCCTGTTCGGATTGCTCGGATTGCACATGCTCGGATTACTCCTTGTCTCCTTTATTCACGTTTATTGAAGAATCCGAGCAATTCAAGCATGTACAATCTGAGCTATCCGAGCAGGGAGTAAGGTGTATATAACATCCCAATTTTTATTAAATAAAATAAGAGAAATAAATAAATAATAATATTAGTAAGATTAATATATTTTATGAATAAGGTTATTTAATAAATAATAAGAATAATAAATAGAATAAGTGGGTTGAGAGTGGGCCTAGTCCAATTAAGTATTTATTTAAGGAGGGGTTCTCAGTTCACCCTAATCCTTATTTTTCAAATCGTCGGAGAGCGAAACGCTAAGGAGGGGAGAAACGACGTCTCAAGAAGGGGTTGCTGCAGAACAATCATTGAGAATCAAGAATTGTTGCGATTCGATCTTCACTTCAAGGTACGGTGGGGGAGAGGGTGCTGCTTGTATGTGGATGTATGGGTGCTTGGGTAGTGGTTTAAGACTTTAAATTCATATTGATATATGTTTATATTGAGTATGGATGATGAAAATTATTGATTGATGAATGATTTGATGAATCTTGATGAGTTCATGAATGAAATTGAATAGGATAGCGAAAAGGGTAAATAAGGGTTTGATGATTGGGGCTTTGATGGATTAACTGTGTAATCGTGTTAAAGATTGATTATTTCATTGAGTTTGTTTGATAAAAAAACGTGTTGGATCGAAGTATAAACAATGAGGATTGAGTAGGGATCGAAGAAGGGAGCAAAAGGGGCAAAAACGTAGTGCTGTCGTGTTCTGCGACACCTGGGCTGAAGGTTGCGCTGCAACGCAGGTTGAAGCGCAGCCCGCATATTTCTGTTTTTTATGTGATTTTGATGAGTTCTTTTCGGAGTGAGAATGGTTTTTCCTTAATATATGGAATTGAGGTTGATATGTACTTAATACAAACGTCATTTTGTGGAATTGATGATATTAAGTGGAAAGTTTAAAGGGTATTGATTGTGGTATGAGTATATGACATATCCTTGATGATAGATGTTTATACTATTGCGATGTATGATGATGATGCTTGATGATGCTTATGATATTTTATGATGATGAATAATGATGTTTATGACAAATTATGATGAGGATGTTTATGGTGATGTTTTGATAATAATGATGATGATGATGATTAATGATGCTTATATGATTATGACTATGATGATGATGATTAATGATGCTTATGTGATGATGATTATGATGCTTATGTGATGATGATAATGATGATGATGCTTATGTGATGATGATGATGATTATGATGCTCATGTGATGATGATAATGATGATGATGATTATGATGCTTATATGATGATGATAATGATGATTATGATGCTTATATGATGTTATATGATGATATTTAATGAGGAAAATGATGATGTATAAAATGATACTTGGCGATGTATGATGATGAGGTTTGATGATGAGTACGATGTTGATGAAGATGATGTATATATATATATATTTATGATGATGATAATTATGATGACTGGTGATATTTATGACGATGATGATTGGTGATATTTATGATGAGAATGATTGATGATGATGATGTTGATGTTGTACCTGAGGATAACTCGGGGAGGTGAATAGTGTACCCGAGTCTAACTCAGGGAGGTGATGATAATGATGATATAACTAATCTTATGATGTTTATGATGTCTTGAGCATACCTGATGTTGTACTTGAGATACACAAGCCCAATGAGGGGTGTAGTGCAGCTCAGGGAGGTGAGTATTGTACCTGAGTTTAACTCGGGGAGGTGAGTATTGTACCTGGGTCTAACTCAGGGAGGTGAGTAATGAGTATGTTAATATTGATTATGGTACCTGAGTGTAACTAAGGGAGGTGAATGATGATGATGATGATGTATATAACTCCACGAGGTGTGTAATATGATGATCATGCATTGAGTATATGAAGTGTGGTACCAAGGAGCATAAGCCCGGAGAGGGGCGAGTGCGACTTGGGAGAGTTTGTACCAAGGAGCATAAGCCTAGAGAGAGGCGAGTGCGACTTGGGAGAGTTTGTACCAAGGAGCATAAGCCTAGAGAGAGGCGAGTGCGACTTGGGAGAGTTTGTACCGAGGAGCATAAGCCTAGAGAGGGGCGAGTGCGACTTGGGAGAGTTTGTACCGAGGAGCACAAGCCTAGAGTGGGGCGTAGTGCAACTCAGGAGAGTATTGATGAGGATGATGAGATTGATGATATTGAATATGATACCTGAGTGTAACTCAGGGAGGTGAATGATGATTATGTTGATATTGGTGATTATGATGATTATGATGATATTGGTGATTATGATGATTATAATGATGAGTATGATGATTATGGTGATATTGATGATTATGATGATATTGATGAGTATGATGATTATGGTGATATTGATGATTATGATGGTTATGGTGATATTGATGATGTTGTTGGTGTATATGATGATGGATGATTATGTCTTATATATGCTGATATAAAAATGAGTTATATGATGATGCTATGATTTTGTAATGATGAAATGAGTAATAGGTGTTGAGAATATAGTAGGCGAATTAGTTGGTGAATGAGGATAGGGGAATTATAGGATGATATCGATGAATTGTTATATGATGATTTATAGGTGATATTATCTGATGAATTATTTGATAATTGAGTATGTGGTATGATAAATGATGATGTTGAGGATAGGGTAGCCTCCTATGTGTATGTATGAGTAGTATTCTTTTCCTCACCGTTACACTGTGGTTATTTTACAGGTGATGATGGAGACACAATTGGTGTCGAGTCTTGAGTAAAGGGAATGTTGCTCTGATACATGTGACATCAGGGCATATCATTGGGGGTCCTTTCTTTATGTTTTTAGTTATGAAGGATTTTACAGACCTTTCTTTAAATGCCTTGCACGACAAGTAGGATATTTTGTTATTTATATTTTGGAGATTCCGCTGCTTGTGTATTCTGAAAACCTTGGAGTTCTATTTTCGTTATAATTAAGTTGTTTTACAATGAATGAGGTTTTAAATGAAGAGTTATGTGAACCTTTTACCCGTTGTGGAATACTATTTTTTTCTATATTTCGAATTATTAATTGTATAAGAGTATGGGGTAGAAGGGTGTCACAGTGTAGGGATGTCAAAAAAACTCGTACCCGTGGATACCCGCAAATATACCCGCAATGGATGCACGCATACTCATTGAAAAATATTTTCTATTAATTATATTAGATTATTATTATTTTATGATGAGATATAGTTTATTTATATTATTTTATAATGATATTTTTAATATATAATAATATTATATATTGATAATTATATATATAATATAAATATAATATGATATTATAATATATTATATAACTTTTTCTTTCTTCTTTTTATAAAATTAAAATTCTTAAAGATAATGGATATCCATGGATACCCCTACCCACCCGCATGGGAATCCGTTAATTTAAGCGGGTATGAATACAAGTTGTGCACTATTCACCCTCGCCCTGCCCCGTTGACATCCTTAGTAGGATGAGTAAAGTGTCACGTCATCACTTAATAGTAGGTACTCAACGGGTGAGACTAAAATTGATAATAAAAAATTAATGAGAGACCAAACTTACGTGAAAAATTTATATAGTAGGGGCTGAACACAAAATTCACTAATTCTATAGGGACCAAATACATATTTGAGTCTAAATTATGTGATATTCTTATAAGAAAAAAATGTATCAGTTTGAATGCATAATTGATGGGCATGTTTTATATATATATATAAACCTTAGCAATATGCGAGGGTTGAAATTGCCAAAAGCTTAACACAAAAATGAATCGCAAACTTGTCTCAATAGCTTTGCTGAAATTTATCTTTGCAGCAGCTATGATAATTGTTCTACTCTCACTTGGTACATAGACAGAATAAATAGCAATATAGAGATTTAATCCTTCATGAATTCTTTGATAGTTCGTATTTTTCACTCCTGTATTATTATATTTTGTTGATATTTTTTGTTTCAAAATGCAGGTGTGAGCAGCAAACAGTTCTGCCCAGGAACGTGCCATGACTATCCCAATTGTTATGCCACTTGCAAGAGTTTAGGGTATCAGATAGGGAAATGCATCCCACCTGAATATTACTTCTGTTGTTGTGCCAAAAGGTTGATAAAATAAACTTGTAATTAGGAGTATGAAGTAATAACTATCAGCTTCATTGCTGAAAAATAAAAGCATTATAGTTAAATTTCCCCCATCATCTTTTTTCCCCTCCTCCCCCTCCCCCTCCAAACCCTCTTTTACTCAAAATTGTAGAAATTAAATGTGTTAGAACGTTTAATTTTGATCTTCAATTTAAGGATAATTAGATAAAGTTAAAAATAATGTTCACTTCGTGCTATCAATTTTTTAATAGATAACTATATATATTACTCATATATTAATTGATTTAATCATAATTTATATCAATCATATATAGTTATAGAAATTCTACGATTCACCATTATTTTTTGGTAAACTACGATTTACATTTAAATTGTATGATCTGATGATGCGAGTCACTAATAAAATAACACGTATCAAATGTCTACTCAGATAATGTTTTGAATCATATATTAAATGATGAAATGGTGCTATTCATTCCAAAATTTGCGATCATCTACGATTTAGTTTATCCTTTTGACGTCAGTCAATTGTAACACACTCACCACTGCCTTTTTGGATAGAATTTAGCTATTCACGTGGTTTTATTAATTTTTACTACATCTCATTCTCTTCCTATTTAACTGGTCATTTAGACAAAAAAAAAACACAAATTAATAAATGTCATCATTACTATTGTTTTTAATTTTAAGCTTTCTATTTTACCCTTTATCTTTCTTAATTAGTAATATTGGGTCTCATTTGTTTTCAATATTGGGTCTCATAATAGAAAAAAATATAATTATTACTGCATTGGGTTTGTAAATGACAGAAAAAAAAATTCTCCAAAAAATGGACAATTGGATAGGAATAATATATATTATATTCAATTATGAAACAGTTATAACTTCATGACCTAATTTTTTTTTCTTTTTATGTCAGTATTTAGCACTGTATACTGAAGACATAATTTATATGATATATTTTAAATTTTGTATTATATTTTTAAATTTTACAATTCGATACAATTTACCATTTAAAAATCAGTCTGACTATTCATGAAATAATTTAATAACTATGATATCAATCAATAATTTAACTATATATTTTTAAGTTTGATCATTGTTCAAGATTAACTGATTAAGTTTTTTTTTAATAGAACCAATTCATCCATTCCTTTTTAGTTTTTATGTCTGTTTCTCTGCTCTTAATTTTAACTACTCAACCAAGAAAAGCTACCAACCTAGAGAGAAGATTTTTAATAATATATCATTAATTTTTTTTTGGTGAAGATAAATTTAGGGTGACGGGATGATGCCCCAGTCCAAGGTAGGGAAAGCCTCCGGACTTAAAGAGCACCTACAGATATACTTACAAAGAAGATGACAATTAATTGAGATGCTAGATCAACTTTTTGTTTTTATATTTTTTCGGTGGGTCAAACCCTTCAACTTGCAATTAGACGTGGTAGATTGTATTCCAACTAGTGTGTCACCCGTGCAACGCACGGGACTGACAAAATTTCCTATGCAAGAAGATAGATTTTACTTAGGAATGTGAATGCTACAATATTAGTGAAAGGAATTACAGATTACTGTTTGTGGTTGGAGTCTTGGGTACCTATCACTTGGACCTCTGCTTTTCATTATAAAACCGTGTGTGTCAAACAAATGCTTTTGGGTCAAACAAATGCAACAAAACTCAACTAACAAAATGAGCATTTCTTGCTGTTTTCAACAACAATATTATAGAATTTTGAGATCTCATACCATGATAGATGTTATGATTCAATAAAAGAAAAACATCTTTTAGAGCACTGTCAAACAACACATTGTGAGGGGCATTTATGATTTGAAAAAGAGGGATAATTAACAACAATACAAAAAAAAGGTTTTATATAACAAACTGAAGATTGTGGAAGTACCATACTTTGGTACCAGGAACACAATAGAAGAAAGCCTTAGAGGACTGAGAGGGGTAATGCCCACCACGGCACACAGCTCCATAAGGGGCTTTAATTGTTAATCCCATGCGAATGTGTTAAAGCTTTCTAATGCCACATTTGAAACAGAGATAAGCCAGAAATTTCAACACTAAAGAAGTGAAAGAAATTTCCTACCACAATTTAATTGGTTCCTACTTTAGCAGTTTATTGATAATTGATAATATAGAAACTAAAATTGGTAAAACATTAATCAAAATTCTCATAGCTTGTGGACCAATTCCAAAGCCAATTATACCCTGTCAATTAGCATTTCAGAACAAAATTTTGAAATCAATGCAAAGGTACTAATTGCTAAAATATTAGAAAATGGCAATCAAAAGAAAAAATTTATTGAATTGCTCAATCAAATTATTTGGCTACAATTTCAGGGGAAGATTACATCAAATCATGTTTTAGAAAAGGCTATTTCTTATTTTATTTTTCTCCTTTTTGGCTAAAGTATTCTATTAAACACATCCTCCATCGAATTACATTGTGGCATAGGACAAATGTACCGGCAATAATTTTACTCATGGTAGATACAATGAATGAGTTATTATTAGGCAATTAAAGTGAGTGAGAAATTAATGAACAAAACAAAAATGGCTTAGCAGAAAATTAAACAATACTTATTACAAAATTAAGATTATTAGGGTGGAGCTACTAAACAATACTTAATTTAAACCACAAATATTCTCCATGAGAGACAATCTTATTCGAGCCAAGAACATCAACATTGGGGTGGAACTACTTTAAAATCATGAATAGTAATTTGAAAAATTATAAAAAATAACATGCTAAAGGTTTTCTGAAATTTTAAAATAAAAAAATAAATAATAAAAATAAATAAACAATGCATTTGAAAAGGCCAAAAAATATCTACATATACCCTTGCAAATTTTCTCGGATCCCCACTAATTTTTTACAATACCAAATAAACGTACATTAATTTTTACAATACCAAACCCGATGCTATATATGTACTATTGTGGCGGTAACCAAGTTTTCAAAAGATTTTAAAAATTAGCATACATTAAAAAAATATTAAACACAGGAAAAGTACATAATTATGAAATGAATAGTGACATTTAAATAATAAAAAACCTATAGCATTGTTATAATTATAGATTCACCTCCTAAATTGAAAGCTGGTCAGAGCGGGTTAGTGACATTTAATTGGTTGTTATAATATTTAATATATTTCATTGAATAAATGAAAGTTTTAATATTTAATTTTCAATATTTTATTCACTACATATTTAATATTGTTTATATATAAAGTCATTTATATTTAATATATAAATCTTATGAAAATATGATATATCAATTATTGATTAAAACATTTAATATATTATATTTAATAAATAAACATTTAATGTTAGTAATCAATTATATAAATTAATTAATTGTACATATATTTAATATTTATTATATTAAATACAACTTTTAATATTGTTCTTTAAATCATTTTAATTATATTATTATATTATATTATATTATATTATATTATATTATATTTATTATTTATTTATTTCTTATATTATTTTATATTATATTCTTTATTTCTTATCTTCTATTATATTATCTTATATTATTCTAGTATCTTATATATTTTATATGAAATATATTAATTAATTATTATAACATTTAATAACAACATTCACTATTCTTAATTAATTATTATGTATATAGTTGTTAAATTATAACATATATTTTAATTTTTTATTCATTACATTTATTAAAAATAATATTTATAAATGTTCATCAAGTCTCAGTTTTACTTACTTTGGACATTATACACCGTCTGTCGAAAAAGAAGCACAGATCGATGATGGATAAAACTCAACTACACTTAGCACTATATATAATACTTTCATTCCCCTCAATGAAGCTTACTTATTTGTAAATTATGATATTTTCTTTCAATTAATTAGAATAAAATCTCTACGTTTCAAGTGTATTAGTGCCATTGAGACACCAGCAACGATTGTTATAGGTGGCAAGCACTTTCCTTTTTGAAAGCCATGTTGTTGAAAGTCCTAGGTTAGAAACACAGGAAAACACTAGAAGGGGGTTCAACAGTGTTTTTATAAATTTTGCATTTTTTTTTCGAAACCTTTTGTAAAACTAAATTTAAAAAGTATTCAGATAGTGATTCAAACATTGTCTGAAGTATGAGTCTTTGTCAGAAGATTTCAGACAGATGGCTTTCAGAAAGTTTTTCATAAATATTTTTCTTAACAGCGCTTATAAGAATTAAAATTCCACTTCTTGTTAGAATAAACTGAAAGTAAGGAGTTAAGGGAAAGAGAATGTACTCAACCAATTTATCCTGGTTCTCCCACAACCTCGGGCTACATCCAGTCCCAGTGTCAACAAGCTACTGGATTTTCTCTTAATCTTAACGGATTACAAGTATTCTTTGTTCAGCAAGCCTTTTCAGCAGGCTCTACACACACTATAAGAAAAATGACTTAGCGACGACCGGGGCAAAAATCGTTGCTATTGCATCATTAGCGACGGCCTAACGACGGTGTCGTGGCCAATGCTACAAGCCTCGTCGTTAATGGTCGTCGCTAATTCCATGGCCGCCACTACATAGCGATAACCATGACCGTTGCTAAATATTTTTTCAAAAATAATTCTTCCTTCCCAGATTTATCAATTATGAGAATCAAACCCACAACATGCACGATACAAAGAAGGAGCATTACTGTTACACCAAGTTTGCTTTTTGGAATATATAGTGCAAAATACTATATATAGTGAAAAAATAACAAAAAATTAGTGACGGCCAGGCCGACACTAACTTTACAAAGGCCGACGCTAAACAAAAATTTTCTATACCGACGGCTTGGCCGTCGCTACATAAAAAAATTAAAAAATTATTTTTTTTCAACGGTGATGTCTTTAGCGTCGGTCGTTGCGACGGTCTGACGGTCGCTAATAGCGACGGCGTCCTGGCCGTCGTTACAAGGTCATCGCTAAATAGCAAATTTCTTGTAGTGACAACAAGTATTCTTTGTGCTACCAAGCCACTCCTGGCTCTAACAAGTATTCTTTTGTCCTACCAAGCCACTCCTGGCTCTAACAAGTATTACAAAGATATTTTGAACTTAGAACACAAGTTCTTACTTCTGGGTGTACAAGAAATTATAGAGACCTAACTCTGGATATGAAATTTTGATTGTACAAAATATTTTCAACAAATAAATCCTAAAAGGATTTTACAGAATTTTGCGAAGCTTTTGGGCTAATACAATTTTTCAATTTTAGTTATCAACTCTTCGTGCGTGCGTATCTTTCTTGCCAAAAGTCTCTTTAGCTTCAAGAAAGTTCTTGTATTTATAGACTTCACTTCAACTTGAAGAAACATTGTTGAGAAGTCCGTTGTGAGATAGCATTAAATGCATTTTATCCCGTTGAAATAGCCACTATCATCGTACAAGGTTGTAGTGCTGTTTTGACTTCTGCGACTGCTGCAAAGCAACATTTCTCCTTTTGTGCTTCCAATTTGAATCGCAGCCAAAAAGTTGCCTTTTGTCTTGATTTTTCTGATGTATTTAATTTGCGTGTAGTTTTGGTACTGGCCTTGACTTTCCACGTCAGATGCCCTTGTACTTTCAGACAGTCTTTGTCTTCAGATGGGGACCCTCTTCTAAAACATCACTTCAGACAGATCCTCGATCTTCAGAACTATAGTCTTTAGAACTTGACCAACTTCAGATCATAGCTTCGACTTCAGACACACTTTCTTCAGAAGCTCTCTAAAATGACAAAACTTTGAATATATTTGTTAG